>OX243971.1:2407500-3607500 GCA_945859745.1 Synanthedon formicaeformis | reverse complement strand
TTTTCTAACTATGCTTCTGTCAAGGGAATTATATAAATAATTCATATGTATAGGGAAAGGGAGCAAACGGCAAACATTTAAAGTAGCTGTTTTCACTTTTGTTTAGTATTGAGTGGACAGACACAGTTGAGAAACTTTTTATTAATAATAATATATGAATCACAGTTTGTAACTAGTTATGAGTCACACTGCTAATAGCTCATAACGAATTATTTTATCATTCAATATGAACTTGTGACATTGATTATTTATTTTGCATATATATGAAATTGTTAATGACTCATCAATTATATAATACTCTCATTACCAATATACACTCATTTGTTAATTAGACATAATGGAGTTATTATGTTAATTGTGTAGTTAAAGGAAATAATAATTATTTACATCTGATTGTCAGGGAAACCAAAATAAACAAAGAGTGTATAAACAATAAATTCATGCTGTTTTATACTTTCAACATTAAAAATATAAATCACCAAGACGTAAACACACCAAGTATGGTCTCCAAGTATGCGCTATAAGGCTCGTATTATGCGATAACTATGCAACATAACGGACATGGTGCGAGACCAATGCACATTTAGAATAGACCAATATTTTTATATTTATAAAATATTAAAGACATTGAATTAGGTATAGATAAAATTACATCAAATCTAGGCAGCAGCGCAAAACATGTGTAAACAAGATGTCCAAACAAAACAGTGTAATATATTAAATAAAATATATTTTAATTAAAAAAATATAAAATTAAAAAAAAATTTAAATATATAACATTTTGAATAGCATGCATTGACTTAGCTCCACCCATTTGCTTGCCAGTTTTCATTACTTTGATGTTTATACACTTTTGTCTATGACAAGGATGTCTACTTTACACCAGACCAGTGATTAATCCTTATATTGCTCATATATTTTGTCAGTTATATTTTTTTCTTTTTTAACGCGAAGTTGCTGGTACCAGCTAGTATTAAATATATCATATTATGTCAAAGGGTTGGGTACAAACAAGCTTTCATTTACTGAGTTACTTGCGTCTGCACTATGATGTTTGAAGATCGTTAGGTAATAAGAGTGATCATTATTTGTAATCTATATTTACTAATATTATAAAGAGAGAAGATTTGTATGTTTGTAATGAATAAACTCAAAAACATACCGATTTTGAAAAATCCGTCACCCATAGAAAGCTACATAATCTGGGAGTAACATCCTTACTAATATTATAAATGTGAATGAGAGTTTGTTTGTTATGCTTTCACGCAAAAACTATTGAACTGATCACCATGAAATTTTGCATACACATTGTCTAGGACATCAGAAAGTACATAGGGTACCTTTCATCGTTCAACGCGGACGAAGTCGCGGGCACCAGCTAGTAGACTATATTTTATAAAGTAAAGCGGGCGAAGTAGCGTGCCGTTGCCAGTCAAAACAAACATAATAATAAGTACGTAATTTAAAGAAAATGTGACTTTACGTCAACCCATTAGAGTTTTAAATGAAATAGTAGAAGTTGATCATTACTACCTTTTACCATTGACGCGTGAAGGCAAGAGTCCGCCATGATTCTGTCAAAGGCGTTCTTTTTATGTTCCCCTTTGGCACTTGTGACGTTAATTCCATTGTAGTATTTCGATGATAATACCCATAATGCAAGTAGCTGATGGTAGAATATTAAAGTACCTGTTGTTTCTTTTCAGAGTACCGCAATGGTTGGTTAATTCGCACGGCGTCAAAGTCGTTCGCAGTGTACGCCGCAACGGCCACAGAAAAGGAAGAATGGATGGCTCATATCGAAAAGTGCATAGAGGACTTACTAAGGAAGAGTAAGCATTATAATTATAATTCTAAATTGTATACAGTTTTATTTAACTTACAGCATTTTTTTTTTTAAATCTCTTAAAGATTATATTTATTGCGTTGAAATTGTCAGCATGATATCGGTTTATTTTAACCAACAGTGGCTAGTCGCTATTCGTCATGGTCTTAATTATATTTTCTTAAATAGCAAATTATAATATTGTGTTTATTATATGTTAATGGTATATCTATACATAATAACAAAATTACTGAGATTAGCGTGCACAGACAAAAATTCTAAAAACTATAATTTTGGCCTCGGTAACATGTACAAATTGTTTTTATGAAAAAAATTATAATGTAAGTATAGATTACTCGCTGATTGCTGGTTAAATTTAAAAATTTATTCAGATTCTCTCTCTCTCTCTCTCTCTCACACACACACTCACACTCTCTTTATTCAGGAATACTAAATGAATTACATTTTTAATGTTAAATTAAAAAATATATATATTAACATTTCACTATACTAAAATATAATACTCTAGTCATACCATTAAGTAATACATAATATGTTGAGTTCCAGCTACTATGAATGTCTTTAGCTCGTAGTGCCTCCTAACTGAAACAGTAACTGTGGCGAGGTATTATAAAGTAAACTCTAATCCCAAATGGCAATTGACCGTAAAAATTATAAACCCTTGCCTATTTTATTATGAAAAAAATTATGCAACACTGCAAACCAATCGCTGTATGTGAATAGCGACTTTGTCGTACCGTATTTAAAGATGAGTTTTCTTTGTCAGGTGGGAAACAACCGCCTTCAGAACACGCTGCCGTCTGGGTGCCCGACAACGAAGCTTCAATTTGTATGCATTGCAAAAAAACACAGTTCACAGTACTCAACAGAAGGGTAAGTCTTACACTTATATATCTATCTATATCTATAAGTTGATTTAGGGCCTCCAGCTTAGTTTGTTGATAGTGTAAATTGATAACAAAGAATTGCCAAGATAAAGTATGTTTTGTGTAAAAAACTAGATAAAGTATGTGAACTAGTAATTTGTTAATTTTGACATTCTTCAGTTTGGGATATCGTAAATTTTGCTATAGTAGAATGTACAAAGGTTTCAGATTAATTCAATGCACTATGCGGATCTAATCTTTGCGGATGTTATCTAATGCACCTTTGTTTTCTCGTAATGCATGGTGATCTTAAGATGCCGAATAAGAATAAGACTAAATTATACTTATTTTTACTGAATTTTTACTGCACTCGGCACAAATAAAATGCTGAGCTTATTAAAAGAAGCCTACGGGTAAGTCACAAAAGATGACTGAGCGAAATCTTATTTTACAAAACTTTGACTGAAGTATGACTTGACCGATTGACAGATGTCAGGATCGCATTCTTTCGATGGCCGCACTATACAAACTTACGTATGTGTATACAAAGTAAAGTACATATGTATTGATTTGCAGCACCACTGCCGCAAGTGTGGTTCGGTCGTGTGCGGTCCTTGCTCGTCGAAGCGCTACGTGCTACGCGGGCAGAGCGAGAAGCCGCTACGCGTCTGCCTCCACTGCTACGACGAGCTCACTCGCGACCGAGCCCGGCCGCCGCATCCAGCAGCCGAACAGACGCTCGCAGGTAAGCGTCACTTCACACCGAAACGCGGTACATTCATCATTCTACTGCAACTATGAATTTTGTGTCACAAATGTCAAAGTGACACTTATAAAATATCCATAAGCCCCATTTACGCCGGAGCAACACCGTGCGACATTGTGGCACGCTACATGTGTCATTTTCTGGTATGCTACACTTTTGGCTTAAGTAGCATGCGGCAGGTTATTTTACACCGAGGCAACAGCGTGTTACAATGTCGCACGATGTTGCTCCGTCGTAAATGGGGCTTAAGCGTATATTTAAGTGTCGCTTTGGCATTTATGACACAAAATTCAAATTTTGCCTTCGTGCGTCGATGGTAAGAGGTGGGAACGACCAAGTTCTACTATTTATTTTAAACTCAAATGTGTTGACGTAAAGTGACATTTTCTTTAAACAACAGATATTTGGTTAGTTTTAAACGACAGATGAAGAGTTCATGCTCTACGCATATGTCATTTTTAAATGTTCCATAAAGTTCGTAGTGTTTTGTATGGCATGCGAAATCTATAGTAAATTGATAGGTGCATAATAAGGTCGGATTACGAAGCAAGCGTCATTAGCGTCAGTGGCGCCGCGACTACTACTATATGTACTATACAAAAATGTATGGAACGTTATACGAGCGCAGTGTCACTGACGCCGCGTCATTGTTTCTGCGTCAGTGACGTCGGACGTGAGCGTCAATGCCGCGCTCATGTTTCTAGTGTCGCCACTGACCTGTAATAAGCACTGGACTGGCAGTCTACCCTACAAATTACAGATAATTTCGTGTACCATTTTGAAACGTCGGCCGTACGAAAGTACGGAGAACTAATTTTGAAGTTTGCGACTTGCATATTTTCATTCCATAGATAAGTATAATATTGTTTCTGCGTACATCATTACTTTTGGTTCCATGTACTTACGCTCCATAGCCTACAGCGCCAAAATTGCGTTTTTCAAATAGACATAAAAATAATTTGACAACAGCCTGTCCAGTGCTTATACAGGTCAGTGAGTGTCGCTGAAGCCTACGTGTATTTTGAGTTTTTTTAATAACGTTGAGCCGTTATTATATAAAACAAGCCCCACTCGAGAAGTGTTACTCATATTGAAACAATATATTCAATGGAGAATTGTAACTTATTCAGTAAAGCCAGCAGTGGACGCGGTTGGGTCCGGGGGCGATTCGTCCCTAGACGACGACAGCGACGACGAGGACGACCGTGTCAATCCGGAAGAGAATCACGACGAGGTAATACTATTTATTCTAACACTAAATCACATCACATCTTGATAGATAATTATACAGATCGCCATTTGGGGTGATGCGTTTTCCCTAGAATAATTGTTGGGTTTTTTTTCTTGCTACGAAACTAGTTACGTACGACCGCCTACCGAAACCAGTTTCTGACACAAAGATGCAAAGATTTGCATTTGTGGGAAAGGGACAAAACACATTTTTGTATTTCGTTAACACAGGCATTGCTATTGGCTATTTCGTAGAAAGAAAAAAAATATTTGTACGTAACTGGTTTCATAGCAAGAAAAACAATTCTTGTCACGTAACTGGTTACGTAGCGTTGGTTTCGTAGGCGGCCGAAGGGAAATACTGTACTAACGGCACGCATTGAAGGCCATTTTGACCGCTTACAATACTACTTGTAATTCCAAAAAATTATATGTAGATGCAACTCACACTTGATTATTATCGATGGTATAGAATTTAAATGGCATAGAATTATATGCAGAAAAGTAAATTCTACAGTACAGAGATTTAAAAGTTGGATCATCTATAGGGTCACTTAGCGAAGTTACAAACCTTTATCTATAAGTTAACCCACATTTGGGCACAACCAAATTTTGTTACAAGAATAGACTACTTAAATCATTAAAAAAAACTGTACTTACAACATGCCATCGTTATATTTTTTTTTTTGATAATAAATTGACATATCACGTCACTATTGTAATGTGTCAAAACGGTCATCAAAGAGTGTCGTTTCATTAAAAGTAGGTATCTAGTGTCAAAAAAAATTACGTTGTTAAGGTTAAAAAGTCAATCACACAAATCATTCACCGCCAGTAAAAAAATAACAAGGATACATTCACTCCCCCCTTGACTTACAGCTGTTTTCCCAAAAACGGTCATAGATGGCATTAAACAAAGTATACCGTTGTATTTTGAGTTAAAACAATGAACTGATCAAATCTAGTTAGATTACTTAAGTAATAATACCAATTGTGGCTGGTAGTTACTATGTTGCAGTGTTTGGCATATTCACTGCAACATTGTAACTACGTAATATGTTGCAGTGATGCATATCCAAATTTTTTATTCCAGCCAGTTAGTTTTGGTTGGTATCGTATACGTCATTCTTTTCTAGTATCATTTGAGGTTTATTAATTAATTAATTACCTTTCAATTACCTATTAAAAAAAATACTAGAAATACTAGAAACAAATTCCATACAATACTGTTGTATGGAATTTGTTTTAACCATCATTGTTATGTCATGAAAGACAAAAGTAGTGTTTTTAAAAAGGTAAATGTATTTTTCCCAGGGCTTTACAAGTTATAACAGTGTCAAAAATGGATACGGAAATAAAGTGACAACCGTATAGTACATGTTGAAGTTGTGTAAGTGATGTTAACATGACTGTGTTTAGTGTTGGACAATGCTTCCCCATCACGTGTTGACACTCATCAATTTTATTATTATTGTCCTGTTTTTTTTTTTTTTTTGTCCCATTTAAAAAATTGAATTCTAGAATCGAGTTAGTGTGGTTTGATTTGACTAATAGTAATAGACGAAGAGCCGGCTGCGTTTTCATGTGATCTCTGTTGTAATAATTTCACGGAGAATACAAGTACATATTAAGGAGGACTAACTTTGAGGGTGTTAAATTGAAAAACTGTCAAGTCACAAACTTTAAAAAGTGGTAAACAATAAAATGGCCAGAAAATGGCGCTTGTAAAACACAAGTATTAGTAAATGGAAAAGTGGATATTTAAAAATAATAAAACGCATAAAAAAGTTATAAAAAAATGTTCTCATGAATATAGTTCGTCCTCCTTACCTCTGTTTCCCGATAAATAATTTTTTGGTAATGGGAAATTTCAAAAAAAAAAATACGTACATTGTGATATATTTTTGTTTTCTGGTAACATCGAGAAGTGCAAAATAATTCTATTAAAATACTCATGATCACATCGAATACGTACAATCATAGTTGGCTCTTATGAGTGATGAAAGGGATTTGGTCATTTTTATTAGATTCCACTAATTTTTGACAAAATCACAAAATAAGCTCCTCTTTCACCATCTGTCAAGTAGGCTAACTGTCATTTAAAGTCACCGGTAACCGGGGATAATGGAGCTGATATACCTTTGTTTGTTCGGTAAAAGTCCCAAACATTAAAAAGAAAATAATAATAAAAATTCGTCTATCGAAGGATGGAGTAAACCGAGTGCATAATCAAATAAAACATTAAATTATTTCTAAAAGTAACTAATCCACACTTTACTTGTAGTTGGTGAAAGAGGCCATTAAACACTTATACTTCTTCCAGTCGTTTATTTAACTTTTGACAGATCACGCACTTGAAGTTTTACAATAATTTTCGGTACAATGTACTACAGAGAATACCGTACTTCATGGACGGGCACCGCCCACTTAGTGATGTGCGATTCGTAATGAATGACCACAGACTATAAAAACAGTTTTGAAATAAATCGATTAAAATAAAACAACTAAAATAGGTACTGTAATACTATTTTAATTATGAAGAATCGTCTTTTTCTTCTCCGTATGAACTGGAATCATTATCACTCGAGTTCTCAGTAACATTAATTACCAATTCTTGGATAGATGATAAAAATATTAACAACATAAGTGATTTATTTTTATATATAAGATTAAGCAACTTAAACACCTGTGAATTTTTATAAAACAATGCAAAATGTTGAGCAAAAATAAAATATGAATGTGTTAAATCGATTAAAACTTCTTCATGAATAAAATCGATTGTTAAAAGAAATCGAATCAGTTAACGCATCACGGTGTCACTATTTGATTAGTACACGAGCTGTCAATAGTTAAATAAACAAATGGAACAGGTATAATAAAAAAGTTCGTATATTTAGTTAACAAAAATAGGTTAACTAAACGGAAAAATCTCTTTTTTTCCTAGTTTTTGTATACTTATAGCCGTAACACACGTTTGGATATGGTCCGCCGGACCGAATCCGAGCGTCTGTTACGGCTATTACTTAGAGCTAGTAGAAACCATGACGCAATAGAAAATGGAACCTCTCGCCAGCATTTTAGAGTTGAATATCATTTGAAACGACCAAAGCACTAGTCTCTTTCATCATTAGCCCTTAGACCCAAAATAGAATTGCATTTTTATACGTATACTCATTTATTTTTCCTTGAACACTAAATATATATTTTTCCAATTGTGCATGTTTGGTTCATTTTAGACCTCTTAGGTTAAATTTAATATTGAATTTTGTATGTTGTTTTCGTTCATTCATACAAGTTTTGTGTGTTTTACAAGTTTGTACATAATCTTTGATGGTTTTGTTTTGTTTTCTTTTTATTTTTATCGCCCTCTAGATAGAAGTTGGAAGAAATTTATGTTTAGTCATAAGTTTTGAGTAGTCAACTGTGAAGATCGTAGTCGGCGGTTGTGGAGGGCCTATGTCCAGATTAGGGCCTGGGAGATGTAATGGTATGGTAAATTTGACTAACGGTAATGGTAAATTTAAATTCACTTATGTTTCTGTACAAACTAGAAACATAAAGCGCAGGTCACACTGGAAGCGAAGCGAAACGGAGCTAAGTTCGTTTCGCTTCGCTCATTGGATTTACATTGCGAGCTTGGCAAACCTTCATCGCTGTTAATTTTAATTTCTGCCAACCTTGTTTTTTTCTAAATTATATATTTTTTGTTGAATATTCCGTTTCTAAAAGTATTGTTTCGATAGCTTAAAGCCTTAAACGATAAATAGAGAAGGCTTGCCGATGAACATCTATCTAGTGTCAACTGGCGACCGTCGATTTATATTAGCCTCGTTTCGCTTCGCTCCCAGTGTGACCTGCGCTTAACTGATCATCAAATTGTACCATCGTTTAAGTTACATTTAACTTTTTATTGTTTTTAAAATCATGCCTCTCAAAGGGACATACAATTAATGTATTTTTTTTTATGGAAACAATAATTTTAATTACTTGAAAATTTACGTGTAGCGTGTGTTTACATCAAATATTTCTTTTATTATTGAATTAATTCTAGTGAATAAATTAAGTTTTAATTGAATATAATTAGATATTTTCGTTTGGGGGAAAAAAAAGTCCATATAAACAGTTGATTTTTTAATGAAAGCTTTTTCATTTCAGTTGTAGTTTTTCAATTCATACACACTACACTTGTAAAGTATCCAAACAAAATAATTTTATTGGATATTCTTGTGTTATTTTTAATTTAAATAAATATAAATGTGTAATAAGAAAATTTCTAAAAAAAACTAGCTGGTGCCCGCGACTTCGTCCGCGTTCAAAATGTTATATAGCCTAAAGCCCTCTCGCGGTGAGAAGCCGACTTGTTGAGTCAAAGCTGTTTGTCTTAATAGTTCTGCCACTGAACGATAGATGGCGTTAATCTAAATAAGGATATTTTTTAAATTTTTTTATGTTGTTATCAAAATATATTATTTTTTTAGCCTTTTAGGTCAAACTAAATAGCCTAAAGTCTTCCTCGATAAATGGACTAGCCAACACAAAAATAATTTTTCAATTCGATTTAGTAGTTCCTGAGATTAGAGCGTAACCACCAAACAAAGCTTTATATATTGGTATAGATAGCACGGTATATTAATATAATATATTATAGCTACGTCTGTGAAGGGCTTAATGTCTCTTTAAGAATCGTTTTTATAAGCGCAAATAATTTATTTCCAGCCAAAGTTCTATAGTGATGGTGATAAGACTGATGACACAAACAACCATTCGTCCAAGGAGACAGCCAAGTGAACCAGTTATCCGAATACAGGATTTATTATTATATATATTATACACATTAAACTTAAGAGAATATAAATATTTAACTGTAAGCGATTTAATATTGTGTACTGTGCTCGGCCACGGTGTATTTTTTTGTTTTTGTTTTATTTATTCCTTTGATAAAGCAAACACTAGATTCAGGGTCTCAAACAAAATCACCGCGAAAAAGTGTCCACTGGATTTTTTAATACTTTCTATCGTTAATTTCTAAAAAAAAAAAGATGAATAATGTAAATGTTGCATGACTGATTTCAACCTTAACATTAAGTTATATTCGGTCAAGTCGTAACACGTGTTCACCTTAATGGACGAAATACACGATCAATCATTTGACGTGACTCCAAACGACTTAAATCAAATGGAGCGACGTCAAACATTGTACCCACACACGGTCAGTCCGATTTTCTGTCATTTATGCGTTTGACCGGGTCGAGTGACGTTGACATGAGCTAGTGGGCCCTAGCCAAGAGCAAACCAATGCAAACGGGAGCGTTGCGTATTTACGAAACGATAGAAAATAAAGCCCGGTGATTGGTTGTTGTAACGCCCACATAAAATTTTGACCAATCACTGGGCTTTGTTTTCTATCGTTTCGTAAATACGCAACGCTCCCATTTGCATTGGTTTGCTCTTGGCTAGGGCCCCTGATTCGCAAGCGCGGCAAAATGCCACGGCGTAGTGTTTTTTACCAAGGAGTATAGAATACATTTCTATCCTCCTTGGTAAACTCTACACTCACGATCAGTTGGCGCGATTAAAGTGACGTGACGCAACGACGCGATTTGAAATCCAGTGTTTGACATCAAGCCATCCGTTTTTACCGTTCACGATCAAAATTTGGCTTCACGTCAGTCAATTTGACGCGATGGACTGATCGCGTGTTTCGTCCATGAGGACAACTTTGTGCAACTAATTTGTAATATCACCCCAAGCTGTGTGAGTGCGGTGATATTCTACTATGCCACTTTTATTGAAGCAACCCGGAATCTAGTGTATCCTTTGTCAAAGATTTATTCATTGAAAAGTGATATAGGAACGAAGAGAATGAGTCCAGAGAGAGAGAGTTTTGGGTGAAAAGTTATAATATTTGTATAGTGAAAGTTATATAAATATATATATAAAAAATCACTATATTTGGTTTCTTTAAAAAAAATTGGTTTAATAAAAAGTATTTAAAAAATACACATTGTCTTTTTTAATATAAATAAGGCAAATGTTTGTTATATTAAAATATCAAATAAAAACTTAAGTATTTTTGTTTAATGAATATTATGGTTAAAAAAATGTTTATACTTCATACTTTTTTATACTGGAATGTGATTTGCTCTACAAGATAATGTGTTTTTTTTTTTTTTTTTAAGATCGTAGACTAATAGGAGAAAATATCCTGTTTTATAAATATACTAAGTCTGGATTAATATTTAATTTTCTCTTCCCCGAAGAATCCCTTTTAAATTATTTCCGTCTCTGAAGTCAACTTTGTATTTTATTACTATTTTAAATTAATATTAATATAGTTAATGAATGGTTTGTTATCTAAATTAAAAAAAAAAATGTTATTAAGATTTAGCTTAACGCTGAATGCTAAAATAATTATTGTAATTGTGTTAACATATCAGTTGTGTGTTATTATGGGTTTGAAATTATAAAATTTTCACACATTACGTTCTATAAATATAAATCATACAGTCTCGATTAGCCATAGATTTGAACATTTAAAACAGATACTTCATTGGCAATAGCTAAATAATTTTTTAACAAAAATAAGAGACATAACGTCGTTTTTAAAACACAATCTGTTATGTGCAAAAAGTATACTTTTAAAATTTTCCTAAAAAATTTTTAGGTTTACTTAAAAAAAATTGGTTTGATAATATTGAATAAGTATAGATGGCGCAATATCTATAAAACTTCATATATTCTAAAATATTCAATAACTCTTTTTAACAAAAAGAAAATCGACTTCAAACCGTTTTCTCATGGATGCCATTGTTAGAACTGGACCAAATTGAAATGGGACCACACGGGAAGCACCAGCTTTCAAATAAAAAAATAATCATCAAAATACGAGTAGTTTTACCCAGTCGAAATTTCTGAGGTAACAAACATTAAAAAAAATACAGTCAAATTGAGAACCTCCTCCTTTTTTGGAAGTCGTTTGAAAAAGAAGTACGTAGTTCGACAAATAGTGCTCATAAGAACTTTGCAGTTTTCTACACGTTAGAAAAGACAGTGATTTTTTATTCAATAAGGGTCCATATTTTTTTAAAAACTTTTTCATAATACGAACTGCCAAGGATTGGAACTCCCATCGAGCTCTTATAACCCAAATCTTTTTAAAGTGCACAGTGAATAGGCATTTTCTTTCCTGCACGGCTAGATGCTGACCAATAGCAAACCCATTAATAATAAAATAAAAAAAATACTCAAAAAAGTGCACACAGCAAATTTTGATTTGATAACGACGAAAAGCAAAACTAAGCATCGGTAGGTTGAAATTGTGCCTTCAAATTGTAGATGGAAGCAAATAGGAAGATACGGTACGTTCTTAAAATAACGTAATCGATAAATAGGCTTAATAAATGTCTAAATATTCACAAAGTACAAAATGTCCATATTTTTGACTTGTCACGTGTATGCAAGACTTTTGAGCTACTGAGTTTTTTTTTTTAATTGTCCTACCGGCTAGGGTTCCTCTGACATGGGTCAGAGACCTTATGTAGCTAGTAGCTACTGAGTTTATAATACTGAGTTCATTAGACTCAGTTATATCATACCTTCGGCAAGACAAGGGCATAACTGCATTTTTTCTAACTTTATAGGAGAGCCATTTTTTTTGCATTCATATTTTATTCTTCTGCTTATATTGCTTTGAAACAAATAAGCTTCGTGTGTTTTTTTTTTTAATTTAATAATGTTTTTAAGACACTTTTGTATATTTAACACCTTTTTACAAATTTTTGTAAGTTTATGCCCTTGTCTGATTACCAACAAAGGTGCGATATAAGGTCCATGCGCGGATAGGGAGTCACTAATCTGTAATTCCATCTACGCTTCAAATGTGATATTTTCGTGATCAACTTCCGGTCATGTCTTTTTGCAAGTGAGGGTTAGATTTGTTTTGTACGCGTAACTGTCTCGATATCGCCGGCTATTGGTTTCGTCTGCTATTGTTGATGAAGTCCGTTTAACATATTAAGGGCATTACACACACCACAAGGGCCTTTATATTCATAAATTTGGTACGATTGTGATAAATCTTTTGTTATTTTTTGCGTAGACTTTCCGAAATCTTTTAAAACTTTTTTAACTTGTACAGATGATGAAGTTTAACTATAAGTGTAATGATGTTCATTTAAACGGATGTATATATATATACTATGGGAAGTTAGTTTTCGTTAGGACTTGTTGAACAGCTTTAAATTAGCTCAAACGGGAACTGAAAAAGGCGATGCGTTAGTTAAAATAATTTATTTACTATATACATAATATTGTATCGATGAAGTTAGTGTAGGGTAGGTACTAACAAAATATTTTTAATGTGACCCCAATAAAGCTTAGTTCAGATTATGCCTTACTCGTTCCTGTAACCGGGCACACGTTACATGAAAAATATATTTTATTTAAATCTTGTCGTACTAGCTGTTGCCTGCGACTTCGTCCGCGTTGAAAAATGAAAAATACAACGCCAAACATCTTTATAGCTGTGATGTTTAGACGATTTCTTCCTGGTGAACCTAACATTTTTTTTTAAGATAAAAAGTTTCCTATTATGTTAATCCAGGTAATCAAGAAAGTTTGCAAAGAAAAAGGATTTCATGAATAAAAAGTTTGATTTGTTTTTACCCATCACAACTCGTTACGGTAAACATCTTTTTGATACCGAGATTAAACTTTAACAAACATAATCTGAACTAAGGTTATCGTGTTAATGAAGATTATTAAATTTTTTGTCATTACAACAATATTTTATTTATGTAGTTGTATTTTGATAATTTGTTTAACCATCGGCCGGTTTGTTTATAAAATTTCCGATCAATAAATAATAAAAAAAATATGTTGGTGAGGTAGTTTTAAAATTGATTGAGATTTTGTGAACAAACTCTGTTGCGATTGTATTTGTATATTTAGAATTTATTATGTAATTGATACGAGGTGCAACAATGTAATAAGTTTTTTTTTTAATGGGTAGTTCACAAATTCAAATTTTTGATCATTATTTTTGGACTATTTTTTGTAGCCCCTGAAAAGATTGACCTTCCTGTGGTTTAAAAATGATGGCACTAAAATGACTGCCTGTCAAGTTATAGTAATAAATAAAAATAGTTTTGTTTTTCTGTCTAAATTTAATACAAGTTGAGTTTGTATGAATTTCAGTTGATCAATTTAGAACAAATTGATTAAAATACCTGTAATGATCTTTAAGTGTACAGTTTCATATACAAACTTGTTTTAATAAATAAGGATTTGTTTTTAGAGGAAATAAAAGATTGCCTCCGATAATGTAAAGTATACATTTAATTATTTAATCATGAAAACACAAGATATGATTGTTTGTGATTCTTTTTTCAGGTAAATGTTAATGCACCGGCCTAAAATACAAACATTTTTATAAATAGGCACTTTGTTAGTATATAAGTAGATATATTAATTTGTAAGATATTGTTTAATATTCAGTTGACAAATACATTATAATATTTTTAAATTTTTGTGTTTTATTTATTTTTAAAAGACAGTTTAGCTATTTTAATCCAAAAAGAGAACCTCGTTTTTGAGGTACCTATATCTGTTCTGATCTTCAGCTTTTAAACAAAAAAAAAAAACTGAAGTCCCACAGCCAGGCACTCAGATACACAAATAAACACAGGTCAAACTTGTAGCACTTCGTTTTTACGTCGGACGTTAAAAATAGAATATAATTATATTTGTACTAAATGGTGCCCGCAACTTCGTCGCGTTAAAAATATAAACAACATAACGCAAGACCTCTTCTCGCAAGACACTTTGGTCAGTCGTTAGTTTTTATTTTTATTTTAGACTAGCTGGCGCCCGCGACTTCGTCCGCGTTGAAAAAAAAGTAGCCTATCCTGTGTCCCGTACGTCTAAATGTTTATCTACCAAGTTTCATGAAAATCAGTTAATTCGTTTAAGAGTTATACATACATACAGAAATTTTTTTTAAAAATAATCAATTTAGTTTCAGTATCATGTATAGAGCCTATAAACGCGATATCTCTGAAAACAAAGTAACTTATTCCATGTCCAACCCTTACAGATTTATTATTAGTATTGATGGTCACTTGGGAGTAATAAATCAACTTTTTAAATGAAAGAAAGCAAGAATTAGCCAAAGCTAAATAAAGTGCATAGAATGACCGCTATGTTTGGATTCGATGTAGTCCTATAGTAGTTTCGATAAAAGGTTTTATACTGTAGATTCTAGACCTATCTTTCTTTATCCACTAAGCGGTTGGATCAAGAAAATTCTTTTGACCGATGTGGGTAAGGGCCTCTTTCTCCAACTACAAGTAACGTGTTGATTAGTTACTTTTAGAAATCATTTTCTGTTATATTGAACTATGCACTCAGTTTACTGCATCATTCGATAGCCGATTTTTTTTAATTATTTTCTATTTAATGTTTGGGACATTTACCGTACAAACAAAGGTATATCAGCTCCATTTACCCCGATTACCGGTGACTTTAAATGACAGTTGGGCCTACTTGACGTTTGAGAAAGAGGCGCTAAGTGTAACAAATGAAAAATGCAAATTATTATTTAAAAAAAACAGTTTACTTATAATTATGACAAGTATTTAAACAAAAATATAATTCGTACCTTAACATAAAAATTATATGATAAACTAAAATTAGGAACAGCGACAACAGAACTGAGCCATATAAACTTTGAAATCTCCTATTCATTTAAGATTTTGCTATTGACATAATTTTAATCTTATAGTATTTAATAAACTCCAATTTCCATTGACACAATACTGTCTAGAAAAAATAATAAAATTCAATGTAACTAAATGTTATACAAAATCGTTCTAGCTTGTTTTAAGCCAAGAATAAAAAAAAACTTTTCATATATAAAAAAGAATCATTACTTCTTTCCAGATTTTAAAAGTATTAGATATAAATCGTTTATTTGTTTGGAATGGTCTAATCTAAAATATTCTCACATTTTAAATGGAATAGTTTGGAAGATCAAATTATTGCCTTAAAAACGAGACAGAGAAAAAAGAAGTCAAATCACGTTGAAGTGTTGGCCGCCAGTTCGAACCACTGTCGCAATGCGTCGCCAAGAACTGCGGGTAGAGCCGAAATGTCGCGCAGTATCAAGTAGAACGGAAATGGAAACGTGTCCAGATACGATATGAACCTACACGTGTTGGACACAGGGTCCATTATCGGCCTCCTGATGTCCATTATGGAGTCCTGCGAAAGATATAAAAATTCAGAATTCTCAATTAAAAATAAGGCATGGTACTAAATAGAACGCGAATGCGCGATCATCGCAAGTTCGCGTGAATTTTGTTCGTGCGATCAAACATACTGTGATTAATCGGCATTCGCGGCAAGAGCCAAATATTATCTATTTTTTGTTATTGACTACGGCATTGATATTAATATAATATATTAAAAGTATTCAAGTCCATTGTCGAAATTAAAGACTGTAATACTGCGAGAACTCAATTCCGATATATTTTATGTTAAGGTCGGCAGACGGGCTGACGGTTCACTTGATGATAGGCGGCTACCGTAGCCACAAAACACAAGGTGACACAAGCAACGCCACAGGTACTGCAAGTGCGCTGTCGACTATATGGATTTTGGCATTTCTCACTCACTCACATCGTATAAAAACGGATAAAGCTTCTTGTAAAATGCTTTTCCTGCAAAACTGGCCCACCGTGTGAACGGGTTGTTGAACTGAGAAGGTAAGGAGTACCGACTCATTTTTTTTTTATAATATAAAGGTGGCAGAGAAGCTGACTTGAATATATATAAAAAATGATCGAAATATTTGGAATAAAATAACCATAAGTCTTTTTGCAACATACAATATGAAGGAATGTGATTATTTTTTTGCAATAAAAACATTTTGGTTTTTTTTTGTTTTTAGTTTTTAAACAGCGATATGACAATCAAACTGAAAAAAATGGTCCTCCAACAATAAAATAAGGGTTCTAAAAGTGGCCAGAATGGCGCTAGTGTAGCATATTATCTTTGTCTAATTTACTCGACAATGCCACACTAGCGCCATCTTAATTTATTGGTATTCTGGGACCACTTTTCAATACATAGAGTCGGTCCTCCTTACCTCTACTCTCCACACTGAGAATACGACAGTGAAACATTACCAGTGACGCTTTAAACAAATATTTTTTTGGAATTACATGGCCCGGTAACAAGACATTAAAGCCAAAGTTTTATTACCTTGTTATCAGGGTTGTCGATAATAACGTAGACCAGGAATATTCCCAGCTGTCTCGCTCTTCGCACCGCTTGCACAACCCTGGCTTCACCCTCGGAGAATATTCCTCGACCGTCACTCACGATCACCAGCAACTTGGCGTTCACCGCGTCACTCTTCACGGTCCTCTCTTCGAACATAACCGTGCAAAAGTCGAGCAACTGAGCGATCTTCGTCTTAGTTTGCTCGAAACGCAATTGATCCAGAATCTTCGCTCCGGAATGTTCCGAGAATTGTTCCGTGAACGGATGGAGTAATTTTGTTTTTTCACCGAAACTTAAAACCGCTAGATCGCCCGATTCGAGAAGGTTTAAAGCCTGAAAGAGAAAAATAAAATGTGTTTGAAGAGCAGAAAATGGGTTATTGCGAAAAAATCTCAGTTTTAATTGTTTGATAAAATTCAGTTAGGTAAACTAATAAATTAAAATTAAATACAATTTTCTGGTTTTTCATTAACTGTTGCCTGACTTGGTAAGTTAGACTTACTGGCTTTTATCCGTGGATTCGTCCACCCATATTTTTTATTAAGCGTTGAAAATAACAAAAATCACACCTGACAAAATATATTATGAGCTTTTTCTCTGAATGAGTACTTATTTTCTGGATGAAAGGTAGGTATCCTATGTTATCTCTAACAACGTGTCATGCAAAAATTCATTATGATCGATTCAATAGATAAGGCATGAAAGCGTAACAAACAAACTAACAACACTTTCGTTATTATATGTATTATAATTTTAATCTATAATAATAAAAGTAAACATAAGCTAAAATGTATCTGTTCAGAGAAACTCAATTTATTTTAATTTAAAGAATCTCTCAATCTGAGAATTTATATACAAACGACGTGCGACCCATTCATTGCGATAAGCCTTGCTATGATTATGAATGAGCGTGTTAAAGCGTGTAAAGTACCTGGGAGACGAGAGCCAGGCTGTCGAAGGCGAGCTGCCTGCCGCCGCAGTCAGCCATAGAGCTGGAGTCGTCTATGGCTATTGCGATGTGGTACTCCCTCTTGGCCGGCTTGCTGCGTCGCAGCCAGATGCGATCTTTGCGGAAGTGCGACGCGATGTACGGGATCACGCGTCGCATATTTATCGCGCGACCGCTACGGAAGTCACCTAACACGAAAAATAATTAAATCAATTTCAAGATAGGTTTCAGACAAGTCGATTCTCTATTTCCGTTCCCATCGTGAAACGAGCTGACCCAGCGTACTTCATACAACCCCAAAATCATCAATATCAATATACTAATAATAAATCTTTAAGGGTCGGTCATGGAGTAATTTACTTTGTTTTCAGAGATATCGTGTTTATAGGTTCTATACATGATACTGAAACTAAATTGACGATTTTTAGATTTTTTTTCTGTATGTATGTTCCTCCATAACTCTTAAACGAATTAACTGATTTTCATGAAACTTTGTAGATAAACATTTAGACGTACAGGACACAGGATAGGCTACTTTTTTCCTTTTCAACGCGGACGAAATCGCGGATGCCAGCTAGTATAAATTAAAATAACACAGCATCACAAACTATGTTTCATGGAAACATTAGCAGTTTTAACTATGAGAACATAAGCCTGGCTAGCTCAGTCGGTAAAGCATGAGACTCTTAATCTCAGGGTCGTGGGTTCGAGCCCCACGTTGGGCGAATAAGGTTTCCGATATAGTTTTTTATTCACATAATTTTTTAAAATTATACTTATATTTTATAATACATATGTAAAATATGTAATAAAATTAATAATATAATAAATTCAGATTGACTGACTGGCATAAATTATGTCTATAAAATGGATGATTTATAATTGTCAGATATGAAATATTTTCAGTTCAGATTTCATTCAGATTGATGGTAAATCTATATATACAACTAGCTGGTGCTCGCGACTTCGTCCGCGTTCTCTATAGCCTGCGAACGCGGACGGAGTCGTGGGCACCAGCTAGTTGTAAAATAATATTTATTAATATTTTTTTTGACGACACATTTGGTCTAGTGGCTAGTAACCCTAGCTGTTCACCAAACGGTAGCGGGTTCGAATCCCGCTAGGGGCAAATGTTTATGTGTTAACATTTTACCTTTGTACCTGAGTCATGGATGTTTTGTATTTATAATATGTATGTATTTACAAAAAAAATAATTAATCTATGTAGTATATCAACTTTCTGGTATCCATAATACAAGCATTATTTGCTTACTTTGAAACTAGATGGTGATGTGTGGAATGTGTGAAGATATTTATTTATTTAATAACACCCGCACATCACAACACCATGAGACCAATCGATTTGACAATACAATTTATTTCTATAGTGATTTTCTCTTTATTTTTATTTTACTATTCGGGACGGAGACGATTCCAACAAAAAAGAGATAATGAAAATAGGTCCAGCCGTTCTAGAGTTATAAATGGTGTAACTAACACGACTTTCTTTTATTTTATTTTATTTATTTTATTGTAGGGAAATTTACAGGTATAATTTCATAGTAACATGGGTGAGTAAATAACTTAAACCTAATAAAAAATTTCCACTTTTCTCGTATAAGATGTGTTTAACCCTACCGCTTGGTTTTGTAGGAGTTGAAATTCGTAAGGTTTACCTGCTCGCCGCGAGCGTCCCGTTGGTTCCAAGACGAGGCGCAGTGTCTCGCATAAGGCTCGCGCGGCGCCGCTGGACTTCTGCCAAAGCGCTCGCCACGCCTCGCCCCCTGAACCCGCTACTGCCCCGCGATCGCCCGTCCCACTTATCTCGCCCCTCAGGCTCAGATACTCATCCAATGACATGTCTTTCTCGTTCGCCTCCGCTTTAACGCTCGAATCCAATCTAAACAATACCAATCACATTAGCTCCCGAGTAAAAATTGAAGTCTCAAGTTTATCACAAGTAAAATTTGAAAAGTCTCAAGAGTTCCCGTGTAAAGTTTGAAAAGTCTCAAGAGTTTATCCCGAGTAAAGTGAAAAGTCTCAAGAGTTTACCCCGCGTAAGATTTTAAGTCTCAAGAGTTTACCCCGCGTAAAATTTGAAGTCTCAAGTTTATCACAAGTAAAATTTGAAAAGTCAAGGGTTTACCCCAAGTAAAGTTTGAAAAGTCTCAAGAGTTTATCCCGAGTAAAGTGAAAAGTCTCAAGAGTTTACCCCGCGTAAGATTTTAAGTCTCAAGAGTTTACCCCGCGTAAAATTTGAAGTCTCAAGTTTATCACAAGTAAAATTTGAAAAGTCAAGGGTTTACCCCAAGTAAAGTTTGAAAAGTCTCAAGAGTTTATCCCGAGTAAAGTGAAAAGTCTCAAGAGTTTACCCCGCGTAAGATTTTAAGTCTCAAGAGTTTACCCCGCGTAAAATTTGAAGTCTCAAGTTTATCACAAGTAAAATTTGAAAAGTCAAGGGTTTACCCCAAGTAAAGTTTGAAAAGTCTCAAGAGTTTATCCCGAGTAAAGTGAAAAGTCTCAAGAGTTTACCCCGCGTAAGATTTTAAGTCTCAAGAGTTTACCCCGCGTAAAATTTGAAGTCTCAAGTTTATCACAAGTAAAGTTTGAAAAGTCTCAAGAGTTTATCCCGAGTAAAGTTTAAAGTCTCAAGTTTATCCCGAGTAAAGCGAAAACTCTCAAGAGTTTATCCGGAGTAAAGTTTAAAAAGTCTCAAGAGTTTATCCTGAGTAAAGTTTAAAAAGTCTCAAGAGTTTACCCCGCGTAAGATTTTAAGTCTCAAGAGTTTACCCCGCATAAAATTTGAAGTCTCAAGTTTATCCCGAGTAAAGTTTGAAAACTTTCAAGTTTATCCGGAGTAAAGTTTAAAAAGTCTCTTTATAAAAGTAATTCTTTTATAGGTAACTGATAAACTTTTATAATAAGCTTTCTGAGATAATTAGAGCCAAAACTTTTATAATAACCCTACTAAAACCCTTCTCCCGAGTTACTGTTTACAAATACTCACCACTTGGTCTAATGGCCTAGGTAAAATCAGATTATCCTAAGTATACTTACTTGGTGTGATATGTGGTTTCACTAGGTCTAGCTACACTGGTTGTGAGAACCTTTTCGCCTTCAACTTCAATGCCAGTTTCTCCCGTTGTCTCTTCTCCGCCTTCGTTTTTGTTACCGGATTTCTCCTTCTCTTTGCTGCCGTCTTTTATTTTCTCCGGTTTCAATTCTTCGGATTTCTCCACCTAGGAAAATAGCAAACATTGCAATAGAGGTTTGTAGCTGTAGGTTTGTGTAAGTAAATTTGTAGTTATCGAATTTGTGATATACTACCTAATTGTCACTAAAGATTTTTTTAATGTTTCATTTCTTTGAAAAATCGATTACTACTGGATTTGCTTTGATCCAGCATAAATACAGCTGGATTGCAAGGCCTACCTGTATTTCGTCATCGTCCACATCCATAGCGAGTTCCTCATCCTCCTTCAACTTGTCAGCGTCTTTCTCGTCATCCTGCTGCAGAGTCGGTTGCTGATCCGCCTGTTCTTTTGTTGCAGCGTCTATTGCCTAACAAAAACAACAAAAATCATGACAAATAAAGGAATGTTTCGGTTCGAAATTCAGATTATTCCTCTGTAGTTTGTGAGCGCGGTCGCGCTTTACATAATATATCGCATTATCTCTCTAACCTTACGTCCAAAACATAATATTATGAAGTTATTGCGCCCAAACTAATACCAATGCCCAATGTCAAATTAGTGCTAAATAACAAAAATTGTCCTGAAATGTGCAAAAAACGGCTTATGACTTTACATTTCTTCTGTATGTTCTCCTTTCAAAAATGATTTATAAATATAATATATATATTTATACTAAATACATGTGTTATTAAAGGATGTTACTCTCACCATTTATTCTACAAGAAGAGCTCTATTTCAAAAAGTTAGTTCATAAAAATAAAAAGTTTTTAAAGAAATTTAATTGACGTGAAATGCGAACTTGGTGTAGAAATTGTATATAACAGTGCGGTTTAGAAGAAATTTCTAAGATAGGATGAACCGCTTCAAACAATAGACAAAGAAATACCAGATACTGCCAATTTGGTGAGGCCCTTGCACCCCTTGGGGTTTCTTGAGGTTTTATAGGGGACGGCAACCATCTATCATCAAGTGGACCGTCAGCTTGCCTGCCTCTCTTTTATATAAAAAATGTATACCTGCAAATCATCTTTTCTAGCCTGTTTGACATGTTGGTACATGTCAGCCTCTCGAGGCGTATCCTCATCTGCAGCTCCACCATCTTCTGCCGTCTCTTCCTCTCTTTCCACGTTCAAAGTGCGACTCTTCTTCAGCTTTCTCTCGTCTACTTCACCTGTGTCAAAAAGTTTCAATAATTATATGTTATGCTCTATATAGTATCGGTTCTATGAATTATTTTTTACTAGCGACCGGCTCCCGGCTTCGTACGAGTCTCAAAAATATGAAAAACGTGTCGGTAGATTTCTTAATTTGTTGCCATTTGTTAATGGTTAATAATCTTTTTTAGAGTTATCATATATAGCCGTTTTTCAGTTTTCTTTTCTTTTTAAAATTACTTGTTCTTTTTATAAAATTTGTCGATTTTGTTTTGACATTTCACATTTATTCATTATTGTTTCTAGTAATACATAAGTTATAATTTTTCAGACTTTTTCCATTCGTGATTTTATGCAAGAAGCTTCATTGGTCTTGGCTGCCATCAAAGATGCCATTTAATCTTTTAACTATATAACCGTGAATTACCAATAATATTATATAGCACTTGTTAAAACGACGCAGTAAAATAATCGTCGGGAATATTAGAACGGGTGGCTCTCACCTAATGTTCGCTCGTGGTCTGTGCGGCCCGGCTTGTTGTCCCCGGCGTCCTTCCGCTCCGAGGCAGAGTCCGCGGCACTCTGCTTATCGCCCCTGTGTCCTCTCTCGCTCTTGTCCAACTCCGAACGACCCATCGACTGTTTGTCTTCGCCCACTTGCTCTTGCGATTGTTCCTTAAAATTTAACCATATTCATTAGAATATGTTTGCTTCATCAATAAACCCAGCCAATAAAGAAAAAAATCCAAAACAGTAGAGCAAAGCATTCTCTCCTTTTGTATGTTTATTCAACGTTAAACACGTATTTGAATTTTGCTTTCATAAGTTCAGTATTAAATTAAGCACTAATCTTAAACCGAACACAATTTTCTCCAAAATGAGCGCTAGCTTCTCGGAGATAACTGAATAGATTTAAAGATTAGAAGGTTTTTCTTTTAAATATTATGTAAAATATGATAGAAGAAATAAAAGTAGCCAATTAAAACTTTAGTACAGAACTTAAGTTAATTAATAAAATAACATATGTACAAAGTTGTCTCCGAAAATTCTGATTATTGCGAAAAGTTTTTTTTTGGCATCCTGATTAGAGGTTTTTTTTTTTGTATTAAGTATTACAACAATAGTCAAATTAGGCGACGAAAATATTTTCTAAAACAATTATCGTTCTAGTGACTTACATAAGGCGCGCTTTCCTCATCTTTGACCTGTTCTGCATTGGTTTGAACATTGTCTACGGTTCCCTTATCCATTTCCGCAGTTTCCGCCTTATCCTCTGCCGAAGGATTATCACTTGAGGGATTCGCTTGTGGATTAGCCTCTTGTTGCTTCTCAGTAGTTTCATCCTCTTCATTAATATCATCTGGATTCTTCGGAAGTTCATCATTTTCTTTTGTTTCAGGAGTTTCTTCGGATTGTTCTGGTCCATTTGTGAGTTCATCATTGTTTTCGTTAAATTCGTCTTGTTCGTTTTTGTCTTCTTCCATTTCATCAGTTTTGTTTTCATCTGCTTCATTTGGTTGTGACTCCTTCTCCTAAAGAAATGATATACATAAATATTCGCTATTATCAACAATTTTATACACCGTTGGCTTAGATCTCATATGGATATAATTAATCACACATAACACACGTAAGATAATCTCATAAAATGCAAACCTGTTCAGTTCCTCCTTCTTCTTCTTTTTCATCATTTTCGACTTCAGAGTCACTGGAAATATCGAGTCCATCTTTAGTATTCTTATTGCTGTCGTCTTCGTCTTGAGGCGTGTCTTCCTTATCTTCCGGTATGTCTTTCATTACATCTATTTCAAATGGATTTTCAGTCTCTGTTTCGCCTTCCTGTAATTTTCGTGTTATAACTATTTGTAAATATTCTTTTATTTGTACTATAATAAATAAAATAAGAATCAGCTGTTATATTCCAAACTATATAGATCAATTTAAAATAATGATAAAAAAAGTGATAAATCAGTGAATACCTTTTTGTAATCTTGTCGTAATTTTAATAAAATGAAAGAATAATTATTTAGGGTTAAAAATAATTTGTTTATTGAACCTAGAATGTATACTATATGTAGGTACAAGATATCTGTCAATACAGTTACTGTCGCGTTTTGATAATCTCTATAGTAATTAAATAAAAATAAAACATACATCTTCGCCATCGAGCTCCTCGTTCTCATCAATATTCATGTTGTCTGGCAATTCGAAGTCTTCTGGTTCAGGAAGCTGTTGTTGCTTACCGTGGTACGGATCAATCTGCATTTTATAATACATTTTAATACATTTTTGCAAATTTAATAAAAGAATATTTGTCTATTTTTTCAAAATTTCTTGTTTTTACAATAAATAAAAATACATGACATACATGATCATCATCCACTTCGGGTTCATCAACTTCATTTATATCTTTATTTTTCTTTCTCTCTTTGCCCTCAGCGCCGTCGTCTTTTCCCTGTTCTTCTTCCTTAGCTGCCATCTCCTTCTCTCCTGTACTCTCGCCCGTGCCTTTGTCCTCTTTCTCTTTCTGACTGCCTTCTTCTGGTTCGTCCTCTTCTGAACCCCAAATTTGTTGGTCTAATCTATGAAATGAATCATCGAGTTTAGTTGTAACCGTTGCTTCGATATATTGGTAATTAATTAAAAGTTACTTATACAAGTCAAAATTTCAAATTAAATTAAAATACACCACAATGCACATTTTAAAATAATTCGTGCATACTAAAATTTAATAAATCTTTAGTGGCTGCTACACTATATGTATACATGAGCGTCTTACTTTTCCGCAGCGTTGTCTGTATCACCCATTTGTTTATCTGCATCTTCATTATCATCCTCATCTTGTTCATCATCATCTATAAGAAGAGAGTGCACGTGTTTTATATTTTTAATTATGAATAATAATATCAAACTTTATTCATCATTTTACCTCTAACAAGCAACACAAGTTAGAAATATAAAATCACAAAAAAATATTCTGAGTAAATTATAACTATTATTAATGTAGGTATTATCAGGATCAGAAATGAATGCAGTAAATATCATGACAGCATGTCATCATAAAGGAATAATATTATATGTTTTACTTCATATGATTCAAAAACATTTAGTAAAGTCACTTTTTTGCTGACCTTTCTTTTCAACATCTTGTAAATGTGAATCGAAGTCATCTGTAACGTTGACGCCTTTTTCCTCTTCCTTACAATCTTTATTTTCTTCCTTCTTTTCTTCGCCAGGACGGTGAGCGTCATCCAACTGATCCTATATTCAAATTCAAAATCGACGTCAGTTTCGCCTAGAGTGTAGTATCATCAAATGTACCTATATATCATATTTTATATAAACGATTATCGCCTCTTTTCTAATGTCAATTCAATCAGAAGAACTTTCATTACTTATATATCTTACAAAAATCAAAGCAGGAATTATCCCATTTTTATCATTTGATATTTTAATAACCACATTTAGAGTTCATTTTTTCTCAAAGCAACATTTAAAACTACTTTTAGATAACCTGTAACCTTTAAAACACCCCACAGTATTAGGACGAGTCTGCTCTAAGAATGTATGGTCCATATGCCAATTTTTTTTATATGTGCTTTGTGAAAATGCACATAATTTTTTTTTTGCATTTATATGGTGAACATAATTTTAATCTAATTGTCATAAATATATCATGAAACTACATATTATAAAAACTAATTATATTAATATTTTTTTTTAATTTTTGAAACATTAGTATTGCTACGACGTTCTCTAAAGAACGCGAGCGTAAAGTACCAAAGGAAATTGGTCCTTATATTTATGACATAGGGTTCATATGTAAGAGGACGATTTTAAAGAATGGAATAGCATTTATTTATTCATCAATATTATTACAAAAAACCCATTTTCAGGTATACCTGATTTTCAATTCTTTCCGAGACATCCTGCTGACCCTCGCCGTCTCCGAGACCTGTTCCACTAGAAAATTTCCCAGAACCACCTTCGCCTTCAGCTTCATCAGTATCCAAGTCAGACGGACGACAAAAACTAAAGAAAAATGGAAAAAAATAACAATTAAAGATTTTATTGAACAGATCCAAATGTTAGTCACTCAAAATCATCACATTTTACATGTATCCAATTACCACTGGTCATGCAGATCATGCAAAGAATTACTGACTGAAATTTCCCTCAATCTTTTCAATTTGTGGTAAGATTCATTATTGATTTCAGAAATTTAAATCAATAATGAATCTTTCACAAGTATTCAAATCGACACAAAATAATAATATCTGTATCAACCTGTCTTATTATTATATTTGTCCTGGTTCTGGGCACAGATTCTTAATGTGAGGAGATCTACTAGGCAAAATGGACAAAAAAAAAATCGCATCTGTTCGATGTTTTCTTTCATCTTTACATCTAACTCATATAGATGCTTCAACAGATATCGAATATGCAACAGCTGTTTTGTTAGTGTAGCGTACGATCCACTGGGCTATACCTGAATTGACAAGATATAAAAACTTTTCTTACCCTTTTGCAGCTAGATCCGAGAATATCTTCAATAATACCGACAGCATTTTACACGACACCCTATGAACCGCCACTTGCTGCGTCACAAAGTATTGAACGAAGAAAACCGTTTGCTCCAATATTGGAATCACTCTCATGACAACATTCCTTGCATCGTCCGAGTTGTTTTCCTGTTTTATAAATTTTATATAGTCACGAATCAAATTATACACTTTATCAACCAACGCGTCCAACTGTAAGAGTTTTATGTCTTCAGATATTTTCTCTTGCAAACGTTGTTTCAAATGATTGTCTTCAAGGATTTCATTTGATTCTTTCGTCTCTTGAATGATTTCATCTATAGCCATCACCACATCGGACTCATCCATTTGTGAAGGCAAATGTTTCTTGTAGATTGTTTGAATAATCAAAAGCATCGTTGCGATCAAATCCTCAGATTTCTTTGTCAATGCGGACGCGTTCGAGTCAACGATTTCCTTATTCATATCATCGTCTGAGGGCACTTTTAGTTCGTTTAATTGTGTGAATGTCTCCTCTAAATGTGTTGACAAATTGATTAAACAATTTAAAAATGGATGGATCGGTTCAAAGTTATTTTCTACTGTAAATTTCAAAGTCATTTTGTATTCTTCACATATTATGCTGTCTATTTCATTTTTAATGTTGTACAAATTCAATGTAGCTTCGTTTACAAGGTCGTTGGAAACTTGTGAGATGTTCGGTATGGTGGCGTGGACTTTGCCGATTTCTTTAGGCGAACTGTTAAACATTTTGTTCAAAGCGACCATTTGTTTATTAACTAGAGTATGAAGAGATTTTATTCTTCTATACAAATCGTTCCATTCTTGACTGTCTTTGTCGCACTCCACTAATGGAGAATCTGAAATAATTCTATCAAATTCCGGTACAATTTCTGATGTAAGTGTTTGCTCGGGTACAGATTTCAAAAGAACCATAAACTGCTCTAGCAAAAGATTGGTATGTGTGTAGCAATGGACAAGTTCTTTAACAGTATCTTTAAAGGAAGCGATATATTCAGTGCTATTGATTTCTATAATGTTTGTGAGAGTTGTTGCATATGTGCGTAAGTCGCACAGGTATCTTGAATATTTTGATATAGTTTTCTTTTGAGCGTTCGTTATTATCTGTAAATAAAGTAGTAATTTTGTTACAATAAAATTTAATATTTACGTATTGCACAAGATTCATTAGGTGGTAGTTTGCAGTCAAGGAATGAATAAAGACTACTTTTGATATCTAATCCCCATTCCACCAAAGGGATTGAGAATGAAAAATGGTATTTCGTAGTTTTTGTAGATGCAAATATAAAAATAGATTCGGCTATGAATAAGGTACTCATTCAAGGCAAAATGTTGGATAAAAACTTTGGATGGGTTTCCATAATACATATCATAGATATATTTCCCCCTCACCCATCAATTTAATTTAAAGAGGATACACTAACAAAAAAAACAAGTAGATTTACACAATTTTATCAATGCCAGATGGCAACCTAATAAACCAACTAAATTCATCCAACTAATATCCTTTCATTGAAATGCTACAAAATATTTTACTGAAAATTGTAAAAAGATTGCGTGAAATACTGAAAATAGCACACATGTTTTATGTATGCATAGATGTACAAAAATATTGTCACTTGTTTATTCTCTAAAGTAGTACAAGTTACAATAAATTTAAAAGTGTCATTAAAACTAAACTCCTCTCGAAAGGCTATTATTTGTTTGAGGTTGTCATAGTAACGTAAATGTAATACGTCATAGTCATAGTAATACGAGTAGGTATTTGAAGTAGGAATTTTGTATAAATACAAAATGTGCACACGAAATTGTTCCTTACGGTGGGACTGCTCCCTTGACCGCGATAGTACGTCATCTTGGCTTCTTTCCGAAACCCTGGGTTAATTTAAATTTATAATGACGATCATAGGGGGTTTCTTGTAGAGACCTAATTGATAAATAAATATTTTGATTTGATTTTGATTACCAGTAAATGAGCAGCGAAGCCTTTGCATCGTTCAATGTTCTGAATGCCCAAATCTTGATGAGGCACAAGAAGCGCTGCTGACAAGTGTCGGTGCCTCGCAATGTTCCTTTGGTAATATTTCTCACAGCCTGACCACAGGAGAGAGAGGGAACCGTCGCAACGCCTGCAAACAATTTTTAAATTCAATTTTAACACATTCATTGCTGCACCAAAAAATTCAAGTCTCATATGAATGGCCAGCAGCCGTCGGCCGTACGAATGTGGAGAATAGACTCGTGACGCGGCTTTTGAATTGCATATATCTCCACATTTCAAGGTGGTTTTTGAATGAATATGTTTGTGTTTTACATTAATTCCTAGTGTTTTTGAAGAAAGAATTTTATTTCTTTTTGTGTTCATAGTTTTTCTTACGTTAAAATAATGAAGTCCGTTATTGGCAGTAGGTTTTAAGTAAACATATGTATATTATTTTTATATTATTGTCGTATGAGTGCTGTGTGACTGTGTTTCAATAAAATAAAATAAAATAAAAACCGATAAATAGTTTGGACTCACGTAGCGAGTTCTAAGCCCCCGGTATGCGATTTTATTTTAGTGAACTCGCCAGGCGAGTCCTTGGCAATGAATGAGTTAACCATGGTAGTTGTCAAACCAAAATATGTGTAAAACACTTTTGAGATATTGACCATAATAATTTTCTGAAAATTTTTACATGAAAGTTTATTTAGAAAATATATATTTTGTTAACGTCTGCTATTTCTTTTCCTTCGGACCATAAAGTTGAATTCCCATAAAGTTGAATTCTCAAAATGTTGAATTTCCCAGAATGTTGATTTTTTTTAAGTTTCGCAAAATGTTGAATTCTCATGAAGTTGAATTCCCAAAACGTTGAATTTCCCTGAATGTTGATTTTTTTAGTTTCGTTGTGTCGACTGAAGTTAATTGATTGAGGCGGAAAGTATATAGTAAAAAGTGCTCTGTGACTTCGCAAAAGGACGTGCTCATTCATTCAGATTGAAAAGGTGTCAGTTGGTTGAACGATTGTTATTGGTCGGTCAATAAAAGTATTTGAATCGGTCAACATAAAGTGGTTTGATTAATGTACCAAAGATCTAAATCATAGATGCGCCTTGCCATACTTCAGGTGGCCGAGAATGTGTCATCGTTGGGAAGAGTGAGCTCACTCTTCCCGCCTTAGTCGCTTGTAGAAAGCACTGAGCGGTTCACGTTGCATACAGACATATTACGTGAACAGTTTTCAGAAGCACAGGGCGCATCTGTGATTTAAATCTTTGGTGCTAACAATACTAATTTCGTGGGGACCATGTTTAGTGGAAAAATATTTGTCTACCTGTTCTTCGTGTAACTCATGGCTGCGTCCAAATCGACTGGCGGTATTTTGAAGTCGTATAACTCGTCTTCGGTGTCGCGCGCAGCCAGTATAACTAGACCCGTGCGGTGGTTGAGCCCCATCTTGGAGAGATGTTTAAATAAATCGGCTAGCGCTTTGCGCTTCTGCTGTATTATGTTCTTCGCTTGGGAAGTCTGCTTGTCTTTGGGCAAAGTGGAATCCGCCTAAACAGAATACAGTTTAACCGTTACTATCTCAACGCTAATAAGTTAAAACGAGCCATTCTTGTGTATTTTATATCAATCAATACTAGTTAATAATAAATCTGTAAGTGTAGGTATTGTATGTATGTATGTATGTATGTTCCTCCATAACTCTTAAACGAATTAACTGATTTTCATGAAACTTGGTAGATATACATTAAGGGCCTCTTTCACCATTTGTCAAGTAGCTAAAATTATTTCTATAAGTAACTATTCAACATTTTACTTGTAATTGGTGAAAGGCCCTTAGACGTAAAGGACACAGGATAGCCTACTTTTTTCTTTTTCAACGTAAATATATAAATTTATTTATTTCGCGTATCTCGGAAACTGCGCTAACGATTTATATTTAGATAACTTTTTTTTTCTTTTTGAGTCTATCTATCTATCTATATAGATCTTTTGTGCCTATATTATTATATCTCTTGTGAAAATGGAATTTTACAAAAAAAAATACAAGTGTATTTATTAAAGCGCCATGTCATAAAATGGTCATATAATTTGCATTTAAGCACTTAACTTATTATGTTAACTTTTTAATATATTAATATAATTATTAAGTCTTTAAAACTGACCTCTAAAGAGCCAAGATGTGAAGTGGTTTCTATGACCATAGTCACGAAATCATCCAACGCTTGCACCAGAGACGGGTAACTGAAATTTTTAAAGACATATTTTTTTACTAAAATTTTACGAGAAATGCTCATTTCTCTATCATCTGTTGTTCGCATTCGCTGTACATTTGCACATTAAAAAAAAAAAAACAGATAATATTTTTCTTACCTAGCATTCACCATGGTCTCCTTGCAAAGAGTCTTTGCTTTCCCCAATAAGGTGTTCGCCTTCGAAAGCAAACTACCCTCTTCTATTAAATCACAGGGCTTGTCGATTTGATCCAGATATTTCTATACAACAAAAAAAAAATAAGCTATAAAAATAATTTTCTTTTAAATCCAAAATTGTAAAATTCTATTTGACTACATAACATACTCGTACTCGTATTGACATGTCAAAATGTGAACTTTGAATATGGGCTTGAACAAAAAAAAAATGACAATTTATTCAGGTGGCTAGTTTTAATTTAAGTTAATGAAGTAAAATTAAACTTCTAATAAAGTGTGAATGAATTTCAAAAAGATTTCTCGTCCATATTTTGACATGTTGGGGTTAATATTTTTTTTTACAACTTCTAAGTTTTGCCAATTTCAATCAACAATAAGAAACTTTACCCTTAACCGATTCAAGTATGATCTTAAACTACAATACAAACTAATAAATACCTTTTATCTACTAATAACTAATAATAACTAAATACTTTTAGATCTACTAATTACGGTGAAAATAATAAAGAATTTTAAAATAATATGTCATACTACCTCAAATGGCTGTGAATCAAAATAAAAAAATTAAATTAATAAAATAATAAAAAAAATTAATAAATCTTTATTACATAAAAGGACTAAAGGACTTCGTTCAAAACCAGGCAATTTTTTTAACTTACACTTTGAAGAATTTGTCAATAAAACTATTTCTTAACTTCAGTGATTTCCTGTGAATATTTCAGATTTTACAAATCGGGATGAAATTCGAAATTAACAAATTCCACAATATTTTCCTAGTAAGTAAAATCTATAATATCTTCTTACATAAGTAAAGGTACAAGTTTCAACTGTTAATACTAAAATTGAAAATATGGCCTGGCCTGATATCCATACAAAACTGATTTCAATCTCTTATAATACTTATTAGTATTTTTTTTTTAAATATTTAGCATCAGTGACATAAATTGACAAAAAACCAAAAACAAATATTCAGCCATTACTCAAATAATCACAATACAAGTAAGCTTTTTGTGCATAATTTCTGTATTGGTATTCTTTTAAGTTTTTATAATGGTAGTATGACCTGGAAACTTATTATAGACTAGCAACCCGTTTCCGGCATTTTCCGGGTGCAATTTTCACAATCCTACCTCGTTTATCCCTCTTTCCATTAGTAAAAACCGTATCAAAAACCGATAAACGCGGACAGTTTAGGCAAACTTGGTTGTATGCAAATCGTTCGTAAGGAGTAAACTCCAATCGTGTGTCGAAGCACACACAATTTTTTTACATTTAAAATATTGAAGCAGTTGATAGTAGGTGGCTACCGTCGCCTATAATAAAAGCAACTCCACTGCTATGGTGCTAGGATTAAGGAAATGGGCTATGGCATCCCTTACTAACTCACCGAAACACAAACATGCTATTATTTCACTGTGGGTTTCTCTAAGGGGATGGTTATTGCTTGTTGTGTTTAAAACGCAATAATTCGGAACATTTGGTTGTAAGAAGAGAGAAATATCTCCATTATATTCACCTTAAAACTCCTGGCGAGGGTGAGGTAATTCTGTATGTCTATCATGTAGGCCCCACCGGCGGGAATATTGGTTGCCGTCGCCCTCTTGGGACGGTCCCACACGCCCACGTGCTCTGTCCCACTCTCTGTACTCTTGTCTATGAGGTAACCACTCACAGACTCCTTAAGCACATTCTGTAGGTGAAATAGAACAAAAAAATTGGAGCAATAGAAAATTAAAAATTCCTTAATTATTTAAAAATCAATTTTTGAAATAATAATAATAATAATAATAACAACTATTTATCATATTTTTATAGTCACAAAACTACTAGCCTTTCGGAAACAAAATAGCGTTCTATAAGAGAAAGAAACTCTCCAGCGATCACTCTTTTTTTTACTATGAAAACAATTGTTTCAAACTTAAAAAAGTCATTCATTCATCAAACATGCCTCCAAGAAACTTCAAAAACAAGATGTATCTTACTTATTAAAAATCATATTGTGTAATAAAAAATAATTACTCAACATACTATAAGGGCCTCTTTCACCAACTACAAGTAAAGTGTGGATTAGTTACTTTTAGAAATAATTTTAGGTTTTATTAAATTACGCACTCGGTTTACTGCATCTTTCGATAGGCGATATTTTTATTATTTTCTATTTAATGTTTGGGACGTTTACTGTACAAACAAAGGTATATCAGCTCCATTATCCCCGGTTACCGGTGACTTTAAATGACAATTTAGCCTACTTGACGTTTGTGAAACAGGCGTTAATTAATTTAAAATTAAATTATAAGTTTTACAGAATGAAACCCAAAACTGCATAGTCAATAGCAATGGCCAAGCGTGATGAACATAAAATATTAACTGTTGCACGCGACTTCGTCCGCGTAACTTTTTTTAAAACACTTGCTGTTGCCCGCGACTTCGTCCGCGTTGAACGATGAAAGGTACCCTATGTCCTTTCTGGTGTCCCAGACAACGTGTATGCAAAATTGTATGGCGATCGGTTCAGTAGTTTTTGAGTGAAAGCGTAACAAACAAACAAACAAAAAAACTCACATTCACATTTATAATATTAGTAAGGATAAGGATAGCCTATGTTACTCGCAAATAATTTAGCTTTCTATAGAATTTTTAAAATCGATCTATAATATTACTCGTAGTATAGATACATGAACATAAAAATACCTCAAACTCCTTGGTATGTTTGTGCAGAGTCTTGTGAGCTTTGTCCACAGTATCCTTGACGCTCCAGTAGCTGAGGTCCCTGTCCCAGGTGCAAATTTTGACGAAATCTCTCAGTTTCTTTTCGATCGGAGCGCGTTTGTCTTTAATTAGAGCCGCGATTTGTGCGCTAAACTGGTTGTAATAGATGTATGTGTTCCATAAAATTGATAGGAGTTCGTCTGTAACATCACAAAATGTACTCAAATTTTCATATGAGCTTTTTTTTTCTTTCAAAATACACATGTATTCACGACTAGCTGAACCAGCCACGCTTCGCTGGGGCGTGCGCGTGCGCGCGTGGTATTGAATACTGCTTATATTATATTATTATACTAGCTGGCGCCCGCGACTTCGTCCGCGTTGAAAAAGAAAAAAATAGCCTATCCTGTGTCCTGTACGTCTAAATGTTTATCTACCAAGTTTCATAAAATCATAAATAAAGTTTATGGAGGAACATACATACATACAATACCTACACTTACAGATTTATTGTTAGTATTGATTGATTGATATTGATGATAAACAACTATAGCTATTGCACGCGTCTTCACCCGCGTAACATTATAATATGTTGCACATGTTACTCGCTGATAATGTGTTGCTTTCTATAGGTGAAAGAATTTTTAAAATCGTTCCACTATTTTTCAGTTTATTCATCACAAACATACAAATCTTCTCTCTTTATATGTATAGATTGAATTTATTAACAGGGGGTAAGTTAATCAAAATCTCTACCATCCCAAATGTATCCACTCCGTTAGGAGTCTATGACTGAAGAGCAAGAGAACTGTCTGTAGATTTCTAAGATATCTCAAAATTTTGCTCCTTTTACTTGTTATAATTGGAAATTTTAAATTATCCTTAGAAGAAAAAAATGGAATTAATTGCAACAAATGTTGACTTTTGTTGAAATTGATCATTGATCCCAAAAGTACTTGTAATTTGTTAAAAACAAGAGATAATTAGAGAATAGCTTCTTACCTCTCCTCAGCCCCGTCGGCAAGTATACCAAATGCAAATGATACACATATATTATGTCCAATCGAACTGCAAACTCAGCGAGGGTAGATGTTTCCATGAAATTCTTGAGTGTTGTTACGATTTGTTCCGCTTTTATCTGTTCCGATTTGCTCTCATCTAAATACTCTTCACTTACCGAGTGAAGTAAGAACCAAAATTTGTGGGCTTCGGATTTTTTTCTGCGAAAAATTGAGTTCACTATATAATAAGACATTATTTGACGAGCCTTATACAATGGTCGGAAGTATCCTGTGACTTTATATGTATTATAGGTGACGGTAGCCACCTACCATCAACTGGACCATCAACATGTCAACGCTTATAGTTTACTCAAATGCTTTTATATTTATGCTTTACATAGTTTATACTAGAAACTATAGGTAAGGTATGATAACGTAAGATAAGATAAGATGGTATAGATAAGGTAAGGTAAGATAAACAAAAATCCAATCTCTCGCTATAGGGCGAGGGGCAGGATAAAATGCAGGTCTTTTGATATTATGACCATTTGATACTAGGTCAATAGCTGCTTATAGGTCCCTTTGCTTTTAGGATGTTATGCTCACAGGGTGTTTTGCATGATTGCCCTTTCAATACGAAGGAAATTTGTCTCACCTCTAAACCTCTAAATATATATTATCTTGTCATGTACCTAACATGGGCATAAGATTTATTGAGATAATTTAGTACAGAAAATTGAAATATCAAATTATATTATATTTTGAATAAAATGATACCTTGTGTAAACGGAATTAAGACACTCTTTCCAATGGCTCATTTCTAGTTTCCTCCAATTGACAATTTGTTGTCCCACTGCGAGAGACACGTCAATCATATTGTTGCCTTTGTGAGCATTTTTATTCCACTCTTCAATTTTGTCCCGAAGCAACTCAAGACCGACAAGGAATCGAGATACCGGACTTGTTACTGGGAACTTTAGAATACGATCAACTATCACGACAATCTGTAATTTTAATATATATTTAAACCATTAGTTACTTCCCAAATAGTTTTCCTGTTCCGTTAAAACCATTGCACATCATATTAATACCTTACCATAAAATTTTAGTACATAAAATAGTCCTACCATAAAATAAAGTTCGTAAGAAAACTCTAAAATTCCATCTATCTTTGATGTTATCCACCAATATTCAATAATACAAGAAATATTCAATCTTACCCTAGAATTACTCAATATTTCTAATGTTTTAGTATTCAATGTACATCAAACTACTACAACATGGAACCCGTGTTCCATACAAAACATTACGAATTTTATGGAACATTTAAAAGTGACACATGCGTAGAGAATGAACTGTCATTTAAAACAAAACAAACATAATAATAAGTACGTAATTTAAGAATGTAACTTTACGCTAACCCAATAGAGTTTAAAATGAAATAGTAGAAGTTGATCGTTACTACCTTTTACCATTGATGCGTGAAGGCAAGAGTCCGCCATGATTCTGTCAAAGGCGTTCTTTTTATGTGCCGCTTTGGCATTTGTGACGCAAATTCCATTGTAGTATTTCGATGTCAATGTAAAATAAAATACTCACGTCTTTTAATGTTGGAAAGTCTGGCCATTGGTTTAACAAAGTGACGGTACTATCTCGTACTTGATGCAGTAAAGGTACACAATGTTTCGTTTCAGAAACCCACGCTGAACGATAGAAATCCACTTCTTGGTTTGCCACATCTATAATAATAAACAAAGTTTTAGGTAAATAAATTCGCAAATAGACGGATTTAGCAACTAGCTAGACAGAACATGTTCAATTCGTCAAGAAAATACAATCAGGTAAATTTTTTTTTCCAAACCCCTACTTTTTGACAATCTCATTAAAAGTAAATACAAACTTTACAACACAAACATGGCGGGGGGTCCCCTATGAAACTGTTTTTTATTTTATTTTATGAAACACTAGCTGTTGCACGCGACTTTTTCCACGTAACTTTATAAAATAAAACCTATGTTACTCGGTGATAATGTATCTTACTATAGGTGAAAGAATTTTTCAAATCGACCCAGTAGTTTTTACGTGAAAGAGTGACAAACATACAAATCTTCTCTTTTTATAATATTAGCATAGAAGTATAGATTAATAATATTATTAATCAAAGCAGCTAATCACTTGTGTGTTTCAAATAAATTAAACGCACATCGCTTTTTTTACTACTAGGCCCTCTTTTCTTTAGACTTTTTTTTAGAAAAAGACTCACCATTTCCATCAATCCTGTTCTTCATTTCCGACAGCAACACAAGCAAGCCAGGCGATGTCAAACCTTCAATGTTAGCATCGAGCGCCTCCCACGCATCCTTTATAACCCGACTGAATATCGTGTACCTTTGCACGAATGGCTCGACTACTTTATTGCTCAACACGTTCTTTTTACCGGGTAACCATTCGGTTACTGTCAGATTACGGAGCAAATCTGAATGCAAGTTGTACATGAACGTCACGTCTTGCGGTGTAACCTGTTCTAGCGTTTTATTTTTGTGGTCAACTTTCGCCTTTGAGCTTTTCTGTTCTAGGGAGGGCGGTTTGAATTCGCCAAAATCGTTATCAGTGTAAGACGGGAACATTTCCAATATCTCTTCGGTTGCTTCTGCTTCTTCGTCTATGTCTTCGCATTTCGATCTGAATAAAAATTAATAAATTATTTATATGTGCTTTCTGGTAAAAAGAAAATAAATGAGTAATACAACGCCTGATATCTTTATCACTGTGACGACTGTGGCGCCAAACAGCGACTTATTTTTTAGACTATATTTTTAGACGATCCCTCGAGAACCTACAATTTTTCCAAGATGAAAAGTATTCTATATGTTAATCTAGGTAATAAACTATGAAAGAGTAACAAACATCCATACAAGCATTCATACATCCTGACACACTTTTGCATTTATAATATTAGTAATATCATCCGACATAAATATCGTGATATTTGATATTTATGATGCCTATCAAGTGATATTTCGCTGTCTTCTGAACTAGAAACTTAGCAGACCGCAACATTTAGCATGTTTACTCGCAACATTTATCAAAAAAATATAATAGAGAAGTTGCAAGTTTTAAATCATTTTCTTTTTCGAAAAAAAATAAATAAAAAATAAATACACGTTTATGTTACATTTCTTTCATTCCATGCTTATTTCACGAACCCAATTCTATGCCATCTAAGCCGCAAGATATTTTATTTCATATAAGTCACATTCATAAATATGAACAAAAAAAACTTACTGCGTAACATATAATGCGTCGTTCTCTTGTTGTATCCTTTCGTTGCGTTTCTTTTGATCGTCCAAAAATTTGGCGAAGTCTTTTAAAGTCTTCATCATGGAGTCAAAGATTGTCTCATCGATATGTCCCATAGCAAGGCAGTACATTTTCAGTTCCAACGATTTCATTTTAAAGACCCTACAATAATAAAAATACAATTTACAAAAATGTTCAACACAATTATTTGTTCTTTTGACAGTTACGTTATTACTTCAAGTGGGTGTTATAAATTAAATTGTTTAGCATTTGTAGTGAGTCCAAGCAGACACTGCAAAGAATTATAATTAAATTTCAGCGCTTAATTATTTTTAAGAATAAAAATTCTTCAAAATAATTAAAAAGCCTTTTTAAAAATATAAATGGTGCATATTTTTGATTTGGCTATTTTAGAGTATGATAATATTTTAAATTTAATAAAAATTTTACTTTAATTTTTGAATTATATTTTGCAACTTAATTTAGTTTAAAAACTTCTACCAAGTAATCATTATTTATATTTACATTATTTTAATATATATTCAAACTATTTTGCATAAATATTTTGACTATATTTCTATTTTGACTTTTGATAGTGAAATAGTTCTTTATTAATGATTTTATCATAAACGAAAGAAGCAAATGCTAATTAAAAACTGAAAAAATAAAATATCAACAAAAAGCGAAAATAATATTCATTGAACTTCAATATCATTTTTAGCAGAAATATGAGAAAGATTCAGAGTTGAATTCATAAATTGTGGCTTGAATCAAAGCAAATTAAATCATGCCAGTCATAAGTTTGTTCGTTCGCATTCTTTATGACATTTCAACACTATGCGAAAGTCAGATATATACCAGTTATAAATTATTGATATTTTATTATAATGATATCGACTAAGGCTTTTAATTACAAAGCAATTATGCTGCAAGCAAAAATATTTTCATTAACCATGACAAAAAAAAAATAAACTTACTCTATAATTTCATCGCGTACAGCAAACTCATCGTCAGACACCGACTTGTCGTTGAACAGTTTCGACTCAGTTTTCGTGAATCTACTCAAACATCCCTCCTTACTCTGACTACTAGGAATCGAGTTCGGATACACCAATAGTTCTTCCACGCTCTCACTCAACAATGGACCTTGTTCCGTTTTCACTATGAGTTCTTTTATTAAATCACACAAATTGGTTACATTGTAAACAATTTCGGACAAGGAGCGTTGCAAAGGCTTCGCTATGTCTGGGAACGCATCAGAGTATGTGCTTGTTATTTTTTTATAGAAAGCCTTGACCGAATACAGCCAAGAGGTGGCTTCCTTTATCACAACTCGTCCGGTCTTTATTGCCTCTTTTTGTTCAGTCGAGTTAAGCAATTGTTTCTTCAAATAACCAAAGAGGGTATCACACGTTGTTATCAGCTTTCTTGATAGTTCTCTTGTTGCTTCGGAAGAAAGTACTGATAGAGTGAAGTGTTTACATTCCTAAAAAAAAAAATCACGTTGACAGGTAAATATGTATATAGATAAAAAATAGGAAAATAGACAAATTAGAATTACGTATTCAGTTATAATTGACTTACACACTGTACCCTTAAATGTTGAGTACTAAATTTAAAAATGTAAATGTGCTGAGCTGTTATTGAAATAAATAAATCCATACTGCATACAAGTATTACAAATGTAAAAAAAAGTAAGTCTGTCTGTTACCTTTTCAAGCCTAAACTACTCAAACGATCTTCATGAAATTTTCCATAAACGTTGTCAGGGATACAGGAAAGGACATATGGTACATTTCATCCAGAAAAAAAGGACTGTTCCCGAGGGATCATATAAAATAAAAAATGATATCATATAAAAACCTAACGTCTGGCCAAAGTGTTATAGCAATAAGTTATATTGTTTATTTTTATTTTTTTTTAATTTTGAACGCGGATGAAGTCGCGGACACCAGCTAGTGAATAAATAAATTAAATAAACAAGCTCACCTTCATGAAATCCTTGTAAGACGGACGTTCCGGTCTAAAAGTGTTCCCGGATGCATATTTCCAAACACTTTCAGCTGTTTTATGCTTCAACTCCATAAGTATATTACAATAGGGATGAACTTTTTTCAAATTTTCCCTATCCTCAATGTCGTGTTTGAAAACCTCCAGCGATACGTTGGCAGAACTTTCTATATTTACACTAGACTTTAAAGTGCCTGAGACTAGACCGTGCATGTAATACGCGCTTAGTAATGCGTCAAACATTTTAATATCCTCTTCTATATATTTCACTTTAAAGCGATATTTCTCCACGTGATCAACCGAATTCACTTCTGCGAACGCCTTAATCATCAGCAAACTTGTAAGTAAAGACAATTCGGCCGTTAACACCTTCATTTCTATATCTTGATATTGTGATTTATGGGAATCGCTCTTTTCTTTTGGTGTTTTCGCATTGAAAAGATTTCCAAATATTTGATTGGCCGCTTTCATAATGTTCACAAAATCTTCGCCTTGATCGTGGAAATGAGTGAGAAGGAAATCATTGAAATATAAAACTGATTTGGGATCATCAACAAATTCTTTACCCTTAGCTGTTATTAAGTAACACAATAATTGCATATATTTCTTCATTGATATTGCCGCATTTGACTCCCTAGAATGATGAATTGAATATGGTCATAAAATTATGTAGCCTAATTATCAGAATGTTGTTTGTTTAGTTAATACTAAACGTAATATAATCTATTATAAAAATTACATGCTTATTTTATTTGATTAATAATAAATTTATTTAGCCAATAATGGCCTAAAGGTCAGTACAACATAACTTTGTATTTATTTAAAATGTTCATAAAAAAGCATAAAGAATTAAAATGAAGTTACTACAAATGAACTTGATCTTAATTGAATTACAATAGCAATAGATTTTTTTTATTTAATTATTATTTTAATTTTAATCTTAACAACAAATCAAACTTCATTATTATTAATATGATTAGTCGCGTTTGGTAGAAAATATGAGATAATATTCAAGATTAAAAAAGTTTAAAAGATGAACTAAAAATTATACTGTTATTCATTGTCTTTATAAGGATTTTAATAGATATAATGACGAGTGAAAAATAGTTAAATGGGAATAATGTATACCACTTACGTTTGCAAATATGCTGCACATTCCAATGTTGCCATGTTTCTCCACAACGTATTTATGATAACACCAAGATTTGTGGAGTACTGAGTTCTTTCTCCTAACGGAATATTCTCATAAGACAGCATGTGACGATTTCCTGGAATAATGTTATACATACATCTATCTATAGTAATATAGATATTGGTATTTTTGTATTATATGTTTGTAATGAATAAACTCAAAAACTACTAGACCGATTTTAAAAATTGTTTCACATATAGAAAGCTACATTATCAGCGAGTAACAGACTATATTTTATAAAAATTTAGGCGGGCGAAGTCGCGCTAGTTGGTTGTAAATACAATTGACTAAATAGCTGAAAGTATAATATGTGGACTCAATATCTCCATTTGAATCTCAGAAAAATTAAAATTAAATTAAAATTAGAATTAGCGCCTATTTCACGAACGTCAATTAGGCTAAACCGTCACTTAAAATCACCTGTCACCGGGAATAATTTAGCTGATATACCTTTGTTTGTACGGTAAACGTCCCAAACATTAAATAGAAAATTATAATAAAAAATCGCCTATCGAATGATGCATGCAGTAAACCGAGTGTATAATTCAATAAAACAGAAAATGATTTCTAAAAGTAACTAATCAACACTTTACTTTTAGTTCGTGAAAGAGGCCCTTAGATTAAAATAATTTAAATCTCATTTAAATTTTTATCTCAGGTATTTATTTAAGTATAAATCCACATTTAGAATTTAATATTCGAAACTACTCATCCATATCAAAAATTCTTACTCAAATAATAATTAATTTTTATTTTCAAGTCGCTCGGAAAAAAAAACCTTCAATCATTTATGTCCTGAGAACATTGTTACGTCATATTACTGTGATACAAGAAGTAATTTTTATCATGTCATAAAAGAAAGCACATACCATCGTTCTCCTCCGCAATAGTTAACTTCTGAATGTAATGAAGCAACAAAGGCAGGTTTGTAGATAAACGAAGTGTCTGTGAGGGGATCACAGAGGTCTCCTCTGAATTAGTCGAATGTTCTACTAAGAACGGCATTGAATAAGACGCTGGCGAATATGTCATACTCTTATAAAATTCTTCCCAAAATCTCGTTGGAAGCGAAGTGATCCTAAAAACAAAGTCCAATAGTTGAAACAAATAAACCTTACGAATACTGTATTTAAGCAGCCCTTCTCGCGGCAGTTACCAGAGTGAATTAACAGCATGTGTGCTGTTGTGATTCAGTGAGTGAGTGAGTGAGGGACTTCAGAGCCTGTTTCCCTAACTCTTCAGATACTTGCAGTACCTGTGGCGTTGGTTGTGTTATAGGCGACGGTAGCCACCTAACATCAAATGGACCGTTAGCCTGTCTGCCAAATTTTAACATAAAAATATACCTAATAGTAAAAAGTTACTTACTTATGACGTAAAGTTTCGTAATCAACGGCGTTCAACTCTTCTATGACTTCCATTAAATTCAAAAGAGCTATTGAAAGACCCCCATTCACCTTCCCTATTTGGATAGTGTATTTTAGTAATTCAGCATAGTTACTCTTGAATTTGTTATCAACTTGTCCGGACGTAACCTTTTCTAACTTTTCGAACAGATCATCTTGTAATATAGATAAGACTCTTTGTAATATATAAGAATTTACAGGCAATAATTTCACTTCTAACCGATTTTGTGGTTTCAAATTGTCTTTACTTTCTAAACATATTGCTAGATTTTCCTGTATTTTTAACAAGGCTGTGTTCTCTGGAACATCCAATGCCAGACTTGCGTCAGAGACAGTGTTCAAATCCATTTTTATTTTATACAATTGTTTCTCCACTGGCTGGTTATAGTCTATTGTTATTTTTTCATACACTTCAGCTCTTGTAGTGCAAAGATCATATTCATTTTGATTTTCATATAAGTTTGGTTGAGTGTAAAGTTTTCTTAACTTTTTACCCAATTTTGCTTTGTCTCTATTATCATGTTCACCACTGGAATGTACAGATTCAATTGTAGACGCGACTTTGGCCCTTAACTTGTGGCCTTCTGGGATAAATTGAAGCAATTTTTGGACTAGATTCTTTTGTAGCCATCTGCTATGCATGTAGAGTAACGGAACTACTTCTTCGCGAAGACTAGATACTTTCTTGTGTTTGTATATGGCTTCGGTACATGCTAAGGCAAATCTATTTCTCCAGTTCAACATTTGCATAATTTCGCAAACTGTCTTATCGTCTATAGAACGTTTCATTTGTATAGCAGTGACAATATGCTCGTTCATCTCTTCAAGATACTTTATGGCTTTTCCTAGTATTGGGTATTGCTCGAACCAATCATGCATTGATTTGGCGGTTACAGCCTTTGAATAATCCATTACCGTAAAATGTGTTTTACGTGGCAACATAGTAATCAGCGCCTTTATTAATTCGTTATATAAGAGAACAGATTTAGTATTAGATAAATTTATACTTTCCATATCTCGCTTGTGTGATTCAAGATAATATCTTTCGTACATTTCAGAACCTTGGTTAAAATTTTTACTGACATTTTCTAATGCGACTTCGTTGAGATTACTCACTAACATTTTTAAGTGATCTTCTTTACTCGCCAATCCCGCTTTTATAACTGCGTGAAGGGTTTTCATATTCTCAGATGGACACTTTTGATATGCAGTAAAGAGACTGAATAGGGAATGCAAAGCGTTTGGACATTCCACCTTAAGAAATTGACACGCAAAATGTTGTAACGCAACATATGCGATTTGCTTGGACATTTCTAACAAAGAATTCCTACATAAGCCCTTAACTCTTAAAGTGTGGCTTGTATCACGTAACTGCACCTTCACATTTTCATTATCCAAAAGGTTTTCTAGAGCCTTCAACATAACATTTTTCATTTCAGCCAGTGAGGTGTTAACAATGGTAGCGAAATCGCCTCCACAACGCGGTTTTATGTATACATCGGAAAAACTGTTAATCATGGCGGTTCTATATGAAATTCCACGATTTATTTGTTGCCAAGTGAGATACGCGGCTTGCAGTAAATGGTACACGTTAGGCTTGTCTAGACCTGAAACGAAAATACAATATAAATACAATATTATAAGAACATAAGTTTAAAAGTTAATAAAAGGTAATAGTGAAATTACCTTGAATGAAATCAGTCATTAACTCGTGACACTTTATGCACGCATCGTGGTAACGATTTGGTAAACCACAAGAAGACAACAAGGCTTCCAAATCCATGTATGGCATAGTTTCTAACAATTTTGCGTTAAAATCATCGTGGCCCAATATGAATATTTCTACGCCCCTATTCCTCATAGCTCTAGATATTTCTCCATACTTGGGGTCCATTGTGAAGAAAATTCTAAAGTTTTTATGTGGCCTAATGTCACTTATCTCACCCCTCTCAGGGACACTTAGGACACCGTTTGGTTCCAACAATCCATTCAATCTATCTAAAACGGCTGCAGATGTCAGGTTGACATTGTCTAGTAATAACCAAGACCCCTCAGTCATCGTTTTGACTAATAAGGAGTCTATCCATTCGAATTTTCCTCCAATATTTACTGAAGCAGATTTTGAGACTTTATATTTTAAATTTTGCAATTTATTTAATATTTCTTGCAATGTTGCATTGACGTCATCACACATTGTAGTATGTCTAAGTAAATTATTGCAGTAATTCTCAAGAAATTCAATCTTTTCAAGGAAATTTTCAAGTTCATTACTCAAATAATTGTTTACCGACTCTATTTGAAGAGACTTATATTTATACAGCTGGCTCATTAGTTCGTCAGATTTATTCTGTTGACTTTCTCGCTTCAACCACATTTTTCGCACTATCTGCATCGCAACAGTCTCAATTTTATCGTAAATATTCTCCAAAGTCCTGTTATAATCAACTTGTTCAAAACCTCCAAGTAAATCTGAAACATCCATAGCAGATGTCACCGGTACCACCTGTAGATCATTTCCAGTTATATCAGCCAACACTTGAACAACGCTACTTTTTCCAGTAGCCGTGGGGCCCACAATGATCGATAGCCAATTCATCTTAACATTTTGAGCCAATGACTTCAAAACAGGTAACTGATTTCTAAGCACCAAGAGGTTTGTTTCAATTGCACGTCGATTTTTAAAACTCTTATCAACTCTTCTTTCTAAATCAACATCTCCAATGGAAATCTTGTCTTCAGTGATATAAAACTGTGGAGTACTGTCACTTCTGACGTAATCGGGATGAAAAATTTCATCATAGGCTTTCGCCATTTTCACCTTATCTTCGGGAGTTCTCATGCGATTCACATATAAGATATCCACAAATTTACCGGGAGATATTAATTTTCCACTTTTGCTATCATCTATCATAGCATTACACCATCTTTGTATGTCTCTTAAATTCATCTCCCATGGACCTCCTTTGTGACCCCACAATTGTTTTTCTGTGACATCCAGAGCAACCTTGCAATTAAATTCAACCATTTTATGCAGTATATCCTTTGGCAAGATCGGATATTGATCTTCTACAATATGTATTAAGTCATTTTTTGTCAATGTGTCAACATATACTTGAGTGAATCTGTTTAAAAATGATATCGGGAGACCTCTTCGGGCACCACCTTGTTTTAGTGGATTCTGACAAGCGAAAAGCCTAGTTTCCTTTTTAATTTTGAAAGTTTTACCCAACTCAGGAATAAAAACTTCTCCTCTATGATCTAAACAAGCGTTTAAACCTTCCAATACAGGCTGAGGTGCTAGATTTAATTCGTCTAACAAAATCCAGTCGCCATTTTGTAAAGCGTTCAAGAAGGAGCCTTCTTTGAACATAAATGATCCATCTTCAGTGGGTAAATCAGTACCAAACAAATCCGTTATATCCTGTAAAATAAAAAAAAATACAATTAATAAATGTCCTTGATACTAGATATCAAATAAATTAAGTCCACTTCAACTTACTGTCTGGTCACTCAAATTAATTCGAACCACTTTATGTCCTGAACATTTTGCCAACGCAGTTACTAAACTTGTCTTCCCAACTCCCGGGTTGCCTTCCAATAAAATTGCTTTATTTAATTGAAGGCCCCGTAGTAACCTTAAAGTATTCGATCCTGTAGTCGGTGCAGAGAACGTAAAGCAATATTCTTCATCAGTTATGTTCATATCAGGACCAATATCGATATAAAACGGTTTTATCCCAAATTTATGCAAATCAGTTTCAGCTGAGAACTCTGTTTTCTTATAGCTTAGGACGTCTTTCAACTTTTCCGGGAAATCATTACCGTTCACACTGATTTGGTCCAATAAAAAACTTATTGCTCTTTCGCGGAGGACGACTAGTGCTTCCGACTCTATATGACCTGTGAGAGCAGTGCCAAAACAATCCAAAAACGTCATACAAGCACCATGAACGTATGCTTCAGCTGTTTCTAAAAGTCCCTTTGAAACAGTCGTGTTAATAAAATTAACCCATGAAAGTAGATCTCGAATGCTGAAGGGAAACTTATTTGTAACTTCGGAGTTCTTTAACCAGTCAGTGAAATTTAATATTGAATTGCCTATTCCCGAAGTGCCGTCTTGTTGATTGCCTATTGAGAGACCTTTATTTACACTTTTTTCCAAGACCTGCAAAAGATCCTCTCTGGCCGTGACGCTGTCACACCATATTTCCGTGAAACGATTTCGCAAAGCAGGCGACAACTCCTTCTTGCCGAAATCCCCGCCTGGGTTCATAGTGCCAATAAAGTGGAAACTTGTTTCGGCAGATATAATAACAACGTCAGAGTTGTCTTCAATGCCTCTTTCACTTAATACTAACTGCCTCTCTGGCTCAAGCAAGGAGTTCAATCTTTCTAACACACTATCATCGGCTAATGATATTTCATCCGCTAGGAACATCTGACCGCCTAACATAGCTTTTATCAAGGGTCCATCTACCCATTCAAAAAGTCTACCGTCATCCTTGTGTGAACGAACTGGTCGTAAGCCTCCCAAGAAATCTGAACTTTCTGTATGCATGTGACAGTTAACAGAGAGAAGTTGACTGTCTCTTAATGCTGCTAAGACTTGACAAATTGTGGTTTTTCCACAACCCGTTTCGCCTACCAACAAAACTGGTTCACCGAAATTAAAAGATTTGGCAATCAATACAGCCAGTCTTCTCATGTTGTAAGTCCACACAATGTGTGAAAACTGCTCTAATCTGTTATTGAGTATTGTTTCTAAAATAGATTTCGTCACCGGTGAAGTAGTTTCATGTAGAGTGAACAAGTTTTGAGGAATCACTTTTCTCTTTATATGTTTTTCTATGACTTCTTCGATGATAGCCCTTTCGTTGGGCTGCCTAACTTTACCAGCCAATATAAGATAACCTTCATCGGCGATGTGCTGGTCCCAGTCGTAAAACTTTGCCTCTGTTAACATGTCTTTGGAAGCCTGTTTGTAACGTTGACCCCATCTAAACAAATCTCTGAGTGTGATAAAACCATCTTTTCCTTGAACTGCGGCAGATCCGCGACGTCTTACTTGCAATTCAGCCATTACAGCAATCATTTTCTTACTGTAGGACGAGGGAACGTGGCATCTTTGATGCAATATAATTTCCAACTCGTTTCTAGGTATCTCGTCAAAATGTAACTCCACAAATCTATTTCTAAAAGCTCGAGACAACACTTTACGACCGCCATACAGACCGGGTGGATTTTGTGTCGCAAACAGCATAAAATTAGGATCTGCTTTGATCACTTGCTGAGTTTCTGGTATGAATAACTCGCGATTATCGTCTAAAACACGATTGAGGGCCTCTAAAACGTCAGAAGGCGCCAGATTGAGTTCATCTAGAATAATCCAGTAGCCTTTTCGCATTGCTTCCACAAGTACACCTTCCTTGAAAACTAATTTACCACTCGCATCCGCGGCATAAGAGCCAATGTATTCTTGGAGATCGGTGTGCTCATGATTGTTTATACGCACGCAGTAATTGCCCGAAGCTTTTGCAATGTAAGTAATGAGGGACGTTTTTCCTACAGAAGTGTCACCTTGCAACAAAACAGGTAACCGACCAACTGATATAATGCGGGCGATATCGCGTAGGTTTTTCCTTACAGTCGCAGTTAAAATGTAATCGTTTGGGATGACTATGTCCAATTTTCCTTGAGGTATCCAATGACCTTCAAATAACAAGTGAGTTTGCCCGTTAACTTGCGGTTCGGGAATTGCATGGTTTAGGACTGATTTGATATTCTTCTTGCCTATGACAGCCCTGTTTAAAAAAAGTGCAAACCATTAAAAATAATATTCATATAACTATGGAAAACATGTAATTCTTGTGCATATATCAACAACTTACTTGGCAACCATAGCTTCCACTTTAGGATGAGAAGAACTATCCAATTGAGTGAGAAAAGACATACAAAAAGCCTCATATAAAGATCGTGTCACTGTTCCACATTTCGCTTTAGCTGCTGCCGTCAAAGCTCTACATAAAGTCCTTAGAGAGTAGTGAGGAGCATTACCTGTAATAAATAAGACATGAACATAAAAAAAATTACTTGTGAAAATCACAGGTATTATTCTTTCAAATCTTGGCGGTTCGAATTATAAATTGTTACTAAAAAAAGACCATCCTGTATGTCTCTTTCACTCATAGTCGCTATGAAAGGAATAAACAAATGTATGAGTTCTTATTAAGTACCATTTCATAACAAAAGTCTTATATTACACTCACCTGCACCATCCACAAGACTTAGCTTCGCTTCTTTTTTTACAGCAGTGTAAAAAGCGTAAATGGAATCTAAAACAGAACCTTCAAGGTTCATGTGACACAAATAATCACCAATTAATAATATCAAATCGTTTCTTTCAGTCAACTCGTCTATGAATAACTCGGTAAAACGATTTCTGAGACCTACAGGCAAGTCTTTTTTACCCACATCTGTAGCAGGATTCATACACGCGAATAGCGTAAAATCTGGATGTATTTTGATAGGCGCTTTGTCGCCTTTCTCTAATAGGTCTACAGTCTCGTTTTTATCTTCCAATAGGCCGGCGAGACACTCTAAAATTTCAGCCGAAGCAAGGTTTATTTCGTCTAGCAACACCCAGTGCCCTTCCTGCATAGCCTTGACTAGAGAACCTTCAATGAAGGCAAAAGTTAGTTTAGAAGCAGCCTTCACTTGTTGCTCTAACTTCGACAATTTGTAACCAAATGCTAACCACATCTGCAACTTCGTTTCTTTCTTTTCTCTGGTCAACCGTTTAACAGCTGCCTGATGACTCTGCTTCATTAAAATCACAAGAACATTCCAATTCTCATTATCATAACAACTTTCTATGTGACCAAGAAACTTGCTGTTCTTGTCTGTGTTGAAATAACTCCTGAATAAATCTTCGAATTCTCTTTTGATTGGTCGTATCACATACTTTAGATCGACTGGCTTGTAACCGCCTAGTAGATCAGCCGAGTCTGACTGCTGATTCATATTGATAACTATAAGCTTGTGACCGGTCTGCTTTGCTAAATACTGAACCGAGGAAGTTTTTCCTGTGCCCGTTTCACCGACTAGCAGCACTGGTTCATTTGACGTGACACAACAAGAGATTCTCTCTAGCAAACAAGCGGATTGTCTAGTGAAAGAATACACCACTTGCTTATTATTGAACTCAATAGAATCTAAACCTTTCTCCTTCCTTGGCACCCTGGCTCTGCCTACTTCCAAATCACTAGGCTTTAACGATACATTAGGTTTATAGTGTTTACAATAAAATTCAGACTTTGTTTCTACAATTCCTAAACAGGTTCCAACTTTTTTTGATAGCTGCAATCTGTCTTCCGGAGATGCGACAGAACATGTAAATATGTCTAGGGCATCTTGTAAGACTCTTAACGCTGATTCTGGACTAGACACATCAAAACCTACTACAGATCTTTTACACCATTTCAATAAATCTCTTGTTGATATCAAACGCGAGCCTCTAGCTACTGTTGCGATAGTTTTCTTATCATTATCAGTGTTTTGTATTGATGTATCGTGACTACCGACAGAAAACATCATGTAAACGTCTAACATTTTAGAAGAAATCGTCGACAGGCTTGAGTACAATGTCTGAATAATCTCTGCCAGTTCAGACCTCGACAATGGCTCCACATTAATTTGCGTTAAATGTTTTTGTAAGAGCGTACTTGAATTGGACATCTTCTTTTGGAATCCATAATTGGTGACGACAGTTCTGAAATGAAAGATAACTTAAGTGAACATCAAAAATGAACCCACAATATTTGACATGATTAATTTAAAATTCAACTCTAACGGGTAATTTTTAATCCAAGTAAATTTGCGAAATGTGTCCAGTCAAAGTCTTATTGGAAAGATAATCAGTTTCTCACTGATTCATATCCATACCTCAATTGAGTCTGCATATTTTAGACTTTTAGTTCTTATTATTTATTATTGAAGCCTAGCCGTAACAGTGAAAGCAAACATTGTGAGGAAGACTAGAAATCTGACCGGTCGCTGTCACAAAAGAAAAGATCTTACCTTTGTGTGACAAACAGTTGAAAGCCAGGTGTAACGGGTAAAGCATCTCTGTATCCAGGTACGCACAGGGTGTTTCTCTCCAGAAGTGAGCTCAGAGTCGAAGCTACATCCAACGCAGCGCAATCTATGTCTTCCAATAAAAGCCAATGGCCTTTCTGTGCAGCCTGCGTATTTTTATTAAATTTAATAACTATGAAAATATAAATGTGTTTTCAAAATTAAACTAAATTTTATGTAATAAAATTTATATCTCGTTTTAATAAACTTGGGGCTCAGATCAATCAACTATTATACAGCTCATGCAATATGCACATACAGTCGGGTTAAGAATAGGTTCGTCACCTTAAAGTGGCCATTTGATAAAAGTCAACAAGGCAATTATCAGTCATGCCAACGTTTCATTTCAAACGAAACATTGACAGTTGCCTAGTGCTTTAGTTTCAAAACGTGTCTAGTCTAGGACTTGATAAAGTTCTAGACACTTGGTAATTAAAATTAATTTATTTAGCAAGGTTTTTTTTATTCATATAGATTATTTAAAGACTCATAAAAAAGTAAATAAGTTAACGAACCTCCGTTAAAACTCCTGGCTGCCACACAAACTCCCCCGGTACATCAGTGCATTGATGAGAGCCAAGTAACATCCTTGAGTCTGTCTGATCACCGAGTTGCACTTTCTTAAATGCCTTGCCTTTTCGTCCTGTTATTGCTGCTAGATGCTCCACCAGTGACGTCTTACCTGATCCCACTGGACCCAGCAGGCAAAGTGCCTTGCCTGAGGATAGTTAAAATGCTGATTACCTTTATCCTCAGCAAATTGATAAAAGACCTTAGATTTCATAAACTCGTTATTCTTTCAGGTGTTGCTTGAATTTATAGGCCATCGTAGCCCAAATATCTACCATCAAGTAAACTGTCGGCCTACCTGGCACCTTTTCAGAACACAATTTTATATGTCTACTACCTGGTGCCTACCACTTCATCCGTGTTCAAAATAAAAAAATAAATAATCAATATAGTTAACGCTTGACCTTTTGTTGCTTTGTACAGGCGTTGGTTTTTTTATTTTATTTTAGATGATCCCTTGAGAACACTACCCTTTTTTTGGATGGAAGGTACAATATGTCCTTTCTTCTAACCCTGACAGTGTGTATGCAAAATTTCATGATAATCAGTTGAGTAGTTAAGGCGTGAAAAGGTAACAGACACACAGACAGAGTTACTTTCACATTTATAACATTAATATAGTATAGAGTTTATAATCTACTTATGGTATGGGGTTTGCTTCTAAATGAAAAACAATATTTTTAGAAAGCCAAGTTTCTACCACATAGTCATAATCCTTAACTTTAAATATAGCCAATATCTTTTATAAATCAATATAGGTATGTGTATTAAAAAATTACAAATAATTACATACCTGATGCCACAGACAAAGCTAAGCTCCTCAAATTGTTTATAGTTGACTTCACAGGTACCAAACTATCTGCTTGTACATTGGTTTTGTCATAAATTGGCAACATTATCCCATCTATATTTACAATGTCTCCCACTTTTACATCTTCACTACTTTCGATGATGTTTTGTAGATCACTAGTGCTTTCCTTAATCTTATGATCCATTTCTGATACATTATAGTTTTTGGATAAAATCTTGGCCTGTTTTTCGGTCATATTGTATAATATAGCTATACATTCTTTTACCATCCTAAAATATTAATAATTTGTTGAAAACAATATTTCATTTGAAGTTCCAACAAAAAAATATATGATTTCGGATTCCAACACATACGGATTCCAAAATATATGATATCGGTTGAGTTTTGTAAATGAAGCATTTTTTGTTTTTGTAGCTTTTATATTTTTTGGCTTTATACTTTTTGTAGCTGTGTCTGCAACATAATACGAGTCGTATTTGACTGCCTCATACAAGAAATACAATACTGACATCCGATCATCCGTGTCACACTGAACACAGCCTAATTGCGGACATTGAACAAAATACAATTGAATACTTACCACTTTATGTCGTTATTATCGTGTGATATAAAATAAGTTATGAAACTTGTCCAATCCCATCTCATTGACAGTTCATTGGGCAGACGTGTGAGTAGAGTGTAAGAGCAAAACACTACATGATAGTCTGTGATCTGCAGTCGACTAGTTCGGCGTTTCTTCGCAGCAACTTCATAGGAATCCTTCCGGTTGAAGTATACTTCATATGGTGGTGTCTTGTTTACGTTGAAATATTTTAGTGCATACCTAATAAATATAGATAGGTACATTATATTTCATAGATAAGACAAGGTTTCTCTTTTTTTATATATCTATACTAATATATAAACTTACTTGATGGTAGGTGACTACAGTACCTATTATCTAACACAAGCAATGAAGTTTGTTGCCTCGTTGTTGCTGATCTTAGTAAGATTGGAATAAGGGATAAGGAAATGGGCTTTAGGTATTTTTTTTGGACTCCTTTTTTACTTCGCCATCTGTCACAATCGTGGACATTCAGCAGTGTTTAATATTCAGCTGACATGCCGGGATGCATTCAGCCATACATCACTCTAATAGATGTTCAGTCGCTAGCTAGTCATTGGTAAATCTGTTGGCAGTCTTTTTCTTAAGAGTCTTTCTGTCTGGACAATTTTCATCAGGTCCTGGGCTAAAATCTCATATAATAATGAGATTGACTCTTTTCTTTTTTTCATACATGTACTTTATTAAAAATCCTTACGATAAGTGAAAAAATATGATAATTAATTCTAAATAAAACTAAACTAAAACAAAATAATAAAAGTGTAATTCATTAAATACAAAATTACACTTTATATATATTAATGAGTATAGGTATGTATAACCTTATAGCAACTATAGTCAGTTTGACAAAGAAATGTGTTTTTTAATTTGAATACTTACTGTAGTATATCTGGATGATCGCACAGTTGAGATAAAATAAAAGAGTAGTCCAAATGTAATAATGCTTCAGATACATTTTTATTGGTTTCAAGGGACCTCAATGGTATTTTAGTTGACACTAAGGCAAGAAGATAATTTGAAAAATACTTCCTAAACAGATGAACATCTTCAAATGCCAAAACATATTCCGATAATATTTTTATTACTTCTGATAAATTGACTTTGCGGCTTTGCAGTAAAATCTGAAAAAGAAAGTTAAATAGTGTTTATGTACAGAAGAACAAAACTTTTCAAACATTAATATTTCTGGTACTAATATTGTAAAATGAGAATATTTGTATTTTTGTTTGTAATTAATAAACTCAAAAACTACTAGACGGATTTTAAAAATTCTTCCACTTATAGAAAGCTACATTATCAGCGAGTAACATAGGCTATCCTTACTAATATTATAAATGTGAATGTGTTTGTTTGTTTATTACGCTTCTACGCAAAAACTACTGAACCGATCACCATGAAATTTTGCATACACTTTATCTGGGACACCAGAAAGTACATAGTATACTTTTCATCGTTCAACGCGGACGAAGTTGCGGGCACCAGCTAGTATTTTATAAAGTAACGCGGACGAAGTAGGGTGCAACAGCTAGTTATACATGAAATTGATTTTTGAATAAAAAAATTTTGCTTATTCAAAAGCAATTAGCACGTTGCTTTTTACAGAATCATATGTTGCTCATGTTTATTCAATAGGTATATATTCAATAGGACGTACATACATCCGTTAACAAATGGTCAAATAGAATATTTTTATAAGTTATTAGACCTTAAATAACTACGTAGTGAGTTCTATAATATTGAATAGTGCAGAAATATTTTTTATTAAAGAATTGAGTAAATAACCTGTATTTTTTCACATGCTTTCAATAAATCTTCATTTGAAGTTTCTGCAGCCAGCTTTTCGAGCGCCAATTGAATGTCTTCGTAAGACATTTTAACATTAGTTTAAGCTTACACTTAATAGGAAATGAATATTAAATTCAAATTGATAAACATTTTTATCATGCCGGCAAGGAATGGTACAAATACAATATTACAATACACCATAGACGTCAAAGCAAGGCACCACATGAGTATTACAATAATAATTGTTTTTGACTTTGACATCAAAACGCTAACACAGAACATTAAAATATCACAAGGGAGAAAAAATTATGTTATGTCTAGGATGAGTTTATACAGTTACTTGCTCGTTACTCTCGTTCAAATTTCGTTAGCAAGAGCGTACAACATTTATAAGGAAATTTTCATACAAATTTTTTTCGCTCTCCCTAGCGACTGTAGCGAGTGCGCGAATTTTAGACTCATAGTCTCATACTAGAGCCATCCTCCTCGCCTCTGCTCTTCGACACTTCGGCAGTTAACATAATAATCTGTGGTATACATATATTATATAGTGTTCTGTGTTTGTGACATTGACATAGACAGACAGTGACAGACTGACCAGTGTTGAGTGTACCGTACAGTACGTACGTCGTACACTTCAGTACAGGGCGCCGGGCGCGAAGAGATGAGAACTTATTTTATTTATACAATTTTATTACATTAATTTGTCTATTTGGGAATTTTGAGATAAAATTCCCTATTGGTAAATTACTTACTATGGATAATTCTCAAAATGTTTTCTCGAGTGATTCTAGTTTTTCAAGCCATAATTCATCATTCGTTAGTATTTGAACTTATTTGTAGTTACTTTGAAGTTTTCGTTTATTTACAAACTTGTGTGATTTTTTAGATGGAATCTGAATCAAATATAGAGATGCTTACATTAAATATAAAAGGGTTTCTTTCTAAGAATATTCAAGAAGAAGAAAAAGAACCAACATTCTTTACACAATTTACTTCGATCTTAGTAAAATGTCAAACCTACATTTCACAGGTAAGTAGATTTTATATAAGAGAAAGAACGGCGTGATATAGCTGTAAGGACACAAGTAACACCGGGAGGGCTATGCTTAAGTGCGCTTACGTTTTTTATTTTAAGGTTGACAGACACGTTATAGTCCTTTTTATAGTAGGTGGCTACCGTCGCTTTTTACACAACAACTGCAAGTGCTCTGCTGATAATAGTAAGATAAAGGATAAGGTATTAGAAAGTGATACAAGGGGCTCTGGTATCTTATTCACTCACCAAAACACAACCTCCGTTATTTCATGGTGGTCTTCTGTAAAGGGGTGGTTACTGCTGCCAGACGGGCTGCCCACTTTTGCCAGGAATGGAACCCGGAACATAGCGCTCAGGAAAGCACCCTAAACATTCATCCTTATGGCATGCTTGAAGAAGGTAGTGGAGAACTTCCCTTATTATTTTGCAAGAAACACCTTGATTGAATTTTATGTAGTAACTAGCTGCTGCCCGTGACTTCGCTAGCGTAACTTTGTGAATTATAAATAAATAAATAAACCTTCCTCGAGAACTACTCTATCCATTGGTGAAAACAGCATGAAAGTTGGTTCAGTAGTTTTTGAGTTTAGAGAGAATAGACAGACAGGCACGGCAGAGGACTTTGTTTTATAAATGTAAGTGTCATTAATGCCATCCATATGTATTGTCCAATCGGCAGGATTGAATTTATCAAGTGAACTGCAACCATTGATTAATCTTTTACAGAATTTTGAATTAATACATACATTATTGGAAGACATAAAAACTGATGTGACAATATTATGCAAGTACATAAATGATATTAATGTACTCGTTCAAACATTAACGGCTTTCATTAAAAGAATTAGAAGCATTAAATGTTCTAACCTGATAATATTTCCTTCTAAAACTGGAGACATTATAATGCTGATTTTTAGTCATTGTAAAGAGAGGTTAGCATAAGTATACAATTTTTTTTATTTTTTTATGCAATGGAGAACACCAGCACATCCAAATATTACTATAAAAATTACTGGATTTGATGCGCCTACTCGTGCAAATAATAATAGTTTTTGTTTCATCGAAATCGGGCCAGGATTTCCAAAGTTATAGCGTTGTAAAGTTTCACGTCTTTTAAAATTTTCGTTCATACGCGCGCTACTGCTATGACGTCACAACGCAACAGTCTCTGTCCGATTGCGAGTAATGCGGAGTGTTTACCTTCATAAAATTTGATTGTTGTGGTTTGCAGTTATTATTTTAAGTATTTGTGTTAGCGATTACTTTAAATATTATTGTTATTAAATAAACATAGCGATGGAAGAGAGTTTTGTAAAAGGACAGTCGGATAACCTACCAAAAGTCGACATTTTTATGGTTGCGCGATATCTTAGAATGGTGATTTTGTAGCCGCAGAATAGAGAGAAATAAAACTGAATAAGTAAATAACATAAAGTAAGTAAGATTTTCGATCAAGTTTTATTAAGGGTTTTTTAAAAACCTTTTTTCAATAAAAAATAATAAAAAGGATTTTTAAAGTTTTTTGTTTTATTAAAAGGTTTATTTTTGTCGAGTTTTAAATGGCAGGGGTGACAAATATTTTCTTAATTTCATTTTTAAATATGTACCTATTGATTTTTTTATTTGGTACAAAACAAAAAGTTCATTTCATCCTTCATAACAAATAAACTGAGTAATATGACTTGATCGTCATAAAACATCACTCAGATAAAAAGGGATGTATGCTCTGTAAAATTTCATATTACTCCGACGCATCTGGAACGAACGAACGAATGAACAAACGAACGAATGAACGAACGAATGAATGAATGAATGAATCAATGTACCAACGATAAAATGGATGAATGAACGAACGAATGAATGATAGAGTGAATAAAATGAATGAATGGATAATAAATATCTTCACACATTCCACACAGCACCATCTAGTTCCACATTAAGCAACTAATGCTTGTATTATGGATATCAGACAGTTGATATAGTATGATTACTTTTTTTTACGAACATATTATTATTATTATTATAACTACAAAACGTCCATGACTCGGGTACAAAGGTAAATATTAACACATAAATATATGCCCCTAGCGGGATTCGAACCCGAGCGAGATCATTAGGTTAACAGCTAGATGCTAGATAGGATAGCTAGCTAGCTATATGTAAGTATGTAACAAAGAAAAAAAAAATAGTATTTTTGAAGTATTCAACAAATTTCAGATTTATGAAATTGTTTACTGTGATGAGCTATTTTCAAAGATACAAAGATTTTGGGAGAGGTGCATAAACAAAAAAAATTATCAATCCTGAGACACAATAAAACTCGATCCGTTCTTTACTCTTTTCTTATTATGTACCTACTAATAGACTAATTTTAACATGTTATGTTTATAAATAAAAATAAATAGATATAACGTTATGCTAACTTTTAACTTCATAAATTTTAACCACTTTTTCCAAATTTTATTACCGCGTGGTACAGAAAAAAAACTATTTTTGGGTTGTTTTTTCACTGGAGTTGGTACACATAGGCACAATACAATATTTGTTAACAATTTTAGTGATGCACTATAAGAAAAACAATTAAATTTATAGCGAGACCGCGAGCGCAACGAGCGAAAGTATGTATGTAGATACGCAGAACCGTGTTACGTTATGACGTCAGACGTTAGCGCGATCACTCAAGATCACTAGTCGCGGAAGCCGTACTTTAACGTTTAATATCTCAGTCATTTTTGAAGATAGGAAAAAAATAAAAACAGATTCTTTTTTCTCGAGTTACCTATTTTGCAGATTTGCTGAAAAAAAAAAATCATTTTGGTTCTCCATTTTGGTCTTATTAAAAAAAAAAACTTGGACAGGAAATTTTTCTTTTCAAAGAGAATTTACCATATAGTTTTTCAATTATGTATATGGTGCCGAAATGTCCACAACTTCAGTCTTTCAGTGTACAATGGCGTGGGCTCAGAGTTCCCTTGACATATAGGATCAGAAATTCTAAAATTCGCCAAAGAACCAAACTTTTCAACATAGTTAAAAGTATTAGCAAACTGAAGCTGGTCACACAGCCACAGCAAGTATAGTATAGTATACTGGGCAGTGTTGGAATTCATGTTTTGTGTAAAGGCACTACCTTTTTTTTTTTTTTTTTTTTTTTTTATCGAGGAGAAATCGTCTTATTAATCCCCTACCGCTGGCTAGGCGGTAGGGGTATGTGGGACTCGACCAGCATACTCCGCCGCATGCAGGTTGCAGGCGGAACTGGCCCATACCCACTAAAACTCCCCGGTGTCTCCTTGCCCTTTAAGTGGGGGGTGGACGGGCTCTGCCGAGGCAACTGCTCCGACCCACCCTCCTCGGGCGGCCTAGCCATTGCTGGCTAAGCTGACGCCAACGAGGGGGATTGCCCGGAGACACCCGAGCAATCCCCAGACGGGGGGGACCCGTGCAGGCACACACAGCTGGCCAGCTGTGTGCGCAGGTCCCCAAGGGCATTTGAAGACGGGCTGGTGCCCGCCTTCTCCTGCCCGACCATCTGCCATGAAGTTACGGGAGGACACAATGGACACCAGCAGTGTCCATTGGATCCCCCCCCACCCTCAGCACCTCCAAAACCTCAACGAGCAGGGGACCAGGGGCCACCCCCCCAGGCCTCCCTGTTCCCCTGAACTCCACCTTAACCCCCGACGACAGCTGACGAGACATGCATGGAGGGCTACAAGCCCCGCCCCAGCCGCCGGGGGGAACCTCAACAACGAGCAGGGGACCAGGGGCCTCCCCCCAGGCCTCCCTGTTCCCCTGAACTCCACCTCAACAAACGTCAAACCCCCGACGACAGCTGGCGAGGACGAGCATGGAGGGCTACAAGTCCCGCCCCAGCCGCCGGGGGAACCATCAACAGTGTGCGCTCCGCCACGAGCTCCGCTAAACAGAGCCCGCTCGGAGCACACGGGTGTGGGCCTTCTTGGTCCCCAACAACAATCCCATGGGACGAGGAAAGGCCGGTGAGAACCACCGGCCACCCGCGACCCCATCGGATTGTTGAGGGTAAGCCCCCCCACCACGACAAGGTCATGGCCCACCTAGGGGGGGGTAAAGGCACTACCTAATTTATATGATTGCCTTTTAAATATTTTGAATATCACATAACTAAATGTTTAATAACTGAATTTCAGCGAAACTCTATATGGAAATTACTTAAACAGAATAGAAAAAGATTTAAAAGATTTGTTCAAAAGTTGTCATGAATTACAAATGACATACCTGCTAATATTGGAAAAACATTTTGTATTTGATCTAACTGATGTTGCTCAGGAAAATGTTTTAATTGAAGGTAACATTTTTTTCACACCGATTTGAATGTCTTGATTTTCTTACTTTTATGTTATGATCGACAGACATACCGGCAGACAGACAGGCTGTATTTGATTATATTGTTTTCTTTATAATCTCTAAGCAATGTAAAATGAATATAATTATTTTAGCTTTAGATCTTAACTTGAAAATAAGCAAAGTAGTTGAAAGCTTGGATGCAAAAACGATGGCAGAACAATGGAAGGGGTTCACAGCTATTTGTGAGAAATATTCACACTGTTTGATGGACAAGAATGTAGTCACTGACAGCACCATATATTTATGCGCTCTCATAGAAAACAATATAAATACTGCCAGACAGGTATGCTGAAAAACTATTTTTTTTTTGCAATTACAAATTTTATTTTAAAGAAAATTTACAAATTTCCTACCTACCTACCTCCAGTTCGTAACATTATTTCTTTTTTCTTTACAGAACAATCCGGATGAAAGGTTAATTGTAAGGTCACTCAAAATAGCAAACTTTTCAATAAAAATTTTGATTAAAATGTGTACTTTATTCAAACAAAGTACAAAAAAAGATTATAACGCTATCATGGAATTATTACTCCTCATACATTTGTGAGTTATTGCAATGTAACTTTCTGTTAATTTTTATGCCTTTCCGTGTAAAAAAAATTATTAAATTTTCAATACAAATATGATATGAGCAATAAAAAATTGATATGAGCAATATCTGTAAATATCTAATTTCAGACTTACGGTCATATAATTAAAAAAATTGTTTTTATTTTTTTCAGAAGCGAACAGGACACTGTAGTTGGTCTTGGATCAAAAGAGGAGAGTCCTCTTTTATTCAAAAAGCTAATAAGCTCTAATGTCATAAATATATCCAACACATTGCTTTCAGAACTTTTATCCGAGGAGAATTTTCAAAATGTAAGTTAAGTTTACAGTACCTAACCTCTTTTGACTTCAATATAATGAGGATATCATGAAATCGTCATTAAAATATACTTTGAAATTTGAAAATTAATAGTCAATTCAATCGCGATTAATTTTCCCATAGATAACAATTGATAAAATATACTTTTCGTCTGGTTAACAGATGGGTGAAGGATGACCTCTATTTGATTTTTAGGCTTTATGGAAATTCATACAATTTCTAAAACTAATCTGCTATGACTAACTTAACTTACCTCCCATCATTGCCTGCTGTCCTTTTACTTAAAAATAAGTTAAATTTTAACTACGCCATGTCGTAGTCGATTCGCTAAAGGGTTAATATTTTCTCTTTCCAGTACTTATTGCAGTATGATATCGTCAACATAAAACACAATGAAAAATTAGTGGGCTATATAATATTGTTAATGTCTGCGATGAGATGCACTATGCAGAAAACTTCAACGGCGAAGGAAAATTTAATAAATTGCCTTTTCAAATTGTTACCACACTGTGAGTTTCTTTATTATTAAATACTAATACGCGTAACTTTGTAAATTATATATAATAAAACCTTCATCGAGAACCACTCTATCCATTGGTGAAAACAGATCCAAGTCGGTGCAGTAGTTTAAGAGTTTATCGCGAACAGACAGACAGACAGACAGGTGCGGTGGAGGACTTTGTTTTATATGTAAGGATAACTAACTCGTGTCCGCGATTTCGTCAGCGATTTAAAAAAGTAACACCAGATGTAAGGCTTGACGTCTTTTATCGTTGTGTTTTTTTTAAAAATATTTTTATTTGATCACTCAGGAACCTAACATTTTTTTTTTTTGGATCCTATATGTCAATCCATGTAATAAACTATCGGTGTGCCAAATTTTATGTAAATCCGTTTAGCCGTTTTTGCGTAAAAGAGTAACAAACATACATACATTTTTCCTCACAAACTTTGGCATTTATAAAATAATAGCTGGTGCCCACGACTTCGTTTCCGTTGAACGATCCTTTCTGATGTCCCAGACAACGTATATGCAAAATTGCATGATGATCGCTTCAGTAGTTTTTGCGTGAAAACGTAACAAACAAACAAACTCACATTCACATTTATAACATTAGTAAGGATAAGGATTATTATTACTAGTTGTTCTTTTCACACAAATTTTTAATTTTTGTCAGCAAGACAGTTTCCTACGCTATAGTAGGCCTTATTACACAATTTTGTAGTTATTGTATATATTATTATTGATTATTAGGTTATTTATTGTATTGCGACGGTGGCCACCTACCATATAGTGGACCGTCAGCCTGTCTGCTGACATAAATAATAAAAAAAACAGTGGCACTCCGGGAGTGCCGACAGAAGGGAAAACTTAAACAATTACGTGTTTATTTTTTGAATCGTCAGAAAAGTACATACTTATATACAGAGGTGTCGGTTACATTACATGACAAGTCGCGAGTTCAATGGTTTTTCCCATCTCAAATTTTTTTTTTTTAAACTGTCAGCGCTGAGTATAGTATAGTATAGTATCACTGGCCGTTTTCTGTTTTAATTGAAACCACTGTGTTCTTTTATAACTGTCAACAAAGGTTACATTACATTACATCACAGGTCGCGAGTTCAAATTTTTTTTTCATCTCAAAAATGCCCAATTTGCCTAGAGAAGTTTTCACTTCTTAAAATCTTGATATTTTTAGGTCAAGTGTGGTTCAACGTTGATTTAAGATTCAAAACAAACGAGGATAATAGCAAGCAAACATTGGGTTTGTATGAACACCTTTTGGAGCATACTGTAGCTTTTGCGTTTACACTGACATCCAAAGAGTATAGCATTTTGGAGGAAAATATGTACAACTCTCTGCTGGCTACGGATTATTGTGGTGCCGTTTTCTCTTCAGACTTGTGGTTTTTGATGGCCAGGTATTCTTTTCAATTTTATTTTCGCGTTCACCGGCTAGTATATACTAGCCGGTGATCGCGACTTTGTCCGCGTTGGAATTTTTTTTTTTTAAAAATACACTTTTTCATGCGCTAGTTTTTTTATTTTATTTTAGATTTTTAGATGATCCCTCGAGTACTGTACTTTTTTCTTTTTTTTTCTGACAAAGTGTATGCAATATTTCATGCTGATCGGTTGAGTAGTTTAGGCGTGAAAAGGTAACAGACAGACAGACAGAGTGCTTTCACATTTATAATATTACTAGCTACCCGCTCCCGGCTTCGCACGGGTGCAATTTTTTTTTTGCAAATTATGTAATGTTATGATTATCATAGCGCCATCTGTTGTATCCAGACTATAAATTACCTTACACCGCCATCTGTTAGGATCTTATGGAACTCACAGATAATTATAACAAATAATTTGCAATAAAAAAATATTGTGACCATAAATTGAGATATAAACTATCCTATCTCAAGTTGGATCAAACTGCACATATACGTGATATTCGGTTTTATTCCGATATAACAACACCAAGATTTCTAGAAAAAACTTTTTTGTCAATATCTCAAAACAGCAGATTTTCGCACATATCTGGATTTTGGTTTGACATTATAATCTTTTGAATGAAAATCATAATTAATTTCACAAATCATAGTGTGTAATTATGACTAAATAATACTTCATACTTAATTTTTCAATACCAATAATAATAATATATAATACCTAATTTTTCAATAATACTTAATTAAATAATTAATACTTAATTTTTCAGTACCACCAAAAACGATAACCTATTGTGTGATCAAATGTCACAACTTTGCGAATGTTACATACAATTGGAACAGAAGAGTGTCGCGTTCAAATATTCGCCTCAGCAATTGCACTTGAAATACGCGATCTCGAGACTGTTTGTCGCGTTGCCCGTTGAAATGAGACTCTCGTTGTACGAGGGAGTCATTTCTGAAAGTGACACACTCAGTGTATTGTTGCTAGACGAGCAAATGCTGAACAGAAACGCAATAGACGAGGGGGAAATATGTAGGAGACTTCAGGACTTGGCCGTATGTAATATCAAAAGTTCACGGGATATTGACAAGTTGGTAAGTTCCAAAGAAGAATAATAATATGACGAGCACGCTGGACGAGTGGTTGTGGGGTTTGCTCTAACGCTCTATTCTACGATGCCCGGGTTCGATTCCAGACAGGATAAACTTTTAAAATGAACTTTTCAAAGTTGACTCCGGTCTGAATCTAGACAGTAGTGGCAGGCAATACTGCGCTTCGCAGTCATTTGGGCAGCCTGCAGTAACTACTCCCTTACTGTGAAATAATAGCACATGTGCTGTTGTGTTTTGGTGAGCGGGTAATGGATGCCAGAGCTTATTACCCTTCCTTGTCGGCAGCGCATTTGCAGCACATTTTGTGGTGTTGCTTGTGTTATCGACGGTAGCCACCTACCATCTAGTGGACCGTCGGCCTGTCGGTCGACCTTAAACATGAAATAATAATAAAAAAAATAACAAATGTATGATCTATTCTTTTTCTATTGATCAAAAACGTAAACAAATATAGCGTCGCAATGGTCACTGGACTGTTTTAAAGATAGGATTTGTACATTAGGCATTATCAAAGAGAGTTGACTCAGTGATTAACTCATTTAGAATTTGTTCGTATTGTTTGTTTAGTTCTATAGTTATCGTGAATTGTTTGTTTACCTTTTTGATCAATGAAAAAAGAATACAATATATATAACTTTTTCAATCGACTTCCAAAAAAGGAGGAGGTTCTCAATTTGACTGCATTTTTTTTTTAATGCTTGTTACCTCAGAACTTTCGCTGGGTGAAACGATATTGATTTTTTTTTATTTGAAAGCTGGTGCTTCCCGTGTGGTCCCATTTCAATTTGGTCCAATTTTGACAATGGCATCCATGAGAAAACGGTTGAAAAGAGTTGTTATTGCACCAGTTAATGAGAAAACTACTGGCGAAATTGGCTTCCCGTGTGGTCCCACTTCAATTTGGTCCAGTTTTGACAATGGCATCCATGAGAAAACGGTTAAAAAGAGTTATTATTGCACCAGTTAATGAGAAAACTACTGGCGAAATTGGCTTCCCGTGGGGTTCCACTTCAATTTGGTCCAGTTTTGACAATGGTATCCATGAGAAAACGGTTAAAAAGAGTTATTATTTAACACCAGTTAAGAGAAAACTACTGGCGAATTCTCTCAAGTCATTGTGGGTAGTTTTCAAAATGGTATAATGAAATGATTACTACGTTTCAGATTTACACAATGGGCATGATAGCGAAATTTCCCATACAAAATAATAGAACAAACGTAGAGAGCTCCATTGAAAAGCTATGGATGAAATTGTGTCCCGAAGGGAGCGGTTTCAATAATAACCTGCTTCACAGTGTGACCCTAAATAATTTATGGTATTTGGAGCTTTTGAGAAGTTTGACCTCATTGACAGTGTCAAGGATCAATATTTTACAAGATAACACCATCAGGATGGTAAGGAATAGATTTTTTTGTTGTTGTTACAGATTATAAATTTTATTGATTGAATACCTTTTGCTTTTATATCTAAACTAGCCACCGCCCGCGACTTCTTCCGCGTTTAAAGTTAAAGATAAATTAAGCAATATTTATTTGTTTACTTTTGCCAGGCATTAGTTTTTTTAATTTCAGATGATCCCTCGGGAACAGTACTTTTTTTCTAAATGTAAGGTACTCTATGTCCTTTCTTGTATCCCTGACAACATGTATGCAAAATTTCACAATGATCGCTCGAGTAGTTAAGGCGTGAAAAGGTAACAGACAGACAGAGTTACTTTTACATTTATTTTAGTACTAGCTGGTGCTCGCGACTTCGTCCGCGATGAAAAAAAAAAGCAATATAACGCTTGACCAGTGGTTGCTACAACACTTTGGCCAGGCGTTAAATTTTTATTTTATTTTAGATGATCCCTCAGGAATAGTCCCTTTTTTCTGGATTAAATGTACCCTATGTCTTTTCTGGTGTCCCAGACAACGTGTATGCAAAATTTCATGGTGATCGGTTCAGTAGTTTTTGCGTGAAAGCGTAACAAACAAACACATTTACAATATTAGTAAGGATGGAGTGTGTGTTGGTAAGGATATCGATTCAAAACCTGTTTCTCTCTTTGTTTGTCCTATTTTTATTCACCCAGAATTTATTTTTGGTCAATATTCAATAAAAAAAAAAACCTTAAACATTAATGTGTGTTTTTACTTTAGTGTTTTTCTTTTTAGGTTCTTCACGTGATGTCGAGTACAATACAGAATTGTAACATTGAAGTGAAAAATGTGCTAATAAATCCTCTATGTGAAATAGCCGCTAACGCCAGTAACAGTAACTGCACACAAGTGGCTGATACCTTCAAAAACTTACTTAACAGTGATTGCAAAGAAACCACAGAAATTGTATTTTTTGTTCTTCAAAAGCATATGAATAGGAAATTGCAAAACGTAATTGGAAAACTTAAAAAGGAAAATAAAAAAATAGACGAAGCATGGGAGAGTTATGCAAGAAACGTGCGTGCCACTGATGAGTATTGGAAAGAGCAATTGAGCACAAGTGCAGAAATTGAATTTCCGCACAAGTGCTTTAAAGGAGACGGTCATATGAATGCGGTGAACTCTGATAATGGTGATTTTGATTTTGTCGACATCGACTCGTTGTTCGGTGATGATGTCGCGGAGGAGCCGCAAAATAAGAAAATGAAATTCAGTTCAGAAGCTGATGACATCGTTGATAGAATGATACGAGATGCCGAAATGCTTTTTAATATTAAAGAGGAAATGACGGTAGAATGTAAAAGGAAATTTAAAAAATTCTGTGAAATGTGTAATAAAATAAATTAATGTTATTGATTTTTGAATAGATTTGTTTTATTTTTAACTAGCTGGTGCTCGCGACTTCGCCCGCGTTAAAAGTAAGGGATGTGTAGCGTCTGACTAAATGTGTAAAGCAATATAACGCCTGACATCTATCTTTGTTGTTAAAAAATTTTCAGGGGTTGTATCTTTATTTTTAGTAGATAGCTGGTGACCGCGATGAAAATATATATTAAAACCATCCTCTTTAATCACTATCTATTAAAAAAATAGCGCATCGAAATCCGTTGCGTAGTTTTAAAGATCTAAGCATACAGAGACAGACGCGAAGCGACTGTTTTTAACCGACGAAAAAAAAATGGAGGTTCTTAATAAGACCGTATATAAATGTTTTTATACTATTTAGTCACTAGCTGGTGCCCGCGACTTCGTCCGCGTTGAACGATGAAAGGTACCATGTCCTTTCTGGTGTCCCAGACAACGTGTATGCAAAATTTCATGGTGATCGGTTCAGTAGTTTTTGCGTGAAAGCGTAACAAACAAATTCACATTTATAATATTAGTAAGGATTCAATAACGTAGTCATGATGAGACTGGCAGCGCCCTCTTGTAATAGGTTGAGGAACCGAGTAAATAAACATTAAAATAAATCAGACGCACATTTTGTATAGAATACGGAATCGGTTTTTTTTTTAATATTGGCGCCTAATACTTAATTACACATATAAATTATATTACTGTAAAGTTTCATCAAAATCCTTCTTTGCGTAAACTTATTAAGTATCAATTAATATTCTATCCTCGCAAACTTTCTTGTTTATAATATAAATAAAGCAAGTTAGTTATCTATTAAATATTTCAAACAACTAGCTAGGGCATCACATTTACTAAGAAATAAAATTTAATTTTTTTTATGCGATTGTGAAGGAGAGTTGAACAGTACACTATTAAAGGTTTAAAAAAGGAAATAATGCAGGTACAACCCCATTTTTAAAATGCATTTTCGGTGTGTATTAACATAAAAAAAAAAAACATTTCTTTTTGTCGAGCTTCACATAGAAAATACCTTTCCAAATTTACCTATCATTCGATAGCAACAATTTTGAATTTGTCAAAATTTATTCATAAAGGTTGATAATAAATAAAAAACCAAAATTCAATGTCACATTTATTGTTGTGTTAAAAAATCTATTCAAATAAGTGAAATATAATCGTAACCGTATGCAAGAGAAACTTAAATTATTCATAATTGATACTCGGAGGTAATAAGAAGTTACTTCGCACAGACAGTATCAACTAGGATCAGTCGCACTATATAATATAATATACTAAACCACCTACTGAGACAAACATTCCATAAATCATTAATTCATTCCTTAATTAATTCACCTCTTCACGTCGAATGTGATGATGGTACAAAAGAGAAAAATAAAATACTCAAAAATTGGCTAACTAACATTACACGAATACTATTAAAATCATTGTATAAGGCAAAAAAAAATAAACTTAACCGAAAAAAGCATTCTTTAAGCCTAAAGCGTTTATACAGCTACAACTTAAAAATAGATTATAAATTAAATGTAAAAAATAAATTATGTATATCGAATTGTATATCATTATTTTGGAATCAATTACTGAATAATTTCATTAAACATTTGTCAGATTACAATTACACAATATGTACGTATTAAACATAGGAATATTTTACACACGTAAAAATTAAAAAAAAAAAGCATGCTCTGTTTGATTTGAATACTGGACCATATATAATACATCATTTTATATTCTTAGACAATATATTATTATTAGTGCTGTATCCACAGTGCTGTATTGACGTTCAATAAAATTTGTGACTTTAAAATGAAAATATTTTTAGCTGACTTCGGGCGAGTGACGCTCGATTTAACCAATAGAAGTATTATTGTTATCAAAAAAATTCCTTGTTTATGCGTTTACAGTGTACGCATAAACAAGTAATTGTAAACTTTACAATTGAAATAAAGTAAATCATGATAGTTTCAAAGATTCTAAGACACTTTCCCCATTTAAGAAAACATATTAAACAGCACTATTCAGTTTATTTTTTGAAATTTCTGAATAGAAAACTGAACTATTCCAAGTCTCAACTGTTAATCCAGGACAAGGTCTATTAGTGGGCCAAGTTTCAACGAAATTCGTTCAATAATTTACGTAAGTATATGGAAATAATACATTCACCTGAATCAACTCGAGCCTCGCTCGACTTGTCTATAGTCAGTTTCAATACATTTTTTGTGCGACACGATCTGCATTTCACTTCAGTATTTTGGTATCAAAAAACTAATTTTGGTCACAATGATGATTTTGGAATGGTTTGGCCGGCGCGAGTCGAGCTTTTCTACCAGCTATTGTTTATTTCAGATTATGTTTGCCTGTATAGTTTTCAGTAAAATTCATAAAACGTAGTACATACAGTATTCGTAAAACAGATTATGACACATCAGTCATAATCTGAATAATTATGCTTATTTGTAATATATTTTATTGGAGCTAATTTCGTTAAATGCATTGGATTGAATCTATTTATTCTTTTAATATGTTCATAAATTTTTCTTACAAACTCAAGGTAATAAAAAAGTTTGTTTAGCGCCATCTATGTTCGATTTTCATTTAAACGTTCAAGAATAGTTTTAATTCATGAAATTTATAATCTACGCTTATTTTTTTTAAGAACCGAGTTTCATAATGAGAACTGTGAACGTCCCGATGACAAGTATTTCAATTCGTGGGCTAGCTTAGTAGAGAGCTCGACACAATTAGACACAACTGAGACCTAGATCACACCAGTGCAGCGATCGAACGCAACAATAGATCGCATCGCGTGTGAACTAGCCCTAACCCCGACCTTACTCGCGCAGTGCACACTAACATATTTACACAATAAATACACAGAAAAACATTTAATTTTTTTTTTTACAAAACAACAATTATTGCAAAGTTGCAGTGATATTAGAAATGGAATTATTATTATTATTATTACACCTTCAAATATTCTCTAATCAACGTCTACTTTAAATGTTCTGAGGATGTTTCATTCACGTCAATACAATACGTACGCAAAAAAACAAAGCACCCGATTATGTGTCGTAGGTAAGTACAAATAACGTGGTCGCGGAAACGTTAAATGTAGCCGGACGCAATGAGGTATGCATCATGCAGCCGTGTGGATATTTTGCGCGGAAAAAAAAAATTAATCGAGGATTTAGTATTAAAATTCAGATTTCTCTAGCACAGAAGGCACGTGGAATGATTCGAAGGTAGGCCGCATTAAAAATTAATAACTACGGGAAGAAAATGTTGGGTTAGAAACGAGTATTCGAGAGTTAGCGCCTCTCTCACCAACGTCAAGTAGGCTAAACCGTCACTTAGTCACCTGTCATCGGGAATAATTTAGCTGATATACCTTTGTTTGTACGGTAAAAGTCCCAAACATTAAATATAAAATAATTTAAAAAAAAAATCGCCTATCGAATGATGCAGTAAACAGAGTGCATAATTCAATAAAACAGAAAATGATTTCTAAAAGTAACTAATCAACACTTTACTTGTAGTTGGTGAAAGAGGCGCTTAGTCTCGCAAAAACTCAAGAACGGCTGGACCGATTATAATTCGGTTTTCACTTATGGAAAGAGGGGAAAAACGGGGAACGTTTGCATATATAAAAATTGCACTCCGGACGGAAGCCGGGAGCGGGTCACTAGTATTCGAAATTTTGTCTTAGGTTGTGCTTCCAAAAAAGCAATTCCCTTTAAATATATATGGCAGATACATACCTCACTGCATTCGACATAATGCACCGTATACGTGAAACGTTAGTTTAAATATGTCGTTATAATAATAATTATTGCACATTAATTTTAGTGGCACACAACGTGAAATCTTAACAAACTTCGATCGCATATTCGTTTAACACAGTCAGCAGGATATTTACAAGCAAACAGGGATTTTAAAATTTATTATTTTTATTAAGAAAACTTCTTAATTAATGGTTTCAATGATTCCAAATTAGTTGACAAATGAAAAAAAAAATGGATATCGTGAACCATTTCCCTCTGATACTCAATATTGTTTAAATTCAGAGAGAAAAATGGATATTTGAACGAACGTATAGTGTATACGTTTTTTTTTTTTTCAAGCGAGTTCAAACACCATTACACTTTTATTACAACCATTTTTGCATTCTTCCTATATTTACATGTGATTATCTTAAATAAAATAATTTTATATAACAGTTTTGTCACTAATATGATCTGTTAGAAAAATAAATCCTCCCATAACACTATAACATTTGAAACTCAGAGAGAAATGACAGCAATTCCATTTAAGATTCCTTGTTTGCGAATCTGACGTAGGTATAAATATTTTTTTATTTATATATAAATAGGTAAAATCATATTAAATTATATATTTTAATGTATTGCTACGAGTGTGAACAATGATTCTATACAAATGTTCTAATACAAAAACTACACTACACATCAAATTAGCTTAATATAATTAGGCCAGATAAAAAAAAAAAAAAAGATATAGTGAAGTACACTCGGGTACAAAAAAATCGAACCGCTTCCACACGTTTCAATGGAAAAATACAAATTCTAAAGCAAAGCCATGGGAGACAATGTAAACAAATCCGACTACATCTAGTGATTATGTGTAAAACTACACAATCACTGAAAAGGAACACAAAAGTGATTGTGCAACACAAAAATAAATTGAAAAGTGATTGTGCAGTAGATACACAATCACAATCAGTGAAATTCACTATAAAAAAATAATTGAAAAGGACAGAGATGTGTCCTTTTCACTCGCACGTAAAAATGTCGAAAGCGGCCGGCGCTATCTCGACAACATATTTTTTATGAAATTTTATTATACTTTTTTTATGAATATTTTCGCTATTAGCATCGAAATACTACAATGGAATTTGCGTCACAAATGCCAAAGCGGCACATAAAAAGACCGCCTTTGACAGAATCATGGCGGACTTTTGCCTTCACGCGTCAATGGTAAAAGGTAGTAACGATCAACTTCTACTATTTCATTTTAAACTCTAATGGGTTGACGTAAAGTCACATTTTCTTTAAATAACGTACTTATTATTATGTTTGTTTTGTTTTAAATGACAGTTCATGCTCTACGCATATGTCACTTTTAAATGTTCCATAAAATTCGTAGTGTTTTGTATGGCACGCGGGTTCCATGTTGTAGTAGTTTGATGGCTATTAGAAAAAATACATGTTAGCTAAATGTTTTATCAAACGTTATGAACCACTAAAGGTTTCTTTACATTATTTGCATACATTGTTTCCATGGCCTTGTTTTAGATAGAAATCGGCTGAATGTTTTCCTCATATGAAAACACTTCAGCAGAAATGAAAAAAAAAAAAAAATCTATAACAAATTTGTCCCCGAGTGTAACAGACTTACTTAAAAAAAAAGTTTAAAGTAATATATTAGTCTTGGCACAAATGAAATATATACCGGCCTTTAATGTTTCTGGATATAATTACCTGCATTATTATCGTTGAGCGTGTGTGAGTAGAATACAATATTAATAAAACCTCGCTTTCGGATTAAATTAAATTTAATTATAAAATAGGCGACTCTTTTTAGAAAAAATCGTAAAGCTTACATTAATTTTAAAATTATTATCATAAATTAAGACCTAACATCTAAATTATCCTCAGAACAGTTAATATGTATATAAAATTCAGTTCTTTATTAGGATTATTTGGCATCTATCACCAATATAGATAATAATTAATTAATTAATTAATATATATTATAATTAATAATATACTACATTAAACATGGTATATGAAACTGAGAATGCGACGACGATCGTGTTTCAAACGAACACCGAAATACAATGAAAATTTCATAATATATAAATTCCCTGCCGAACCTAAATTTCCTCCGATTCAACGCAAACGTGGTCACGGGACGACAAATGGCGACCATACACCGCACCAAAGACAATAAACACCAACCTTTTGACCAAATGTCTTCGGAGACGGTCCCAACCAAAATCAGCAGCAACTAGCCTCTTAACTTCAACTCGATCCACGTCAAAATTCAATGATTCAAAATTATCCTCTATGTCTAGTGAAAATTGCAAAACTTGGAAATGCCCCCCCCCCCCCGACGCCTTTGAAACCGAGTTTCGTAATTATATTCTTCGTTTGTAACTAGTTGTATTTAAACCACTGTCTAGACTAGACTACTGTATCAAAAAGTATATATTTTTTTAAATCTTTCATAACCAAATACTACTCAACGGAACATGGACACACAGAAAATCCAATATTTCGTGAGGTATGTACTAAAAAATCTAGAAAATGTGATGAGCATTTTGACTTAACAATTTATTTTGGTAGCAGTTCTCAAGGCTGCGTACAAAATATAAAAGGAATGACATTGTAGGCGCCTGGTTATCAAACTTTAGTTACGACATCTAGTTACAAAGAAAGAAAAATTCTAACGCAACCGGTTACGAAACAAGACTTCGAAAAGCATCTTGAGAGGGACGAATTAAGCACAAGTTAAATTAAGCCGCCAGAACGCGACTATACATTGGAATAATAAGTTATATTTATTCCACAAAAAATAATAATTGCGAACCAACCACGACTCTCCACGACATATTACTTTATGACTATTAAACTTTGAGCCTAGAACGGCACTAGAAAATCTGAAAAAATCTAACCTACTACGGGCACAATACATTTAAACAACTCGTAGACCGAATTCATAGTATGTACTTCCTGACCTTTGTCGGAAATACATTTTTATAGAGCCGTCACACGAATGTCCATATTGAAATCATAAAAAAAAACATCACGACCACAAAAATTTGCACACAAAAAAAAAAAACTATAATTATTACTGTCATTGGATACCGTCAAAATGTGTGCAAATCAAAGTCATTCACGCTTAAGTGATAAACCAAATTGTTAATATCGCATACAATCATCTAATGTTGTGAATGTTACAACTAAAGGGGAAATATACCTCCAAAAATTTGCAATTACTATGACATATAATATTCAAAATGTGTTTTTTTTTTCATCATACTAAAATGACATCCAAACGTACTGTTTTGATTATATATTACATAAATTTTCTTCAAACATATAATTTAAGTTTTTTTTTATTTTAAATATTATAATGCTGCTTTTTGGAGTCATCGCCCCAATAGTCTTATTAATAGTCTCGTGTGCGTCTTATTAAACGTTTGAGACACTGTGATCTCTGTCTAAAACTTATTTTATTTTATCTCGTTACCACTGGGTAAGCGTTAGTGAAAAACAAATGCATAGTTTTTGTCACATCAAAAATTTTTCATATTGATTCTGATTACATTTAGAAACAAATATGTATGGGCTAAGATGATGCGAAAAGAAGAGACAGGTACAAACCTAAGGAGGGTAGAGATAAGGAGCGCCATTTTATATGGGCGTTAAACTGAAAAAGTGGCAACTAAAAGCGATAAATAAAGATGGCGCTAGTGTGAACAGAGAGAGATGGAGAGTATGGCATGAATGTAGCAGTTGTTGACGGAGTGAAGTGCGCCGAGTTGAATTTTGGTTGAATTGTTTACTCTCATTAGCTACACTAGCGCCATCAATTTATCGTCTTTCAACGGACACTTTTAATACCCTCCTTATCTCTATCCTCCTTGCACAAACCTTTTACTTCCGCCTACCCAGTGCTCTACTCAGAATACATTATAGAATACTTAAAGCCTTCTTATCCAGGCTTATTTAAAAGGTTTCGTTGATTTTTTTTTATATTTTTTTAGTCTAAATAGAGCAACGGCGATGTTTGACTCTAGTGATGGTCTAATTTGTCCGAATGAAACCTGTTATCGTATATTCTGAGTGTAACGAGACAGTGACGAGTGAGTTGAGAGGGGTGACAATCGTGTGGAATGAGACATTTGCTCCTTCCGGCAGATGAAAAGAGCGTTAAGCTTAGTACACACTAACAGACTATGTTGCACGATTTGTCTATAGATCGTGTAGTGTAAAGACATCCTTTTTTGTCTCATCTAGCGTCCACACTACGATGTGAATTTCTCAGTCCATGCTTTTAATGCTAAGGCCCGTAAACGGGGTTTGGTCTCGGACATTGTGTAACATGTCTAATTGGTGTGGAATAGGCTTTATAGTAGATGAACATGTAATTATATAATTGCGCGAGTGGACTTGTAAGTAGTAGTAATAAGCGTGTGTAGTGTATACTTGCGCAATTATTTATAATTTGAATTATGTATATGAAATTTGCGCAATAATCTTCTCACACACACTTTATTATAATCGCAAATCTTCTTGTTCTCTGGACCTTGAGCAGGCGTCTTTTGTTTGCGTATGTATGTACAATTGCGAACAATACTAAGCCCATATTTTGACACGCGATATCGCCAAAAATCCAAGATGATTTGCGATATAATTATACTTTACACTTGTGCAAGTCTATAATACTTGTGCGCAAGTATATCGTTACGTGTGTGGCTACCATTGGACAATACTCTCTTAAGTGTCCGCACCAAACAACTATCGCCCTGTGAAGTTGTCGCCAATCAGCGGCAACGTGCGCTTGACCAACTTCAGTGATCGATAGTTGTTTGACACGGACTACACCTGCCGGACTCTGCGGTGGAAATGTTGGAATGGGAGTCAGTCGGGCCGTGTCGTCGGTGCGGTGCGGACGTGCGGCGCTCAGTGAGGCGGCGCGCGGTAGAGCGGCGCGGCGGCGGCCACTAGGGGCGCGTGATGGCGGCAGTGCTGCCTGGCGCGTCCGCTGACGGTGCCGTGCGGGTGATGCGGGTGGTGTGTGTGGTGCTGGTGTTGATGCATTTGCAGGTGCTGCATCGATGCGCTCGCGTGCAGCATCTGTTGCATCTGAAGCTCGGGCGGCATGTGGTACAGCCCCGGACTCTGTAAGTTAATATTAGGGCGCGTTTATATAACACCAATTATTTCGTCAGCCAGCCGCGCGGACATTTGTATAGTAACATTGCGATGCGGCGTACGACATGACGCCGCTCACAAAGTCTTGGAGCAACGCCACGCAGTCTCGAGCAAGTGACTCTCTCAATTGTAATCTCGAAACCGTTTTTAAAGGAAGAACGCAGGAGCCCGCGCGCTACTCGATTTTTCTTCTCCAAGAAATTGTTTTTTTATTGATTGAAGATAAAGTATACAATATGCAAATAGAGAGGAAAGTGTATTTACGTGGTGGTGTGGTCGGTGGGGCGGCAGGGAGGGCCGGGCTCAGTAGGCGGAGGCCTCCTTGTACTCGGAGTTGTCCATGGTGAAGAAGTCCTCGAGCTTCCACTGCAGCGTTTCGAAGGTGGGCCTCTTGAGGGGGTCCTTGTGCCAGCACTCGATCATGATGTCGTACAGCGCCGCCGGGCAATTCGCCGGACACGGCATCCGGTATCCGTGCTCCACCTGGTTCAGCACTTCCGCGTTCGTCATACCTGCAACGAGAGTACAAATTAAGGCGGCCTCTTCGTTAAACGACTGGTTTATCCTAGGTTTGACCCCGTAATTGATTCCAATTTCGGCCTTTGTGGTATAGTTTTAGTCAAAACTAGAAGTATATAATACAATATATTGTCAATTCATTCTTATAATCTATATCCCTAAATGTGTTGCTAAGCGCAAAACTCGAGAATGGCTGGATCGATTTTAATTCTGTCTTCACTCATGGATAGAGGGATAATCAGGTAAGGTTTTTACGTAAAAAAAAATGCACCCCGGGCGAAGCCTGGGAGCGGGTCGCTAGTATTGAATATAAATATTATAATAAAGTTACAGCAAAAAATGTCTAGACTACGAGTCTAGAAAAAATCTAAATCATCAATAGACTGTGATCACATGTTTTTTCATTGCAATGTAGGAAGGTTGAATAACATTTGAATTTAATGTGTACAATGTGGTAGGCTATTGCTAATAAATGAAGTCACTCGAGGTCACAAGTTTGTACAAAAAAAAAATATGCACACTTGTCATTATGATGATTGTCAACAGGAAGAAGAAGAGGAAATGATATATTTGTCGTGGTTTCCTTGTGATTTGTAAAATCACTGTTCCAAGGATGTGCACCTGTGAGAATTTGTTAGCACTTTGATTAGATATTGACAAGCATGACGTTTTTTATAATTATGTCTTTCTGTTTTTTTCAGTTGTTTCCGTTGTCAATCTAATGCATGTTGAGTAAACTATTATTTCGATAGAAGATATAAGCGCACAATCTTTCTTTACTAAGTTATGTAGTGACTTTTAGGGATGTTCATAGATACTTGCACCAATCATATTATAGTATACACATATTTATTAATAATAGAAAAAAAAAGCGATGGTGTATCGCAGCAAAAATATCGTCTAAACATTAATTGATGTACCATGGATTAACTCTGTGAATAAATGGACCCAAAAGAAGAAGTAGATTACAAGTATTATTATGTTTAGTGTAACACAAATTCTGGTCCACAAGAAATTTTTTAGGAAGCACCTAAAAAATTTGAGGGAGTATGCACCTAATACATTAGTGAAAACTGCACGAAAGCAAAACTATATTTATAAAAATCTTATAATTTATATTTATTTACTGCATATTTTGTAAAACAAGTTTTGTGACGTTTTAATGATATTTTTTATTTGATTACACCTTCCTTCACCTCCAGGGTTAAAAAATCTACTGAATGGCATTAAAGTTTAATACATTGAATGGAATGGTGAATGAAGAAAACGTACCTGGATACGGTATCCGGCCGAAGGTTACTAGCTCAGTGAGCAAAATGCCGAAGGACCAAACGTCTGACTTGATTGAGAACTTGCTGTAGTTGGCGGCTTCCGGCGCCGTCCATTTTATTGGGAATCTCGCGCCAACGCGAGCTTCATATTCATCTTCCTGTAACGACAGACGAAAGCCAATATAAATACACTGAATTTAATTTATTTATTTCGAATTTTAAAGATTTTAGGTTATACTTAGTGATTAGGTTCTTTCTATCTACCTAGTTTTATGTTATAATTCAAATATTTATAAAAAATACTAACAGTCGGCCCCATACATATATAAAGCTTTGGCGTAAAAAAGTTATCACTAATGGCCTAATGGGTGTCAATGATGGCTTTATCTTGTGCAATAACAATAGCATAATTCTTAAAAAAAAAAATACAATAATTTCAGCTGTCTTGTCATATTCCTTGTCAACTATTAACTTGACAACCGATTGACTGCACAATATTTAAAACACAATAAACTCAAGTCTTTATAAATCAATCTTGTGTCACAGATGTATAACGTTTGTAAATAAGCGTGGAGTTATTAACATAAATTGAGAAATCTACAATACAATGAGCTTTGACGTTACTGGCGACTAGTAATGTTAAAGCTAATATAATTAATATTAGTAATTAATGTATTTTACCAACAGAGTTTTACGTCAAAGTAACGACGACATTACTACGTACATGTAATATATTAACCACGTCAATGAACTTAAATACTTCACAATAACTGAAAATTTATGTAACATTTGTACTGAAAATTAATGCTCGTAAATGTATTAAATGATTTGTGTTATTGCAATATACATCAATGTGATGACGCAGGTTTTTAATTATTTAAGTAATGTAATTTTGGTTAAGAATTTGGTTGGACATTAACAGCGCTCTTTATTTATTGTTTATTGAGACTTGCTTCAAACAGTTTTCTGTTAAAAGAACCCAATCAGACAATTGAACCGTTGTCAATAACTACTATCACATATTATATTATACCTTAGCTATAGCTTCATTATAAATTTATCTAAAAATTGTACAATATTAATATTAATAAAGTAAAACAATTGGTGATAATATGTACTTGAGATAACACGTGAAATAATTTCAAGATTAAAAAATAAACATATCAGAAAATCCTAGTGTATGTATTTAGTACCATCTCAGTTAAAAAATAGACAAAAAAGAATAAGAACAACACAGACCTTTATAAGCCTAGCGAGTCCAAAGTCTGCGATTTTAACAACATTCCCTTCGGCAACCAGGACGTTTCTAGCGGCGAGATCGCGATGTATGTAGTTCTGTGATTCGAGGTAGGCCATTCCGGCCGCTATCTGGGCCGCCATATCTATGAGCTGCTGCAGTTTCAACATACGCCCTTTGCCTGTAATCAAAGACATTATTTAATATATATATATATATATATATATATATATATATATATATATATATATATATATATATATATATATATATATATATATATATATATATATATATATATATATATATACATATATATATATACATTATTTTCAGAAAAATATGTAAGGTTTAAACTTAGAGGTAAACTTCTCCAATTCCTTAATAATGTATAATTAATAATATACTAATATAATAGTCAATATAAATATAACGCAGAGCCTAAACTACTAAGTCTAGAAAGCTGAAATTTGGTAGAGGTTTATTAGGTTTATAACGCAAGCATCGGCTAAGAAAGGATTTTTGAAAATTTTAAATCCGCGCGAAGCCGGGAGCGAGTCGTTAATGAGATATATGTATATTACATATTGTATAACAATACACTAACTGTTTTCGATTATATAATCTAATCCATTAAATTGGATTACATTACCCATAGCCAAAGTACGCTCGAATTTTGACTTATCAGGTATTTTTGGTTTCTAATTTTATTGTTCAATTAACATTTTCAACATTATATTTTGAAACAAGAACTCATACAAAAAATATTTTTTTTTGTTTTTAGGCAATTATGTATTATACAAATAAATCAACACAAATGTCACTAGTGAAATCGTAGTTCATCATGAAAATCTCTTTATAAACTATAAACAAAAACGAATAAAAGGTTAATATAAATCTAACATATATAATTTTTGAGTTATTATAATTGTCTAATATAAAAGGCCACGTAAGAGAAAACTCAAAATTTATATGTCGGATGCGTATAATAAAAAAATATATGCAAAAACACATATAGATAAATAAATCATATAGATATTGAATAAAAAAAAGCAAGACAACCTTTCACTGCAACTACGTGTGTCCAGTAACAAGTTTCAATAAGATTATTCAAGGCCATTAAATTGAAATGGCAGAGCATAGAATCCTAAACCGCTGCACCCGTTTCTATACGTGTAATACAGGAAATGTTAAGTTCAATTAATTAAATTCTGCTGTTATGTATCATGTTTCAGAAACACTGGGAACGTATTTCTCCTCTCCCTCGATTTCAATTGCTATTTTTATTAGAGGGAAGTCGCGTTTGCTATTAGAAACAACAATAGTTATCATATCATCAATGCGTTCATTACACCAACTTTTACACATTGAACTACGGTGAAAAAAAACCCTATGAAAACACACACACACACACACACACACACACACACACACACACACACACACACACACACACACACACACACACACACACACACACACACACACACACACACAAGTGTGATTGATATCTCATGGCGACTGTACTGATAAATTTTTATTTATATTGTTACAGACAGTTTTACGATTATTTCACACCAAATTTTATATTTGCAGACGTATAACCTAATATTATTAACTGCCAGGGGGCACCTTGCATTGTTGTCTCTCGCAGCTATAACCTAGAATCTAGGTGATAGATAGATCGTCTTTTGGAGTGGAAGTCCATTTATCTACACCTAACGTATCCCTTACTCTATTACCATCAGGTTCGTAGAGCATTTGGATCTTCTCAAATGTTGCTCAAGGCGATGACGGTAGCCATTTGCATTTAAATATTCATGGCTACTAACTGACAAGCGAACTCCATCTTCGACCTCAATCTTCACTTACCATCAGGTGAGATTAAGATCAATCGCTATGCCCTAAATAAAAACAAATGTGCCTTTAGACAGCCCGCCTACATCATAAAGCATTTTTTATATGTTAAAAAAATAATATAACTTACCTTGCAAGTATTCCAACAAGGATCCATTCTTCATTAGTTCAGTGATAATGTATATGGGTTCTTCGAGTGTGCACACCGCGTACAATTGAATCAGTTTGCTGTGCCGCAGCTTCTTCATTATTTGCGCTTCGGCGAGGAAGTCTTTGGGATCCATTGTGCCGGACTTGAGTGTCTTGATGGCTACCGGAGTCGTGTTGTTCCATAGACCCTCCCACACTTCACCGAACTGGCCGTGGCCAAGTTTACGAACGAATTTGAGCGACGTCCTATCAATCTCCCATTGATCGCGGGTCCTGTGCGACAGGCCCTCGGTCACAGGCTTTTCGACCTGAAACATAAACAAATAACATACATTCTTACCTCATCGCGTGAAATTATTGCGGTTTTCATAATAACGTATTTCTTGGAAAACACCTTTTATCGCTATATAGAACAAGATAAATTAGATTTTACAATACGTGCAATATCTTTTACAATGGACCATTTTATCAGCTAACTCGATTATTACTTCGTTGGGTTCTTCGTTCTAATCGTAATAATATGATGAAATTTTATCATTGGCCTAGGTACCTTTTTAATGAGGAAATAAGAGATGAAATCATAGATGTTTCTTCAAACATTTAAAGATTCATTCTGATCAAACGACAATTTCAATATTACGTATATTGAACTAAATAAATGCCCCGAAATGTATGACATTAGTTATGTTAGTTATGCATTTTGAAAAGGATCTCATTTCTGGGACTTGCATCTCTATATTATAATCATACACAAATGCGAGACTAAATGCTCGTTTTTACCAACAGACGCCAAGAGTTAGGGAACAATTTAACGGCTACTTAAGCCGACCATAAGCGACAGTCACATTTACAATCCTACATAAAGCGGCGGACTGCCGTGAATAGCCGGCTTAAATTGTAATTAGGTGTTCCCTAACTCTAGGTGTCTGTGGTGAAAACGCGCATAAAGTTCTTATAACAATTAAGAGCTCGCGTGCCTAATAATTACTGAAAACTGTTAAAATTCTTTTGCCAAGTAGTTGCACCTCAGTTTTGCCTCTGATCTGAATAAGCCTAAAAATCACACAGGTAATGCACATTTACCTAAAAAGTTGAATAAACTTTAGTACTTTTAAAGTAAAGACATTCATTGAAATGGAAGTAGCGAGTTGACAAGTTGTTATTTATTGTCGACGATATATATTATATTGTTTGACGTATCGTATGTCGTCGGGATGGTTCGTCGAGTCAGTCGAGCAGACTGTAGGGCGACGTGGCCGTATTGTTGGACGGGTGTTCGCTCGTCGAGCCGGGAGCAGAAACGTGAGGAGCGTAACTCAAGACCAATATGTGGCCCTCCCCTCCAGTCACGGTCCACACCACAATACATGCTCAGCGACACATAAAACCTTATCTCTGACAATTTTATCCGCGCAATTATCGCTAACCAAATGATATCGGAGATTTTTTCTTATCGATGATGCACCTACTAGATGCATAACTGTACCAGCTACAGAAATATGTAAATATTATAGTTACTAAGTATGTTGTACTAATTATTGTGAAAAGGAGTCTCATATATGGTAGTCTCATATAAAAATAATTATAACCATATGTGCTGAATTTTCTAAAGTGCTTAAATGATACACTAACTTGTGCGTATTCAATGCGAAGACATTTTAAGCACTGCTGTGCGCATTTATGTGTGCACGCTCGCATGCTCTTTCTAGTATATTATTCTATCCAGCATATATTTATAATAACAAACTGTTGCACGCGACTTCATCCGCGTAACTTTATAACATATCGCCTTGTTACTCGCTGATAATATAGCTTTCTATAGGTGAAAAATACAAATCTTTTTTCTTTATTATATCAGTATAGACAATTCCAATGATATTGAGTTTCACAGCTTTCTCGGCAATTACATCTCCTAAGTGTTCTAAAGATTGATAGGACTTCACAGACTCCTTGAACATTCAAGTTTCCTCAGGATGTATTCCTTCATCGCTATTGCTAGTGATCATTCCAAGCAGAGTTCAATCTAAAGAGCTGCTTCGAATACCTATATTCAAAACTAAAATTTAGCATCTCTACAAATTGTATAAATTACTCTACAGGAGAAATGAATGATTCATAATATTTAGCTTGAGCAATTTCTACACGTCCCACATAAAGAGTGTACGCAAACTACTTTCATAAACAATGGTTACAAACGAGAGACTAGTCTACCTCGAAACTTGTTAAAAGATCACGACCAACTTTTTATTGACAAAGTTTGGACGATGCGTCTGTCTGTACCGAGCACACAAAATTCAATACATATTGTGATCATGTTTGTAGCTATTAATATGTAGATAGTAGCAAACTGTTCACAATTTATCGTAAAGCGCGCCGTTTGGGTGACGTAAGCGCGGCCGGACTCCGCGACTGTTGCATAAAATTCAAATTGTTATATAATCCGTCACCACGACGATAATAGTGTACGAGACGGTGCAAATCGAAATGTCAAAGTTGAATGTCTAACTAAACAAACGCATCACTTTTGCACCGCCGCCGCCCGCCGCAAAATGCAACTGTCTTCGAAACCGCAAACTCGTTGGGAAATTGTAAAATTTAAACAAACAAAGAAACAATGAAATTCCGCAAATGTGTTAACTAATTTCAATAAACCTTGAGAAAGCAGTAACGCATTCACTCGCCGATATTATTTTTGTAAACGATGACAAACGCTTTCAGGAAATAAAAGGTGTTCGTTTTCCCATTCGGCACATTAGGTATACGATTATGTACATACATTTACATACCTACTTTACTTTGTTCAACGATGAATATCTTAGAACAATAGTACTCGTTAAATCTTCATTTACAAATACGACCAGGGACGTCACTCATTGCAGACACCAATTATTCGAGTTCATTTAATGTAAACATTAATTGAGTTGGTAGGTATTATAATACGTCATGTCTTAACGTAATAAATTTTATCATAAAAACTTTTTCGAAGATATGACATTTTCACAATAAAATGATACTTGCGAATGTATAAATGAATCCGACTGTACTTTGATAGCTGTTACGGCGTGCTTTGCATAATAAAACTTCTTTAGCTATTCTGAGCGAGCGAACATAAAAAAAAACCAAAAAAAGACCTTTCAATATTCAACGTGTTTGAAGATTTTTCACACTAATGGACGAAATACACGATCAGTCCATCGCGTCAAAGTGACTGACTTGAAACCAAAATTTGATCGTGATTGGTAAAAACTGATGGCTTGATGTCAAACACTGGATTTCAAATCGCGCCGTTGCGTCACGTCAGTTCATCGCGCCAACTGATCGTGAGTGTAGAAACCAAGGAGGATAGAATACATTTTCTATCCTCCTTGGTAGAAACACTACGCCGTGGCATCTTGCCGCGCTTCCGAATCAGAGCTCATGTCAACGTCACTCGACCTCGGTCAAACGCATAAATGAGAGAAAATTGAACTGACCCTGTGTGGGCACAATTTTTGGCGTGGCTCCATTTGATTTAAGTCGTTTGGAGCCACGTCAAATGATTGATCGTGTATTTCGTCCATAACGATACTTGTGATCAATCTGTCCATTTCTGAACGACGAGATTGAATGCGCATATTTCTGAGGAGGAGAAGCATTCACCTTCCTTACACATCTTGAAGGTTAAGAAGGTCATGTTAAATGGTGTATATGTGTATGGTACCAACGAAGAGGGCAGTCATCTGTGACTACCCCATTATCATCCGATTGTCATTGACTAAGGATAACCATTTTCTACTTATACCCTCAGGCAATAATAAATTAGTCAAATTAACTACATGATTTTAATTCACCCTGATACCGAGAATACATACATTTAATAAAGGTACTGTTCGGGCATATTGGGATTTGCTAAAATGACAAATTAAAATAAAATATTGCAACTTTTTAAGCATTTAAACCGAACCTTACCAACTAAACATTCGATTACAAAATTGATTGTATAATAAGTTACATTTTTTGATTTTCCGAATCGAAATTATCGTTTATAAATCAAATCGAATAACATCCTTAAGTACGGTTCGAATTAGCGTCAAGTTACATAGACACAGACAGACAACTAAGTCATAACTTAGTCGCAATCGCAATGTATTTAGCAATATGACATTTTATAATACCGTATCGGCATTGTGATTATCAGCTGTGTCTCCACACATCCACACATTCAGTTAAAACGGTCGGGTGTCGCAATTGACGAAGACTAACATGGAGTTGGCATGACATAATTGACTCGTTGCCACAATCTTGGAATACGTTTGTACGGAAGGAATTTTACTATAATAGTGTAGATTAATAATAAACTATTTAAGATATGGTGGCATTGCGTACACACGCATCGACAGGGCTCAAGTTCGTGGGCTGTTTACAAAATGCAATCAATTAGCGGACCATAAGTAGATAAAAATCAAAGCATCTTGAAGAAGAGTAAAAAAATATAGGTTGAAATTCTTTAAAATGTAAAGGAATATCACCATTTCTAACTGTTTAACATTTGTTCTAACATTTATTATCAATTAATTGTCAAATTTCATGATATTTGACACAGGTTCACTTTTCTTTGAGCATTAAGCCTTCTATGAATTATTATCATTTTCCGATACAGCTCGATAAATTAAATTAGATTTACCAGGTTAAATTAGATAACAATATTCAATATAGGTATATTTGAAAAAAGTTTTTCTTAACACAACCTTTAAATTTAATTATACTAAAGAAACTAATAGCATCACAGGAAAGTTTCTTGTAATCTACCAACACTAATAGTTACTCATCAAATTTAAAATTGAATTAGTTATAGGTATAACTTGTAAATTTGCAGGTCTTGAGTAGTATTTACTATTATATTTTCTTGAGTATTGATGTTAAGTACGTTATTTTATAATTTGGTAAATTTAAGAAAAATGTAGAGATGTATAATGGACACGCGACTGCATTATTTCTAGCAACCTTAGCCTATGCTATCAAGTGAAGTTAATCTGAAGAAACGTCACTGTCAGCCAGCGAAGTGAATTCGTGTAAATTATGCCATTATTTCTGTCCAATTTTTTTTTTTATTACATATATTGGAATTTCAGTAAGAAGTGGGTGTAAGATCTAACGCAACGCAACACTATGTCTGAATTAAGCTTGATATTGCGTGTACCGTGGTGTTTATATGAGCAATTTATTGATGGGGCGTAAAATAATTAGAATTCTATTAGCGTAATTGCTATTCGTACGCAAGTACAAAGGTTGTTTCATTAGCTGCCACGTGATGAGGTGCAAATTCCCATGCATTTTTATTGTATTGCAATAAACACGTGTCTGCGATGAGGACAACGCTTCATTTATTCTAAATATGTGATTGTGAGACGGCGACATTCAATAATTACAAGGATGTAAGGGAAAAAGTTCAGGGATATATCACACAAAGGACATCATTAAATGGCAAACTGTGATTACACAATAAATACCATATTTCCGCAATCCCGCCGCTGTTGAACGGGGCGTGGCAAACAAAATAAATATAATAATAAATTAAAAACTTGAAAAATGTTAATAGCAGGACTCGGAGTTTAAATATCACATCGCTCTTTGTTCAGGAAGAGACATTCCCCCGATGAATTTAAAGCATCCTCGGGCGGTTCAATGCCTCGCGGCATTATTTCTGAGTCCGCCACAATGCGACAGAGAGATATACTCGAGCTCACATCGAAAACCATAAATTTTATAGTCGCACCGATATTGAATTTTTCGATTTACGCGCTCCTCGCAATACAAAAAAAATAATGCAAATTTTTATATAATTTATGCTACCTTGGAGCGCCTTTACCCAGTTTCGTGCTGTCAAATTGTCTAATGTTACTTCAAACTGATTAATTTTTTTCATTTCTTACACATTTTCAAGTCTAAAATTGTCATTAACAAATTAACTATAGATAGATATTATTACTCTTGCGAAAAAAGACACGTGTCAAGGTGAAATTTACGTACCTGTACACAGGGCTTGCTCAATGAGACGCAGAGTCCATCCGCGTCCTTGCTGTAGTGTTCGACAAGCTCTTGGAGGGTGCGGAAAGTTGTGCGGCGAGCGATGAAGAAGCCACCCTCGTCCAATTGTCTTATGCGATAATGCTTTACAGTGTCACCGTCGCGAACTTGAAACAAAAAAACAACAACGTTAAAAACCACTGCTTCCAATCAATCTATTCATCTGAAAACAATGAGCTCGATGATGAATCACACTCAAAGCAATCACTTTGTAAAATCACCATTACGTAAGTTAACCACAGCAAATGAAAGCAAAAACGTCGTTTGCGTACAATTCAAGGGGAAACATCAGTATTCTAGTACCTATAAACTTCTCTAAAAATATCCGTCTGTCTTACAGTGATTGTTCAATATTATAGAAGTAGCAAATTGGCGGTACTCGAGTGCTGCAATATCGGGTTTTTGCTAACACTCTTCAAAGACTTTACCGATTTAAAAATATAATAAACACCAACTGGTGCCTGCGACTTGTCCGCGTTGAAAAATGAAAAATATAACTAATGCATGAGAAAATATTTATGAATAATATAACGCCCGACATCTTTATCGCTGTGACGACGGTGGTGCCGCCACTGTTGACTACAGTGACACCGATTTTTTAATATTTTTAGACGATCCCTCGGAAACCTAACATTTATACAGGATAATGTTAATCCAGGTGTAGTGTACCAAATTTTATCCAAATCCGTACAGACGTTATTGCGTAATGAGTAAAAAACATCTAAACGTACAAACTTTCGCATTTATAATATTATTATTAATATTTGGTAGTAGAATCTAAGCAAAGATCACAAATTTAAAACCGTCGGTATGTTACAATTTTATTATACATATAGCAAACATAACATAGAGGAATCTTGAATGAATTTATATGGCGATTGTAACCACCTCTGTATTATGTAGCACATTAACATTTCTTTTGATGTGGCTTGTTTTCATGATAGTCGTGTGGCATAATATCTACCACGAGGCGGTCAGTCCACATCTTGCATAATTACTTCAATGTCTCAAGGCTTAGTTCGTCCGTCGAGGTCAAAAAACAGGCACCGTCCGCAATGACCGATTGTTAAAAGGAACAATAAGTGAGACCTTTGAACCGCGGTCAAAACCGGAACCTTCGCGAGTCAAAACCGGCACGAGTCTTCAGTAGTTACCGTTTTCAATATAAACATTTAAATCTGTTTTCGCAACAGTTTCGAGGCTTTGTTTCTAGTTCACACAGCGCGGCCTGACCCACTTCATAACTAGAACAATGTCCTTTGGCAGTGATATGGCTAGAATTTTTCCGGAGTGCCAATAAAATAATCCTTACATTTATAAAACAAAATCCCCGGCCGCGTCTGAATCTGTATGTGTACATAATATTTTCGTGATGATCTCAAAATCTACTGAACGGATTTCATGCGATTTTCACTAATAGAAGGAGCGCCTGCGTAATTCTTTTTATAAATTATCGCCTATGTTACTCGCTGATAATGTAGCTTTCTATAGATCGAATTTTTTTTTGAAAATCGGTCCAGTAATTTTTGAGTTTATTCATTACGAATTTAGAAATCTTTAAGTATAGATAGAATGGGCTCGGCTTGGTTTGTCTTTGATTTTAATGGCTTTAAAGGGATGCCTTAAAATAAACGCTATGTAAATGTGGAAAAGGCGAGCACGATGCATTCGCCGCTCGCATTTGCATATAATAAAAAAAGTGCACGTCTCTACCGTACATCAATGTCGTTTTGCATCATATGGACTTTGTTACTCGTACGAATTACCAACACAATACGTGACATCAAACACATTAAAAGTGCTGATAAATAAATTATGTATAGCTACGAGTGGAAATAATAATTACAATGTACACTCTAAGCATGTCTAATAGGATAGAGAGATTCGAATGTTTGCATTACAATTTTCAACTAGAATTGAAAATTAATTAAAAATCTATGAATATTAAAATCGTAATCGAATCATAAATAGTAGAAGCATTTAGGTCTTAGTATTTTGCGATAAAAATTATTTTACGATGTAACGATAACAATAATAGTGAAAATAATTATTATTATTATTTAAAGAAGGAAAATATTATATACCATTTTTTTTAAATATAATATTAACAAGATATAAAAATCCAACAGGTAATGTGACAATAGTTTTTAAAATTTATTGTTCTCTTCAAAGAGCTTTAATTCAGTTTAAAAGTAAATTTAAAGTAAGTATAACTTAATTTTAAAGTAGTAGATATAACTTTAAAAAAATCAATTGACAGAACATTAAAAGGTATCAGGTAAATCGACCGCAGTTCGCTTCTGCAGTTGTTTTAAGCGTTGGAGAAACTCCAGCCGGTTTATTTATCGGCGTAAAATCTTCGAGAATCGTAACTGTAGACCGCTACAACCTAGGTCCAAACAAAACGTCATAAAATGATAATAAAAAAAAAGGAAATTGATTTTACATCAGAAATGTAATCGCCCAGCGGTTGTAATACGATGAAATGTTAACATACCCGATAGTGAGTAATCGTTGTGGCGGCTCTCCGAGTCGCGGATAAGGAACGCTCCATGCTCGTTCTCGGGCAGAAGCAATTTCTTCTCAGCTTCGATTCGTTTTATTTTGCGAAAATACCATCTGTAACAAGTTGAGAAAACCATTAAGATATTATGTAGTGAAAAGAAACATACCACTAAGTAATTTTTCAGACAATACTTGATCAGAGCAATAGATATTACAAGGAGATCAAATTGATCAATAAATTTTAGTAGTGGCAGGAGAACCAGTAACCACACCCTTACAGAAGGTAAAATAAATTATATGTGTGATGTTGTGTTTCGGTGAGTGAGTAAGGATGCTAGAGCTCATATTCCTTCATCCTCAATCCCACTAGTTATGGTCGCCAGTGCACTTGCAGCACATGTGCTATAGGCGACGGTAGCCACCTTAGAAGTAAGAGAGGGTGGTAATAATTAAGGGTGTAATTGGTCATTTATACTTGAGTGAAGATCCATAATCATTAATACCTAGTAAGAATTCGTTAAACGTTAATTTAAATAAATAAAAAATGTATTTCAATTGAGATAGAGGCAGCAATATCCTATACTTATTCCTTATCACTCAGAGAAATTTCACAAACAAATTAAGCTTTTAAAATGTAGTGACCGGCAGACGATACACAGTAATAAAAGGTGCTATGAACCCTATTGTATTTTCTAATGCTGTGTTTATGAAGTATTCAAGAGGTGGGGGTTGGAGTATGACTAAGAGCTTGTAAATTCATGTGGCGTACACACACCGCGCTTCGAGACCAAACCAAAGCACTATCTCATTGTAGTAACCGCCTTTAACACCAATGTACGCAGACGAACAATGAATTATAATTTGTCAATTTTTGTATTGAACCGAGTGTCGCACGAAACAATTTTCTTTAACAACCTGCCTCCTGCTTATAAACTCGGTAAATATTCTAACAAAGAGAAAAATAATAAAGGCACGATAATAAATTACACGGTAGGTGTCTAGGTTTTAATTGCTTCGTTTGTACAGTTGCAACTCTCCATTTGGAGAAACATTAACACAATGAAGATATTGCATTATTTTGCACGACAGTCGAGCGAGGTCGACGGGCTGTTGACACAGAATTGGCTGACCACTGGCGTCATCAACTACACAATGCTAAAAGACTTTAACGAGGCGTTTGATATTTGGTGCAAAAGTATACATAACTAGCTGTTGCACGCGACTTTGTCTGCCTAGCTTTTACAAAAAAATAAAAAAATACAAATATCTTTAGTTGTACTAGTTTGATGATATAGATATTAGGATACCTACTCGGAAGATTGCCTAAGGCTCGGATCCGCAAACCTCTCGATTTGGTTGTATTTCTCAAATTGTGTAAAAAAATAACATACACATGTCCCATATTTAATGGAATTTTCAGAAACATTAAATTGTGTCAAAACCCTTTAAACTATAAACTAGCCCATGTCCCTCGGGAAGGAACAATCTATTTTTGGATGAAGGCACACTAACTATATACTTTTCTGTGTCAACGTTCCCTTGACAACGTGTATATGTACAATTTCATGATGATCGGTTGAGTTGATAAGACGTGAAAGCGTAACCAAATGTGCAAACTAATTTTCGCATTTACTTATAATATTAGTTAGGATAATATTTTATGCAGGATATAATACTGTCGCAGTTATTTTATACTGTATTTTAGGCAGGATATAATAATAATATTTTAGGCAGGACTAGTGATTTTTGGTATCTAACAAAAATCACTAAATTCTGTATTTTATTTGCAAGTGCACCAGAAATATATCGATCTTCTGTCCATCATATTATATATGTTTAAAGCATAATATGTAACTACATTATAAGTAGTGTTTTTTTCGATATCGCCTCATAACAATGAAAATCGCGCAGCAGTGTGATTTCTTGTCAGGTTCTTAGAACGTTACTTTCCTACTTCGAGTTTAGATTTTTTGTTTTGTAAAAGAAGCCAATTATTCTTTACAAAACAATTTCGTCATAAAATGAATGGAACTTCATCTTTATTAATTTATAAACTACTTGTTTCCAGTAGGTCGCCTACTGGAATATTTATGCCTACAATTTACAACAAACTTTGTAACGTGACAGTCTGTTTACTTTTCCAGGAGTTCTATTGAACTCTTTATGAATATTTTCATAATTTAAAATATTTACAATTTAATATTGATAATTTTCTTAACACGTTTTAGTAACTAGAGCAAATCGTTGGCTAGAGAAGAGAAAATAAATGACGAACATCAAATCATATGGATTCAAATAGAATATTACAATTTTATAATAATATAAAATTGTAATATTCTATTTAACTTACTTAACTTTGTTAATAACTTTGTTAATTATATATAATAAAACCTTTCTCGAGAACCACTCTATCCATTGGTGAAAACAGCATGAAAATAGGTGCAGTAGTTTTTGAGTTTATCGCGAACAGACAGACAGACAGACGCGGCGGAGGACTTTGTTTTATATGTAAGGAAGTAATACCCTTCAATTGTTGGACATAAAAATAATTACAAATATTTGTTGCAATTTTGTCCGCGTATATAATTATAGCCCTTGTATTATACCTATGTATAAATAATAATATTAAAGTAAACTTTCTCAAAATAAGTAAGTTTTTTCTTGAAAGAGTAATAATCGCTCATACGTCCGTCCTCAATATCTTTGGTATTTATAATATTTCAGTATGATTTTAATATTATATATTTAGTTAGTATAAACTCGAGCAAATGAATTGTAATATTTTAAAAAGGTATAAAAAAATAATGAAAATGTAAAACGGGAATTTTTTTATAGATTTATAAAAATACACATTTTTGGTCATGATATAAGATATAATCTTGTAAACAACTAACAGTGATGTCGTAATGCATTTTTTGGTTAAATTCACCGGAATTCTCATCGACTAAAAAATAATTACGAATATATTTAAAATCAGTTAATGATCTCATCACCGAATGCTACACTACAGGTAGTCAATAAATATGGCTACGCAAAGACTAAAACGCGAAATGTTTCATTCTACTAAAAAGATAATAAAAGTATGAATGGTCATCTCGCCAACTGTACTGTGGTAGGGGAGCCCAAGAGGGGATTTTTGGATTTACTCGATATTGCCAATGTATATACCCCACGTGTCTTCGATAACGGATATGTATTAATCTGACGGTTTGGTTGGCGGTGGTAGGTGTAAAATTTTAAATACAACTCGAGCGCGTCAGATTTTCAGAGGGGATGTTAAGTGAACCTAAACTAAGCTCCCATTTAAAATTCAGACGATTCGGATGTAACGCAAGATCGTGGCAGCTTTTTGAAAATGCAAAAAATATTTATGACGATTCTCATTTTGTAATACTCGAGCGCGTCAGATTTTCATACAGACGGTTCACCCTAAATTCCTGATCGTGCTGATTCTTAATCTGACGATTATGTGGAGGATTTTTTAAAATACAGCGCCTACAAAATTTTGAACGCCTGTAGACGCTCACCCCACCGCTGAAATGAAAAACTTCATATAACCTCTTTTTTCTTCTTACCATCCAATCTTCAAAGTCCAATAGGTCCCCACGACGCTCGAGTGACTACACCCAAAAAAATGTTGCTTAACCGATCGCTAATTTTTGCTCGGTTAATGAAAAAACTGTTATTTTTAACCGACTCTCATTTAATATTAACGAAATCCACTCTGTTAAAAATACTCGAGTCTATACCGTTAAAGTAAATTTGCTACAAATAACCGTGCTATACGTTATTAATAACTGACGAAAAGTGTTAAATTTCGCATTGACCGTGTAAGCGGTTAAAGTACTAAAACAGTCGATTGTTTTTTGTCGCCCGTAACGTTAATATTAAGCGTCATGAAACGGTTAAAACAAGCGACTTCTTATGTCTAACCTGTCATTGTAGGACAATAATGTACTTTGTGATACAATTTTATTAACTTTATTTTACTTTTATTATTTATTATTATAGCGGCTATAATAATAAATAATAAAAGTAAAAGACACCTGAAAAAAAAAATTGGTGCTTTTGTCCGGTGTTTCCCCATTTAGGTACGACAATTTTGTTCCAGCAATCTACCCTACTATTTATTACTTGCTCTGAAAGGTTAATAAAGTGACGTAATGTTTGTTAATATAGCGAAAAACTACTTAGTACATTTTAATCGTTTAGATCGTTGATTTTCAATGATTACTCCGTTGTTTTTAATATCAGCGAATAAACTTTGCTGATATTAATTGATCGAACTGTTAATTTTAACCGAATACTCCGTTGTTTTTAATATCAGCGAATAAACTGCTGATTTTAATTGATCGAACTGTTAATTTTAACCGAATACTCCGTTGTTTTTAATATCAGCGAATAAACTTTGCTGATTTTAATCGATCAAACTGTTAATTTTAACCGAATACTCCGTTGTTTTTAATATCAGCGAATAAACTTTGCTGATTTTAATCGATCAAACTGTTAATTTTAACCGAATACTCCGTTGTTTTTAATATCAGCGAATAAACTGCTGATTTTAATCGATCGAACTGTTAATTTTAACCGAATACTCCGTTGTTTTTAATATCAGCGAATAGACTTTGCTGATTTTAATCGATCAAACTGTTAATTTTAACCGAATACTCCGTTGTTTTTAATATCAGCGAATAAACTTTGCTGATTTTAATCGATCGAACTGTTAATTTTAACCGAATACTCCGTTGTTTTTAATATCAGCGAATAAACTTTGGTGATTTTAATCGATCAAACTGTTAATTTTAACCGAATACTCCGTTGTTTTTAATATCAGCGAATAAACTTTGCTGATTTTAATCGATCAAACTGTTAATTTTAACCGAATACTCCGTTGTTTTTAATATCAGCGAATAAACTGCTGATTTTAATCGATCGAACTGTTAATTTTAACCGAATACTCCGTTGTTTTTAATATCAGCGAATAAACTTTGCTGATTTTAATCGATCAAACTGTTAATTTTAACCGAATACTCCGTTGTTTTTAATATCAGCGAATAAACTTTGCTGATTTTAATCGATCAAACTGTTAATTTTAACCGAATACTCCGTTGTTTTTAATATCAGCGAATAAACTTTGCTGATTTTAATCGATCGAACTGTTAATTTTAACCGAATACTCCGTTGTTTTCAACGGAGTGGTTTTCGGTACTCCTTTAATAATAACGGAGGAAGTTTGTTAAAATCATTGTATTGCTTTGCACAGCGTAGGCAGTCATGAGTCGTTCCGTTATTCTGATCAGAGTTGCCAGATCTCCTGATTTTTCGGGGAATTTACTAATTTTCCCAGATTTGAACTGAAAGTCTACTGATTTTTTTCAAATACTAGTTTTACTTCACAACATGATTAGTAATAAAAAAGCCTGAGTGAAATGAAACTATCATGATATAATATCAAATTATCATGGTTAGGTTGGCACTACGAAAATGTCATCGTAAAATGAACTTTACATGATGGACGCATACTTGAATATAGAAATTTGAATCTTGCTCCACAGTCAGCTTTAGCGAAATTGAAATTGCTAAAATTTCAATATTAGCCCAATCGAATTAGATCAAAAAAGGGGCTGACATGGAAAAAATTTCAAGTAGCAATTTTCCTTCTGAATTCGTTGGTGGGGGTCACTGGCAGTCTACATTTCGGTTTTCGGGATCCTCGCATTATTGCGTCATCCGCTATCTTGAACTTAAGGGTGAATTTTGTTTACTGAATAACTCGTCTATTTTTAATTTTACACGAAAAATGGTAAAGACCGAAGTTGTTTGAAATTATATTTCCTATTAATTTCCTATTCCTAATTCCTATAAAATTCCTATTAAAATTTTGGTCCATTTTTCCTAGGATCAATATTTTTCGATTTAGATTCGATATAGGATTGAAGGGGGTGAGTTTTGTTTATTGAATAAATCAATCCTAATTCCACTGGTCTATATAGCCCTGAAATGTTAGGCAAGCAAGCATGACAGTAAAATGTATCTCAAGGACATTGTTTTATTTAACAAAATTGCATCTACTAATTATCTGCATCTGTTTTTTTTTGTCGCATTCTCTAATTTTATAAAAATGGATCTGGCAACACTGGTTCCGCTTCCATTGTAAGTCTGTCGTGTGGTGTGCTAATATTGCAATTCTCTAATCTCTTGTCATTGTGATTTTTTATTTGTTGTTATATCATTTGAACTTTCCGTATATATTATAAAGTACTTTGTGAATATTGTGTAAATTATATTTTGTAACTAATTTATCTCTAACAACTTATACGTATCAGACATGTGTGATTCAGAGGTGCGACTCTTATTATGCGAATGGGATTTAGAAGAATACATCCCTGTATTTGAACGTAAGTATACCAACAGCATTCAATTTTGTAACTTTCTTATTATATCTACCTTATAACCAAGTCATTAAATTTTCTTTTAGGCAATAAAATTAACACGCTTTCCATGGCTTTATTGCAATCACGGGAGATATCGGAGCTCATACCAGAAATAGGCCCACGTGCCATATTTCTAAAAAACTTAAAAGAGGGGAAAGATGTGAGTTTCTCATTAAGTGAAATTTTTAATGTTGCCTCAGCATCATCAATAATTTTGGCATCAAAACAAAATACAAGCCAAAATAATAAAATTGACACTAACGAATCAAAGTTAGTAAGCAACGAAGAAAAGGTATTTTTTTAAAGACAACATTCAATGAGCATGAAATTCGTTTGTGTAAGTTCAGCTATGAAGCAAATTCATAGCTGAACTTACCCAAACGAATTTCATTAGGTATGCACAGATTTTTGTAATGTTTTTTTTTTTTACTTGTAATAACTAAATTGATTGGAATGAAAAGTATTTTGTTGATTCTACACAGATATACACCTACAATAAAAGGTTGAAGTGTGTTTATAAATTTAAATGTGTTACATTTATGTCACTCCAATATTTTTCAATTCAAACACCTAGTTGTTAATATCTAAGTGTACTAACTATTTACATTTTACATTTTTTCAGAACCTAGAGACACTATTGAACTCTACTCTGACAGGGAAAGTGCTGCTGGCTATTGAAAAAGATGAGCCACTAACAAACCCTCAACGTCTGAATTTAGTGAAAATTATAGGCAATAATATATTACAAAGTTCCCCCGCAGACCACGTAAAAGCATCAACATATGTTGAATGGGCTCAATCTATTTGTAAATTTTTTAAAAAGGAGAGCCCCAGCGTTTATTTTCATAATAAATATATGGTAACTCCTAGAGGGGTAATAAATAGATGCTGTGATAAACTACCGGATCAGATAGGAAATTTAAAAAGAAAGTATCGCCAAAGTGGCATTATTCCTAAAAAAGTTAGAAATTCCAGATCTAGCTCCTGCTCATCAACTACAACTTTATCCCTTACACCTAGCGCAAGTGAATATGATGAAACAGATGAAAATTTGACATGGTTAAAAAATTCGAGTGACCCGTGGATGACTGTTGAAGAGAAGTGGCAGTCTACAACTAAGGCTCGATTTGGCAAACTGCCCATAGAACAGTATTTTCAACAGTATCCTGCTCTACAGAAACCTCATGGGTATTCTTTAGTAAGTTTTTTTTATCATTAAGGCATGAAATCTACTTCATATCTTATCTGAAAATTTCAATGGTGACAAGTATTAACTTTTTACTCAATGAATCTTAAACTAAAGAAGACATACGGGCAGGCATTGTATATCCATTTTACTTATTGTGAATACTAATTAACTATACAATTAATTTTTATTTGTCCACAGTTAAAATCGGACTTTGATTTTCTATACGCTGAAAAAACTGCAAACCTAACCGACACTTTCCCACTGGTAAAAGAAAAGATATTTGGTCTCGCAGCACGAAAAAACTCAAAGGATAAATATATACAGACATTACTGAGTTTAAGTAAATGTAAGCATGAATGTTATATAAAGAATTATTTATAATTAAGATGATAATACAATATCATTTAATATTCCCATAAGAATCTGAATTCCATTGTTTGGAATATTCAACTAAAAATGAATCCAGAAATATACCTCGTATTAATTTTTTTAGCATATTTTCACTTTTTATTTTGTTGTTTTAGCTGCAGAAGAAATATCAAATTTAGCAGGAATTCTACTCATTCCATCACTGCTGTCAGTTTCCACAGTCCATATTAAGCATTCCACAAAAAAGGTATGGCGGACTTCAAAAGCAGAAGTTCGCGAAGGCTTCGTTCAACATGTAACAAGTGAACCCGTTATGTGGAGTGACATATCTGCGCGACGTACAAAGTTCTCCGATTATAATTTGACTTTGCAACCTTTTATTATAATAGTAGGACCTTCTTTAGGTGAGATACATTCGTTTTTTGTAGTTATTAACAATATTACATATAAACTTCCCACAATTTTATCTGCAGTTGATGCATGTTTTAAAATAATTTGGGCTGTCAATGCCCAGTATCCACTGGAATGTCATAGCACATGGATGTTTATCCAGCGAGCTCTTTATAAATTGGAAACACCACACGACAAAGCTAGTACATCAGCTAATATTTTGCTATCAGAACTGGGTTTGGAGTGACATAAATGTAACACATTTAAATTTATAAACACACTTCAACCTTTTATTGTAGGTGTATAGCTGTGTAGCACACAAGCAGATCTTGTAGTAATCAATAAAATATTGTTCATTCCAATCAATTTAGTTATTACAAGTAAAAAAAAAAAACAAAAACCTGTGCATAATCTAGTTCAGCTATGAATTTGCTTCATAGCTGAACTTACACAAACGAATTTCATGCTCATTGAATGTTGTCTTTAAAAAAATACCTTTTCTTCGTTGCTTACTAACTTTGATTCGTTAGTGTCAATTTTATAATTCTGCTTTCAGAATTAGGTGTCTAAATTGATTCATAACAAAATGGTTCAATGCTTCTTATGTGGATTTGTGTTTGATGATTTTAAATATCTTAAGCATCACTTTGACTTTATGCATAGTGACTATAATTTTTTAAATTACAAATGTGTAGAAGGAGACTGTAATCGATCATATCAGTTGCTTAGTTCTTTTAAAAGACACACACTAAGAGAGCATGCTTCTAAAAGTGTCCCTATACTTAATGATAATATTGATATTGGCAATATTATACATTCTCACAGTAGTAATACATCCCCTGTTCCTCTTGAAGGAAATAGTTTAGAAAATCCACTCATGTCTTACACTGAAACTGATGCAGTAAGTAAGGCATTGTAAGTGACCTCTAATGAAATTGATAACATAATTTTACTGTTGTCTTTAGAGTGTGAGAAGAGTATTGTAAGAGTTAGTTGGGCTGGTATGTCCTCTTTACACTATGAAAAAAGAACAGTCTTAATAACTGAGGTCTGCAATGACAATTACTCATACAGATTTCTTCTCGTCGACAAAATATTTATATACAATTCTAATAGAATAATTTTTTCTGGTGAAGTGTTAGAATCTTTGGAATTTGATGAACATTACTATGCATATAAAGTTTTTATGCCTTCTGTGACTAGACATGTGATATTCTTTGAGTCTTTACTATCTCCTATTCCAAACCATATAAATGTATTAAGAAATGGCGAACAGTGCGTTGTATTACGAAGCTCTGTAATTTTTCTGTATAGTATTACCATTATATTACTAGAGATTCGATTATTTCTCAATGTAAATTGCGTAAGTTAATGTAAATATGTTAAGAATTATTGATTAAAGATAATGTAAACTTTTAATATTAAGACAATTTAGAATGATGAAATACCTACCCTGTTCTAAAGATTTCGGAACAGTAAATTAGTTTTTGTTAAAAGTTACCTCGTGATTTTTAGTTTTATATGTCAACTGAAACAGTTGTTGTATATAAATATTGCAAGACTGTATTTTAAATACGTGCTCGTATGTACATCGATTTATTCTTATAGGTGTAAAGAAACACAATAATAACTAAAATTATAAGTATGTATAACTTTCATAATTTCCGTTTCTATTATAAATTAGTTTGTATTTAAGTAGAAAATGTCTATTTCTTTTTAAGTTTTTTTACAATTTTGTAAATTTACTATAATGACTTTTAATCATTGGTGAAACCTTATAATTATATTTTGTACATTCCTACTAACTTCTTTGATTTACTTACCTCCTTATTTATTAGATCAGTTAGTGTGTGATGTCTGAATCATCAGGATTATACTTTGTATCTTTGTTTTGTAGCAGTTTTATTCATTAGTGGTGCTTCTTAGTTATAATCCTAAAATATTAAGTCCAGCAGCGCACTTGAAGCACCTGTAGAGTTGCTTGTGTTATAGGCGACGGTAGCCTAGCCACCTATCATCAAGTTTTGATGGTAGGTGGCTACTGCAACCGAGTAAAATGGCTAATACTACCTAGTATCTCAGCTACTGTAACCGAGTAAGACGGCTAGTACTACCGAGTATATCGGCTACTACAACCGAGTGCGACGGCTAGTACTACCGAGTATATCGGCTACTGCAACCGAGTAAGATGGCTAATACTACCGAGTATATCGGCTACTGCAACCGAGTAAGATGGCTAATACTACCGAGTATATCGGCTACTACAACCGAGTAAGATGGCTAATACTACCGAGTATATCGGCTACTGCAACCGAGTAAGATGGCTAATACTACCGAGTATATCGGCTACTACAACCGAGTAAGATGGCTAATACTACCGAGTATATCGGCTACTACAACCGAGTGATACGGCTAATACTACCGAGTGTCTCGGCTACTGTAACCGACTGAGAATGCTAATTCTACAGAGTGTCTCGGCTACTGCAACCGAGTAAGACGGCTAATACTACCGAGTATATCGGCTACTACAACCGAGTGATACGGCTAATACTACCGAGTGTCTCGGCTACTGTAACCGACTGAGAATGCTAATTCTACAGAGTGTCTCGGCTACTGTAACCTACTGAGACTGCTAATTTTACAGAGTGTCTCAGCTGCTCCAACCGAGTAAAACTGCTAATTCTAATGAATAACTCGGCTACCACAACAGAATAGCGTTAGGTTAATTACAGCAACAACCACTCGGTTATTATAGTGGTTAACCGAATTGCTCGGTTGATTTTAGATAATTTCGATTAACCGATTTAGCTCCGTTAATATTAATCAAAAACTCGGCATGCGCTATAATAACAAACACAATCGGTTAATTGTAGCAAAAAATCAGTTAATTTTAACACAGTATTTTTTTGGGTGTACACATATAGCATCGTGGGCTCCCTAACCACTGGGTTGGTTTGTAATTTGTATGAATAAAAATTAAAATATTGATGGTATTTTCCATTACTTATTTTAATTATAAATCACGAACAGATTGTTATCAACTATTGTCTTCGAGATTACAAGCCGCGTCTCTACACAGAAAGCATTAGCGATGGTGGTCGCGTGAGATGATCTTTGGTATTGATAATAAACAGGTCCAGCAATCAAAGGTCGAAGGAAAAATAAAATCAATTAAAACTGAAGGAGATTTTGATGCTTATAGGTTTTGTTTAATTGGAATTCGGAATACACTGATGTATTGGATATTATAAATTTATCTTAAGAAGCTAATTTATTATTCATTTTCCCAAATAAATAAACAAGATTCCGAATCAGTTATAATTTGATCATTTTTAAATTTAGTTTAGAAACTTAGATGAAACACTGACTTTTTCAACATTCAACGAAAATGGTTGCATAATATATGGTTATAGCTCTATGTGTGTGCGTTTTCTTTTTGTATTTTTTAACAGGCAGTTAAACGAAAACAAATATCGCTGCTTAAAAACTAAAGGGCCATAAAACGAAAAAATCCAAAAATGTTTTTATTGCAAAACTACAATCACAATCCTTCATATTGTATGTTGCAAAAAGACTTATGGTTGTTTTATTCCATATTTAGTATATTTTGATCATTTTTTATATATTCAAAAGTAAAGACTTATAAATATGCTTATTAAATATCTCCTCTAGTATTCAGTTTATTATAAAAGTACTTAAAACATTTAATGCTACTTAAAAATACGCTTCTAATATGTATAATATGCATATATTCGATATATATCTAATAAGAAAAAAAATAGACAAAAATAATTTAATTTTTTTTCGATTAGCTCTCCTGTAAAAAGTGTAATTTTGACTTGTGCCCCTTTAGTTTTTAAGCAGCGATATAATTTCTTGACAACTTTGACAACTTGAGAAGTATTTCTTGTGAATTTTACCAAGAAAACATTTATTAAAACACGTCATATCTATAACTATAGCAAACTAAACTTAAAATATATTGAACAGAAAAAATTAAAGTGCAGACCAAGTCGTGACACCAATACATAGATAGTTCTCTCAAGCTTCCTCAAGCCTCTCTACGCCCATTTCATATTGACAACGGCCAGTTTATAATAGCTATTCCTGTTTTCAATGGCGAGGAAAATGGCCGGCCGATAACTATAAAATACAGTCTTGAAAAGGGCACTGTGACCTGGAGCTAATAATACAACTGGACGAGACCTCGTCACGCTTTGAGAACATCCTTACGACTATGGCTCGGTTATTAGCCGACACCATTGAAGGACAAAACTTGGAAAATACATTGGATACAATTTATGTCTTGCATAATGCATCAAGTAAACATTGATCAAATATAGTTAGGTATCTTATCATTTTAATATATTTTTAGATAATTACTGCATAATTATATTATCATGCCTTATCTTTTTTTTTAAAAGGATGACCACACGTCCTCAGATCTCTTGATAGATGCGCTAGTCACATCGTGAGGAAAGTTTGTTCAGATTACAATAGGATCACAAAATACTGGATGTTAATACAATACAATTATAGTTTTCGAAACTTGAGAATATTTGAGTTGCAGCAGATATATGAAAATTTTAACAAGTTTCTTTTTTAATCGCTTATTTAAAAAATTTCATGAGCGGGTATAAAGAGAAATAGCCAATCCTAGATTTGAATTTTATCTGAGTAAACAAAGTCTAATTTAATTAATTTTTTTAAATAGATAAATACATTATAAATAAAAGTGACGACTGTAACAGAAAACATAATATAATGAAATTTTCTCGATAGAAAAAAATCACCAAGTGAGCTCTCATTTCCATCGATTTTAGTTTTATTTTCAAAATGACACACATTACAAAGCTAAAAGTGTGTCAGTAATTTCACTTCACATATTATCTAAGGCTGTATGTAACAATTTTTCATTTGACATTGTAGTTTACGAATAATTAATATTTAATACTTTTGGCAGTTATAACATTATTATTGAGCGAGATGCGCTATCTTCCGTCGCATGTTGTGCGTAGTTCTACGTATTTTGTGTCACTGTCATGTCCAGGAGGCCACGCGGGTGAAATTACAAATTTTGTTTGCTTTATACGCACTCTTAATGGGTTTTAGTTTGGTTTTAGTAAGTATTTTTAGGCAGTTGTCTTCCCTATGGATACATAAATACATAGTAAAAATGTATAGGATAATCCCGGTCAGATCTTATTTCCGCATATATATATATATATATATATGAATCACATCATTTTTATATAGATATTTTTCTTATTAAATATAGATTTGAATATGAAATTGATGAAAATCCAATTCTTCTTACCTACCTAGCAATGTAAAACTGAGCGATAGCGTGTTGGCAAAGTGAATTATTACAAGTTGAAACATGTGTTACGTAAATAATTTCAAAGTAGGAACAATTTATGAATCTGGTGCAAGTGTGTCTAACAGTATGGAAACAGTGAAACATCGGATTGGACAACGCTTCAGACAGACGATCGACCTTGACCCGCTTACTCTAACAGAGAAATCGTCATCTCACTCATTCAATTGCTAACTATAGACAATTATTATTTTATACTTACTTCTCAATTTAGTATCTATTATAAACATGTTTATTCTTAAGAAGACGAAGAATAAGAAGAAGAAGAAGATTTTACCGTTTCAATTAAACAAATATTTTAGCATCATAAAAATATTAATTAGACCAATATAATTTCTATAATAGTTTCATATTATGTTGATAGAATAATTATTGATTAAAACGATTTTTGAAATAAATAAAACATATACCACTCACACCCACACACACACGCACTTTTCTATGTTTTTTTACAATTTTTGTACAAACTACAAATTTTGTAGAAAGTTATAAATAAGATATAAATTATTATTAATCATAATCACCGGTGAAATGTTACTTTATAACAACTCTTTTTAATAAATAAATATTTAATAAAATAAATATAGAATTATTCATTTATTTCTAGTGCATAAATAAATGAATAAATTCAGAATAAATATTTTTTTTATAAGTAAAAATTTTATTTCATTTCGTCAATTCACACACCTTACGGCATGTTTAAACATCAAACAGAATAAAAAGAGAATGAATAAAAAAATTAAGTTAGAAAGAAAAATTTTCAAACGTTTAAAAAACATTTACTTAACAGGATGTGGTGTTTATTTTGACATGTTTCCAAAAAATTGCATACTGTCGAAAGTACAAATAGCATTGAATAAACATTGTCTCTACTACCTAGATAAAGACCTGAGTTAATGTGACTAATATAAAAGCGCTCGAACATGTATTTTTTAGAGATTTTTTTTTTGTTAGTTTTATGAAAACTCGAGTGAGTGGGTTCGAATCCTGATAGGGCCTGCTGCATCAGGATTCGATAAGTTATTTTAACGCGGAAAGAAAATAGGAGCGGTATTATGAATGGGAAACTATGGACAGATTTCAGGAGGCCATAGTTTCCCTTTCGTGATACAATTAATTTACAATTAATTATTTTTGCGAACGTAATATTGACCAAACCTTAACATTTCTATGTATTTTTACCTACTCCTTCGTACAAAAATATATTTAATGAATATTAAAGTTCCAATGTTATTAGTGACTAGCTGGCGCCTGCGACTTCGCCCGCGTGAAAAAAGTAGCCTATCCTGTGTCCCGTACGTCTAAATATTTATCTACCAAGTTTCATGAAAATCAGTCAATTCGTTTAAGAGTTATAGAGGAACATACATACATACAATACCTACACTTACAGATTTATTATTAGTACATATTGATGACAAGATTTGACAAACAGGATCATGATGAAAATACCCAAACCGGACGGACGGCCAAAAGTGGGTTTTTCAACGATCATTTTCTTTTTTTTACGTGCATTGGCCATTTATTTGCACGCCATTGTAGTCTAGTAAGTCGTAAAGAGACTCAAAAATAATATGACTAAGCATTTGTATGACTAATTCTGAAAAAGAATGTGGCCTCAGAAGAAGAAGAAGAAAGAGTATACATACATACGAGTATGTATATCTGTTTTGTATGAAATTTCACGTTCAGTAAGTACAAGAGTTGGCTAAAACACTATGCTATTGGTGAAATTATTTATGGAACATTGATTTAAATTGAAGAATATGGGGTGTAATTTAAAAGTAGCGACCTGCCCATTCGTTTCTGCAAAATATTTTTAAAACCTTCCTCGTTTATCGCTCTTTGCATCAGTGTAAACCGTATCAAAATCAGTTGGATGGTTTAGAAGTTAGCGGAGAAAGACAGAGGTGACAGAGATTTTTTATATCTGTTATGTATTGAATTGCTATAGATAATGATTCTATATTTAATATGCATTATGTTGAAACGGTGGTGAAATCGAAAATGATTCTATTAAATAAAATATCAATATATCGCTGCTTAAAAACTAAAGGGCCACAAATCAAAATTACACTTTTTACAGGAGAGCTAATCGAAAAAAAGTTTAATTATTTTTTGTCTTTTTTTTTTCTTTTTAGATATATATCAAATATGTGCATATTATACATCGTTAGAAACTTATTTTTAAGTAGCATTAAATGTTTTAAGTACTTTTATAATAAAATGAATACTAGAAGAGATATAAGCATATAAGTTACTTTTGAATATATAAAAAATTATCAAAATATACTAAATATGGAATAAAACAACCATAAGTATGCAACATACAATATGAACGATTGTGATTGTATTTTTGCAATAAAAACATTTTTAGATTTTTTGTTTTATGGCCCTTTAGTTTTTAAGCAGCGATATGTAAATAAATTTCTCTATGAAAACTATTCGAGCTGTTTACGTCTAGAATATAATAACTACTACATTATTGTATAATAAAACGTTGACAACTTGTTAGAATAATAATAAAGAGAACTAGTGGCAGTAAAAACCAGTTGCAATTTCTACGTTTTATAATTTCGCATTCATCGATATCCACAAGAAAATCGCAAGTTTACACACTGGCACTGGCGGAGTTAATTTTAATTCATTGATAACGTTCGTGTGTTTTGTAATAACATTGGCTTGTTTTGTAATAGTGTTGTGTGTATTATGCAATAACACGAGATTGGAACGGAAATAAAGGCCCTTTGACCCCGCGACAGTTTGTTGTATTTAAGAGAGTACTCATATTCAAAAAAAGAATTAATTTCGAAACTTTCGCTTTAAGAATTTAACGAGTATAACAAACGAGTTAAGCAGAGGCGCCGGTCATTAAACTTTGGCATGCCGAGCGACGACGACGAAGTGGCAACTATATATTTTTTGCTAAGCCAGTCTCGGCTGTATCCAGGCTGTTTCGCTAGATAGCTAATCTAATTATAGGACCTCTCTTTCGCGACGGACATGTTAGCTAGTATGGTAGTCGTTTACAAGTTTTTTTCACCGTTCCACGTCGCCTCTAAAACTTAGCGTTTCATTTGACATACCTACGAGTATTCAAGTGTACAGTCTTTTTGTTTAGAACTTGTAGATAATGTAAACGATCCGCCATATTAGTTTTGTCAATGGTTGGTTAAAAAAAATAAGAGATGGGAACTATTGAAAACTACAAAGTACAAATGAAAAATCGCATCTGTAAATGAAAAATATATAAAAGTATAGAGTTTGGATTACTGAACTGAACTGGTTTTAAATTTATTACCAAGCAGTCTAGAAAATATATAATAAGAAGAAGGAAGGAGAAGTATAGTATGTAATTACATATATATATTAGTGATTGTATTGACAGATACAAGGAGTCTGAAAACTAAAAGAGTTTTTGTCAGCTATCTAATGACCAAAGGTAGAAGTCAGTTCATTTAAAGAAATTGATTGAAAATGGCGGCGCTTTGCAGGTGCACTCTGTTAGCGTGTAAATTAATTGATTTTTTTTTTATAATTGATTACAGCTTTTTTGATAATCCCACAGGAACCTAACATTTTTCCATGATAGAAAGTATCATATAGAAGTGTATGGCTTTATTTAGGAGATTACTATATACGTATAAGCAAACTTAAACCGCATGATATATATGCGTAATTTCACTAAATAACTAGATTTACTATTTATTACATTCTAATTTTGATAAGTTTTTAACATTGAAATAATTTAACATAATATTATTTATTTCTATTATCGTTAGTGATATTTGAAGGCGTCATAAATAATTGAATCGACAATTATCAAGCCATTGTTTGTAAATCATTAAGTTTAAACTTCCACGTCATTGCCAAAATCACTTCGCAGTAACATTCGCTCGTAAAAAATCGTTACCGATTCTATGGTTTTCATAAGAGGAAATTCTTATCGACAACTTCTCACAGAGAAGTCATTATAACCTAAAGATCTTGTAAGTAACTGATATAAGACAATTTTAAATTGGGATATTTTCTGAGAAGTATATGTATTAAAAAAAAATAGTGGATCACTCTCACTAAACAGATCCAGTAACCAGATCCACAATGGATCTAGTAAGAATTGTTGTTCTCTTTACATCTAAGTTTTAACGGTTTTATTTTTCTTTCTAGATACTTTATATTGTTAATCCATTTAATGCTGTGACAATAATCACAATTAAAACTCTTGTGCGTGTTTGTGATAATCTAGAATTTATAAGTAAAATTTAAATGTTTTAAAGACATTTTTTTTATTTGGGTTAACTAAATAGAATTTCATCATGCATCTGGTAAATTGGTATGGTAGTGAGAATGATCCTGGAACTCATTAGATCATTTTTTTAATGTTTTTTCAAATATGTATCTAATGACAACTAAAACTAGATTATGGATCTAATGGACGAAATACACGATGAAGCGTTTGGCGTGACGACAAAATGACGTGAGACAATGGCGCCGATTTTACATACAGTTTTTGACATCAAGCCATCAGTTTTTACCATTAACGATCAAATTTTGGCTTCACGCCATTTCATTTGACGCGATGTCCATCCTGATGATGTCAGTCCTGACCGTGTATTTCGTCCATTATGAAGACTGTTCGGAAATATTGTAAGGATTTCTGAATGGTACACAGCCGTCAAGAGTATGCTGTGTTGTTAATAAGGTTGTAAACAGTGCGTAGTAAATTAGTCACGCAATCCCTAACGTTCTGTTCATGTAGATTGTAGAAGAAAATAAAAACGTGAGAAATTCGTAATTATGGTTCACAACAATCGTATGGAACTGTCAACTACCTTAACACGTTCACATACACGTGCCTGTTAGTTAGTTAACGATATTTCATTTTCAAGGACTCATTTTAGCAGTGCTTGCTGCAGTTTTAGCTTAAAAGGCAGTTTAAATGGCAAGTTTGTAATCTGCGCTGTTGTTTAGTGAACCACAATTAACAAAACGAGACGTCATTTGCAACGCCGCACAGTCTTGCCCCTTCAGATGTGTGTCGAAGCTTTGTATCACTGTGAACTGTGTTCTTTTTTTCAAGGCAGGTTTTTTCAGGCAGACAAACGAGGAAGGTGACAACAGAGGTGACTAATAGTCTTAGGGCCTCTTTCGCCAACTACAAGTAAAATGTTGATTAGTTACTTTTAGAAATAATTTTATGTTTTATTAAATTATGCACTCGGTTTACAGCATCATTCGATAGGCGAATTTTTTTACTTACTTTTATTACTTTTACCATACAAGTAAAAGGTATATCAGCACCATTATCCCCGGTTATAACGGTTAGCCTACTTGACAAACGGTGAAAGAGGCGCTCAGTCGGAATTTTCCCTAAATATCAATCCCTTATTTCGAAATGCGCAGATGCATTAATTGTAGATATTATTCATTGTAGATAAGTCACATTTTTGATAATATACATATATCTGGGTATTTATAACATTTATAAAAGCACTACATATTTCCTTTTCATTATAAATTAGAACTAATTTCATTATAAATTTTTTAGACGTAATTTATTTGCGATTTTTTTTTCAAATATGCGAAAACCGTTGAGATGCATGAACCAAAAACCCATTTGAAGATAATAAGAAGAACGGTATTTGAGCAAGCAATATGGGTTCGTCCGTTACCTATTCATACAAGTGACAGATAAGGATAACAGTCATAGAAAACGCGACATAGATTGAATTCTCAATAAGGACCACCACCAGGAATACAAAAGAATCTTGAGACATGAGTATAATCGACACACGGTTTATGCTATTGTACTCGTTGTACTAGTGAGTGTGACCACACTGCATTCTGCAGCAACAGTAACCTCTCATACAGAAGGTTTAATCTCAGTAGATCAATAAATCGATGAATTGGGACTTTCGTCAAATTAATTAATTGAAAAACTGATATTTGAAAGTCGCACACATTAGGTTAGTAAACTGAATTATATGTGGATGTAATTTATTAAGTAAAATTATAATATATTTAAAGTGAACTACAAATATAAATATATCTGTATAAATAAAAATGAATAACTATAACTAAATGAGTCGCTAAGCACAAGAACTCAAAAACGCCTAGACGAAATCGGATTTTTTTTCGTTATTTTTTCCGACAAATGTCAGAGCCCATAAACCATAACCCCATGGTACCTACACTAGCTTGCGTACTCTAGTACCTATCGTTTGTATCACTTGAAGACTATAAACATTACTAATATTAGGCTGTTGCTGTTTAAATAAATAAATAAACAAGTTATCAAATGGATCAGCCTGCCTGACGCCCTTAAATAAATATATCTCTTTACAAATATCAATTTTATAATTTAACAACTCGAAACGAGTCCTACGTAACAAGACAACAAAAAAGGAGTCTTGCTAAGTTGCTATTAAAGTTTATAACATTTAGCAAACAGGCAACAGCGTATGGAAGACAATTAGCCGTGTCCACAATGAGTCGTTAAATAATAGTAGCACCTGTTGGTCAAGACTAAGTAAGGGCATGGTCGTGCGAATAAAGCGACCACCTCACCAGAATTAAGTATTGCGAAATAAACACGGCACATTGAAATAAAAACACTAGCCGGAAGATTAGCGACACTTCATCTCGAGACGAAACGTGTCCTATCAATTTTGCGGGACCCGCGTCTTGCGATTGCTATCCGCAGCTTCCATTGTAAACATCATGCGTATACTATACTATACAAGTACAAGATTTCACGTGACTCATACATACATACATACATACATACATACATACATACATACATACATACATACATACATACATACATACATACATACATACATACATACATACATACATACATACATACATACATACATACATACATACATACATACATACATACATACATACATACATACATACATACATACATACATACATACATACATACATACATACATACATACATACATACATACATACATACATACAGTGGCGATAATAAATACAAAAGTTAATTGTTAAATGAGTCAGCTAGTGCGGAACGCATCGATCGGTTTGTCGTATTAATATACACGCTATAATATTGACTTACAAGCGAAGCGAAGGTACGAGAGATGCAAATGTATTTAAGGTACATTTGAAAACATCCGCGAGTGCGTCCAACATGCTATCGACTCCGGCGGTGTGTACGCGAGCGATTATAAAAAGAATTATAAAACATGTTGTATTGTTCTACAGTAGAGGAAAGCTTGCCAATCATGGCACAAAACATCTTTGACATTAGTTCTTAAATAAATGTATAAAATCTTAATGAATGCATTAGTAGTTGCAGGGCACACTGCGTTTCGCTGTCAAAATATGGTCAACCCGACTGGCGGCAGTAAATAAGAGCATGTGATTCGGTGAGTGAGTAAGTAATGCCAGAGTCTATTTCCTTTTCCCCTATCCTTATCCTCCTAAGGTCGGCAGGGAATTCGCAGCACCTGCGTCCTTGTTTGTGTTAATAGGGCGACGGTAGCCAATTGGACCGTCGGCTTCCTGACGAGCTTTAGGTTTATCAATGGTAACTATCAATGGATTATCAATGGTAATTATCAATGGAAATTATACTAAATCAAGTATGAGAAATTTCACTAGAGGTTTAAATAAATTATACTGTTTAACAATAAATACATACAAACGTAGACCTGTAACTATATATCTGTAAATTCCTACTAACATTCTAATACGGGCCCTGTTATGGTTCGAAAAATAAAGATTAATTAATCTATTATTACGACGTAAATTGAAACTCATTCCAAAATGTAAAAAAAACTGCTGCATTATTTGATCACTTTAAAAACTTCATCGTCTATTGTAAACCGAGTGCTCTGTTATTATCTGAGTGTAATCCCCTTTCAAAAAAAAAAAATGAAACATAAAATATAGACAGAGTACTTGAATAATTACAAAGATCTTAGAGTCGGTCAGTGGGACATTTTCGTGACTATTGTCGCTTCTTTAAAGGCTGTTTCATTCATTCAACATTCAACACAGCCTTGTGCAGTAATAAATTGAAGTCAACAGTATTAGATAAATAATAATTTTTGCAAGTAGAAAGCGACAATGGTAAAGCAAACAAACAACCCAATTTGACGTTACGGAGCTGAAGGCGTCACGAAACGGAACCTAAATAATTATTGTACATTCGCCACAGTGAAAGTGAATTGTATGTAAGCAATGGGTGCTATTAACAAATTTAAACTAACTATTTTTAATTTCTACGTTACACACACAAACAAAACGTTTTAGGCAATCCTAACAATTATAGGGGTTCTTTAAACAATCCGCGAACAAATTCTTGTAGGGTCGGCAACGAAACTACACCCCCTGGGCGACTGTCCCTAGGCGACTGTAACCACCTACCATCAAGTGGACTGACAGCCTACCTGCCACCCTTTACAATAGTATAAAAAAATAAATGAACACGTTTGGTGTTTCATTAGATACCTCAGTTTGTTAGAATAGATTCCGTGCATGGTTTGCGACAGAAATGACTAGAATATGATGAACGCATAATATCTAAATCTCATTTTTCCTTAAAATATTCGCTCGAATGTCTGACACAGTTTTTGAATAAATACATAAAACACACGTTCATATTGTCCCTTGTATGTTATCACTGGATATTTCATTTTCAACGCCACTTATCACAAGCCACAGTACGCGAGTGTTTGCAATACAAAACTAATCGTACTAATTTATTTTGAGGACATAAACAACTTCTCAATCAGTTATAATAACAATGATATATTATTATATACTCATCACGAATTTAATCAGATATAATCCACAGGTCGTTATACACATTAGATTATGTTCTCTTATCTTTTAAAAGTATATTAATGTAAGATGCGTATCAAAAAGATCTTTGTCCTTTTTTTTCTATTAAAAGGCAAATTGGCTATAACATACAAGGCGCACATAACACGAAAACAACAAATATTTTGTGTGAATGTTGTTTGTTCCAATCTTTAAACACATTTCAGCACAATAGCCATGTTGATGAACACTTTAGTGTTTTCAGAAAACTCGCGTCACAATTACAATGCGGGGAAACTAATTTTTTTATTGTACGAGTAAATTCATTTTGCTAAGTGGATAGTGGTAAGTCACATTGAGTAAAGTACTCATGTACTAATTATGTGAATTCATAAGAGCCCATTTCTCTATTCTCACATAATCTCCTAACCGTACTTGACTTTGCATTTATAAGCGTCGGTTTAACTCGTCGTCGAACAGTCTGTCTGCCGCACTAAATAATAATAATAAAAAAATGCCATGTCAGCGAAGAGTTGATATAACATGTGATTTGTGCAAATATAACATTAATCACTATAGGCAAAGTAACTAGCAAGATGAAACTTTTTAAATAACTCTGCAACCGGAGTAACATCCACAAGGCTAGTCAGTGAAATCTACACCGACACATCCGTTGCCTTGCTTCATAGTTCGCTGGAGTTTCCCGTATTTTGGTATACTCGTAGCTACCATATGTAGGAATATTTCTCAATATAAATATATCTGTACCCATTTTGAATGAATATAAAATGTGGCCAATATTGGTTATTCACATAACCGGCTAGGTGCAAAATTTGAAAAAAAAAAAAAACACTATTTGGAACTATTTATTCCAGACATAGGGTATATATTATGTATGTATACTAAAAACCTCAATTTCTTCCAGGCGAAGTCTGAACGCATCAGTCTAATAAAATATAAATTAATTATCTACCAGCATCTCTTTATGTAGCCTTTGGCTACAAGAGAATATTGAACCCAAGAAGTATTTGACGATTTTATAAATGTTTTTCCTCGCAGTTTCCGGATGCGACGACGTGTTGTAATTGTTTTCTCACATCCCTAATTATTCACGAAGACAAATTGAGGAAGTGTACGAAATCATGAACAAAAGATACTTCAAAAATTCAAATCACAATCGCTTCCGATCGGATCGGTTGTTGTTTCGTGAGCGTCACCTTCACGGCTCACTTCCTGTGATGGCTCCCAGTTGCCGAACTATCGAGAGGAACACATCGGTCACCGTAAGTGCAGCGACCGACCGCCGAGCCATAGCCTTGTACGCGAGCTCCCTGCATTCTAATCGGACGGCCTTGCGGAAGCGCGTGCCTTTTGCCGCATGCTCTCCTTAACACGCACGATCCAACGAATCTCGTTATCAATTTATTATTCAGATCATGAAAAAATATCAATTCTGGTGGTGATTACACTAAAAAAAATGTTTTAATTGTAAGCAGCTCATTAATTACGTTTAATAAACCTCAAAACTCAAACAATAAACCTAGCATTTCAAATTTTTAGAATCATTTTTTACATTTAAATGGAAAATATGTAATTTTTATAAGCAAAAGAATTACAGCGAACACCGACATTAGTCATTGGAAATGATTAGTACAAAGCTGCGGTTCGCCACAGGCCATCAGGTGGTAACCAGTTCCACCCGCTAAGCGAGTCTGCTTTGGTTAAGTAGACCGATGTATATGTTGCATACACATTTGAACACAGTGACTTGAAAATTAAAACATTTTGCGAAATGGACTTAAAAATACTTACTGCATACTATTCAATTTCATGTATGTATCCAACGGCATCGATTCCACAGTCTTGCTGACATTTGTTCCCGACAGACGTCGGGCTGTTCTCATCCAACTACCTCTCTGACGTCTGAACCCTTTATCATTTTTTAACATTTGTAAGTGGCGCTTGACAATGTCGTGCCACTTAGATTTTATTGTAGCTGGTGAGTCGCTAGCAGCATCTTCTTTGCACATTTGCAACCCGTCACTAAATCGTCTCATGGTCTGAAGGTAAATCTCGTTCGATTTTGGAGGAAGGCTTCTCCTTCGTTCGTCGGGAAGAATTCCAGAATCGTGGGAATTCTGTTCGGCAATCCACTTTGTTATGAAATCATTTTTATCACAGACATTTGTAATCACTGGCTCGTCTTTGGGTGGTGGTATCCAATCCAAACTGACCCACTGACTAGATTTTGGCTTTGATTTAAATATTACATCTATTTCATCATCACAATCTGAGGAGCCAATCGAACAAACAGAAGTTTTCTTTTTGGGAAATCTCGAGCGAACAGGTCTAATTCCTGGTGACTCAGGACTTAGTCCATCTTCGCTAATTTCCTCTCTTTTGACATCCTGCAAACTCTTAATACTGTCAATGTTTACGTAAGAGTTTTCGGAGCACGAAGAGTCGACGCTAAACCTAGGGGTACTTCTATGTAAAGGCTTGGACCTAACAATTACTTCCTCTTTGCATTCGTCCAATGTTCCACCACCAGTCTCGCGTTCGTTTGTTAAGGAAATTCTCCTTTCATTTGAAATTTCATTTTCCATTTCTATTATTTTCGCCATACTTGGAAAACTATTTTCTTTTTCTATTTCGATAATCCTTGTTATCCTTTGTGGACATTCTTTTTCAATATGAAAATTGTTCTTTAGTTTCGAAAATGAGCAATCGTCATTTAAATCTATAATTCGTGTGATTCTTTGAGGCATTTCAATATCTTTATTTAAAAACACTGCTGAGTTCGATTTATCATCATCCAATTCGATAATTCTAGTGATTTTTTGAATACTGTCACAATCAGATTTTTCTGTAGTAGTATTGAAATTATCTAAGTCTATTATTCTAGTTATTCTTTGTGGAGACTGTGGATGACTTTCGTTACTTTTTATATCTATAATATTACATAACTGTAAACTATTTTTTTCCATGTTGTCACTATTATTTTCGAATTCTTTGATATCTTTTAAATAACTTAAACTGCTTGATAACAGATTATCTATTTCTGGATATTTATTAGGCACCGTTTGTATGTTTTTATCGAAAATTACCTTTTCTTCTAAGGAATTATTACGGCTCTTCACCTTTTGAAGCGCACTTTCCGTTAGAAACACACACGGAACCTCTACTTGCATAGATATTTTTCGTCTCCGTGTGGTGTTCTCTTTCTCTTGATTGATGTCATTATCGAAATCTTCAGGAACGGTGGTGTGCGGAAGAATGATAGGAGTACCGGCGACCATGCGCAGGAAGTCAGTTACGGCTGCTATATGCGCTCCAGTTACGGCCCCTTGCAACTTTACACCAGATACCTGATGGGGCACTAGTTGGTTATCGCGTAAACACCACACTACGGGCAGAGCCCCTTCAGACACCATTGTCAATAAAATTTAAAGAAGATACGCCCGTCAAGCGTTAGTGCAAATAAATAATAAGAATTTATATTAAAAGTTCACTGAACCAAATTTTGATTAGTATTGCTTTTCCGGACTACATCCAACACATCCAAAACAAGAAAAGTACAGTTTCGTTAAGACGCGATTTAGTTGTTTTCGATCGAGCGGCATAGCGCATACGCGGCGCGCGGTTAACGTGTGGTTGTGAACGCGGTGCAGCGCAGCGTGCGTGCGCTTCGGGCGGAGGTCGCGAGAGATAGACGGTGAGAGCCGCTCGCGCATTAAACGCTGCGTCGCACCCGCCCCGCCTTCGTGCCGCGCCAGGTGCTCCGATCGTACATCAATTGTCATCATCAGATGCATTCTTCGAGATTATATAACGGTATTATTGACCCATATCATTCAGATATTATTGAACGAATATTTACAAAGATCCAGAAGGTGGCAACTGGCCAACATAAATATTGCTTAACATTAATCAATATAATTTAACAAGTAAAACATAATATATGTTCAATATAAACGTTAAGCAATATCATAATTTAATAAAACATTACATAATCTTTACAAAAATTATAAAGAGAAAAGATTTGTATTTTTGGTTTTAATAAACAAACTCAAAAACTACTAGATAAGTGGACCGATTTTAAAAATTCTTTCACCTTTAGAAAGCTACATTGAGGACGAAGTTGCGTGCAACAGCTAGTTATAAATAAAAATATACTAAAAGGTTCCACTCGGATATAACAGACATTATATTAAATATATAAATATTGATATTGATAAACAAAGAGCTAAAATATTCCCTGTTGGGAATATATAGAACTTGGAAATATAGTTTTTTTTTTGGAAACTATATTTCCAAGTTCTATCTATTTTCACTGCCTGGGAACGAACTAGGATGGACTGCAAGATTCGGGATAAATGCAAGATTATTACTAAGAAGTAACCTACCTAAGTACTAAGGTTTAGTGCTCCCGTATGTTTTTGTGAAAGGCGTGCTTATTCATCGCAATGTTTAATTACAATTTCAAATAACACAATAATGCAAACAATTTCAAACCTTTTTAAAGTCTAGACCGAAACCGATGCAGAGTCACTTGTTTTGCAAATTAACAATTTACATAAAAATTAAACATGCAAACACTGAAATTGACGTTCGCTGGCGTAATAATTCTGAAGGTAAAATTAGCCGTATTGTACGTTCACTCCTAACCATGATTACGGACGAATCGTTGAATTCTTTGAAACCATTAATTTATTTAATGCTTTGAATTTATCCGGCCAAGTTTTGCTAGAGGTCAAAATTGTGTTTCAATGTTGCAATCGTACCTACACGCCGACTGATCGTAAGTAAGTGTACCTCGTCACAGCTCAGGTCATCCTGTCGGGTACAGTTAAGCTGCTTTGCGGGCCCTATGCGTGTCAGGGCATTCCATCAACCGCCAGAGAACGCAACACCAGTCTTTGTGCAAAATTAAATGTCCGTCATCTTGGTTAGGTCCGTCTAACCTAACCAACATTAGTGTAATCAAATGAAAATTAACTTCTAAACATAGCGTAGACTAATGTTGTGAAAAGGGGAAATTAAATGGGCACCAATTAATGTTATGTAGCTCCGACATGCACAAATGCCAAGACAGTTAAGGCCGGCGCCGATGGAGTTTGCAATGCACCACTCGTATTAGGGACGTCAACGTTAATTGTTAATTAGCCAACCATTATAAAGTTTATTGAAACATTTGTTTTGCGTTTATTAGAAATATACCCAAAACACTTTATATTAGACAGTTACATACTACTCGTAACAAATATTAGACATACTAGTAATATAAACAAAGACAATGTATATAGTACTAGGTATTCTAAAATTGTACATTTCGGAAGTAGTGGAGAAATAAAACTATCACATTTTTTTAATAGTACAGACAATCAACAATACGTCGAATTACGGAGATTCATTTAGTCGTCACTCAATTTGCTCCAAAATATAATTGTTTTGATGCTTCCAACGAAAGATATATCTTTTAACTGTAAATGACCTCTATTATATAGGAAAAATACTTCGTTGGAATTGACACTTTCGATTTCAATTTCCAAGAAGTATTTTTGAGTAGGTAACAGAAACGCGAGAAGATTCAATACAGGAAAAATATTTGGATAATACTGCTGACACCATTCGGTTGTGTCAGGCACAGCTTATTGTGAATAAGCAAAATTATGTATGCAATATTTTTTGTTAATAGTACAATGTGGGTTTACTTGGGAGCCAACTAATATATGTAAATAAATTCAACATTAAAAGTAACTATAAGATAGTATGAGAATTTGAGTTGACGTAAGAGATTTAAGACCATTTTAGGACCAATGAAATAGTAATAGACAATGGCTATTCTAATATTTTGTTCTTCTCTTTTAAGGAAAGCAAGGTTTTTCTCTGACACTGGTCTTTATTATTTTTGTAACATCAATAAAAGATTTAATTGAATGAAAAAAAAAATGTTTAAGAGATTATTTGAGGGTTCTCAGACAGTCTGACGGTCCACTTCATTGTAGGTGGCTACTGTCAAGAGAGAAGATTCGTATTTATGTTTGTAATGAATAAATTCAAAAATTACTGAACCTATTTTAAAAATTTACATCACCTGTAGAAAACTACATTATCATTGAGTAACATTGCCTATGTTACAATGGTAGTAACATAGGCTATATATATCATAAACAATTAACTTTTTATATAATGTTTATAAATGACACACTTCAAGTCAGATACTCTCCTATCTAAAAAAAAATACTAAGCTTATATTTGATTAACAATTCATTTGAATAATTTCTGGCTTAACGAAATTGCATTGAGAAGTCGGTTTAAATTTTAAACATTTATTTGTTGCTCATGATTAATAAGGCTGGTTTTTGCATCGTCGCGGTTAACTTTCGCTCATTTGTCTTATTCGTATTTTTTTTTTATCCGATTTATTTCAGGCAATATTGAAACTGGTGTTTGTCGGCTTGACGTTGACGCGTGTCTATCGAGAGCTTTTCTCATATAATAAAAAAAGGTTTAATACACCTAGGGTATAATGTTATAAGGAATGTCTGTAATGATTTTATAACTATGTTTTAAACGTCTACTTGGAAATATGTAGAATAATACTTTATTTAAAACTCATTAGAGTGCGAGTTTTGTTTGATTATATTGTGTTTTACGTATTCGCGTCCAAAAGGAAGAGTTCTGCAATAGAAATGAAAAGGCAAATAATAACAATTAAGTATGCCAATTGACAAGGCAATTTTCATATAAATAAAATGGCCAAAAAGTTATTTTTACCAGCCTAAGCCGTTACCATCGTGTGTATATTTTTAATGCAATATATCTAACTTCCACATGTACGATTTATGTGAAATTTGGTATGTTATTTCGAAGGTATTTCCACGGTAACCTTGAGATAGTTTGTCTCCTTAGCAGCTTACACAAGATATAGCGCGTTTGGACTTAATAGAAAATCGGGGGTTAGTTTATAATTTTTATTTTTTCTTCTAAGAATCGATACACCTAATGTCGTATTAAAAACCAGGTATTAGAAAAATAGGCTCTAATATAAAAGTGTAATAAAAATTTCATCTTAGGAATTTTTTTCACTTGCGTCAAAATGTTTAAATGAATTTCGTTAGTGTATATTTTATGTCGGACAGTGATAGCCGTTTCGAGGAAGCAGTTAGCGGACGCGACTATGGCGCCATGATGTGGCGCCCGCCACTGCAATTCGCGACAGTACGTACTGGATTTTTTTCCCCCGCATCATATATTAATAACAGTACCATCGCACATTACCTGCACGATGAGTTAGCACTGCTACCGTTTTCACAATTAAAATTCACAAAACGAGTTTTATCAGCTGCAGATAGGCACATAATTTGCTACCCAGTAACAGTTAGAGCCGCCGGAAGTTAACGACTCACTAGATAAATACAAAGAGGAAAATTGTAGATGTTAAATCTATTCACATGTAAGATTCACATTAAAATGCTTTAGATATTAAAAATGTATGTTAGTACAAATCGTTTCGAAATCTTTGGAACCAATTTATGGGAACTTTCGACCCACTCTGATGCAGTGGGTGGCCAATATCCGTCATGTGAAAATATTTTAGCCCCGGACGCAAAAACGGAGCGTTATACTTATGTTTAAGACGTGTTTGTCTGTGTATGAGTATTTCTGTGTGTTTGTCTACGGAATCCTAACTCCCTAAGGGATAAACCGAATTTGATTTGGTGTTTTTGAAAGCTGACGTGATTAGGCGTTTAAGATCATCAGCCCATTTCCTAGTTGACGAAGGCATATTTCAATTCCACAGGTTCGACTGATCTGAAATTTGGTATAGGTACCTACTGTTACTTCAAATGTGACACTTTGAACTGTATTAAAATAACATATGAGTGTTTAGAGTGACAAACGTGTATTTTAAATATATGTTAGATGTAACATCACGTTTCAATGTCAAGGAGGAATAAATTCGCTACGTGTTTGTTTAGTTTCTCTATCTATATATTTTATTGGAGAAATTCGTGGTCAGCATGAGAGGTCGATTTTAATGATAATTGTGCATTATTAGCAATGTAATGTGCAATTTAATTTGCCTGTCGTAATGTTCTCGGAGTACGTCAATCTGCAGATTACGGTTTAAGAGCGTTCTAGACGCGAATGTAGAAAGTTGTGGCGCGACTGGTCGGCGCCTTCAGTGTCCTGTGATCCGCCTTCTCCAGGCTTTAAATAAAATAAAAAACTCATCAGAGAACGCATTAACAAATTTCAGGGCCCCTAAGACTAAATGGCGTATTGTCACGATACGTCAGGCAGGTAACAAATAAACAGATTTAAGAAGACTCTCAAATGCTTCTGCTCTTAGGATTGTGTAATATCTGCTAATCATTTAGCCCAGTTGTGCCTTAATATACAGAAGATGCTAATGCCAAATGCCAGGAATAAATTTTACAGGTACTTGGACTGAAAATAAAGATCCAATTTTATATTAACTTTTAGATTACTATAGTTTAAATATATTAATAAAATCAAATTAACAACAGTTTACTCAATTAGGTATATCGTATTTTCCAATAGACGATCCTTATGTAAGTTTGATGAAATATTTTTCAAAGGTTTCCTATACTCGCTTTCCTAACGACGTAACAGCCAAATTGTTTTGATATATTGGCTTCGGTTAATTAAAACTTCACTTTATTTCAAGATTTATTTAAAAACTAGCTGGCGCCCGCGACTTTGAAAAAAATTGTAAATATGGTCAATTTAATTTCAGTATCATGTATAGATCCTATAAACACGATATATCTGAAAACAAAGTAACTTACTCCATGACCAACCCTTACAGATTTATTATTAGTATTGATAAATGGCAATGCTTAAACGGTTATTCGCTAACACTGAAAACAAACCTTTAATATGTAACCGTAAGGAAAAGATAAAGATATTAAATTTATGAAAACCGACAGGGAATTATGCGATGCAAAAGCCTTAACCCACATTTAGAGCGATTAAAAAGGAATGTCACGAAGTCACAAAACAGCGTTTTAATGGAAGTGTATATAAAATATACAATCATTTCTGCGGTCGCGGCGTAGCGGGTTAACGAACGACCTAGCGAGCGACTGGAGTCTCCTTTGCGGTCCTGCAATAATGCATGGACACCTTTTAAGGTGGAAACGGACGCTAAATACTAAAAATATTCATTGTTTAATGAAGAAGTTACAAGAAATAGACAACGCAATTGCTTTGAAAAAAAATGCTTTGAACATATGAAAGACAAATTGTATTGTTTAGAACTTTCGTTAAAGTAGAACACAAGAATTTGACTTTTATTGAAAATTATTTCGAAAACGATGAATAAGTTAATGTCTGTTTAAAAAATTTATGTTTTTTTAATTTTTTATTGGAATGGTAAATGGTAAAAACAAAAAAAAACATGAATTCCAGGTCTGCGAGCGCTAGCAAGCTGCCGGCACCACCGGCCAACGCTGAAGGTCAAACGTCAATGTCATTTGCCTCTGTCAATTCCTTAACGCTGTCCGTAGAACTAATTAGATAGATAGATGGTTTTACATACATATTTTAAAGAGAACGCCGCGGGCGACAATAAGAGGAAAATAATAATATCGCCGCGTGTTACGTCACACCATTCATAACGAGGCGGAGACGACACGGAAACCGCGCGGATCTGTCAATCAGCTATCAAAGAGAAACTCGACAATAGGTTAAGTTTTGTGTTTACGTCGTAGGGTTTAATGAACGACCTCACTTACACTTTTGCCGACAGTCGCGACCGGACGTATCATACCTACATACTCTCTAAGCAATAATTACATTCGCGTGAACGGTTCGCGGTACACATATACCAGTTTCGGTGACAAGTTGCAAAACTCTCACCGGGCCGCTTGTCGCATCGCGTCTCGGGTGTGCGCGAAACGCAACATTTGCAAATTGACACTGGCAAAAAATTATCATTTTTTTCTCAGTACGTCTGTACATTTCTAATCACTTCAACGCATCTAGGTTAACGGAAACGTACCGAGAAAGAACGATCCACTGAAAGTCTTTTACATCACACCCCGTCGAGTTAACACCTGGCGGTACCAGGATCCGCTCGCGGTGACCGAGTGGAATTTTATTTCGCTACTGACAAGTAAAATCGCAATTACGTTCGCAATCACTCAAATATTAATTTGTGATCCAACATCGCTTGTCTGTTTAGATAGATACAAATCTTTAATTGGGTATTGGCACGTTGGACATAAGGAGACAGTGAAAATGTCGTGAATGACAGGCACATTTGCGTCTAGTTGGATGGACGCAAAAGGAAAAAACAAACTGGAAGCCGGAGAAAGTATATATGTAAAATAACAAAGCGGAGATATTGCAGTTAAATAAAAATGATCAATAAATGTACAATTTGCGCTGCGTGGGCGACCCGACGGGCGGCTGGGTTCGGGTGCAGCGATAATTGAAAGTGCCATCACTTGCAGACACTGTACGAGATACGGAATGTGTGTCAAGTCGTTTTCACGGTCTTGGGTGCTGCTCTATAGAAAATCGACCATGACATGGACACGGGTTTTTACGGTGCGTAGGCGTCGCTCACTGCTCGCGATATTTCCAGGTACTTATCGATTGGTTTATTGATTCAATTTTACACTTTCAATTAACAAATGAAAACGTTTAGTATGTTAGACAATGTAAGCCAAGTACGAACACAATCTTTACACACAAACCAACAAACTGAGCGGAACCTAACGTCCTGTGTATTTGGGTGCAATATTGAACGGGACATATTTGTAGCTTCCCGGAGATAACAAACATATTATTTAAAACTAGCTGGCGCCCGCGACTTCGTCCGCGTTGAAAAAGAAGAAAGTAGCCTATCCTGTGTCCTGTGCGTCTAAATGTTTATTCTACCAAGTTTCATGAAAATCACTTAATTCGTTTAAGTTATGGAGGAACATACATACATACATACATACATACATACATACATACATACATACATACATACATACATACATACATACATACATACATACATACATACATACATACATACATACATACAATACCTACACTTACAGATTTATTATTAGTATTGATGATTGGAGAGTTTTTCTTAAATATTGTCTTAAAGTATGAAAAAGTTAAAATAAAAGTAGCCGATTAAAACTTTATATAGTAGTTAGAGAGCTTAAGTTAATTGATAAGCCTAAACACATGTCCCTGAAAATATTTATTACTATGACGAGAACGGTTTTTTCAGCAACAATTAATCTTTTTTCTCAGAAAATAGATTTTTTAATTTTTTTGTAAACCTGCCCATTTAAAAAAAAAATGGTCTGTCATACACTTTATTTTTAACGGAGTTTAACGTTTTACTCTAGAATTCAAAATAGGTCACCATAGGTCAGAATAATGTCACCAAAAGGGACATTATTCTGCTAAGTCCTAGCCTTAACAATTTTATAGTCTTTCATCTGTAAACTCCCACTTATAAGAAGACCATCGTGATATAATATCGCTGTTGTATTTCAACAGCAGGGCGTGTATCACGGTAATTGTGCGATGGTTTTTCACAGGGTCGGCAGCGCATTTGCATGACATCGGTGCATTGAAAAGTACCTACTACTTGCGTTACATGTGACGACGGTAGCCAGAGATTACCGTTTACTATTGTATTAAACCTATGTATTAAAAACCTTTCGTAAGAATAGAGATAAGATGTTCACAAAATTAATACGAGCTGCAATTGCACAAAACTCGTCTCAACAAAATTAGCAACTCTTATGGGCTAATGTACGAGTAAATACTTTTATGACATTTCCTGATAATATCAAACACAGTTTAAAGATTGTTTCAAGAAAAACCTTTTAAAATTGTTTACTATAAAATATAGGGTTATATAAACGATAAACAATCCAATTATAACATAATTTATAATGGTATATTTAAAATATGGGTTTTTCTCGGTATTTTCCTTGTAAAATCAGAATTTCAAGACGGTGATGGTGTACTAAACTATATTAAACTAGCTGATGCCCGCGACTTCTTGCGCGTTCTCTATAGCCTTCCTCGATAAATAGACTATCCAACACAAAAAGATTTTTCAATTCAAACCAGTAGTACCTGAGATTAGCGCGTACAACCAAACAAACAAACAAACTCTTCAGCTTTATATATTGGTATAGATTTGCAAAAAAAATTGCACCCGTGCGAAGCCGGCTCTAGTAATATATAAAAATCATACGCCATGCAGTCTCGCAAAAACTCCAGAATGGCTAGACCAATTTTAAGCCGGTTTTCATTTCACTTATGGGAAGAAGGATAAACGAGAAAGATTTTTACACATATATAAAAATTCCACCTCGGGTGAAGCCGGGAGCGGGTCACTAGTTTACAATAAAATGTTTTGTAAAAACCCTATTAGAAACGAATTGAAATCGAACCCATTTGAAGAGTCTGTGCTGTGATATCATAAGTTTAAGTTACAAAATATTACGTGAAGGATACACTGCACGGCCTGGTCCAGTTTCTCGGTAATTTGCAAAGTGCGGAATATGGTAAGTGACATTTTGTGTTGGGAGTTACCTGTGGCACGCACGCAACATTACGCAGTCCCCAGAACGGTAAGGAAAACTGCTCTCCGCCATTCTGTAATCTTAGCTAACAACGTGTTCGTTTCAATTTCGTCACAACGCATCGGGACACTTTCTAAAGAAACCTGGCAACATCTGAGGGCGATACGAAGTCGTCCTTCCAGTGGAAACATGGCATAATTACACACGCTGCCTCTGTGACTATATTTAGAAGCATTAAGAACGTTTGCTCTGGAACTAGCTGCGCATGCGACTCGTGCAATTACGTAAAGCGGTTGAGCCATTTCTAATCTAAAAATAATCGCAGGCTATGCAGACATTGGCGCCGTTGGGATCGTATGTGAAAGTTAAAACAATTTTTCATATCAAAGTACCTATATTCATTAGCATAACACGTGATTCAAATTTAAAAAAAAATATATCTTCCTTGTTAAACACATGAGACGGTACTGTAACTATAACAACAGTTTAACATAATATTCGTAATTAAATTATATCTATTTAACGACAGCCCTCTAGAGACTTATGAAGGAATTTAATTTCTGTAACAATAGCTCGAAGATACAATGCCTATAAAGAAATGTGGATAAATATTTTTTTTTGTTATATGAAAAATAAGTTTGACGCATTTTTTCTCCAGAGAACTTTGGCAACGTCCCTTCCTCTCGCCTGTAATTGTTGTAATTCCTCTTGCCAATCGATAATTATATGAAAAATTTACGAATAATTACAGATGTGCAAGAAATATTTTTTTAGTTGTGGAAGAATCAGGAAGAATATAACCGATCAAACTTATAACATCCTCCTTTTGCTTGGATAAGCAAAAAATAGCTTTTATTGGATAAGAATAAAATTAAGATTGCGCATTTAAGTATTTGCTGTTATTGATGCTACAATTTTCAAAGTACCAACTCTGTTTTGAACTAAATGTGAAGTAGGCACTTAATATGATTAACATTAAATGATTTACTCTTTAAATATTTACCATTAATGATTATGTAATTAAATTACTTAAATAAGTAAGTAACAACTTGTTTATATATAATAACTCAATAAAACAATTATGTAGTGTTGTTAACATAAAATTTATTTGATATATCAAGACACTTTATGCCGTAAAAAGTTTGAGCCCTAAAATGTTAAAAATGTCCTTCGCAAACTCTAATTCATTGTAAGTCTGCTTTAACTTCCTTTCTATGAATCTGAACATACATATTCAAAAAGTTCATATTGTTAGGAAATGTCGTTTAAAAGTTAAAATGTGAAGCTGCTCTGCCACACGTCATATACCAGATAATTTAGTCTTATATATAGGATATATATGTTCGTATCAAACAAGGAGACCCCAGGTCTAGTCTACTCATAATAAATGCTGGAGTACCCCAGGGTTCTGTGCTTGGCTCTGTGTTGTATAACATCTTTACATTCGACCTACCTGCTATGTCTGTCATAATATCGAATTTAGATCAACTTAACATACATAACTATTTAAAAAGTTCATATTGTTAGGAAATGTCGTTTAAAAGTTAAAATGTGAAGTCGACTCTGCGGTCTGCAACACATCATATACCAGATAATTGAGTCTTATCTATCGGATAGATATTTTCGTGTCAAACAAGGAGACGCCAGGTCTAGTCTACTCAAAATAAATGCTGGAGTACCCCAGGGTTCTGTGCTTGGCCCTGTGTTGTATAACATCTTTACATACGACCTACCAGTTTCGGAAAGTATCACTTTTGCCATCTATGCCGACGATATTGCTTACATTGCTTGTGATCCGAGTATCCGAAGTTGCAAATTGTCTTGGACAAAATGGACGATTGGCACATTACCTTCGCCTTAAGGAAGGAGGACTGTTCCCCAGTCAGGATTGGAACAGACACTCTACCGCGCACAAACCACGTGAAGTATCTTGTATTCCTGCTTGATAGACGTCTCACTTGGAAATATCATATCAAGGCAGAGATATGCTATCAATCAAAGGTTTAAAAGCTTGCACTGGCTGTTGGGAAGAAACTCCGTGCTGTCAGTGGACAACAAATTGCTTATTTATAATACTGTAATAAGCTAACTAAACTATTAGTAGTTACCAGCAAAAAGTTTTATTGATCAAAGTGTATCTCTGTTTATGCCACAGATATAAGAATTAATTTTCGAGTATTGCTCACAAATAATGATGTACAACAGCGCCATCTACGATCATAGCAGCATGTCGATTGTAAGTAACCTCGTCATGTTGTGTACCTAAGTTTTCACACTTTTGCGTCTTCTTTCTTTTGATATTAAAAGTTGAAATTAACAAATTTATTGAAATTAAGTAATAATAAACTAGCTAACCTACTTCTACTAACATTAAGTATAATAAACTAGCGAAACCAGCAGTAGGTAGGTACCTACTGCCCGAACTCGAAAAAAACATCTGTAGTTAATCCGATTACAGCGATACCTATCGGGTCAAATTGTGAATCTGGGCGAAGCCGGGAGCGTGTCCTACCTAGTTAGTATTTAATATTTTAAATTCTTGCCCATTAAAATCATATTAATATTAAGTTTTATCCTTGGAAAAATGTTAGGTCCCCGAGGGATTGTCTAAAACTTTAAAAAATTGGGACCGTCTCACATCGATAAAGATGTCCAATATTTTTTCAATCGATAATTTTCACATCGATAAAAGTGTCAATTATTATTATATTTTTGAACGCGGACGAAGTCGCGGGCACCAGCTAAGTAGTATGATATAACTAAGTGATATAAATCAGCAATTGTTCTTACTATAACTATGTTATGACATATTTTCCACGCTTAATGAGGAGATAACACGGCCTAATACTTAGCACTGTGTCCCGGCAATAAATAATTTGAGTTGCAGCTTTATAATAATCTATATGCCTATTTTTTATGTGCCCACATAGGGGGTAATGTGACAGAAGCATCCGAGTCTGCAATGACCCTAATTGCACGTGCGATCTAGGCCGCTGCTCTCTCTTAAATCAATCTCAAAGGCCCTAGAACCCCACTTATCAGCGGCATGTAGGTAGTCCGTCCGCCCTAGAACGTGAGTGACACCGGCGTACCTTATGCTTATGCAACCGGGGCCGACGACCTCACAATAGACACGCGAGTTTGGCTTCATTGATACGATCGCGATCCGATGCGAGATCGAAACAGAGGCAGCTTAATTGTGGATCATACGTAATTTTACTAATCGTATGTTTTGTGAAAGGTGGGTCTTGGATTTTTTTCTATACATACAAAATGCACGAATGGCTCCAATTGGACTCGGCACTGTTCACCCTTAAAATGAGTTGGAGAAGTAGTTAACGTGGATCAAGGAATCCTACTAATATTATAATGCGAGTTTGTGAGCATTGTATGAATGTACGTAACTATTAGTATCTTAGTTAAATTCATAGTCCGCTATGGCTTTACAATGAAATATTTCCAACAAGAAAAAGGCTTTTGACTTTCACAATGAGAAAAAAAGTTGACATTCTTAAATGACAGTACAAACTTCAGTGTTAATTAACGTCAACTTTGCATGTAGTGACGTCTTTGACCATACTTATTTATGTAATCTGTTTTTTTTTATCATTTACCTTATCAAATACATATTGCATATCAACTTAGTAACGTCAGCATCATGACGTCATGAGACGTTAGATAATTAAAAAAAAATGTCGACGATATTATTTGCTGTCTGGCCTGTACTTATAGATGCTTTTGAATTTATACAATGAATTCTTATAATAGTAAAGAAAAGCATTGGTATATTATCATATTAACAATCCAAGTCAATGAAGATTATTTATAACAGTTAGGCACTACAAGTGATCTTAATACTTTAATATTTTTCCTATAAATTTCACACATCTAAATTTATCAAACCTATTCACTTTCATAATATCTGGAATCGGTATCTGAAGAAGTTAATTATGACGTTATTTTGAAGTTAGTTTGACTAGAAATTTATTTTCCTACAATCACCACATATACTTCAATAATACAATGGCATTCAGGTAGAAAAATAATCCAACCCTTTTTGTTTCGTTTATATCACCCGTTGCCATGTCTTACTAACTTTTAAAATGTTACAAGGTATAATACGCTGGTGTCGATTCTAGATGGGGAGCAGGGCGGCGCGGTTGTAACGCATCCTGTCTCAGAAGCCGCTGATGTCGGCCACACTCTTTACTAGGAAATGTGGGTTTTTAGAAGCCGTTAGTGGCACAACTCATCACTGCCGGGTCGATTAAACTTCGAGTCTGCCGCGTCGCCATACCATTTCTAAACGACGAGAGACCATGTCACAATACACGCGACAGGCCCCGGAATTTTTCCAGTCGGAAGAAAAACTACAAAAAGAAAATTAAAAATTATCAAAAGAGTAATCCTATAACAACTATTGTGAATATCATCGAATTAACTATACTAATTATTGCCTTTACTGCCGGGGCGATGTGGAGTGGAAGTAACTATGTAAGTACTAATTGGTAATCTGTGCATGTGGTGTACAATAGAAATTAGAAATTTTCAAAGTTATTTTGCAAGAGTTTTCTCTTGCAAAATATAACTATATATGTAAATACATACGAGTGAGTATATCATGAAAAATGTGTTACGATATAAAATCCACATTTTCAGAATGGAACAAATTTATCTCAATTGGAAAAATTGGGTCGAGAAACTTGATAATATTCTATAACGTAGCCGCGAATCACGCTGGGCTAGGTAGGAATGGGCTGGGTTCAAATCAATTTATAACAGTTATCAGTCAAAGACTTTGCTGGAATAAAAGCATAACTAAACCTTTTTATGTAACGTTGAGATCATAAAGAGCCAAAAACTTTATTTCTTAGCAAATTATGCCAACTCGCCCACATATCAACCGGAAACATCTGGTCTGTTTGCCCTCTTGACTTTCCTTTCATAAAATGTTAAAGAGAAATAAGCTTAGTATATTTTATTTATCTATACTGTTATCATAAATCTGAAGAGTTTGTTTCGTTTCAAAGCTCTTAACTCTATAGAATAGAACTACCAGCGGTTACTTCTGCATTTGATAGCCTTCACGATATGATCCTTAGAATCCGAGCAAAACGAAAAAAAGTCACAAAGAAAGCTAAAAACGTAAACAAGGTAAATAGTGCTTGCGTTTGACGAGAAACGAGTATTACCGAGAAGAGCCTAAACGTGCAAGTCTTTATCAAATTAAATTAAAAGTCGAGTGAAACCGCGGGACTCTCGGCCAGTATTTAATTTGTTAAAGTTTGTTGGTTTTGAGTTTAATAATTTATTGATAAATAGAGGCGATCAGAATGCACTGACGCCAAGTGGTTTGTCAGTAGACGTCAAGTGCCTATGCGTTTCAACGAACCGACTGATTTCCTGTAACAACGGTGTGCGCAATGAATAAACACAGACAGGTAACTCATTCTTCGCAAAACGTCTCATGACCAGTGCCATAAATAGCCTTTTTTGCGCCCTGTGCGAGCTTCTATAACTGCGCCCTTGTTTTTTTTTTTTAGATATTATAGGTACCCTAGATAGAGCAATGCTATGTATAGGCCTACTTTATTTCATTCAGGTTGATAAAATAAAGCACAAAGGAACTTGGTGTTGGTGGACCAATTATCTAATATTTTGGAAGAAAAATCTATTTTTTTAAAGAACTGATGTAGGTGTGGGCAAACAAGCAGACGAGCCATCTGATGTTAAGTGGACACTTCGCCTATTTTACCACCTACTGTGTCTGCCAAAAAAATTAGCTCGATGTTTTATCTAATTTAATAGACGTTTTTGATGATACTGGCATGTAGGTACGTATGTGTTGGAATCGAGCACTATAGGGGCGCAGTGGGAACTTATCAGGAGCAAACCGAAAAAATAATAGTCCTGCCTGGTCTGTCCATTCTTGCGCCCCCCCCCAGGGTCTACGCCCTGTGCCTGGGCACCGGTGGCACTGCCCTATTTACGGCACTGCTCATGACGTCTTTTAGAACATTTAATATACAAAAAAAATATAATTAAATGCAGCACCACGTCAAGGTTTTCATGACATGGTAACCTTGACGTGGTGCTGCGGTATCAAGTAGTATGCGGAATAACCAACTCCTCAACAACTTAGAGCAGATATAGCGTTTTTGGGCTTTGGACTCAATAGAGAGTCGGGGGAGTAAGTTTATAATCTTAATTATAGCTTCTAATTTGACTGCAATAAAGTTGGTTGCAGCGTCTTATTATTAAGGTGATTCTAAGAGCCGATGGATTTTGCGCGAGTAGGCGGAGCTAAGATGTAGCCCCCGCACCACCCGTACTTAGAGATCGCGTGAAACGAGTCAAAGACTAAATAAAGTAGAGTGGTAACGTTTGATATTGAACATATTATGCCTAACTTCACAAAGCATTTTTGAGATGCGTCAGCAAAAAAATGGTTAACTTTTATTTATTTATATATTTTAATAGTATATTTTATTTACAATTCTAGTTTTATATCATATGGCGTGTAAATAGACAGCTAATATTTACTGAAACCAACTATGACATATTTAGCAGATAGTAATGACCGGTTTTATCAAAAAACATAATTATGGATTCCATGTTAATTTTATATTGGATATTAAAAATTAGAAGTAAAATTGAATAATTCTCAGGGAGTTCTTTTTAAGGGAGTTGTCGAGATTAACATTTTAACAAAATAAATGATTAAAATCGGTTCTTAATCAGCGGGGATATAGCGTAAAATATAAAAAATATATAGGTATGTAATAAATTTATCAAAAAAGCTTATTTTAATACTAAATATGAAAACACAAATTAGAAATATAAATTCATTTATTGTGATCTTTGCTTACAAAGTTTTTGTTCATCCATATTCATAATATGCACATGTTTCCACGCCACCAGTGAGGTAGTGTGTATTTAGCGCGTTTTTTTTACGTGGTTTCCCCGGTAGGCCTATTCCACGATCTATTGTGACTTAGACCTGAAAAACTATGAGTGTTGTGGGGAAATCTTTAGAATCATTTGGAAAGCTTTTAGGGTATTTGAAGACTAAATTCATTAGGAATGTGTAAGTTTTGTAAAAATGTAGTTTTTATGGTGAGGAAATCCATTTACAAATAATTTTATAAAGATTTTATTTAAAACGTAAATTTGTTTATATTGTATATATGTAAATATTGATTTACAATATAAAAATATGTACAATATTATAATATAGCTGTCCAAATTATTAAAAATGTCTGCACAACAAACTATTAACTTCACTTCAAAACAGTGTCGTATCTGTTTATCACCTGCTCAATGATAAAAACTATTCGAAGCCGGCGCTGCGACGAGACGCACAACCTCCCCGTACGACGTTCAGCGCTACACTGCCGCCCGTCGCCCGCGCACGGACCCGCTAAATCTTTGTTTAGGTAAAATAAGATAAATATGGATAATGACTTGAAAAACTATTATATTAGGTCATTAATTGTACAGTATATAGGTCTAATCCATAACAAAATTTTAAAAAAAGAATCATGTAAATATTCCTTGTCGTTTAAAAGAAGATACAAGTTTTCAGCCAAAAACGACTTCCATTTAGATTTTTTTTTCACATAGTAGTTAAACAGTTTGACCAGTATTATTTGTACCTTATATAGATAAAATATCAATAAAAAGCATATTTTTTTTTCGGAAATTTATGTTGATTTATGAAAGAGGAGTTAGCCTCTGAATATCCCGTTTTGGCTCTTAGTATCGCCTTAAAATTTATTTTACGTCTTTATGTACGCCTCGTGTTGTGTTCAACTGTTCAATACGATAATCTGTCAAATGGTTAAGTGGATAGGCGAAAACCGTTAAGCAAGCCAAGGAATAGCTATTAGCCGAGTCTGTTAGCGGTCTAACCGTCATGTACAAAGCGGACGAACCTCGCCATTTTAATATTTGTCTTACAATTTGCGTGTTTGACTAGGAGCCGCTTCCCTGGAGCGCTGGTTTTACCCGGACGGCACTTACTACAACAACGATGTTTATTTTCTCAAAGAAGCAGCCGCGTCTTCAGTACAAAAGATAAACATAATACGGTATCAGTTTTTCCTTTAATAGTTATATTCTTTAAGATGCAACATGCATTAGAAAAATAAATTCGTAGCAATTAAAGAAATGAAAAAAAAAAAAGATAGTTAACACATAGTTAAAAAGATTTAAAAGAAACTTTTAAAGAAGACACATGGATTTGAATGTTAGAAAACAATATAAACTGTTACAATATTTTTCAGAATAAGTTACATAGTTTATCTAGAAATATTTTGTTTTTATCGCCACCCATTGCTGGTTCTCAGTAGAATAGCTCAGACACATCTTTGAATTGATGCATAGTTGAAAACAGTATGTCTCAATGCATTAATAATAACTAATTAACTATTGTATATTTCCTGAGATAAAACTCAAACAATTTTTATTAGAACAATAATAATATATTGCTATTATTGCGACTATAACTATAGAATATTTTTATGATGCACGCCAAGTGCAAATTCTCAGAGGCTGTTTAAAATTCAGCGGTGATTAACAGTTTGTCTATGCACGCCGACGTGTTTGTTGTGGCTGACCCCGTTTTTGCCCGTTTGTGCGACCAGCGGGCGCAGCAGCAGCGGCAGCGTGGCAATCGTGCGAAACGCGATGCAATTTTAATTAGTTACCGATAGATACACAAACTATCTTTCGTGTAACTCATTATCATATTGGCCGTTCTTTAATCCTTCAACCGCCAGAGACGGATTTATCCGACAATTATTTTCGTGTCCAAAAATATCGGTTTAAGAAGAGTCGAGAGCTAACTAGTGAGTGGTAGGGGGGAGCCCACGATGCTAAATGTGGAGTTACTCGAGCGTCGTGGGGAACTATTGGATTTTGAAGATTAGATGGTAGGAAGAAAAAAAGGTTATATGATGTTTCCCTTTTCAACGGTGGGGTAAGCGTCTACAGGCGTTCAAAAGTTTGTAGACACTGTATTAAGAAAAATCCTCCAAACACTCGTCAGATAGCATTTTAATAGTGTGTCTATTTATAGTTCTATTTAAAAATACATTTTATTTTATAAAGTTAATATATTTAATTGACGTCACCTTGTTTGTATGTTATGAACATTTCAGTTATTCCACGTAGGTAATTGTAATGGGCAGAAACCAATTAACCAATCATTGAGATAAATTTAATTGTTTTTTTTTTTCTGAGAAAATATCTCCTTAAGAATGTTCTGACTGTATGAACGTGCTATTAAATAGCCTAGAAGAATTTATTTAATGTACATAATATGTTGCAAGTTGCTCTGTTATTTTATAGAAAATTAGTAGCTGGTGGTGGCGACTTCGTCAGCGTTGAATAGCAATGGATGTAGCGTAGCGCCTGACGAAATGTGTAAAGCAATATAATAACGCTTGACATCATTTTCAAGGCGTTGGATCTTTCCCACCTGAATTCTATTCTAATAATTGGTGAAAGAATTATTTAATTGGTATGAGTAGAGATAACTAAAAATCCTATACTCCTGTAATATTATAAATGCAAAACTTTGTGAGGATATATATGTATATGTATGTATATATGTATATGTATAGGATGTGTGAATGTATATGTATGTTTGTTACTCTTTCACGTAAAAACTACTAAACGGATTTGGATGAAATTTGGCACACAGATAGTTCATTACCTGGATTAAGATATAGGATACTTTTTATTCCGGAAAAAATTGTGTTCCCAAGAGATATTCTACAAATAAAAAACATTGGGCGCCGCTGTCGCCCAACGTCGGCACAGCATTAAATATTACTAGCTGGTGCCCGCGACGTCGTCCGCGTTGAAAAAAAAAACAATATAATAACAATAAAACTTGTTGCTATAACACTTTGGCCAGGCGTTAGTTTTTTATTTTATTTTAGATGATCCCTCGGGAATAGTCCTTTTTTCTGGATGAAAAGTACCCTATGTCCTTTCTGGTGTCCCAGACAACGTGTATGAAAAATTTCATGGTTATCGGTTGAGTAGTTTTATGCGTGAAAGAGTAACAAACATCGATACAAACTTTCGCATATTTATATTATAATATTAGTACGGATTACCGGCCAGTTTATACAATACTGTAATAATCCACCAAAACTTATAAATCACTCAACAAAATTTGTATATTGTATAATATAATCAATGTTGTATAATAAATTATTATTTTCACTCTCGTCATGCGAATAAAGTTCTTTTTGGCTACAAATTAACTCTGTTATGGCGATATGATAAATGAGGGGCTATTTAAGAAATTTATCTTGTTACATTACACACTAAAATTAACCTGGCGCCAACATTTATAGAAGCCGTAATTATGCAATACATTACATGATAGTTAAAGATTTTAATTTGTTTACCAACCAATTATTTATTGATTCGTAACCAACCAATAATTTATTGATTATACAAACATGCCTAACTAAAATGAATTTTACAGGATAAAATTTATATAAGAAACTAAGTATGGTTTTTGATATGATAGTTCTTATGTAAATTCAATATAAGAGTAAGAGTAATTGAAAGAGCTAAATAATTACAAAAGTTTTGTATCTTATTCAGATATTTTTTTTAAATTTGAGATGATATACTATAAACTATAATCGATCAATTAATAACATGTAAAAAATAAACAAACAAGGTATAACTAGTTAGTTTAGTTAAATAAAAATTATAAATTAGCTCCATTCATTCTTTCTATTCAACTTTCTGTTGAACAGAAACTCATTAAGTTGCTAAGGAGATATGTAGATATCCCGCAGTCTACTTGATGCTGCAACAAAGTTACCATGTCATGGTAATACCACCGAAGTAGCAGTAACTATACCAAATATCACATAAATCAAACGTGTGGAAGTTAGTGAAATTCCTTTGTCAACTAGGACATGGGCTGATGGTCTTCAAACGCCTGAACAGATCTTCATAAATTATAGCCAAGAACCATCCGAATCATGTCAGCTTTCAAACAAAAAAAAAAAAACCGATCAAAATCGGTCCATAACATATTTGGGAGCTATGATTCCACACATAGATACACACATATACAGATACTCATACACACATAATTATCAGAGTTATAAAACACCACATTTTTCCATTGTGGGTTAGAAATATTTATTTGTGGCCACATGTGGTGGATTACTGCAATGCTAGGGGTACTAGAACAAATCAGAAATGATCACACAAAAAATTTAAACAGAACAAATTATAAGGTGATTTGAAGTGATTTTCTCATGTGGGTTATCACTTTGTTGTCAAGGCAAGTGTTGCATGGAATACCTATCTGTAATTTAATTTACATAGGTAGTCTTGTGTTGTGATTTTTATCATGTAATAATATCTATACGCTTCACAGTGGAGGATCCGATAAAAGAGGCTTTTATATCTCTTTATTCAAAGAATATAAAAGAGGTAGGACAGTTGCGATTATATTGTTAACAATATCTTTAGTTTGCTTAATAATAATAATACCTGAATTTATAATTATTATGTAATTAAAAGCTGTTACATCACCAATATAATTATTATCTCTCAATAATTGTAAATAATATAATTTTATTCAACCCTTAATTAACTAATATGAAATTATTCATAAGGGTATCTATTAGTATTTATCTTACATGTTATAAAATAAAATCCTGTCGAGAATCATTCCTGTTTCTCTCTTAACTTCTTTTAAACCACCTAATTGATCTAATATGGTTTTCAATATATATATTTATATTAAGTTCGCCAAACAGGCTGATGTATTACTTGACAGTAGCTGGCTACTGTCGCCTATAACACAAGCAATGCCACTATTAAGGATACGGAATTGGAAAGGGAAATGGGCTCTGACATCCTTTACTCACTCACCAAAAAACAACAGCACACGTCGCACACCTATTGCAAAACAAACACATCTGCTAATTGTCATTATTGGGGGAAAAATTAAATTAAGACTGAAGTTTTCTCTTAAAAATCAGAACTTTAGCTAGTACTACAACTAGTAGTACTAGCTAGCTAGTAGTAGTAGTAGTACTAGCTACTAGAAACCAAAAGCAATTGAACTTCACCAAGACAACTTCATAAAATTTGCAGATATGGTGGTTTCGCATTACGTGTGTGATATTCTCTTATTTAATTCACTGTGGTCTTCTGTAAGAGATTGTAAGTAAGTACTGTAAATACAGTAAGTAGTTACTGTAAGTACTGCAAATATTGTAAGTTCTCTAAGGGTGGGCTGCCCAAATGACTGTGAAATGCAGTGGGCTGCCACAACTAATTTGAGTAATGAAAAGAGCAATAAATGAAGAAAGTATGTCAAATATATAATTTGCAGAAAAAATTGCATCCCTGCAAAGGATGGGGCAGGTTTTTGTATATATAATTAGGGATTATATTTCACTCCGAGAAATCAAATAATAGCAAAAACATAATTGTGAAGAGATAAAGGAATTATATTACACAGAATTAACTTTCCCTGTTATAACTCCCAGTGTTTCCAAGTGAATGTATGCATTCCATAATGCTTTCACTGCACATGCCTATGAATCATGTCTCAGACAATCATTACTGAAACTAATATCAGCTATGTAATCATTAGTAAGTATAATATAGAATTAAATTTACCTGTCAATCATTTAATAAATAAAATGACTTCATTTTAAAATGTTTACTTACACAAATAATCGTTTAAATTACTACAACTCTTTGTTTAACACAACAAAAAGTATGTAGAGGAAATGAAGCCATACAGGAACCGATCACTATTCGAAATGATTGCATAAAAACTGATAAAATGTACGTTGATTACTCACGGTTCGGCTTCTATTGACTGCAAACGGGCGACATAGTTCGATGGAATGTAGCCTTCCTGTTTTGTTTTCTTGCTTCTCGCTAGCCACCAGTCACCTTGAGTATCATTCAGTATCTCCAAATGTTCCCCTTTTCTGAAGCTTAGATCCTCGTCAGTTCTTGCATCGTAGTCATATAATGCAACAAATATACGGGTGGGAGGAACCTCACTTGTATCTGGTCCTTGATTTACGGTAGTTCTAATTGGATCCGGAGGCGGGGTTGGCACTGGAGTCTGAAAGGGTCTAGGATCCTCCTCGTGAGGGTTCGCTCTTTCATTTTTGCTCTTTGAATCTTTCTCTCCAGTGCTACTAAAACAGTTTCCCATTTTCTCTTTACAAGGTAAACTGGTATCACGAAATTATCATCAAAGCACACACTTGTATGTTAACACACAATTGTATAAAGTTTGTATACCAAAAAACATTTTATCCTGTCGTATTAAAGTATTTTAATTAAAATCGAAAGAAAGTTAATTAAGTAAACAAAGAATATAAAATCCACATAGGATATGACCGCAGACGGCCATTTTGACGCGCCATAGACAAACAAAATCCAACAACCATAGCCATACATACATACAATCGTAGAGAGAGCATACAATAAGTTTATCAGTTTACCATAACTATGTGAAGCTCATATCTTGATAAATTTACAAATAAAAATTCAAACTTGTGTTTGTAACATTTTATTCATTTTAGGGTTATGTTTTTATTTCTTAGGTATACTTTTCATTCATTGTAACAATAGTAGCGTGCATATATTGAAAATTTACTTAACAACAAAGTTAGCAATATTAGGTATTTGTTGCCATCTTGCGACTATTTTAGGAACTTACTATAAAGAACTCTTTGGAAGTAAAATGTAACGATAATCGTTAGATGTCGCTACTAGGTACCTATTTTTCCAAGTCGTCCCGGAACGAAATATACGCACTAAATTAAACATAGAAATGTAATTAAAAAAATAATAATTAAATAAACCAAAGGTCTTGCGTATTCTTTAAAACTTTGTTTCAATTATAATGCATATATTACAAAATTATAACTCATACTGATACCAATAATATAATATTATAAATGCAATATTATAGGTAAATGTTCGTTACTCAATCGCGCAAAAACAGCTAAACCGATTTGGATGAAATTTGGCACACTGATAGTTTATTACCTGGATTAAAATATTAGACTTACTAATATTAAAATATTTACTGTAAAAATCCTAGGATTTTAAAAGCGCCACAGTTTTATTTATTATTACACAGCACGTACCTACGAAGTCGCGGGCACAGCTAGTACCTATGTTATAAAGGAAAAGCAAATACATGCTCGTTTATTCTAAAATATTTTTAAAAAGAATTTCCTAAATATTTAAATGTGAAGCGTTAATATAAAATAATTGGCCACCGTGGTGGCGCCACCGTCGTCACTGCGATAAAGATGTCAGATTATTTTCTTAGGTGTTATATTGTTCATTTTTCAAAGCGGACGAAGTCACGTTCGTATACTTGCTAAGATCGTGATTTAAAGTTTGTATACCTAATTCTACGGAATCACCAGCAAATGAGTGACGTTGTATAAAGGAGAGTTGGTGAAATTGGACCTGAATTATTTCGTCCCTATGGACTTTCGTGTATCCCCTATAGTTAAGTTCCTTGCTTGCCGAGGATTGAAACTCGGTTTAAGCTATGCTTATCGTGTTGACCTTAATTAAACATGGATCTAAATAAAATCGCTGCTGCCTCCAGGCACTCATTTACGGCCCTTGAGTGTAATTGAATCTAAAGCTTAGTAGTAAAAGTGAAACTAGACTCCGGACTGATTATGTATCACTATTGCGTGTTGAACTTCTTATGTAAAACAACCCTTACTGTTTAATGAGCAGGAAATAAATCCTTTTTAGTTATAGAAGCTTCAATACCTATATCGCTGCTTAAAAACTAAAGGACCAGAAATCAAAATTACACTTTTTACAGGAGAGCTAATCGAAAAAATTAAATTATTTTTTTGACCATTTTTTTCTTATTAGATATAATATATCAAATATATGCATATTATACATCGTTAGAAGCGTATTTTTAAGTAGCATTAAATGTGCATTAAATGTGTATAATTAAGTATTTTTATAATAAACTGAATACTAGAGGAGATATAAGAATATAAGTTACTTTTGAATATATAAAAAATGATCAAAATATACTAAATATGGAATAAAACTACCATACGTCTTTTTGCAACATACAATATGAAAGATTGTAATTGTATTTTTGCAATAAGAACATTTTTGGATTTTTTTGTTTTATGACCCTTTAGTTTTTAAGCAGCGATATACGTTCACATGAAGTTTTTTGTACAGTCGAACTCTGCTTTATTCGTCGTCATAGTACAGTCAGTCAGTCAGCCATAGACAAACAGAGCATTTAAAATATTAGTATGGAATAGAATGGATATTAATATAGTATAGTATGGAAGTATGGATTATATGTGAATAAATTAGTATGCATTATAACAAACAGGTGTTCACATAATTATTAAAATTAAATGCTTAACCAGACATTTATATGTAAATCACAACAATAATGGCTAGTTTATTTGTGCAGTCAATATTATTGTATCAATTCCCTTAAATCGCGTGGGTCACAAGATCCCAGTGCGAATATTGTAAAAGTAAAGTAGGTAATATAATAGGTTGGTAAAAATTATACCTACAATTAATATGTAGGTACTTTCCTAGAGTGTGAATTTCTAATGAGTGCAACTAATACACGAAAACAACATGGAATTAACCACTTCATGACTAATAATTGATGTTACAAATCAGCTGAGTACTTTTCCTTCCTTATAAACTTCCCCTACAAAAACAAACTTTACAGGTAAATACATAACTATATTCTACCTAAAATAAAATAGTAAAAAAACAGACACGACAGAAAGACTAAAGTCTTAAAAAAATAAAATCTTAATAAAATCTATAAATAAAAATTATAAACTATTATAACTACTTTTTGATAATGCATTCAGTATATGAATAATATTCATTGTTTCCTAAAACATGACTCATTTAAAAGTTTATTCATTGACTAGCTGGCGCCCGCGACTTCGTCCGCGTTTAAAAACAAAAAAGTAGCCTATCCTGTGTCCTGTACGTCTAAATATTTATCTATCAAGTTTCATGAAAATCAGTCAATTCGTTTAAGAGTTATGGAGGAACATACATACATACATACATACAGAAAAAAATTCTAAAAATGGACAATTTCTTTTCAGTATCATGTATAGAGCCTATAAACACGATATCTCTGAAAATAAAGTAACTTACTCCATGACCAACCCTTACAGATTTATTATTAGTATTGATTATGAATTTATTATTATTATTTGTATTTGAGATGGGTTTGCTCTTGGCAAACAACTAGCTGTGTAGCAAGGATGAGGCCTATGATGGAGCGAGCTCATCCAGAAGATGCCTATTTACTTGAACTTTGAAAAGATTTGGTTATATGAGCTCGGAAATACAGACCGCGGCAAGGATATCCTTCAAATTTCCTCGTCTTCCGCTCCATAATAAAATATGAGGGGAGACGGTGTTATCTCCCGAAGATGAACATTGCAGAGTCGGTTTAGGTCCAGGTCAAAATATTATTGCTTCATATGTAACCAAAAATAAACTTATTTATAAAAAAATATTACCTATTTCTTGTAATTTGTTTATAATAAATATTATTCATTTATTAGTTACTGTGGTACTTAGTCTATTTTAGTATAATCATCATCATCAATCAATACTAATAATAAATCTGTAAGGGTTGGTCATGGAGTAAGTTACTTTGTTTTCAGAGATATCTTGTTTATAGGCTCTATACATCATACTGAAACTAAATTGACCATTTTTAGAACTTTTTTCTGTATGTATGTTCCTTCATAACTTTTAAACGAATCACCGGATTTTCATGAAACTTGGTAGATAAACATTTAGACATACAGAACACAGGATAGGCTACTTTTTTCTTTTTCAAAGCGGGCGAAGTCGCGGGCGCCAGCTAGTACAAAATATAAATTTACGCAAATACTGACAACTATACAAAAGCAAAGCTATAGTAAGCTAGGATAACTTAATTCTAGTTTAACATACGAAGAAATTGTTAGTGGTCTATGGTTCTAAATATGTGGTTTTCAAAGTGGATAATAGCTTGTATATTTGAATATTCATTTGAATGTATTTCTCAAGCAAACTAACCACGAAGCAGAAAATAGAATTTATTTTCTATCGCACAGTTGTGTTTGAAATGTGATCCTTATGGGTTTGGTGTCGGCTTACCTTAATGTATTTTCCTTCTCAAAACACAGTAACATCACAAACTGAACTCAAATCAAATCAATCTACGTTACCATACAATCGCCCCCCGCTGCTCCGACAAAGGTCCAAATGGATTTAGCGACATGAACTATTAACCAACCGATATTCGTGTCAGGTTTCACAATTTAAACCATTGTATTAATTAAATATACACTGTTAAACGTTTATTACTGACATTCTGTCTTTTGAGGTCTTTTAAGATCAATCTTTTGAGAATATTTTATGATCAATCTCTTGGACGTACCTACCTATAACATACAGCGCCTCTTTCACAAACGTCAAGTAGGCCAAACTGTCATTTAAAGTCACCGGTAACCGGGTATATTGGAGCTGATATACCTTTGTTTGTACGGTAAACGTCCCAAACATTAAATAGAAAATAATAAAAAAAATCGGCTATCGAATGATGCAGTAAACTGAGTACATAAATCAATATAACAGAAAATGATTTCTAAAAGTAACTAATCAACACTTTACATGTAGTTTGTGAAAGCCCACAGTAAAACTATATTTTAATTTAATTGAAAAAAAAAAAAAAAAAAAAAACACTTTTTGTTGTTCCGTGAATGAGGGATGCGGGACTTCCTATCCCTTATGTACAATCCTACTATGCAGCACCTATGGTGCTTACATATCTTATGGGGAGACGTTAACCACCAACCATCGAGTGGAGCGTCAGCTTGTCTGCCTAGCTTATCATAAAAGAAAAACACACAGCAAGTGTATTTTTCTAGACAGAAGGATAAGAAATTAAAAAACGCGAGTGCTACATACAGTCTGTCAAGTACCTATTTGCAATCAGGACACCGAAATAATCGTTGCTTAGTACTACACATTCGAACCATTTAGACGTTCTCTCATGTGAACAGCCATGTACCGGAACGCATATAACGAGTCAGAATTTAACTAATTTTAATACTATGACATGATAACACTAGCTAGTGCCCGCGACTTCGTCCGCGTTGAACGATGATGAAACGATATGTCCTTTGGCATCCCTGACAACGTGTATGCAAAATTTCATGGTGACCGGTTCAGTAGTTGTTTTAGCATGAAAGAGTAACAGAGTAACGTTTTCAGAGATATCGTGTTTATAGGCTCCATACATGATACTGAAACCAAATTGACCATTTTTAGATTTTTTTTTCTGTATGTATGTATGTATGTATGTATGTATGTATGTATGTATGTATGTATGTATGTATGTATGTATGTATGTATGTATGTATGTATGTGTGTATGTATGTGTGTATGCATGCGTATAATTAGACAGGACACAGGATAGGCTACTTTTTTTCTTTTTCAATGCGGACGAAATAGCAGGCACAAGCTAGTAACTAATAAATCTGTAAGTGTAGGTATTGTATGTATGTATAACTCTTAAACGAATTAACTGATTTTCATGAAACTTGGTCTATAAACATTTAGACGTACAGGACACATGATAGGCTACATTTTCTTTACAACGCTTATGAAGTCGCGGGCGGCAGCTAGTTTATATAATAATAGTACGGATATACACAAGCTTTCATTGAAGCTTGTTAAGAAAAATAAATTGTTAAACTGTAGTTAATTGCAGATAAAGTGGTTGATTTGCAGGTAAAATATGTTTAGTGTTGGAAGGCTTGTAGCAACAGGCGTCAGTCAGTATAGTCAGACACGCCGGTCGTACCGAACCACACAGCGCTGCCCTGCGCACTCCGAAGTGAAAAAATATTCGCGTACCGGAATCAACACAAAATAAATATTTTAAATAAACTTTGCTTCGATAACAGCTAGTGTTGTGTTACCAGATTACATCTGTAAGTTATTCGTGCGGCCTTTTATCTCGTAATTCGGTTATCGCGTAGTGTAAACACTGGAAAATGATTTTCCCTCGTATAATTTACGTTTTATGCTAATAGCAATATTTTTGTTGTAATGTAAACAGGATGGGACGCATTCAAAGTTTTTTTTTTATTTCAAATGTGTTTCATTTTAAGTATATAGCAGTTTCTGTGCTAAGCAAAATAGGTGCTTCGAAGTTAATGTCACGATTTATCCTTGGTATATCTATCGCTTTTCTAATTTGAATCGTAGACGATTGCAAAATAAGTATAATATCATTTTACTAGCAGAATATAAATTCACTTTTCTGTTTAAATGCGCTGTGTGAACAGTTTTCGAGTTTTGTGGACATTAAAATATCCAAGCAAAATGTTTATATTAAAGATTTCGCTATAATTATAGAATTATGCGCTTATGTGTTAATAATCTGACGCTTTGCTCTCTAAGCTTAACATTTTGACTTTTGATAAGAAAGTCCAAGTTTGTTTACTCAAGTATTTTATTTGAAGCAAAATGTTTATTATTTCTTAAGTTACATTTTAATATGAGCACTTTTTTACTTTTATGATATACTAGCCGCTGCCCGCAACTTCGCCCACGTAACTGTAAATTAATCATCATCATCAATACTAATAATAAATCTGTAAGTGTAGGTATTGTATGTTTGTTTGCATGTCCCTCCATAACTCTTAAACGAATTAACCGATTTTCATGAAACTTGGTAGATAAACATTTAGACGTATAGGATATTATGTCCTATACGTCTTTTTTATAGGTTTATTATTAAGATTATATCTATTAAGATAGGCTACTTTTTTCTTTTTCAACGCGGAAGAAGTCGCGGGCGCTAGCTAGTGTTATAATACAAACGGTGGTGGAAACTTCTTAGTAATAAAAGAGATAAGTATACACCTCTGTGTTTTCTATCGAAACTTTGTTAATTTCAGGTTGCCTTACGATATTTTTTTTTTCATTTTTCATAAACGATACGAAGTCGTTTTATGTTTATCTGATTGTATTTTGCTTTTACAAATGAACCTTTTGAGGAATCTACGTTAAGAAAATAATTTTTATGGCGTATTTTCGGGCTCTTTGTCAAAGGGAAATCTTAATTAAAAAAAATATGACTTTTATTTTCAAGAAACATGGAAAGAAAGCCAACAATAGAAGTTCTCTACACAAATAGAACACAAATAGCTAGTTATATACTAAAACCTTCCTCGAGAACCAACTCTAGCCTGTGGTGAAAATAGCACGAAAATCGGTGCAGTAGTTTTTGAGTTTATCGCGAACCGACAGATGCAGCGGAGGACTTTGCTTAAATATGTACCTAAGGAAGTGAATACACTTTTTAAAGCATCGATGTTTTTAAAGTAATAATCAGCGGATGCATATATGCTGAGTAGTGGTGGGGGTACACTGCGTTTTGCAGCCATTGGGGCAGCTCTTTTGCCCCTTATAGCCACCTACTTACAGAACAGCATCGTGATTCTGACGATTTGAAAAACTGACCATTTATTTATTTATTTATTATACAAGGCCCCCAACGAGACAGACATTTAACTTTAACACACTGTTCAAAATAATTATCACAAGGCGGATGCCGCCGCAATTATAGGAAGCTCAGCATGCACCAATACAAGCTCCAAGCAACATCCTATGTACTACCTAAATCTAATCTAATGTAATCTTAAATGGGAATAAACAATTGAAATATATATTGCATAGTGTTACATTACATGTCACGTCCATCAAATAAATAATAATCAACAATAATCAATCAATTAATAATCGATAAAAACAATAATAATCCAATAAAGTCAAAAACAAAAACACAAATAAAAATTACAAATTAAGATAAAATGTCAGGTGTCGGAACCACGGACGAGGATGACTCTCTTAATTTTTGAAGTAAATTACCTTTTGAAAGTAAAGGACCTAACGTTCGTAGCTTCTTAGAATTCGGAAGTGTAGTTTGGAGTCCTTATTATGCTGTTCATATAGACAGAATAGAGAGAGTGCAGGGTAAATTTTAAAAATCACTGGACGTTAAGGCTAGCAACACTTATTCCAATTATATAAAGAGACTGACTGTATGTACTCTTTACACAACAGACGTAAATTTCTGGATTGAAGTGTCGATTTGTACCACCCCTTGTAAATATTTGTATTAGTCTATGGTAATCATATAGTCTTATTGTTTCTATTTTTTGTAAACTAAGTTGTGTGTGTCTTAAAAAGAATGTGTGATGTTGTGTGTTCGGTGAGTGATTAAGGAATGCCAGATTTCATTTCCCTTCCTAAACTTTTATCTTTAATCCTATTACTTAGCGGGTAGCGCTTGCAGCACCTGTAGCGTTGCGCATTGCTTGACGCTTGTGTTGTAGGTTTTAGGTGACTGGTATAATTATAGAATGTCTGACCTGTCTGACTAATTTTACCTAAAAAATAGTGAAGACCGTATCAAAATCCAGCGATTATTTGTTTTATAATTTTTCTCTAATAATACTTTTTTTTTTACGTAAAAAACTTCCCTGATTATGCCTCTATCCATGATTGAAGACAGAATTAAAATCGGTCCAGCTCTTCTCGAGTTTTGCACTTAGCAACACATTTAGGGGTACATTTTTATTTATATAGATATGTATGAAGTTATTTAATCTGTCATTATGACACTTTTTTCCAACGAATTTCAATTGTTTTAATTTTTTCGTTTCGATTTTATATAGCAACTTACAGCAGATAGCGTATTCGGGCTTAAAAAGTAAGTCGAGGGTCAGTTTATAATTTTTAATTATAACCTGTACAATACCTATGTTTAGATATAGATTAGGTACTACGAAAATGTAATATTGTGTTAACACTCAGTTGATCCCAAAAACCCCCGAACTAACGTTAGGAAAATTCCGTTTATATAATCTTGTTGATTGGATTTTGATTTACCCATTTATTAGAATTTGATTAGGTTGACGTAGTCGCAAGGATCAACCGTTCAACTCCCACTGCGAGTGGCTACGAGTTGATGTGACGTGTTCAAACTTTGTTCTCAATGTTCAAAAGTTAAAGTTGTGTTCAAAGTTTTCGGTTCTTGTCCATACCTATTTGGTATAGAATTAGATATTTAAGGATTTATAAAATCACAACAAAAGTATATCATGGGAACAGTAGGTACCTACTATTTTTCTGGGCGAAAGGTAACTTCTTGCATCTCTGACAACGTGTACATACAAAATTCTGTGATGATCGGTTGAGTATTTAAGACGTGAAAAGGTAACAGACAGACAGACAGACAGACAGACAGACAGACCTCAGAGTTACTTTCACATAATTTATAATATTAGTTTGTACTAGCTGGCGCTCGCGACTTCGTCCGCGTTGAAAAAGAAAAAAGTAGCCTATCCTGTGTCCTGTACGTCTAAATGTTTATCTACCAAGTTTCATGAAAATCAGTTGATTCGTTTAAGAATTATGGAGGAACATACATACTTACATACATACATACAGAAAAAAATCTAAAAATGGTCAATTTAGTTTCAGTATCATGTATAGAGCCTATAAACACGATATCTCTGAAAACAAAGTAACTAACTCCATGACCAACCCTTACACATTTATTATTAGTATTGATATTGATTATGGATATACATATAAATAGTATATTTAGTAGATAGTAGGTATAGTTTCCTAATAAACTTGTAACATCTCTATGGTCTGTGTTTTAAATGGCTTTGTTACGTAACATGCTTAGCTTGTAAGAAACAATGGTACGCACAAAATGCGTTATACATTATATTATGATCCTTAACGTATAACGTAATTATATTTTATTACCCCTACATTAATGTTAATGCGATTCTTCCGCCATATATGTCCAGGGGCCGAAAGAAGGTTCGGAATGTGTGTTCATTATTATGGTGTACCCAAATTCGTAAGCGATTAGTCTAATAGCTGCTTGTTGTTAATTAATTCGTTATTGGACGTAAAAAGTCTTAATATATATTAGAACGGGCCCATAGGAAATCTATGTGAGGCGCACATGAATGAACCCTGTGCTGAATACTGTATTGTACACATTGATAACAAAAAGTGACTAGAACAAGATAAGAGTTCGAGTGCCAGTCCCTTATTTTTTCACCTTTTAACAAACTACAATTAAAAAATTATAAACTGACCCCCGATTTTCTATTCAACCCGCGAAAATGTCACAAATTCTGCACAATTTAAAAATTAATTATAGATATGAAATAAATTTTTAGTTTTTTGTTTCTGTGCACACCTTTATATTATAATAGCTGGCGCCCGCGACTTCGTCCGCGTTGAAAAAGAAAAAAGTAGCCTATCCTGTGTCCCGTACGTTTAAATGTTTATCTACCAAGTTTCATGAAAATCAGTTAATTCGTTTAAGAGTTATACATACATACAATACCTACACTTACAGATTTATTAGGTACTAGCTTGTGCCAGATTTATTAGGAACATACATACTTACATACTTATATACATACATACAGAAAAAAATTCTAAAAATGGCCAATTTAGTTTCAGTATCATGTATAGAGCCTATAAACACGATATCTCTAAAAACAAAGTAACTTACTCCATGACCAACCCTTACAGATTTATTATTAGTATTGAAAACACGATATCTGAAAACAAAGTAACTTACTTCATGACCAACCCTTACAGATTTATTATTAGTATTGAAAACACGATATCTCTGAAAACAAAGTAACTTATTCCATGAACAACCCTTACAGATTTATTATTAGTATTGATTTTAGAAATGTTATGTTTTACTATAGAATGATTGGCAAGTTCAATGTCGCTCAACGAACTATGGAAAGGGCTATGCTCGGGGTTACACTGCGAGATCGAATCAGAAATCAGGGCATATAGTATACGGAGAGCTGAAGGTTCTCGAGTGGAGGCCACAGACCAGCAAGCGCAGCGTAGGACGTCCACCCACAAGGTGGACAGACTACCTAATAAAGGCCGCTGGTCAACGGATCAGGCTGGTTAGCCTGTTAGCCTAGATCCAGGCTGTTTCTGACCGATCCAATTGGAAAATTTTGGGGTAGGCCTATGTCCAGCAGTGGACGTGCTGCGACTGAGATGATGATGATGATGAATTGGCAATCTGCTCGAGTTTGAAAGTGAGCCTTTAAATCTTCTCTTTTACCGTAAAGAAAATCTCTTGCGTACGTTAATTTTTTTTATTATAGAGTAGAGTGGAATATGTTTTATTCTATCTAGCTCCGAGCTTTTATCTTACTACAAGGGTTGACAGAGCGCTTGAAACGTCCCCAGGCAGTTAACAATCATAACTTATATTTATTTATAACTAGCGACCGGCTCCCGGCTTCGCCCGGGGTGCATTTTTTTACGTAAAAACCTTCCCTGTTTATCCCTCTATCTATGAGTGAAGACAGAATTAAAATCAGTCCAGCCGTTCTCGAGTTTTGCGCTTAGCAACACATTTAGGGATTCATTTTTATTTATAAAGAAGATACTGTCTAATTGGCCGTATGCTTGTTGGTAAAGTTTTTTTTATAAAAATGTAATCTCAATAAATATTACTTAATTAAATGTAAATTTTAACCCTTTTTACCCTCTTTTTTTACTCAGAAGGAGAAACTAATTGAAAGCAGAAAGAATTTTCAAATACACGACATCCGCGATTGATTTTTAAATTGCTTTTCATTTTATATTTTGGTACAAGGAAAATAATATTTTTAAAGAAATTGCCTCAATGTGATCAAATTATATCGAGGCAATTTTGTTAAAAATTATTATAAAAGTAATTAAAGTAAGGTAAAATAAATTTTTTATTTAACCCGTTTTTAAACGGGTGCAATTTTTTTCTGTAAACTAAAAACACAAACTTTCCTCGTTTATCTGGTTTAATCCCATCTCAAGGTTTTGCCTACTTTATATTAAACTAGTGACCTGCTACCGGTTTCGCCTGGGATGCTATTTTTTATATACTGTATCAAAATTCGTTGGTTGGTTTAAAAGGTAATTTGTTCCAAAAATATTGTTTTTTTGCTGTATGTACTTACCGTTTATATTTCAATAATATACATTTAATAAAAAAAGTTATTTTAACGTTATAAAAGGGTATTTAAATTTTAATTCTCTGTATAGATGTTGCTTTTCAGAAGAAACAATACAATCCTCGATTACGAAATTTTGATTACGTATGACCATTGAAATAATATATCTGTATTCAAGTTCGCTGGATATGACCACCTTAGCATAAGACCTATTTAAGAGACCCTACCTCTGGCCAATTTTTTTATAGCTTGTTTGGACCTACAAGAATATAGTCCTGAGTTTTCGGACATTTCCGAGGTATATTTTAGCAATAAAAAATTATTGAAAAATAAAAATTCAATATTTTTGAGATAATTTTTTTGGAACGCGTCCTATCCAAAAAAGTTTCCAATAAAATTTCTTCATCATAACGTTCTCTGTAAAAAAGGTCCTGAAAAATTCCTCATCTACATTTCGTTTTTGCAACCGCAATCGGGTGTTTATCAACGTATCGGTTTGAAACTCGTACATGATGTAAAGGTATTCTTTGATACAGAAAAGTATATACATATACTGACAATTAACAGTGTTGAAGATGTCATAGTATATTCACCTTCATCTTTACAATATTCGTTCTTCTTCCCTCGGGAAGGAAGCGGCATTCGCAAACACGTCGAGCTGTTAGATTTCATTTTGATTTGTGTTGACAGTTTACGCTTCTGTTGCTAGGTCACAGATCATTTTAAATTAACGTCTAATCTTTCTATCTATCTACTAGTTGTGTCTCGCGGCTTCGCCTGCCTGAAATTTACGTTTCGTGGATAAACGTCACACCCTTATAGAAGAAAATCTTCTTACAAACTTTCTTCCCCTCTTTGTCTCCCCTGGGGTTCAATTTTGAAAATCTCTGAAACACTTATTTCGTTAATTGTGTCGGAAAGCATTTTGATAACAAGTTTTAAATAAATTGGATCTGAAAAGCATTATTTCCCAAACAACTTTTGGCCACCCCTGTCTTCCCAGGGATTAAATTTTGAATTACAATCAAATTTCCATTTGATTCTCATGCAAACATTGCTATTCGACACAAATTTTAAATATATACTCATCCATACTAATAATAAATCTGTAAGGGTTGGTCATGGAGTAAGTTACTTTGTTTTCAGAGATATCGTGTTTATAGGTAGGCTCTATATATGATACTGAAACTAAATTGACCATTTTTAGAATTTTTTTCTGTATGTATGTATGTATGTATATATGTATGTTCCTTGAACTTGAAACTTGGTAGATAAACATTTAGACGTATGGGACACAGGATAGGCTACTTTTTTTTTTTTAACGCGGACGAAGTCGCGGGCGCCAGCTAGTAATATTATAAATGGGATAGTTTTATGTTTGTTACTCAATCCAGCAGAAATGGCTAAGCGGATTTGGAAAAAATTGGCACACAGTAGCGGACATAGTTAGTCTGTTACTAATATTATAATAACTAGATTTGTATTTTTGTTTGTACTAATGAATAAACTCAAAAACATGGGATCTATTTTAAAAAATTTTTCTCCAATAGAAAGCTACATTATCAGCTTAGGCTAAATTTTATAAAGTTACGTGGACAAAAAACTAGTAAAATCATAAATCTGGTGGATTCAGACTTCTGACCGGTTTGATTGGAAAATTATGGACTAGGTCTATGTCCAACAGTCCACTAAGAAAAAGGGGCTCGGAAAAGCTTTTATTTATCAGTAGATGGCGGCAGCTGAGCTGCGAATAACACCTTCTACTATCTATACTAATATGAAATCAATAAATGTTCCTATTTCAAGTAGATATAATAAAAGCAGGAAAAACTCCATTGGAAATGTATTTATCAAAGCAATCACGAACGTCGTTTATCTAGCGATTAGTAGGTACCTATACTTATACGTAGGTACATACACGATTAAACCATGTTTCTAACAAAATGATCCCGTCAAACCAAATAGTATATCATTATTAAAATTGACGTGTATAAATTAATCTATACTGTATAAAGAGATCGCTAGATCCTATATTTACAATCACTGACATGACTTAAATAAATCAATACTGATAATAAATCTGTAAGGGTTGGTCATGGAGTAAGTTACTTTGTTTTCATAAATATTGTGTTTATAGGCTCTATACATCATACTGAAACTAAATTGACCATTTTTAGATTTTTTTTCTGTATGTATGTATGTAAGTATGTATGTTCCTCCATAACTCTTAAACGAATCAACTGATTTTCATGAAACTTGGTAGATAAACATTTAGACGTACATGACACAGGATAGGCTACTTTTTTCTTTTTTAATGCGGACGAAGTCGCGGACGCCAGCTAGTAATAAAAATGTTGTGTTGTTTTGTGTATTACTTGGATTGAAACCGATGGATTGACTTGAAATTTTTACACATTGTATTTAAACAGAGGAATGATCTTATATACTTTTTTTTTTCAAAATTCCAACGTATACCGATATCTTTATAAAAAAAATCTTCATACTTTGACCTTTGTTATGGACCATGGAACGTTGCTGACTGAGCCGTTCGACAGGGAAAATTAAAATTTCCGTTTACCCCAACTTTGCTACAAAATTAACACACAACAAGATAGGCATTTGTAACACGTTGTTCAAACTTTTTAAAAAATATATTGGTGAAGCCGAAAACCATTCGATTTTTTTTTTCGATAAAAACCAGCGACCTTTCAACCTCTGTGTGCAGTGACAGTTAATTAGTACCTAGTGTATCGCAAAAGTCTACCGACGACGTATAATAAATAGAATGCCAGCGTCCGGATCAAAATTGGTCCATACGTTTTGAAGCTACGATGCTACAGACAGTTACACAGATCCACAGAATTTATAATACCCGGTTTTTGCGCCGGGCATTAAGAACGAGTCCATGGAGTACTCGCCCGCTCGCCCGACGGGCGAATTGTCATGTATAACGTGCTGTGTTCATCACGTTCCATAACACGTTGAGATTTTTTGAAAATATTATTCTAACCATGACCATAATTAAATTTATTTAGTTTAATTATACTCTTTAAATATTTTGTTCATACATCGTCACACCTTCATGTGTGAAGTGCTATACAAACCCAATGTCGACCCCTTCTGTAACATTTCATAAAGGCAATAAAACACCTAATACAAGCTGGATTTATTACGCACATAAAAATGTTTAGCCACTGAACTCTGTAAGCTATAAGATTAATATAATATATTAATTGTTGTAACGTGTTTTCATAGACGTGATATTTAGTATAAGAGCCAACACAATTTCAACATTTTTTATTGAATATTGAATTTTTGAAAACATTTTATTAGGTATCAAAAGATGGCTAATATGTTGCAACAATAGATTCGCGTAAAAACAGTTTTATGATTGGATACCAGACATTGCACACTGTGTAATATTTTTGATATTTTATATTGGTACCTGCTTAACTGATATATCTTCACTTCATAATGTAAGATTTAAACTTAATTTTATACTTAATATTTATTAGTTATTATTTATTTTATACCTATTTTATACTTAATTTTAAGATAATTTATTTTTACTTAGTAATTTAAGATTTGAAAAAAAAAAAACAACTGTTTATTTTCAATATAAGCACACAAAATACTTACTTAACTTACTTAACTTTTTATTTTTAATATAAAAAAAAGTTTTTGAGAAATCGTAACAAAATATAAACTGAAAAATACTAAAATCATATTATGTAGGTACGTACATATAAAACTACGACGAATGTTAATTTTTCCTATTATATAAAATTATTTCGATTCAAGACTTGTCCCTTTTTTACCATATTACTAAACTGTTACACTATATAAATATATCAATAAAGGCAAACAATGAAAATACGTGGAAAAGTATCCCAACTGGAATAAAAAAAGTGGAAAAACATCTTCCATTAGGGATTTCTTAGTAGAGTAAATAGAACGTGGGATTGTAACAACTACATGACTTAGGTACATGAATAACATGGATTCTACTGAAACCCAACTACATATTATTATGTCGAGTTTTTGATTCGCTTGGCTAGGCATCTCAACATGTTGAACTCAAATTAAACTTGCGTAGCTATCCAACTTTTGCGCTGTACACGTAGGTATCAAGTTTGTATCTAATTTTCAACTAACTCACAGAGAACGAGTTTGAAATTGAACCAACGTCATTTTGAAATTATCCACTGAAAATATCATGTGTATGATATTTTGTATCATCTGTATAATATTTTGTGCTATGATATTTTCAAATATAATTCATTCATACAATTCATATAATTCAAATAATTTATAGAATATTTAACAGCGTGTCTTAGCTCATTAAACTTTAGTCATTTAACTCAAGTCTTTTAAAATCAACGTCACCAATGATAATTAAAAGTATAGATGCGGCCATTCGAACATTAATTATCGAGCGCATTTCGTACAGAAAAAAAACTAATGCCATCTATTAGAACTTTAAGATATTACTTCGTCACTACTGCAGCCCTGGTACATGGGTCGTTAATATTGAATAATGAACGATGGATTTTTTATTGTATAAACGTATTTAAACTAGCAGTTACGTACCGAAAGTAAGATATTCCGTCCTTTACTTTTGTGCATTTTTCATGGTAATTTTTTGCATTTTTTCACTATGCAAGTAGGCATTTTCATATCTCTACGCACAGAATGATGACCCGTCGCCAACGCGGTCGTCTCGGTGACTAAGCTGTCATTGGTGTCACTTTCCAATTTTTACACCGACCGGTGCTACGTACTAGGAGCGTTAGCCTTGTCCTTACGAAGTAATATAGTAAGTCAATGAACGTCACTACCGCAAGTGCGCTGCCGACCATGACAGGATTAAGTAACAGGGAATAGGAAGGAATAGGGAAATGGGCTCTGGAATCCCTTACTCACTCACCAAAATACAACAGCACACATGCTATAATTTTATGGAGGTCTATCTCTCACTGCAGTCGTCTCACGCCAGACGGACGCAGTGTCCTGCAACTACTTTTCAAATCCAAACCAAAGCCAACTTAGCAAAGTTGACCCCGCCGGAAATCGAACCCGGTACCCCTAAGACAAAATTCTTGTTAATATAATAACAATTTTGTTGCTACATATATGAATTTAATAAATATTCTAGCAAAAATGTCGCAACATTTATGTAATTGAAGAAATTTATATTAAGTATATTAGTAGACGTTTTATGTCAGTAGACCATTTGCGATGAGGACCACATTATATGCTCGTAAATTGTCGCGACTAATACGTCATGGTTTTGTACACAATGTTTGTCTTGTTAACTTTAAAGGTCAGTTATAAAATTAATCGAGATGAAAGCCAAGTAACAGGAGTCGAATGATAAGGCAATAACAGTTACTGTGAATCTTACGGGTACAAGCGGAATAATTATAAACGAAAGGGCGCCGAGCGGTCGCACCGCAGACGGTCGTGGATGAACGATTGTATCATCAAGATAAATCACTCCATATTTTCATATAAAACCATTGATTTAAGTTGTACTGTTTTTAGAATTTTTACGAGCCCATTTTTACGAGTTCAAGTGCAATTGTTTAGTAAAATAACTAATGAAATATTTTTAAACACAATATAAGCAAAGGTTTAAAATAGAATATATTAGTGGCAAAAATGTTTACTTTTAATTGATACTAGATGGTTCCCGCGACTTCGTTCGCGTTGAACGATGAAAGGTACCCTAAGTCTTTTCTGGTGTCCCAGACAACGTGTATGCAAAATCTCATGGTGTTCGGTTCAGTACTTTTTGCGTGAAAGCCTAACAAAGAAACTCACACTCACATTTATAATATTAGTAAGGATTCAGCCTAAAATATCTTACAAGGAAAATTTAAGTATAGTGGCAAGGCACACTGCGTTTTGCAGTGCCTATTGGGCACTCACAGCATATTATGCTGAGTTGGGTGTCATTTGGGTCGAGACAATTCAAATTCATATCATTTATTAGATGTAAGTTTTTACAAAACATTTATCTTCGTCAAAATTACAAACTACCACCGGTTCGGAAAGCTGTTTCTAGGGGGAAGAACTCTGCAAGAAACCCCCTAGTTGCTCTTTTCATAAATCAATTTACATGTATCACGTAACAATACGTATATATCAACCTAATAACACAATATTCAACTATATCAACTCCAAGGACGTTCATCATTTATATAATCTAATATCCTATAATAACCCTTTTTGCACAGGGTTTCTTAATATAAACTTTAAATTTATTCAGAGATAATTGTTGTATATTAGCAGGAAGTCTGTTGTAGAAGAGTACACATTGTCCCATAAAAGAGTTGCTAACCTTGTTATTTGTGTTTCGAACTAAATAAAATTTCTTTATTTTCTTCCTTCCTTCCTTCTTTCTTTCTCTTTCTTTCTCTTTCTCTCTCTTTATTTCTTTCTCTCTTTCTTTCTCGCTTTCTTTCGTTACAGATCACTGTGAAATAATAGCATGTGTGGGCTTTCAAATTGCTCGCCATAATTTTATATCTATATGTTCTTCGCTTTCCACATACCATCCACTGCCAACTACTTTCTTCGGGTTATTGGTAATTCTTAGGGCGTTTTGACATCTACAATAAAACTCATCTCTTGCAGACATATTATTATATGAGCCGGCTGTTGATATTTCAGCCTACATAACATTGAAAAATACATATTTGAATGTCAATATGATATCTCCTTATTATATGAATATTCTTATATTAAACCCAATGAAATTCTTCGAAATAATTCATTGTCGTGTATTTCGATGGAAATATGCCAAATGTTAATATCTACTCCTTTATAGAATGTTATGTGAGATGGGTAACAATAAGGCTTCGTTGACAACCGTAAAAGAAACGCTTCAGATTTACACGAGAAATTCTATTGTAATACATTATGTATTCGTAACAACGTTATAACATAAAAACAGTAGGCACAACACATATAGGTATGTATATAATTTTATGTTGCACGAATGAAATTAAATGAAACATAATTATATGTGATTTCTAATTGCTATTGTGACGAATTACTAAATTAAAAACTAATTTGTAATCTCAGTGGAAATACTCGCATGGATCGCACTATTTTCATATTTTCTACTGGCTTTTGTCCTCGACTTCGTTCACGTATCTTTATAAATTACTAGCTGGTGCCCGTGACTTCGTCCGCATTCAAAATGTTATATAGCCTAAAGTCTTCTTCGATAAATGGGCTATCCAATACAAAAAGAATTTTTCAATGGGTTGATGGTCTTTAAACGCCTGTACTGATCTTAATATAGGTCGCGCAATATTTTAAGGTCAGAAGGCGCAACTAGTGGGGGCAATCGGCGCATGTGTACAATTGCGCACAAAATTGCTAAGGGAAATGAAATTTTTTTCTTATTTCGTATTTTTTGCGCCTTATTAACTTAACATTACAGGCAGTGTTGATATTCCTTCCATTAAATCATCGTGTGATGTCGAAGAAGAAGGTTATTTTAGGCATTTTTTCACTATGACGTATTACTAATACGATAAAACAATCTGTACGCAACAGTACCCAAGAGACACGAGACGCGCGAACGAAGTGCGGGAGGTGAAAAGCGACTGAGTCTACCACTAACGTGTTGGCAACGACGCGCATCCGCCCCCCACGTTGCTCTGCCTGTCAAACAGACCTAAAAATTGAATTCTGCGCATGCCCCCTCTATATTTGCAAAAAGTTTTAATCCGCCGCGCGACCTATAAAGTATAGCTAAGAACCGTCCATATCACGTCAGCTTTCTAACAAAAAAATAACGGATCAATGTCGGTCCATCCGTTTGGGAGCTACGATTCCACAGACAGACAAACAGACACAAACGTCAAACTTATTAACACCGCGTTTTCGCGACGGGCGTCGGGGATTATAAAATCCTTGTATATTATAAAACAGTCCTACGGTGAGTCTATCTGTCTGTCTGTCTGTTCGCGATAAACTCAAAAACTACTGCACTGATTTTCAATATGTTTTCACCAATGAATAGAGTGGTTCTCAAGGAAGATTTTAGTATATAATTTACAAAGTTACGCGGGCGAAATCGCTGGCAGCAGCTAGTAAACTAATATAATGTTGTTTTCAAGTTCATAAAGTAAAACCCTATATTGTAGCATTTCGGTTTACCGAATAAACACAGCAGTTAATGCTATAATTTATATTATAATTAAAACCGTCTGAGCCCTAAAAATATAATCGCTGTTACGAAACAAGTCTATAAATACACAGTACCTAACTGACATAGCCCAAATTGCTTTTATTTACGATAACGAAACGCCCAAGTTAACACCTACAAATGTGAACAACAAAAGACCTGTTTGGTCTTACCTTCCGATCCTTTTATACTGAATCTTTAGGAATTAAATTGTATTATAATACCTTGGTGACAATGCAGAAAAATACTTTATTTTCAAAATAAAATAATAACATAAAAATTCTTATTGTTATAAAAACACACACACACACGCACACACACACACACACACACACACACACACACACGTGTTTAAATGGCTAACCACCATTTAAAGTCACCGGTCACCGGTGATGATGACCTTTGTTTGTACGGTAAAAGTCCAAACATTAAAAAGAATTTAAATATTTAAAAATATATTTTTAAATCACCATTAATATTACTTACAAGAAAGCTGACAAAAAGCGATTATGTTGGTATGTATATGTCGTGGCCAGATCATAGAATTGGTCACTTCGTGAAATACCCAGCTAAAACTGGCCATATCACTGAATAGATAATCCATATAATCATTCTCCTTAATCCAAGGGTATCCATGTAATAAAAGGTTTAATAAAAACTCCAAATTAAGAAGGAACATATAGAAAAAAATATAGTTAAACGCTGGTTATTCAATGATATAGCCAGTTTTAGCTGGCCATTTCATGAAGTGATAAATTTCATGATCTGGCCACGACATATATATATTCTACGTTGTACTTGATAATATGTATGAATGTACTCTGTAGTATTTAAGAACTGTATTAACAAGCGTAACTAAAATGGATCGACACATAACAGCTTGTGCGTCAATGGCGCTGTCGGGTAGATAATATACGCGAGTGTACGCAGCGGCTTGTATACGAGTATTTGGTGTGTTATGAAGCTAATAAATCACAAATTCTCTTCCTCAATCACTCAAATACTGACGGTGATATATTTATATTATGTATCCTGTACAGGTTTTCCAAGAAATCGCAACTACGAGTATATTTGAAATAATAAAACAAATTAATGTAGCTAAATCTTCAATGAGAATACATTGAAGATAACTACTGCGAATTGGTTTTATGAGATTGAGCCCTTTGATTGAACACTGTTTCCTATGGTCATTAATGTTATCTATACTTACTATTGGTATTTTTGTATGTTTGTAAAGAATAAACTCAAAAAATACTGGACCGATTTTAAAAATTCTTTCACCTATAGAAAGCTATGTTATCAGGGAGTAACATTACATCCTTACTAATATTATAAACTAGCTGGCGCCCGCGAGTTCGTCCGCGTTGAAAAAGAAAAGGAAGGTTTTGGTATATAATTTGCATCCATGCGAAGCCGGGAACAGGCCGCTAGTTAAATATAAAAGCAATATTTCGCAATTATGATGAATGAAAATTATATTAACGAAAGTATATTGATGAAACTCGCTTATATAATAGTTGATATTAGTTGAAGAAATTGCCTTTTGTTTGTTAATATTTGGCTATAGATACGGTAGCGACAGGTCCTTGACCGAACGCTAGCCGAAATCAGGTCATATGGAACCACACTGGACACGGAGGGATATTCCATACATAGTTACTGACAGCACTTACATTCAGTCATATAAGTAGGCACAACTAAAAATAGCCACTGCATTATTTCAATATATTTTTTTTACGTAACGGTTGGCGGACCTGGTGGGAGGTGGCTACCGTCGCCTATTGATACCTATTGATCTTTATCTGTAAATAACTGTTGACTTTGTTAGGAATAAGGGTAAGAAGAAAAGATAATAGATAATGGGATACGTTCTCGGGAATCCCTCACTCGCTCAGAAAAACTTGTGTATTATTTGTGTACTTGTGTACCAAATATTCCAAAAGAACTTGTGGGTATAAGTAATACTTATTATTAAAATTAATCTTTGAATAAATGTGTTGTAATTAAACTAAAAGTACACATTTCCTTGAACACTGCTACATAAATGTCACTGAACACTAATCCTTGAACACTGATGTTACTATTGCTAATATAACTTTTTTTTTAGGAATAAATCCAAATACCAAATAATGAACATTTCAACGATGGAGGAACACGTTATGAATGAGACAGTAATATATTCCATTCCCAAAGACTGAGGATATACTGTGTATTGTATGTGTTGAACTCTTAAGTGATGAACAAAAGAGCAATCCTAGGCAATCACAATGCTGGCGGACGAGTCGACTGGCTCCCGACATAACTACGACAATCACACTAGCTACTTGGCTTCTAATGGCACTTATGACTTTTCCTTCGAGAATTCAAGGTTTATCTCTCTATTGCGTAACAATAGTAGGAGTATTGAGGACCTTTTACGAGCACTAGACAATTGGAGGGCCGAACATAATATTACTGTTGAGAAAGAATGCTCTAGATCTGAATACTGCTCGGGAGAATTCCGGGACCTGATAATATCCTATAATAGTATTCATGGCTACATTAGTTTACTGGTGAGTTGTTCTTTCTATACTAAAATTATAATGGGAAAATATTTGTATTTTTGTTTATAATGAATAAACTCAAAAGTCTGAACCGATTTTAAGAATCCTTTCACTTATAGAAACCTACATTATCAACGAGTAACATAGGAGTAACTATACAGAGTATAGAAGATAGTTTGAAGCTTTCCTAATACATTTCGCTATTAGCTAATCCTCAAATATTTTTTCCGAGTAAGAAAATTTACTAATAGGTGTATCCTAATACTCGTAGTTACTATATAATGACGTTGGGACCCACTTTCCTTTATTACATGTTTCTATTCAACTACTTACCTCTATTCAGAAATAAACGTATTTCGTACCTTGAAGTTCACTCCTTTGATCTGTTACTATTGTGTTGTCTTCTTACAATGAAACGTACAGACGGACCTAGTTATATAGAATTTTTTCACTACTCCTTAAATTGGATTCGATTAACAATACTTAGTTAGATAATTTGATGACGCTCACAATATTTAAAAAAAAAAAGCGCTAAAGTGGCGTTTTTTTAAGTTTATTTATCGTTGTTGAATTAAAATAGTAAAACAAAAGTAAAGTAAAATAATTAAAAAAAAAGAAGTTTTAGTCTAACTGTCATTGCTACTCGTAATATCTTGAAACTACTGACAGATTTTCATATAGTTTTCGTAGGTAAATTACAGAAACATTTAGTTTGTTTAACGAGACAATTTCAAATTCGTCGCACAGCCTACTTTGCGTAACAGTCAAGTATCGGACTTTTATTGCAAGGTTCGAATGCTCTTGGATTGTTTGTGTTCAAATATAACTTACACTATATTATGCTCGCTACTTCGTTTATCTTAAGATATGAAAATTAACTTTCACATAGGGATTTAAATGTATATGGATTCACATAGAGATGGTATTTAATGTGCTCTTTATAAAGAAACATTATAGAAGATGGGATTTTCACTGGGCTACTTTTTATCCCGAATCCCGGTCTAATGTGGATGCGTCATAACTTCCACTAGCTAATGACTGCGACTTCGTTCGCGTAGGCTTCATCTTAATATAATGAAAATTAAACTTTACAACATAGGGATTTAAACAAAGCTCTTTATAAAGAAACTCTATAGAAGATGGGATTTTCACCTGGCTACTTTTTATCCCAAATCCCCGTAACACCACATTTATTGCCTCTATAAAGAATATTGTAATAAGAATTTTAATAATACTTGTATGCAATAAGTACTTTTTTTTCTTTCAAATAAGTTTTCGTTCCTCAACTTATGAATTATTTATTTTACAGATATGTTTATTTGGTAGTTTTGCAAACATTTTGAATGTAGCCGTGCTGACGCGCCACGATTTGGCTGCGGCTCCAATCAACCGTTTGCTCAAGTGGCTGGCCGTGGCCGATGTCTTTGTAATGATGGAATATGTACCCTTCGCCATTTACAGATATCTGGTAAGTTAAGTGCCGAAACGGATGCCTTAATATATTAAGTTACACAAAAATTTGGCAAATGAAATTTTCCGGTCTATTTCCAAATATGTATCAATGCTATTAGGTGAAACAAAAGTGATGTAAGATACCTAATATTAACAAATACATTTTGGTTTTGTGCTTCAGAAGAAAATTTCTAAAAATCCCTATATTTTCAACATCAAAAGCATGTTATCTTCTGATGAGTTATCGAGTCAATTTATTTTAATAGCGCTGTGCTCAAATTACCTACTAATGGTAGGAATTTGCAACTTGCTATTTTTTTTTTTTTACTTTTATATTATTCAGCGTAGAAAATAATTTTTCATTGTTTTTTCATGAAAAAAAAAAATCCAACATATTTTTCGATTACATTTCGTTTATCGATGAAGAACATGATGAACTAGATTTTTCGCGCGACTTCATCCGTGTCCCTTGTTCTTATGTGTAATTTTTTATTGTAAGATGATCCTTCATGAACAGTACTTTTTATATAGACGAAAGGTTCCCCTTGTTTCTTTCTGTATCTCTGACCACGTGTGTGCAGTTTTATGATTTTATGATAATTTTATGATTTTATGATTTTATGATTTTATGATACAATTTTATGATGATCATTTGTGTAGTTAAGGCGTGAAAACGTAACAAACAAACGAATTTAATCCCCCATTTATAATATAAGGATTTCTTTAAAATTCTTTATCTGTTAGTTCAATAACTTTTTAAACTTTTAAACAATGTCAATATATGTATTCGTTCACGCCGCTTTTCTTCTATTCTCTTGACGCAGACAAGTTTAAAAAATTAAAGTATTTTTAGAATTTTGTCAGACAACAAAATAAAAAACTTTGTCTCAATAAAAATCTATATGGAGAGCAAGTAGTTCTTACTACGAGTATAACAGAATAGTACATTAAGTTCGTGTTACTTTTTGGTTTTGACGTAATTAGAAAGCAGGTTTAGTTTGACACAAATTTTTCAAGCATACCTAGTCTAGTATCTAACTACATATTACTCTAAGATCTAGTAAGGTCTGTAGTTACATAAAATATAATATGTAGAGTAATAATATCTACGCTCGCCTACACTTACTACTTACGGTTTTAATTTTCTTTTAATGGCTTGTTTTCCAAAGAAGGACATAGTGAATACCTAATGAAGCAGTCTTGCCTAATCAAGACGGATTCATTCCTAGGACACTGCCGATACGCTGTACAGTATATTTTAATCAATGGTCGAAATCATTGTGAAATGTCTAACTTAAGAGTGGGTATAAAGAAAACAAAATTTGTAATTTTACCCGCGTGCCCCCTTGGACATGACAGTGATACAATGTTGAACTACGCACAACATGCGACGGAAGATAGTGCATCTCGCTCAATAAAAATGTTATAACGTGAATTACGTCAGCTATAATACCATCAGCAGATAACAAACTGTAAACAAGACCATTTGTAAAAGAACTCTAATTATAATGATTCAATTTTAATAAAACTAACTATCGCTGTAACCGTTAGCATTGTCATATATTTTAGTACGTAGTTTATTTTAGCACACAGTTTAGATAAGGAAAGTTTTCTTGTAAACAAAAATCATTGTATTAAATCAGTCTGCACTAAACACTCGTAAGAGTAACCTGTCTAGTTTCATTTGTATCTTTTTAAAAACCGCCTCACCGTCGAACACAACGTAATTGGCGCAGTCGGTATAGGATTTAACAGTACTTTGCAAGACCATAGTCCTCGTCGCGAGTTTAATAGCTAAAATCGGTATTCGAACTCGGTCGAGCCCACTTGGCCAGGTCAGCATAAAAATCTGCAAGCACCAGCATCGTACGACGATCCACATCTCAGTAGACTACAGCGAGTTCAACTGAAGGCCCGAATCAAACTCTACGGTTACCTCCGGTTGGTGTTAAGCATCATCTTCTGCAACTACGGCACCAGCTCCTGTATCTACAAATCTACGTGACATCGACGACTGGCGGGCAACAAACGAATAGACAGAAGTGCAACTCCAAGGTTACAGATGGAAGATAAACAGTAAGCATTTATTGTACTCATTTTCCTTTCTGTTCCTTGTAAAACATCCTCCTACGGTATCTACAATCGAATCATAGGACGGCCAATAGCGAGTAAGTTAACGGAACACCTCTCTAAAATTGTCAGGTTACCCATAACTTATATTCGTAAAAACTAGTTTATAATTGTTTTAATTTTAATTTTCTTTTAATTTTCAAATGTTTTAAAATTTCAAAATAAATACAACCTTGCCAGAATAAGCTGGAAGATTGTACAATACAAATATAATTAAAGATATTTCTTAATTAATACGAGTACGTCGAACGAGACAGTAACTCTACTATTTTAATTTTAAAATTTCAAAATAAATACAACCTTGCCAGAATAAGCTGGAAGATTGTACAATAAAAACATAGTTTAAGATTTATTACAATAAAAATATAGTTTAAGATTTATTATGATAAAAATATAGTTTAATATTTTATTTTCCTTTAATTACTATGAGTACGTCAAACAAGACAGAGATTCCACTAATAACCTTACCAATGGTCGATTACAATTTAATCACTAAAATTATTCCATCATTTGACGGAAACCCAAAGAACTTAAATTTTTATTTCCGATGTGTTGAAAGTGTAATAGCAGCACAAAACATAGAACCCAACGATCAGACATTAATTTGCATCATTCGAGCAAAACTAACAGGTAGAGCTTTAGAGGCACTATCTAGAGAAACCAACATAGATAGTTGGAAATCAATCAAAGCTGCTTTAAATAATCGTTTCGGAGAACACCGAACCGAAATACAAATTCTTCAGGAATTAATGAAATGTCAGAAACTAAAAAACGAAAATTGCGATAACTACGGACGACGCATACGCGACTTATTAGACGCATTATGCGGAGTAGGTACAAATAACGACGGTAAATACTATCAAACCTTAGCAATTAACACATTCATTGATAATTTAGACTATCAATTATCGCTAGGCATACGCATCAGAAACCCCGACACCTTAGAATCAGCAATAGCCTATGCAAGACAAGAGGAGACGCGATTCAAAACTTATAATACAATTAACAGCAATACAAATACTAACAACCCCCAAAAGACTCAAATAAATAAACCCTATAATATGCCACCAATATCAAGACAATTTCACCAACAATTACCACAACAAAACCCTCAACAAAATTTTCATCAATTTTACCAATACAGACAAATAACTCCACGAGCAAACTTCCCTCGTATCACTCAACACCCCAATCAATTCAACCAATCTAAACCGAGTATAGAGTATAAACCGAAACCAAATACATCTTTTAATATGCCCTCAACTTCTTTAAATTCAACACAAAATAAAGAAATTACACCAATAAATAAACAACCTTATAAAATATTCCCATTGGACTCAAATTTGTCACCTAACAACCCCTCAGACTTACCCCCGACAGAAGTTAATCAATCCCTTTATGACGAATGTTACGAATACGACTTAGAGCAAATAAATCCCGAACAATTTCCTACAGACATTAATACGAACTTAACTTCAGGCTCCACTATTGATAATAATGAAAATTTTTACGAAACCCAAAGAACCCCACAAGAACCATAACGATAAATAATTTGACAGAATATCAATATGTTATCAACGAGTTACCCTTTATTACAATACCCGAACTTGGAAATTTTCTCATAGACACCGGAGCAACTATGTCATTAATAGGAACGCATATTCTCCATGACCCAAAATTCACCGACAAAATAAGAACCGATAGTTTTAATATATCGACAGCACATGGTACAACAAGTCATGATAAAATAGCCCTTATTCAATTACCAAAATTATTTAATGATAATCGAACTCATAAATTTTTAATCTTTAATTTTGACTCAAGATATCAAGGCCTAATAGGCAACGATTTGTTACAGTTACTAGGAAGTAAAATAGACTTAGAAAACAAAAAATTAATAACTAATAAAACAACTATTCCTTTAAACTTTCACAAGATTACAATCAATCGAACGCTGAGTAAAACCAACAATAATAATTATTCACAAAATCAGACTGTAGACAACGAATGTATAAAAAATTTATCACGAATTAGAACAGAACACCTAAATGAAGAAGAAAAAAGAGAAATTCAAAAGTTATGTTATAATTATAGAGATATATTTTATAGTGAAAACCTACCCTTATCCTTCACACATACTGTGAAACACAAACTAAGACTTACAGACGACACACCAATATATACGCGAAATTATCGTAAAGCACCTTCACAATTATTAGAAATTCAAAATCAATGCGAAGACTTATTAAAAAAAGGTATAATTAAAGAAAGTATATCACCCTGGTCCAGTCCTGTACACCTGGTTCCAAAAAAAGCAGACGCCTCAGGAAAAACTAAATGGCGAATGGTTATCGACTTCCGTAAATTAAACGAACGTACAATAGAAGACAAATATCCAATACCCAATATAACTGACATACTTGACCGACTTGGCAGAGCCCAATATTTTTCATTGATAGACCTCGCATCTGGGTACCACCAAATAGAAATGCACCCCGACGATATGGAGAAGACAGCCTTCACCACCGATAGACACTACGAATTTCTAAGAATGCCTTTTGGATTACGCAACGCACCAAGTACATTTCAGCGATTAATGAACAATATTTTAAATGATTTAATACCCACAACGTGTCTAGTTTATTTAGATGACATTTTAATCTATTCTACATCATTACAAGAACATATAACTAAACTAAAGAAAGTATTCGAAAGACTAAAAGAACACAATTTTAAAATCCAATTAGATAAGTCCGAATTTTTGAAGAAAGAAGTCATATATTTAGGTCACAAACTATCTGAAAAAGGCGTACAGCCGAACGACGAAAAAGTAAAAATTATAAAATCATTTCCTTTACCCACAACCCAAAAAGAAATAAAGTCATTTCTAGGATTATTAGGATACTACAGAAAATTTATTCCAGATTTCGCCAAACTAACAAAACCTATGACCAAATGCTTAAAGAAAAATGCTAAAGTAATAATCAACGACGAATACAAAGAAACCTTCGAAAAATGTAAACAATTATTGTCGAACTCCCCTATATTAGAATATCCAGACTTTAACAAACCCTTTATCTTAACAACGGACGCATCGCAAATTTCATTAGGAGCGGTATTATCACAAGGTAACATTGGCTCAGATAAACCTATTGCTTATGCTTCACGAACATTGTCTGAAACCGAATCTAAATACTCCACCATAGAACGAGAATTATTAGCCATAATATGGGCAACTAAATATTTTAGACCTTACCTATATGGACAACAATTTACCATATACACTGACCATAGACCACTAACATGGCTCATGTCTTTAAAAGATCCCAACTCCAAATTAACAAGATGGAGACTAAAACTCGAAGAATACGATTATAAAATCGTTTATAAAAAAGGTAAATACAATACAAACGCAGATACTTTATCCCGTATAAAAATTAACGCCTATGACGTCACTAAACCGTCAACATCAACTGAACATATGACCGACGACTTAAGTAACATTGATATAAGAACCCTATTAGATATTCCAATCACCCCCGAGACAACAAATATCGAAAATGAACCCCATAACCCCACTAACATTACCGAGGAAGAAATACAGAACGAAATACCAAAAAGTTTAGATGCCATTGATAAACAACTTAAACAGTTCCACATAAAAAGCACCCCCGGAACACAATACAAAGTGATAGACAGATCAAAAAGCAACTTAGTTATAAAAGATGTCTTTATACCTATTAACAACACCAAAAGTGAAACCATTAAATTCCTACGAGATCATACAACAGCAGATCGCAAATTCTTTTGTTATTTTTACGATGAGCATTTATACCCCATATTTTGTAAAACATACAGATCGATTTTCGATAACAATAGAGGACCGAAACTTTATAGATGCATGACGCGAATCACTCGTGTTGACGACAAAAATGAACAAATACAAATAATAAAAAAATATCACGAAGGTAAAAACCTCCACCGAGGAATCCAAGAAACCTATAAAGAAATAAAACGCAATTATCATTGGAATAATCAGTTACTCACAATTCAAACTTTTATAAATAAATGTGAAATATGTCTAAAGAACAAATACGAGAGAAACCCTTTAAAACTCCCACTATCCCTAACCGAAACCCCACTAAAACCATTAGAACACCTTTACATGGATTTGTATAATTCCGATAGCGTAACCTTTTTAACAATCATCGATAATTTTTCTAAATACGCACAAGCTATACCCTTACAAGCTTCTACTAGCATACATATAGCTGACGCACTCTTACAGATATTCTCAATAATAGGATTACCGAATAAAATAACCACAGATTCTGATCATAAATTTGATAACGATATAATTAAAGAAATATGTGCAATACATAAAATTCAAATTCATTTTACCACCCCCTACAACCCTAACTCTAATTCACCTATAGAAAGATTCCATTCGACGATAGGAGAATTAATCAGAATACAAAAAGCAACTAATAAAAACGACACAGTGAACTCTATGCGATATGCACTAATAGCATATAATAATAGCATTCACTCAGCCACAAACTTCACCCCATTCGAAGTTCCTTACGGTCATACCAGCAGCCGTAACCCTTTAGAAATATATTACCCCCGCGAATTTTACCAAGATTACGTCAACAAACATAAACTCCACACAGAACAAATACATAAATTTTTAAATGCAAAACTATCTAAAGATAAAGAAAAATCTATTGAAAAATTCAACAAAAATACCGAAGAAATCAAATTTAAAATAGGTGAAAAGGTATTTAAACAGGTAGCAAAAACCGCAAGATCAAGAAAAACCGACCCAAAATACCTAGGTCCATATACCATAAAACAAATTCACCCCAACAATATAATCGAGATAATTGGAAAACACGTAAACGCAAAAAGCATTAAAGTACATGCCAGATTACTAAGACGACATTCACAAATTACAGAGCAATCTTCGGATACTTATGCATCGCCAGCATCTGTATAGCAGCTTTGGCAGCATCACCCGTAATACAACCACTACACAACGAAGACGGACTAATCGTTATTAAGGAAGCGAGAACGCTACATCAAATAGATGTATATAACTTAGTATGTAGTTACAATTTATCTAACATTTTTAACATTTTTGTAGACACTAGGGATACCTATAATTCTTTAATTAAGCAAACTAACGATAAGGAGCATTATGCGGATCAATACGTGTATGGACGCCAAATTAAATATATGATAGACACTATCGAAAATAAACTCTATTACCTAATGCCTAAACCACAGCGAACCAAAAGAGGTTTAATCGACGGACTTGGCGGCGTGATAAAAGCAATCACAGGTAATTTGGACGCCGACGACGCGAGATATTATGAACAACAAATACAGTTAATAAAAAATAATCAAAATAATTTATTAGAACAACAAAATTCAGGCTTTTCCATTATGAAATCTTATATGACCGCATACACGCAAGATCTAGATAGATTAAGTACTAACCAATTATTATTATCGAAAATATATAATCAATTAGGAAATAATTTTACTAACTTAGAAACTAGAGTAAATATATTACATTTGTATTTTCAATTAGAGAATAGTTTTCAGCAAATATATGACAAAGTAAGCCTCTTGGAAACGGCTATCACTTTCGCCACATTAGGAAAATTACATCCCAGTATCGTAGACTCAACTTTTCTTGTTAACGAACTTATAGACCTACAGGAAAAACTACAAGTAAAATTGCCAGTAGAACCGAATACATTAAATATTCATTTGTTAGAAAAAATAATATCAGTTAAAGCCTACATAAATAATTGCATCTTAACATTTATTATTGAAATACCTTTAGTTGATTCGATTGTATATGATTACCTACACCTGTATTCCATACCCAATAACTATAACCTTACCGTTATTCCAAAGGGTCCTATCCTAATAATGAGTACTGAAAAATATGCATACTTACATGAATCCTGTAGCGAAATAACAGAAGAACTCAACATTTGTGCACACCTTGAACTACAATCAATTCAAAATAGTCAAGACTGCGCTATCAAATTAATAAGACACCAGAAAACTGCAAATTGCACCTATATTCCAATAACTGCACCAGTAACGAAAATACAACAAATAAAGCAAAATTCCTGGATCATCATAGTCCAAAATGAAAAAATACTGCAAACCCAATGCGCCGAAGGAAGCCATTACCAACGAATAAAAGGAGCTTATTTAATCAGCACTACCGATGAATGCAGCCTCAATCTCAATGGAAAAACTATGCAAACTCATATGAAACATATAAATTTACAGGAAACCATACCTTTACCCCGTATACCTGTAACAAACATAAGTACGAGCTACACTCCAATTAAATTAGAAGAAATAGACCTAGACAACCTACATACGTTGTCTCATCAAATAGATAATATGAAAACGGTGAAAATAGCCGACGAACCATACTTCACCTATACCACAAGTTGGACCACAATAATATTGGTCATACTAATTATCACTGTAATATTTTATAAATTGAATAAAAGATTCCAAATTATACAAACTTGTCGCCGACAACCTAAAACTACGACTCAGCATCATGCAGCGGAGTTGCATCAGCCCTTAGATCAACAGCCGCAGCCAGTTGCAGCAGATACAACCCCTTGCCGACGCTTCGCTCTTGGACGGGAGGAATTACGTCAGCTATAATACCATCAGCAGATAACAAACTGTAAACAAGACCATTTGTAAAAGAACTCTAATTATAATGATTCAATTTTAATAAAACTAACTATCGCTGTAACCGTTAGCATTGTCATATATTTTAGTACGTAGTTTATTTTAGCACACAGTTTAGATAAGGAAAGTTTTCTTGTAAACAAAAATCATTGTATTAAATCAGTCTGCACTAAACACTCGTAAGAGTAACCTGTCTAGTTTCATTTGTATCTTTTTAAAAACCGCCTCACCGTCGAACACAACGTAATTCGTGCCAAAAGTATTAAACATTAATTATTCGTAAACTACAATGTCAAATGAAAAATTGTTACATACAGCCTTAGATAATATGTGAAGTGAAATTACTGATACACTTTTAGCTTTGTAATATGTGTCATTTTGAAAATAAAACTAAAATCGATGGAAATGAGAGCTCACTTGGTGATTTTTTTCTATCGAGAAAATTTCATTATATTATGTTTTCGGTTACAGTCGTCACTTTCATTTATAATGTATTTATCTATTAAAAAAAATTAATTAAATTATACTTTGTTTACTTAGACAAAATTCAAATTTAGGATTGGCTATTTCTCTTTATACCCGCTCTTAATGGATAGAGGTTAGAAATATTATGAAGTACTAACATTGAAGTGAATTTTGCAGCTTTTTCCCGATCAACACTCGCGGCCTTTCTCATGGGCTGTGTACATGTTATTTCATATGCATTTCACACAAATTCTGCACACAGCATCTATACTGCTGACCTTGTCTCTTGCAGTGTGGCGGTACATCGCTATTAGGTTTGTATTTTGTTATTATTATGTAAAACCTGTGTCCCGTATACGTCTGAATGTTTATCTACCAAGTTTCATGAAAATCATCAATCAAATCTCTTAAACGAATTAATTCGTTTAAGAGTTATGGAGGAACATACATACTTACATACATACATACACACATACATACACACATACATACATACATACATACATACATACATACATACATACATACATACATACATACATACATACATACATACATACATACATACATTTACAGATTTATTATTATATATACTAGCTGGCGCCCGCGACTTCGTCCGCGTTGAAAAAGAAAAAAGTAGCCTATCCTGTGTCCCGTACGTCTATATGTTTATCTACCAAGTTTCATGAAAATCAGTTGATTCGTTTAAGAGTTATGGAGGAACATACATACTTACATACATACATACAGAAAAGTTTCAGTATCATGTATAGAGCCTATAAACACGATATCTTTGAAAACAAAGTAACACTCCATGACCAACCCTTACAGATTTATTATTAGTATTGATGATGATTATACTAAAATAGACTAAGTACTACAGTAACTATGCTATGTGTTTCCGTTCTTTTTTATCCCTTATTACATAATTGCAATTACATTTAAACCATTTGCTTTTTTCATTTTTCTTGTTACTTATTTCATTGATTTGTCTATATTACTTATTACGAGTATGTACTGTTTTATTTTTATGTGACCGTGAGACCACGGTACCTCCGTATACCAAATATTGTATATCAAAGAAAAATCGGAGGTCCAGTAATAGAAAATGCCTCCGGAAATATATGTCCGAGATTTACCACAAATCCCATTGTGATCACAAGGGAACGCGTGTATCACAAAGAATTGTTTCTGATAAGTTAAGGTTTATTTATAAGTTAGTAGGTGTGCCTGCGGCTTTGTACGCGCTGTAGTTTGTTTTTTTTTTTTTGAAAATCCTAAAGGAACCTTACCTACATTTTTCCAGGTTAAAAGGTAACAAACAAAATTCATCTGTGTGCTAAATTTCATCAAAATCCCATTGGCTGTTTTTGCGTGATCGAAAAAACGATAACAAACATCGAAACGTACAAACTTTCGCATTCATAGATAATATTAGACGTTGAAGAGAAAATATAAAACGATACCTTAATTCGCAAAACGAATAACCACTTTTGGTTGAAAATGACTTTTTGATACGGGAGAAACTTAATGACAATTAGAATTTAATTTTTAAAAGGTCGATCTTTTAATACGAGCCATAATTTCCAATGTAAAATTGTCTTTTTTCTTTTCTCGTATCATACAAAAAAAAATTATAACGTTTTTAGTCTCCCCTGTAAAGTTTGGCTCAGAGGAGTTATTTGGTTTGCGAATTAAGGTATCGAAAAGTAATATAACGCCACCACAACGAGAGTGGCGCTTTCATTGTGGTGACATTTTTTAAATATTTTTAGGCTACCCCTCAGGAACCTAACATTGAATCAGAGTAATGAACTACATATGTGTGTGCCTTTCTTCCAAATAAGTACAGCCGTTTTTACGTGAATGATTAACAACCAAACATACAAACTTTCCTATATTATAATACCTTCTAACTGACCCGTTGAACTTCGTAGCTCCTCAGAAAACATGAAATTTATTCACAATTTTTCTCGTGAATATTCATGTGGTTTATTAATTATACTGTTCGGGGTAGAGACGAATTCTATTAATCAAAGATATTGTGTGACTAGTACGACTTTCTTTTTTATATGGTTTTATAATTTTAAATGGTTTATTATTTCAGATATCCTTCGCACAGTGCGGTGTTATGTACAGACAGAAGGTGTTCTATAGCGATTTTAAGTAGTTTTCTGTTGCCGCTAGTACTTTGCATACCATCGTATTTTGTGAGTAACTCTTTATATTTTTTAACTGTTTTGTAGAATAATTTTAAATTGTTTATCAAGGGAATACCAATCTAAACATTTACATTTTTGGAAGATTTTTTTTTTAGATTTTTGTACATTGAAAATGCTTATAACGAGTTTTTAATTTGGAGATTTAAATATGTTTGTATTACTTTGATTATTTCCGATTTATCAGTGCACGCACATAAATTACTTACAAATATTTAAATACACAAGAATACACGAGCAATAACTTATTCAATCTTTATTGCCTATATATTTCTGCCCTTCGAGGATAGAATTATTTTTCTGGCTGAAAGGTAGCTAGCTTCAGCTATGTCCTTTTCTGTACCCCTTAAATTTTGCAAAGTATGTGCAAAATTTCATGATTACCTATATACAAAATTCATATAAAAGAACTCACTTTTGCTTTTATAATATTAGTTAGAAATTTAGCATAATTTGAATGGAAACTGTATATAACAACGTTGCATTATTTGTATTCTTCGTAGACCCTCTACGCTGCATACAATGCAGTGAATAATGTAAAAATATTATAACTCTATCTGGATTTCGTCCGCGTTGAAAAAGAAATTGTATGAGTATGTACTCACGAGTATGTACAATGTAAAGTCGGGGTACGAAAACCTTGGTCAGTTTTAAAAATTATTTTTTTATCAAAGACCTGAAACTAAAGCACTAAGCAGACAACTGACTAACGTTTGAAATCAAATTTTTGCATGACTGATAATTGCCCTGGTGCAAGCAAATGTCGACTTTAAGGTGACGAACCTTTTCTTACTCCGACTGTACACGTATGACCGACCAGAAAAGTGCTTTATCAGTTTCGATAACAAATTCCATTCACTTCAAAATTCGCTAAGGCTTAGATTTGAAATAGCAATTAATTGACATAATTGTCACTTTGAATTTTCAAAGGAAAGACCTTATCATTCCACAACATACAAAGAATGTTCAATCTTAAGGTGATAAAGCACTTTATTTTTCGAGTTTACATAACAACTGAGGCTGGTTTTACAGTGACGCTTTCGCCAGCGCGGTTGGTTATCTATAGATTAGTATCTAATATTAGTATGTAGAATAATGCAGATGTTTTTGTTAGATAGCTTACACAATTTTCTGTTATCCATTATTCAAAGTAAATTTTCTGTAGTAAACAATTGTTTATATTTAGATTCAATTCTGTGGTGTCTTCTCTTATAACTTGTTTCCCAAAGTAAACTCGATGTAAATTTAATTTATTACCGCTTATGGTTAATCTAACCAACGTTATTTGGGAATTGACCTGGAGCGTTTGAATAATTATTGTTTGTCTTAATTGCGGAAATTATCTCCCGAAGTGGTTCAGATGGCGTGTTAGACAATGGTTAATCGAAATTTGACCAAGGCTATCGAATCACACCCCAATAACATTGATTTTCTTCTACTAAGCCACGAGTAGCTACGAATGTAGCACGTATTTAAAACACTTATTGTTTACACTAGCGACCCGTACCCGACTTCGCCCGGAATGAAATTTTTTATACAACTTTCTCGTTTATCTTCCTTCCACAAGTGAAAGCCGAATTAACTTCCAAGGTAAACAGCCCAACGGATTTCTGTTTCTCTCTTATTCTCTCAACGGATTTCTGTTTCTCTCTAATTCTCTCAACGGATTTCTGTTTCTCTCTAATTCTCTCAACGAATTTCTGTTTCTCTCTAATTCTCTCAACGGATTTCTGTTTCTCTCTAATTCTCTCAACGGTGTTCTGTTTCTCTCTAATTCTTTCAACGGATTTCTGTTTCTCTCTAATTCTCTCAACGGATTTCTGTTTCTCTCTAATTCTCTCAACGGTGTTCTGTTTCTCTCTAATTCTCTCAACGAATTTCTGTTTCTCTCTAATCCTCACAACGGATTTATATTTCTCTCTAATTCTCTCAACGGATTTCTGTTTCGCTCTTCTCTCAACGGTTTCCTGTTTCTTTCTAATTCTCTAAACGGATTTCTGTTTCTCTGTAATTCTCACAACGGATTTCTGTTTATCCGCTAACTACTTAAGACATGGATAGTTTTGGCGACTTGGTTACAAAATATAGTTTTTTTTTTCTATATATGAACCTTCCGCGACAGACGGACTCGGACAGTGACTTCAGTTTATACTATGTAAGGATCAAAGTGATTATTTTATAAGATAATTTCTATGGAATAGATATTGCTTCCTATTATATTAATACAATAAGTTAAACTTATCACAAAAGTTTATATAGATTTGTTTACTTTGTTTGTGTATATTAAATTCTATTACTGGAAACAGACAGTATTGGTATTCCCTTGTTAAAGAGGTTAGGGCTATAATCCACCAGCCCACTTTGAATTTATCACAGGTTTCCTCGCTTTTCACAGTTAGTGTAATTGATCATAATTTTTAATTTGTGTCTAATATAAGGGTCGGCAAGTAGGCTGATAGGCCACTTAATGGTAAGTGGCTACAGTCGTGAAACCCAAAAATTCTATGAACAAAAACTCAGCTGGGATTAAAAACTGCGTGTACTATGTCCGTGACCGAGTACTGTTTCCATAAATATGAGAGTTTGTCAACTTTAGATGAAAAATGGACACCATAGATAAATGTATTTGTTTTTTCAGGTGTTCAAAATTCACAAAGAATTCACCTTCGACGAGGCGTCAGGCAAAGCTCCTATGAAAGTGTTTCTGGTTGATTCAGATTACGACGGCAGTCTTTATCAGATTAATTTCTGGGTGCACGCTGTTGTTATAAAACTGCTTCCTTGCGTTATTTTAACAGTAATCAGTGCGTGGTTGATTAGGGCGTTGTATCTGGCGAAAGGCAGGAAAAAGGCACTTAAGGGTTACAGTGCATGTCCTGCAGATACCGTTGTTAATGGCAACGGGAACATATTTACAAGGAAGCCGACGAAGCGATCGAAGGCTGAGCGGCGCGCAGACCGAACCACGAGAATGCTGGTCGCTGTCCTCCTACTGTTTCTAATAACGGAGTTTCCTCAAGGCATACTTGGTGAGCTAACTCTTAGAGAATCTAAATATGAAAAGCTATAGATCTAGCAGGGGTGCTCAAACGGTGCTACCGAGTCGATCACTTGTAGAACAATTTTCAGGTATAGATCACCTGCTGTTAAAGTCTGAGCACCCCTGATCTAGAGGCATTTACTCACGTGCTAATGTAGAATAAGGCTAACTAGATTTAGAGATATATATATGTGTGTGTAATGTGTGTATGTATATGTTCCCTATGGACTCCAAAACCGCTGAATCGATTTTGATTATATTTTCAGACAATCTTCAGATTAGTCCAGCGGGTAATCCTGTGAAGTTTGGTAGCAATCGGACGCGGACGAAGTCGCGGTCAAAACTTAGTATAGCAAACTACCTAGTATAGTAAACTAGTATATACTAAACAAGTAGAGAACTACATTTTTATCTAAATCAATCTCTAAATTAATTTGAAAACAATTAACCATTAGAACGGTAGTAATACTATTCGCCTCTTTCTCCAACGTCAAGTAGGCTAAACCGTCACTTAAAGTCACCTGTCACCGGGAATAATTTAGCTGATATACCTTTGTTTGTACGATAAACGTCCCAAACATTAAATAGAAAATAATAATAAAAAATCGCCTATCGAATGATGCAGTAAACCGAGTGCATAATTCAATAAAACAGAAAATGATTTCTAAAAGTAACTAATCAACCCTTTACATGTAGTTTGTGAAAGAGGCCCTTAATCTATGCATTTAACTCTTATTAATCTGATGAAAATTAAAGTTACGACGTCTATATCATAGAAAATATTAAAATTAAATTATTTACTTATATTTTATATTTAATATATTAATAATAAAATATTTCTTATAATATAAAAATATAAATAAATATACATTATCTACTTTAATATTATAATATTTATTTCTGTTTGTCTCAGGCCTACTAAGCGGTATACTGGGTCGTTGTTTTTTCAAACGCTGCTATGACTTGTTCGGTGAGCTGATGGACGCGTTGGCGTTACTCAACGGCGCGATCAACTTCGTATTATACTGCTCCATGTCTAGACAGTTCAGAACAACTTTTGGACAAATGATGAGAAACCGCTGTGTGCCGACTCCAAGAGCCAGTTCTCATACTGAGTTGCAGACTACATTTGTTTAATATATAAGTAGAGTTAATAAGGTGAGGGCCTATCGCCATGTCATTATTATATGTACGAGTATAATAGGTGAGCCCGACCACGCTGTGGTTTCCTTTGACGTTCAACGGTCAGCGGCTGCCATGACAACGGCTAACTGCCACTTTCAATGTGACATGACAGGGGGTCCTCGATGGCGAGTTAGTTCTTCTCGCTTTCGGCAGGTGGCGCCGAAAAAAGCAATTTTCTTGCGATAGAAATTATATTATTACGCAAAATATAGATATTATCAATACTTGTTGTGGATTGCATATTGTACAAAAATTTCAAGTCAAGCCATCGGCTACTTTTGTAGTTATGCGTTATACACAAACTAACTCAATAAAATTAGTATATATAGAGGCATGGGCGTAGCGAGGTACGGGCAAGGGGGGGCAGCTACCCCCCTAGAAGAGCGGTTGTTCTGTTAAACTGTAATTTTTACGATCTTCATAGCTTGCGACGTTTCTTATAAGACCTAAGAAAAGAAACTAACAGGCTTGAAGGCTGGCTTGTGAAATCCAACAATACTAGTCTAGGCCAGAAGTGGAAGTCTTCGAAAAATAGAAGTCTTCGAACAATATGAGCGATAGCTCATTCTACGCGGAATGCAATTCTGAGAAAGGGGCTTTCAGGATTTTTTCTGCCAATAAAAATTGCAATTGTTATTAAAAAAAAAAAACAAAAACAAAAAAGCCCTTTAGATTTTTGATGATAACTCAAAAATTATAAGTGATAGCGAAAATCGCATTTTTTAAAATCATAATTTTAAAATCATAATTAAACAATAGAATGACAGAATTTTTTTTTTCAAAAATAAGAAACTAAGTTATTAAAAAAAATCTTACCCTATATAGTTTTAAAAAATCTTACCCACAATACTATTAAAAACAACGATGAAAACAATATAAGTAATCTAGGATTTTTTTGTCTGCCCCCCCTTATATACAATCCTGGCTACGCCCATGTATAGAGGACAATGGTGATTATGCTGATTGTGGTATGATGGGAAAGCTCCATCGGTTTTTAAAAGCCCCTATCCCTTCCCAATGTGTCATCCTTAATCCTACAGGTAGTCGGCATCTGCGATGTTGCTTGTGTTATGGGCGACGATAGCCACTTACCATCAAGTGGACTGTCAGCCTGTATGTCTAAAAAAAGAGAAACGTAAAAAGAGAAAAATATTGCTTTACATATTTTCTCAGGCGTTATATCTTTTATGTTTCAAAACGGACGAAGTCTCAGGCACCAGTTTGTACTTAATAAGCAAATTGAATTTTGATGCGAAATTCGTTTTTCTATTTGAATATTAATGAAAATATTCTATTGAATTGAATATTGCTGAATCTATTCTAAAAATAAAAAGCTTGTAAAATAGAAACCACGTTTTTAAATTTCTGCTCAAAAGTCGCCTCACTCTTATAACTTTGTAATTGACTGGCACCTGATTTGAATTTTAAATTCCTCCTATAAATCAGGGTATTTCGTAGAGGGTTGACGTGTCCAAAGTGAACAATATTGTCGGTTACATATTGTCATTTTAGAATAATTTGTTAGTTAGATAAGCCTTTATTAGTAGGTGTATCTGTTTTAGCGGACGAACACATCACATTTATATTGTCTGATAATATTATTAATGTATGTATAATGTAACAACGATAACGTTAGTCTATGGTTTGTTTTGATCGTGTTGTAAATATAACATTCTATTTTTAGATAGTAAATTAATTGATGTAATGTGCTTAGATAAGATATGTTTTTCAAAAATATATACTGTAAATAAATATACAAAATAACCAGTGTTTCACATGTATTTTTTAACTGTATAAGTACAGTAATAATATAAATAGAGAATGTTAAAAAAATATAGATTTAGAATTACTAACAGGCTATTTGATTCAAAAGCTAACAGGATTGTATCTAGCTCGAAGGATCAAAAATTTTTATGCCTCTTAGGGCCTCTTTCAAAAACTACATGTAAAGTGTTGATTAGTTACTTTTAAAAATCATTTTCTGTTATATTGAATTAGGCATCTCGGTTTACTGTATCATTCGATAGCCGAATTTTTATTATTATTTTCTATTTAATGTTTGGGACGTTTACCGTACAAACAAAAGTATATCAGATAAATTATTCTTGGTTACCGGTGACTTTAAATGACAGTTTGGCCTACTTGACGTTTGTGAAACAGGCGCTTAGTCAAATGCTGGTGTAATTTGTTATTTTGCATATAAGTATCAGTTGTAGTGCATACTGCATACATTTCATACAATCAATTGTAAAATAGAAATAAAAAAAATACAAAAATACAAAAACAATAAAGTTTCTTTTGTTTTTTCTAATTAAGTACATAAAGAAAAATATCTCTATCTATAATAAATAAAACTGAATTGTCTGTTTGTACTGCTTTTTTGTAATAAATGTTATTGAAGGCGCGTCAAAATAAAAGTTTTTAAACGTCCCAAAATATTTTAAATATTTTTTTTTAATTAAATAAAAATATTTCCAACAGTATTTATATTTTTTGCAATGCTAGGACGATGTAAACAACAAATTGAAAAAAAAAATACTGTCACTTCGCAGTAATGCGATGTCCTCTTTGTATTATATCGATGGATGTCCTAAAATGATTTAATTTTTTTTTTCGCAAATCGACACGTCGTCACGTGACTAGTATTTAAATATAATATTAAATTTAAAACAAATATTTAAATAATTTCAATCAGGGGCGTCGCATTCCTGCTTTAGAGTTAACCCATCTAATATTACTAGTATTAATATTACCCATCATCGAAATATATAATTATATTTGCAAGCAAGTTCGCTGATATTGCCCAATTATATATTCCTATCAGAATATCGCGTAGTACATATTACCCAATTATATATTCATATGAGAATAACTAAAATAGATATTGCTATTTTATTAAGCACAACTGTAATTTGAAGCTAGACAATAAAGGACAACGACCGAGAGTGATATTTCACAGACAAAACTGTTTGTTTTCATTTACATCTAATTTATGTACCTACTAACTACCTATTAAGTAATTTTGGCTTATACACAGGTGCAGTTTTCTAATTAAAAAAATAATAAGGTATCGAAAAAAATCCTTCTCTTGCAACTGGTTACGTAATTTCAGTTACGAATATGGAAGAAGGGATATGAACTGCATGTTATAAATTTGTGTAATGTAAAGTCGGGGTAAGAAAACCTTCGTCAGTTTTCAAATTCATTTCTTTATCAAATCGTAGACACATAAAGTCTGTTTTTTAATCTCAGAGACATCGTAATTTCAGTTACGAATATGGAAGAAGGGATATGAACTGCATGTTATAAATTTGTGTAATGTAAAGTCGGGGTAAGAAAACCTTCGTCAGTTTTCAAATTCATTTCTTTATCCAATCGTAGACACATAAAGTCTGTTTTTTAATCTCAGAGACAAAAATGACACATGCAAATGTCAAGTTTGCATATAATGATACCATGTAATGTATGTAATGCATGTCACATGTAATGTCATTTTTGTCTGAGATTAAAAAACAAACTTTAGTACCTTTAACTAAAGCACTAAGCAAGTAAACATCAATGTTCTTACTTCTTACTTCGTCAATGTGACGAACCTTTTCTTACCCCGACTGTTTAATAAGGAAATATTACATTCAAGAGAAAAATGTGTTATTGTTGAAATAAAAAATGTTTTTTGTAAATGTTTCTTATTTAAATTTTTAATAAAAAAAAATTGAGGATTTTATTAAAATTTAGAACTGAAGATCTTTCTAGATTTCGCATATATTAAATCTACATTAAATCAACCCTTCTATTGCGTTGCTTGTGTTATAGGCGAATGGTAGCCACCTTAACATAAAAAAATGCAATTAATAAAAACCATACAAAATAAATTATCATGTTTATCATGATCATGTTTAAATTATCAAATAAATACCTTTATCAGATAGAATAATATATACCTTTCAACCAGTGAAAGAATTATTGTTCAAATAGATATCTTTAAGTAATCTTCAAAGGTTAATCTTCGAACAGTAACCACAGTGGCTCCCAAGATTTTAACCCTCCACGAGTATAATAGAGATAAACGTACTATTCCTTGAATTCGTCAGTTCACAAAGGATGCGTTAAAAGGAAAAATGTAACAATAGATAACGTCGCATTCAAAGCAACTCGGCTCGGCCTCCTACAAGCCGAGGCTCGACCGCGAAATGAACGGACAAAGATGAGCTGAGCGAGTTTCTTGAAGCGAGAAATAGTTAAAATGATAATGTGTGAAGCTCGACCTAGAAATAGTTGCCAGCGGTGTTAGTGTTGTGACGCGTTTGATACATAACGGTTGTGTTACAAAATGTATGAAGACTCGAGCTCTGAAGATGATTTTCACACTGATTATGAAAATAGCCTGGTACTATAAAAGAAAATATAGACATCCACCAAGATATTGGATAAGTATAGTCACATTGAGACTCGGCTAGTTCATACTCTATTTTTAATGACTTAGGTAGATGCGGCTTCAATAAACTCTTCCATTGCGTATATCAAAAAATAATGCGCTAATTGAACAGGTGGTCGCATCCCTACAGTCGGGCGAGCGAGGGGCGCGGGCGGAGTGTGGTAAGGGTGCCGGACACCTCGCTCCGCTCAAAACTCGCAACCAACGCAATGACACAGCGAGGCCGCTCATTAATGACCTCGCTCATTTCGCGGTCGAGCCCAGGCTTATGCCCACCTTCCACTGAGAAAGAGTAATGAGTGGGAAATAGGTGGGCGGAAGAGAGTGAAATAGTTTTTGCCTTCCACTAAGAAATAGTTTTCTAGAAAGGTTTGTTGGCCTTCCATTGGCAGCGAGATTGCGAGCGAATTGAATTGAATTGAAATCAGATGAGCGAGGTTTGCGGCGCATAGCATAGCGAAACATAGCGAAGATGAACGAGGGGCAGGGAAGGTCGAGAGGGGATGGTTGCTTTGCGGAGTCCGTTCAAAACTAGTTTTCAAGACAATGCGACGCTCGCCCCGTTCCGCTTTACTCTTTTCTATGGAAGCACTTGTATGGAATATAGTGTTGCTAGTCGAGCGGACTTCGTACGGAGTCCGCTGGGGACCCACTCAACTCTGCAACCTCGTTTGTAACTCTTTCAACTCGCTCACTCCGCTCAGCTCACTCTTTCTAAGTGGAAGCACTTGTTTTGAGTTTTTCGTTGCGAGTTAAACGGAGTCCTTAATGGGTCCGCTCCGCTTGCAGTGGAAGGCGGGCATTATACATGAGCCGACCCAGCGAAACTATACATATATATATAATAAGTTCACTATTTTTTAAACGTCTTTGATCTTATATATTAAAAATTAATAATCTTTAATCTTTGATCTTAATATTAATAAAAGAATTCTTTCTCAATAGCCAGAATATTTTTTGATGTCCTTGTAGTTTTACAGAATTTAATTTAAGTTTTATTTGGAACTAGCTCTGCCCGCGACTTTGTACGCATGGAAGAGCGCGTTTTTTGTTTATTTTTTGTGAACTGATTAAAATGAAACTAACATTAAGGGTCAGCGCAGACCGACGGAGTGGCGGCGAACTATGCGCTATCAATTGAAAAATCGACTTTAGTTACTTTAGCTGAAGCTTCGCAGCGCGCCGCTCGACCACGCTTGGCGACGCGAGAGTATTTTCTTTTATTATACCACTTTCAATCACATACTGAAGTAAGTAACTAAAGTAGATTTTCAATTGATAGCGCATTAGTCTATTCGCTGCCACTCCGTCGGTCTACGGCAGTCTACGCTGACCCTTTAATGTTATGGGAAACTTATTACAATACTTTAGTAGAAACCGCATTCAAACTGGCTAAGCCTTATTTAGATTAGCGTGCACAAACGCACAGACAAACAACGATTTTATTATAAGTAAGTAAGGTGATTATTATGAAATGAATTTTTTTGATGTTTTATTTATATGAATGAAATTGAAATATATGAAATTAAAGGGTGTGTCAGTGTTATTAAAAACTTATTCTTTGGGTTTTTAAGTCATATTATTATTATTTGCATGATAAAAATAATTGTTTTTGTTTTGCTAGTGGAGTAATTTTGGTAGAATCTATAATGGTAGCCAGAGGTCAATTATTCTGAGGAGAATTCCCTTTTTATCTCTTAAATACTCTTGAGGGTCCCAACTTAATAATTTATATACTCTGCCAGTAAAGTTACGGGTGGTCGCAAAGTTACGGTCCATTCAATATAATACGAGTATTAATAAACAATTTGTATAGTTTTCTTTTATGTTAAGGTCGACAGACAGGCTGACAGTCCACTCGATGGTAGATGGCTACCATCTCCTATATCACAAGCAACGTCACAGGTGCTGCAAGTGCGCTGCCGACCATAATAGGATTATGGATTGGGAGGGGATATGGAAAATGGGCTCTGACATCCGTTACTCACTCACTGAAACACAACAGCACACATGCTGTTATTTCACGGTGATCTTGTCGAAGTGGGTGATGACTGTTGCCAGACGGGTTACCCAAATGACTGCGAAATACACAATTCAGTATAATAGAGAGAACACTAGTTCTCTCTATTATACTGAATTGATTTGTATTAATGTCAGCTCCTTTTTTTTAACGTTGTGAAGTCCTCATGGATACCCAGCAGCGGAGGGAATGTTGCTGGGTTATGTCGGAATCATAAGTGTAGTGTATGTTGGCTATAACATATATATAACACTGGCTCGGAAATTCACTATATGTGGCACGTCACACAATTCACACCTCCTGCTCCGGCTCGCGGCTTACGGAATATTCCTCAGTGTTGCCACCATAGATTTATTATTACTCCCGTTACGTATCTATGGTTGCCACCATACGGTGAACGCGAGACAGTGTAATATAATTATGATTTCGTTATATCTGTACACAAATATTACAATAAGTACCTTCTGGCTAAAATCCAACGACTTTCTAGCGTGGCCGTAGATGGGCAGTGTAGCGGGAGCGTTGTGTTACGGCATCTGGGGCCCTAGCCAAGAGCAAGCCAATGCAAACCGGAGCGTTGCGTATTTACGAAACGATAGAAAATAAAGCCCGGTGATTGGTTGTTGTGACGCCCACATAAAATTTTGACCAATCACTGGGCATTATTTTCTATCGTTTCGTAAATACGCAACGCTCCCGTTTGCATTGGTTTGCTCTTGGCTAGGGCCCCAGCTACCGAGCGCTGTTGCTAATACGCCTGTCGAGCGCGGTGAGGGCTACGCTCCCTGTGAGAACTTCAGCGTACCCGAAAGTGGAGGTACGCCGGCCCTCTCGGGGGACTACCATGTTAGTCCTAGGACGTCCACTGCTGTATAGGCCTGGAACCGATCAGAAGCAACCTGGGAACCGGAGTCATCCCGCGGTCTTTTTAATTTCGTCTGTCCATTTTTTTTTTATTTTTTCTTATTTTAAAATACCTAATTAGGTTAGCTATTAGTTATTAATTTTATTGCCTATTAGCTTCATATAAAAATTACCTAAGTTTAAATATCCGTTTCTCTGTTTCGTGTTCATGTTGCAGCCTTGCACGGCGGTAATCCTTTAATTAAAGCCTTTAATAGTGGAAAGATAGTTGTTAAAGGACATTAAGTAACCTTAAACCTTATATGGCACGTGGTTTTCTTTTCAGCAGTAAAGGCACTTTTCCAATAATGTCTTTCATTACAGCATTAAAACAGCTTTAATAAATGATTGAATTATATAGCTGCAAGTGCGCTGCCGACAATAGTAGGAAGGACTGTGATGCAGTGTGCCCTACTATTTTATATAAGACTAGTTGGCGCCCGCGACTTCGTTCGCGTTGAAAAAAAAAAAGTAGCCTATCCTGTGTCCCGTACTTCTAAATGTTTATCTACCAAGTTTCATGAAAATCAGTTGATTCGTTTAAGAGTTATAGAGGAACATACATACATATATACATACATACAGAAAAAAATTCTAAAAATCGTCAATTTAGTTTCAGTATCATGTATAGAGCCTATATACACGATATTTCTGAAAACAAAGTAAATTACTCCATGACCGACCCCTACAGATTTATTATTAGTATTGAAGACTGCGTCAATATAAGTTCGCCTATTCTAAAACAACGTGACACGTAATTTTTGTATATAAAGAGATTACGTTGGTTTGTGTACGCTTGAAAATCTCGAGATTGGGTGGACCGATTAATTTGGTTTTCACATAGAAAGAGGGATAAACGGGGATGATTTTATATATGTACCTACTAGCTGATGCCTGCGACTTTGTCCGCGTTGAAAAGTAGCCTATCCTGTGTCTTGTACGTCTAAATGTTTATCTACCAAGTTTCATGAAAATAAGTTAATTCGTTTGAGAGTTATGGAGGAACATGTATACATACAATACCTACATTTACAGATTCCTAGTATTGATTGATTGATGATTGATGATTAATGAAAATGCACCCCTGGCAAAGCCGGGCGCGGGTCGCTATTTGTATTTATGTTTGTGTACATTAAACCATTTTGGCATAATAGTATCTGTAAAATAAATTGAGTAGGTATTGTAGTATTAAGCCCGTATTTAAAATTTGGGTTGCGACCTGACTTCAATAGGAGCTGTGACATGTGTACAGAGGAATGATTAATTGCAGTTCCCCCTCTGCTATAATTATCCATTTAGCAAATACTTCATTCATTCATTCACCATTTATTGCCATTTTTGTGACCAAGGGTAAGGATTATGCTCCGGCAATAGCGACTACACAAATTCTGTCCACGGCATACTGATAAGGGTGCTTTTGAGTTTGTTTTAAACCGCATATTCCCAAATTATTACTTTCGCTTGAGAGCTGAACTTTGACAACAAAAGAATTTCATAAGAAGACTCATAATAATAATAATAATAAATCATCATAAAATAATAATAATACACTAATAATAAATCTGTAAGGGTTGGTCATGGAGTAAGTTACTTTGTTTTCAGAGATATCGTGTTCATAGGCTCTATACATGATACTGAAACTAAATTGACCATTTTTAGAATTTTTTTCTGTATGTATGTATGTATGTATGTATGTATGTATGTATGTATGTATGTATGTATGTATGTATGTATGTATGTATGTATGTATGTATGTATGTATGTATGTATGTATGTATGTATGTATGTATGTATGTATGTATGTATGTATGTATGTATGTATGTATGTATGTATGTATGTATGTATGTATGTATGTATGTATGTATGTATGTATGTATGTATGTATGTATGTATGTATGTATGTATGTATGTATGTATGTATGTATGTATGTATGTATGTATGTATGTATGTATGTATGTATGTATGTATGTATGTATGTATGTATGTATGTATGTATGTATGTATGTATGTATGTATGTATGTATGTATGTATGTATGTATGTATGTATGTATGTATGTATGTATGTATGTATGTATGTATGTATGTATGTATGTATGTATGTATGTATGTATGTATGTATGTATGTATGTATGTATGTATGTATGTATGTATGTATGTATGTATGTATGTATGTATGTATGTATGTATGTATGTATGTATGTATGTATGTATGTATGTATGTATGTATGTATGTATGTATGTATGTATGTATGTATGTATGTATGTATGTATGTATGTATGTATGTATGTATGTATGTATGTATGTATGTATGTATGTATGTATGTATGTATGTATGTATGTATGTATGTATGTATGTATGTATGTATGTATGTATGTATGTATGTATGTATGTATGTATGTATGTATGTATGTATGTATGTATGTATGTATGTATGTATGTATGTATGTATGTATGTATGTATGTATGTATGTATGTATGTATGTATGTATGTATGTATGTATGTATGTATGTATGTATGTATGTATGTATGTATGTATGTATGTTCCTCCATAACTCTTAAACGAATCAACTGATTTTCATGAAACTTGCTAAATAAACATTTAGACGTACGGGACACAAGATAGGCTACTTTATCTTTTTCAACGCGGACGAAGTCGCGGGCGCCAGCTAGTCTTTAATAAAAAAAATGGGTCAAAAAAAATCTTGATATTAGTATATTTTTCTTAGCAGTAATAATGACAGACACATTTAGATATATTGTATTATTCTTTTAACTTTGACGTGTCGAAAATGAATATTGTTTACGTGTGCTTTTACAAAAGCTATAGTAATATTTAGTAGGTACAACAAGTAAGGAATATTTTCTTAGTAAATATTAGATGTCGACATAAGATTGATGTATTGGAATAACTGTAGGCATCCCTGTGACGTGCATGATAAATACCCTCGTGTTTGTTATTCAGAGACCGGCAGACTATGGCAACACCGCATTGTTTATTGGATAATCCATTCTTAGAAAAAATATTCATTCATTCAGGTCGTGAACTAATTGAATTTCATGTAGAACGGTTCGAATAATTTACTTTTAAGAAGCAAAAGCATTTCTCCTGTATTCCTCGTGAATATTTATATCAAATCTTTTGAATTTTATTTTATATTATTAGTATTGAATACTAGCTTGCGCCCGCGACTTCGTCCGCGTTGAAAAAGAAAAAAGTGGCCTATCCTGTGTCCCGTACGTCTAAATATTTATCTACCAAGTTTCGTGAAAATCAGTTGATTCGTTTAAGAGTTATGGAGGAACATACATACTTACATACATACATATATACATACAGAAAAAATTGTATAAATGGTCAATTTAGTTTCAGTATCATGTATAGAGCCTATAAACACGATATCTCTGAAAACAAAGTAAATTACTCCATGACCAACCCTTACAGATTTATTATTAGTACTAGTTGGCGCCCGCGACTTCGTCCGCGTTGAAAAAGAAAAAATAAGAGTTATGGAGGAACATACATACTTAGATACATACATACATACATACAGAAAAAAATTCGACAACGAAGTCGCGGGCACCAGCTAGTTTTAAATAATATTTTAATGTTTCAAACATAACAACACACTAAAAGAAACATCTAAAAGTTTTAACACCTAAAAGAAAAGATCGAACGAAGTCACGGGCACCAGCTAGTATGTATATGTATAATCATATGGATAGATAAAACCTAATAGTAAAATTCATTAAAAGTATAACTACGAGTATATGAGATAATCGCATGTTACCTACAAGGACTCAAATTAATTTTAAAATCACGAAAAAGTACGCCTATGTGAATATTGAAGGTTCATTAAAAAATTAAAAGCTTCCATTTTTAAGCTGGGAGATTAAGCTTAAGGTAATGAGAGAGAGGGTTCCATCCCTCTGTCTGACAATTATAAGGCACTACATAGATTATAAATTAATTACTGACGCCTATCCTATATAACCCCCAATTTAATGTATTAACTCTCGAATAATTACTTTAAAGTTTAATTAAGATAACAATTACTTGAAATCCCTTACTCACTCACCGAAACACAACAGCACACATGCTATTATTTCACGGTGGTCTTCTGTAAGGGCCATCTGTATGGTCGATTTTCTTCTGTATGGTCTTTTGTAAGGTCGTTACTGCTGATTATAAGGTCGTACTAGATAGAAAAAAAAACAGTGGCAATCCGGGAGTGTACGTGTTTATTTTTTGAATCGTCAGGAAATATTTTATTGTGCAAGAAATACTTTTAAATGAAGTGTTTTTTTATTCATTATTATAAACTACTACTACAAAAGTTATACTACCCACTACTAGAAAAAAGAGTAAGCTTTCAGCAGCTCCTCTATACTAAAAATGTTGACGACCTTTTTGGAATATCAATGGACTTTTTCTATTTTTTATTTATTTATTTATTTATTTTAGGGAAACATACAATATCTCGATACACATTATACAGATACAAATTAAATAACTAAAACATATTACAAGACTACAGAATACATAACATTGAAGCTGAAAGAAAACATACACAAAGGCACACAAAAAAAAGAAAAAGAAAGAGAAAAAGAAACAAATACACCAGTTAACATATAACATACCAAATAAATAGATAAACTGGCCGCTACAAAAAGACCACTACAGAACTATATTTTCGAGGGCATGTTTAAGGCTTCGTTTATAGGCTCCTATAGGACAATTAAAAATATCTAGATCTAGTAAATGTTCATTATAAAATTTACAGGAGCGATGCAAAAAGGTATTGCTAGTAAATTTTTATTTGAAATTACTGTGTTCTTTTATAAATTGCCAACAGAGGTGTCGGTAATAGGTTGTCTAGGCTTAACAGTGTCGCGAGTTATTGGTTTTTTCCCATCTCAAAAATGCCCAACGCGCTACTAAAACTTAACTACTTGTTTACTAGTTTTCAAATTTCGCATAGATCAAAGCAACCTGTACCAGGGGGATTCCCATTGATTCGTATATATTAAATTTTAGTAGTTATTTAAACTTGCCTATTTTGGGACTAACTTTGAGAAGGGTAACGATGTCGCATAACAATATTCTATTGAAGGCTACAGATATTTTACAATTAAGTAACTCACACACACATTAGAACGACAGTTATTGAAATATTAAATATTGTTTAGAAACTTATCAAATAATGTACATTATATTTATGTGAAATTTATGTGTAAACTCGTCTGAATCCTACTAATATTATAAATGCGATAGTTTGTGAGGATGTATGTATGTTTGTTACTCTTTCACGTAAAATGTACTGAATGGATTTTGGACAAAGATTTAAATCGAGAGATGCGGCATTACTAGCGAAACTGTGTTACAAAATACAACATACATTATATTAAAGACAAAAGTATAAAATATATATACTTTTGTCTAAATAAACTTTTAAACACAGACAATACATTCCTTACTTCAAAAGTGACTGTGACGATAGTGATGCTCTCAACAAGCGACCGTCACTCACTGTAGCTGGCGTGCAACTGTAGTTGGGTGTAGCGCTTACGCTAAACCCATTGTTAAGAATTTTCGGTGTGTTTTTAGTATGGCGCGAGGAGATTACGCCGCATCTTTCGATTTAAATCTTTGATTTTGGATGAAATTTGGCACACAGATATTATATTATTACCTGGATTAACATATTTTATATGATACTTTTTATCCTGAAAAAAGTGGATAGTGGAGAGATCGATAAACGAGGAAGGTTTGTGTATATATGTAATTTATAAAAAAAATAAAGTATCCGTGCGAAGCAAGTGGGCTAGTGGGCTATAATTTAAGATTTTTAAGTCTTGGAGTTACTGCATAATAAATAATTCTTTTTAACAAAAAAAAAAGATATCAAACCGTTTTCTCATGGATGTCATTCTCAGAACTGGACCAAATTGAAATGGGACCACACGGGAAGCACCAGCTGTCAAATAAAAAAAGAATCATCAAAATCCTTTCACCCAGTCGAAAGTTCTGATCTAACAAACATAAAAAAAATACAGTCGAATTGAGAACCTCCTCCTTTTTTGGAAGTCGGTTGAAAAACCCTTTATCTACTTCATAAACATTAATTAATCTTCTTTTTTAAAATAATGTGTACGCTTCAAAAACTCGAGAATTAGTAGACCGATTTCACTTCGGTTTTTACATATAGAAAAAGGAATAAACGGGGAAAGTTTGTATATATAAAAATTGCACATCAAGCGAAGCAGGGAGAGGGGTGGCTAGTAAATTAGAGAAATAATAATAGATAAGCTAAAAGCAACTGTCCCTTCATACAATTGGTTTAGTATGTTAGTTTATCAAAGAGAAAGGTTAATTAGGTAAGCTACCCAATTTTATTCTTAGGCCCCTACCAATTCTAGTAGACTAATCCGGATAAGATAAGATAAAGCTTTGTACGCACGAGTGGGAACAGTAACAATATATAATTAAGTAACAAAACTTTTCCTATTATTTATAACAAGCTGGCGCTCGCGGCTTCGTCCGCGTTGAAAAAGAAAAAGTAGCCTATCCTGTGTCCTATACGTCTAAATGTTTATCTACCAAATTTCATGAAAATCAGTTAATTCGTTTAAGAGTTATGGAGGAACATACATACATACATACATACATACATACATACATACATACATACATACATACATACATACATACATACATACATACATACATACATACATACATACATACATACATACATACATACATACATACATACATACATACATACATACATACATACATACATACATACATACATACATACATACATACATACATACATACATACATACATACATACATACATACATACATACATACATACATACATACATACATACATACATACATACATACATACATACATACATACATACATACATACATACATACATACATACATACATACATACATACATACATACATACATACATACATACATACATACATACATACATACATACATACATACATACATACATACATACATACATACATACATACATACATACATACATACATACATACATACATACATACATACATACATACATACATACATACATACATACATACATACATACATACATACATACATACATACATACATACATACATACATACATACATACATACATACATACATACATACATACATACATACATACATACATACATACATACATACATACATACATACATACATACATACATACATACATACATACATACATACATACATACATACATACATACATACATACATACATACATACATACATACATACATACATACATACATACATACATACATACATACATACATACATACATACATACATACATACATACATACATACATACATACATACATACATACATACATACATACATACATACATACATACATACATACATACATACATACATACATACATACATACATACATACATACATACATACATACATACATACATACATACATACATACATACATACATACATACATACATACATACATACATACATACATACATACATACATACATACATACATACATACATACATACATACATACATACATACATACATACATACATACATACATACATACATACATACATACATACATACATACATACATACATACATACATACATACATACATACATACATACATACATACATACATACATACATACATACATACATACTCGTAGATATATTTTTTAAAATTGTAATGTAAGTTTAGGTAAATTTACCAGGTTTTTGGAAAAAAGCCAAGATGACGATCCTTATATCTTATGTATACAATGCATTTTTTCTGCAAATTATATACTTGTTGATAAATAACGTTATTAAGCCACTTAGTTAAGGGTTGGTTAGTTATTTCAACACAAGGAGCAATAAAATAGATAATCTTAGATTCATTTGTTTATCTAGTCATAAAATTGTATTTCATTAAATTTATTGCTCAGTGCCAACAAGTTTATGTAGTAGGCTTTCGCTTCAAAATTATTATTTAATTTAAAAGTAAATTGTGTATTTTCAAAAGAAATATTTCACCAAAATCTGTTCTGATTCTGACTTCTTCTTGTTAATTTTGTACAAAAAAGGGTGTGCTTTCTGGGAGTGTTTATTTTTGTTGGAAAAAAGGTTACGTATTCAATGATGCGTTACAAAGTTTATCCAACAATTGTATCCCTTTTGTGATAAGAATTACTTAAGAAATACTTTTCATGTTATTTCCTTTGAGCACTCAAAAGAATTGAAATCAAAACGAATCCTTTAGTGAAAAGTTACACCAAAAAATAAATAAATCAATACGTAGGTATTTTAAATTATAAATACAAAGCCATATTATTTCGATACCTACATGATATTATTAGAGACAAAAAACAAATGATACTTTTTTAAAATATATTCTAAATTTATTGATTCACTAGATTCAGATGAGCACTAAGGGATTTTCCCACTTTTTCCAACCCTTCCCAATCTTTTATCTATACTTTTAATAAAATCGCAAGCGAGCCGTGTGTGACTGTGTGTGTGTACATTAAATAGTTTTTTGAAAAATAATAATTAAAAAAAAAAAAATATTTAAAAGAAAATATTTTTTCTTAATAAAAATTTCTGGATCCAGTGAAAAACGTCGTTTGTAACGTGTGCTGGCTGTAATTTCTGAAAGAGGATCTGAAACTAACCGAAATGTAAGATGAAAGCACTCTACTCGGTATCCTCTGGGGAATATGACCCGGGGATCTTAGCGTTTGCGCCTACATTACATGTGTACTCGTACCTACTGTGCGTGCATAGTTGTTTTAACTATTTGCATTAGAAAAAGGTTAAATATAATTATAAGCTTGTTATAATTAAATTGGTTACAATATAAATTTATAAAATAATTAAAACTAGAGTGCCGCAAGCAGCGGGGCAATGCCCAAGCTACTGGTTGTTACGAGTCGCAGATCGAGGAACCTCTTGATTATTATTATTCAAATTAGATCTTGAGAAAGTGACAACGTGAGGTTGCGAATATTGGTTAGGGAGCCCACGATGCTAAAAGTGTAGTCACTTGAGCGTCGTGGGGACCTATTGGACTTTGAAGATTGGATGGTAAGAAGAAAAAAAGGTTATATGAAGTTTTTCATTTCAGCGGTGGGGGTGAGCGTCTACAGTTAAAAATTTTGTAGGCGCTATATTTTAAAAAATCCTCCATATAATCGTCAGATTAAGAATCAGCACGATAAGGAATTTAGACTGAACCGTCTGTATGAAAATCTAACGCGCTCGAGTATTACAAAATGAGAATTTTTTGCATTTTCAAAAAGCTGCTACGAGCTTGCGTTACATACGAATCGTCTGAATTTTAAATGGAAGCTTAGTTTAGGTTCACTTAACATCTCCTCTGAAAATCTGACGCGCTCGAATAAATCCAAAAATCCCATCTTGGGCTCCCCTACCATAATAATTGTGGAGTTTTATTAAAAAGTTACCTTGAGGAAGTAGAACATGTCTACTGACTGACGAGGGTTAAGATTTCCACGTACTAAATAAAATGTTTATTTGCTAGGTAGGTTCCCACTATAAATGCTGGACCGGTAGAATTTGCCGGAAACCGGCGCCCTGACGTAAGTGTTCACATTAAACCGGATGCCGCATCATCGAAGTTTGGTTTCAGTATAACATACTTCACGATAACAATGCTGCTAATTTCGCTGCTTAAAAACTAAAGGGCCACAAATCAAAATTACACTTTTTACAGAAGAGCTAATCGAAAAAAAATTAAATTATTTTTTGGAAATTTTTTTTCTTATTATATATATCAAATATATCGCTGCTTAAAAACTAAAGGGCCATAAAACAAAAAACTCAAAAAATTTTTATTGCAAAAATACAATCACAATCCTTCATATTGTATGTTGCAAAAAGACTTATGGTTGTTTTATTCCATATTTAGTATATTTTGATCATTTTTTTATATATTCAAAAGTAACTTATATGCTTATATCTCTTCTAGTATTAAGTTTATTATGAAAGTACTTAAAACATTTAATGCTACTTAAAAATACGCTTCTAACTATGTATAATATGCATATATTTGATATATATCTAATAAGAAAAAAATAGACAAAAATAATTTAATTTTTTTCGATTAGCACTACTGTAAAAAGTGTAATTTTGATATGTGGCACTTTAGTTTTTAAGCAGCGATATGCATAAGAAATAAAGCATATAAGTTACTTTTGAATATATAAAAAATGATCAAATTATAAAAAAATAGTTTTTAAGCAGCAATTTGTGGACCGTAAGCCTGTCTGACGACTTTAACATAAAAAAACAGTGGCACTCCCAAAAGTGCCGACAGAAGTGAAATCTTGAACAATTACGTGTGTATTTTTTGAATCGTCAGAAAATATTTTACAATATTCAATAGTTTTTTCCCATCTTAATTTTTTTTTTTTTAATTCATTTCGATTCAATTAATTTTCGCACAGTTTCAGTTGTATTGTGTAGACAATATATATATGTCAACAAAGGTGTCGGTTAACACGGTTAAACGGTACGGTAACGAGTTCAATAGTTTTTTCCCATCTCAAAAACAAAACAAATATTCCCAACGCGCCTTCAAGTTTTCACTTCAAAAATGTCATTATATGGTTATAATGTCGGTATGACGGCATATTTATTTCCACAGAATTTATTGATTTTTTTCAAACATGGTGAATTATTTACATCAAACGCCTAAATATCACCAGCAAGTATATTTCAATACATTTGCAAAATACGAAAAGCATTAGGGAATCAGGAGGCGGAAGGTGAAAGTAACTTACAATACGTATCATTGACCCGTTCGACACCAAAAGGGTGTAATGGACATGTAATACTCAAGGAAAATGTACTTAAACATATCCATTCACCCATTCAACCCTTACACTCGCCTTCTGAATGTAAACAATACAAATTGCGACTCCCTTCCTGTTAAACTTAATGTATAACAAATAATCGCCGTCCTTCGAGAATCTTCAGCGACAATAACAATGTTCTATTTTTGTTGGCTAGTATTTAATTAATTACGAGTATAATAACCTCAATTAATCTAGAATACATAATGTATAAGTGACTTCAGAATAAGGAATAATTTCCACCTACTTAACTTGAAGCACTTAGAAATATTTTAATTAATTTGATGTCACTCGTACATCTCTTTTGAGGTACATTTCTGGCTTCAGGCTTCGCTTAACTTAAGCTGCTTTATAATGAGACTTCAGAACGACTAAACATTTATCCTTATTACAGAACTAAATAAAAGTACAATATTGAATTTTGGGAGTAAAAAAGTTCGCTAACAAGTTTCACAAAAAAAACCGTAATAACAATTTCGTTTACTTTTTCCTTTCGTTAAAAGTTATTTACGTTCACCATTCGAAGAATCGAGAGGGCTTAAAGACACTGATAAATACTTACTAAACGACCAACATAACAGTTAAACATTAATTAAAATGTGCCAAAGTACCCAATATTGCAGTGTAGGAATTAAGTAAGTATACAACATAGAGTAAACAGTACTTAACCAGTATAAATACTACTTACTCTATGGTATACAGTGTGTTCGGTCAAAAACTAGCGATATTCTAGGTACATAAATTACAACTATATTTTAATACACAAATACAGCTCAAAATCTAACATAGTAAAATAAGAAAAAGGATCATTATGTTTTATTTTTGTAATATTTTTTAGAGTTCAATATTTTTATCAAGTTACGAAAATGTGAACTTTATTGTTTCGTAATGCAAACAATAGACGATATTGTCGCCTTCCGAAAAAGCCTACTTTCTTCTCAGTAACAACAAAACTTGGAGATATATAATTTTTTTATAAACACGTAGTGTCTTATGAAATAATAACTCTTTTTAACAAAAAATAAACCGAATTCAAATCGTCTCATGGTCTTTTCACATGGATGCCATTGTCACAACTGGACCAAATTGAAACGGGACCACACGGGACACCAGCTTTCAAATAAAAAAGAATCATCAAAATCATTTCACCCAGTCGAAAGTTATGAGGTAACAAACATAAAAAAACAATAATAAAAAAAATAAATAAAAAAAAATACAGTCGAATTGAGAACATCCTCTTTTTTTGGACGTCGGTTGTAAAATAAAAGAGCTGCCACATATAGAGGAAGTGGTTTTTTTTAATTTATTTAATAAGGTACACAAAACAGGACACTGACAAATACATTGAATAGATACAAATTACATCGAAGTGAACTAGACAGAGGCCCTAAACATTGTGTACACAGCATGTCCAAACAAAACAGTGATGGCGGCTGTACACAATATGTGGCCAAGGTGTTGGGCCAACGTGTTGGGCCAACGTGTAGAGAGATACTTGGCGGTATGTTGGCTTAATTGGTCTAGTTGACGCCAACATTGGCAGGCCAACCGAATAGTGTCGGTTTTTTGTGCACACATCATAGGATCTTGGCGCGCTCCGCAAACAGCGTTCACACGTTGGCGTCTCTTGTTCAGTTCGTTGTTACTCGTTTCGTTAGCAGAGACAGTACAGACAGTCTACGTCCATCTTTATCGTAGCGCCAATGCAGAATGATCAGTAAGCCAATGTGTAAACAGCAACCTTGGGGATGCATCATTTTGGCCCGACATGTTGGCCCAACACCTTGGTCCCATGTGTACAGCGGGCTTTACACATTACAAAACGAGACAAAAGAAGGAAACAAAAGAAAAGAGACCTTAGTATCTATTTTATTTGTGTACTAGCTTATGCACGCGACTTCGCCCGCCTATGTTACTCGCTGATAATGTAGGTTTTTATAGGTGAGAGAATTTTCAAAATCGCTCCAGTAGTTTTTGAGTTTATTATTTACAAACATACAAAAATACAAAACCTCTCTTCATAGTATTAGTATAGAATAGTATATATAAATTATAATAGTTGTAATATATATACCTGGGATATCGCTATATATGTATATACTAGGTGGTGCCCGCGACTTCGTCCGCGTTCCTCGATAAATGGACTATCCAACACAAAAAGAATTTTTCAATTCGAACCAGTAGTTCCTGAGATTATCGCGTACAACCAAACAGACAAACTCTTCAACTTATTTAATAGTATAGGTAAGTATATTTATGTATTCTTAGAAGCGTGTTCAGAGAGCTTTGTGATCAGAAAGAACAAAGCTTTTGCCGCAAAGAAAGAAGACAATACTGGTTAATTGGAAATTCTTAATAATACTCCTAACCTTTGATTTGGACATTTCGTAACACTTAAAAGCTAAAGTGAACGACTCTAGATAAATCTTTTATTGGATTTTTTGTAATAATATACTTCAGAATTCAGAAATAAGAGATTTCGTTTCAATTTTTTTTTAATCATACTAAAACAATGATAATGATATTTGCAGTCTGATAAAGAACTTCTACGTTATCAATAACATAAATAATATCTCTGTATATTGTGTTTGTATATGACACATTTTCTAGTGAAAATAATTGCTAATTTACCATTTACTTACGATTACTTACTCACCTCAGGAGCCCGTTGGACAAGTGGTTAGGACAAAAGGTTAGGTTGGTTGCAGGACACACGGCGTTTCGCAATCATATGATATCCTATAAGCTAGCATGGCCACTTTGGTTTTCAGAAAAACTTGACATTGTGCTGACTTGTGCTACATTGCCTCGATCTCAAACAACGGAGCGATAATGACGAGAAACCGTTTTTTGCTTCAGTATGGCCACTTTGTTTTTTCAAAAATGTATATGGAATGTATACATTTTTATTATTGGTTAGTAACAGTAACTACATTAACTATACTAGCTGGTGTCCGCGATTTCGTCCGCGTTGAAAAAGAAAAAAATTGCATATCCTGTGTCCCATACGTCTGAATGTTTATCTACAAAGTTTCATGAAAATCAATTATTTCGTTTAAGAATTATGGAGGAACATACATACATACGTACAGGAAAAAATTGTAAAAAATGGTCAATTTAGTTTGAGTATCATGTATAGAGCCTATAAACACGATATCTCTGAAAACAAAGTAACTTACTCCATGACCAACCCTTACAGATTTATTATTAGTATTGACTAGCTGGCGTCCACGATTTCGTCCGCGTTGAAAAAGAAAAAATTAGCATATCCTGTGTCCCATACGTCTGAATGTTTATCTACAAAGTTTCATGAAAATCAATTATTTCGTTTAAGAATTATGGAGGAACATACATACATACATACATACAGAAAAAATTGTAAAAATGATCAATTTAGTTTCAGTATCATGTATAGAGCCTATAAACACGATATCTCTGAAAACAAAGTAACTTACTCCATGACCAACCCTTACAGATTTATTATTAGTATTGATGATAAGGGAGAGTATCTTGTAAATAAATATTTATTCCGAATGGGTGAGGAAAATGTTTGGTGTGATATGTGATGTGGCGTAGCGCCAGTTGATCGCGGACTTTCGGCCGGTTCGGCGGCTGTGTAATAGAACTCGCTTTGACGAACTCATTGACCAATTATTTCACCATCAATTAGCACGATTCATTTGTATGAACGCTTCGATTAATTGTGTTGAGTGAAATTCCTATTGTTTTAACAGTTTTTTTGGAGCCGTGTTGAGGTGAGTGAAAAACGTTTGAGAAATTGAACAAATTGAAAAACTTTTGAGACATGAAAATCAAATGGATGAAGACATAAAAATTTGCTTTCCTATTTTACTTTTCAATTTCTTCAAAGTTGTAAATTGTAAGTTTCAACTTTGTATTTTTCTCGTTAAAATGTTTTTTTTAAAAAAAGAATTTTCTTTTTGTTTATTTTTGTCGTTTTTGTTTATTTATTTCTTTTGTGAAATAAAACTGTGAGGATAAGCACGATTTTTCAAATAATTTAGTAAAGTCCTAATACTACTATTAAATTAATAACAATTTTTATCTAACATCCTGTAACGAAAAATCTAATTTGATCTACATATAGATAGTTACCATAAGTTTATATATTACTAGCTGCTGCCCACGACTTCGCCCGCGTAACTTTGTAAATTATATACTAAAACCTTCCTCGAGAAGAACTTTATTCATTGGTGAAAACAGCATGAAAATCGGTGCAGTAGTTTTTGAGTTTATCGCGAACAGACTTTGTTTTATAATATGTAGTGATTGTTACACACTAGCGGACCGTCCCCGGCTTCACAGATTTTTTTTAAAAGTTATATATATAAAAACCTTCCTCCTTTAACTTTCCATTAGTTTAAGCGCCTGTTTCACAAACGTCAAGTAGGCCAAACTGTCATTTAAAGTCACCGGTAACCGGGGATAATGGAGCTGATATACCTTTAGTTATATTGATAACTAATACTGGCCGGAATGTCTATGCTACAATTAAAAAAATAACCGAGTTATGAAGTTTTGAAAAAACTGCAATTTGGCCGGTTTTTCCCGATTTTCTCCTTAACTAACGGTCCGTTCGAGTCATTCGACATCTCATTTTCTTTGTGTTGATATCATCGTGATTACCCTGATAGTTTCAATTTTATAAGCAAAAAAACTAAAAAAAACATAAAATTGTTAATAAAAATGTTATAAATAATAAACTCGAGTGAAAAACATGTCATTATATCATTGGAAACTATTCTTCACACAATAGCGCAGTTGGTTTTCTTCTAAGACTTTTTACAAAAAATGCTCACACCAAATCTCTGCAGCTTGATCTATAACTATACTTCTAATATTATAGTTTAGGTACTTTAGCATGTATACAAATTTTCAGCTTGGTTGGAGTTTTTCCGAAGTTTCGCTAATTTTTCGTCTAACTAATGTTACTGAATTATTATAAGTTTGTAATGAATAAACTCAAAAACCGATCTTAAAAATTATTTCACCTAATTTAATTAAAATTCTTTCTAAAAGCTACGTTATCATATCAGCTAGTAACAGGCTAGTTATACATATAAGGCCGGTTTCAGTGCTCTCCTGACGGTCAGTCCTGACGATACGCACGACCGACCGCGGTAGCAATACGCGTGCGTACGGTCAGGCGAGCTCTGTAACGAATTGTGAATTTTCATACAAATGACAAGCGCGTCGGTCGCACGGTCGGTCGTGCGTATCGTCAGGACTGACCGTCAGGAGAGCACTGAAACCGGCCTTAACCTTACATGAAAAATTATGAAAAATCCGTTGCGTGGTTTAAGAGGTATTAGCGGATATACATACATACAGACATACTATGGCAATATATACATATATCGCTGCTTAAAAACTAAAGGGCCATAAAACAAAAAATCCAAGAATGTTTTTAATGCAAAAATACAAACACAATCCTTCATATTGTATGTCGCAAAAAGACTTATGGTTGATTTATTCCATATTTAGTATATTTTGATCATTTTTTAACTTAAATGCTTATATCTCTTCTAGTATTCAGTTTATTTTAAAAGTAGTTAAAACACTTAATGCTACTTAAAATACGCTTCTAACGATGTATAATATGCATATATTTGATATATATGTAGTAAGAAAAAAATAGACAAAGAATAATTGTTTTTTTCGATTAGCTCTTCCGTAAAAAGTGCAATTTTGATTTGTGGCCCTTTAGTTTTTAAGCAGCGATATGATCTAATCTATACATCCACGTTTATGTAGATTCACCTTTATAAATTGATATCACCTTCAGTTAACAAAAGTCAGCAGAGGCAGCGTATATCAATATTCTGACAATGCTATTAAATTTTTCATTTATATATCAAACTAGCTGGCGCCCGCGACTTCGTTCGCGTTGAAAAAGAAAAAGTAGCCTATCCTGTGTACGTCCAAAAATGTTTATCTACCAAGTTTCATGAAAATCTTCGTATACATACAATACCTACACTAAGCGCCTCTTTCACAAACGTCAAGTAGGCCAAACTGTCATTTAAAGTAACCGGTAACCGGGGATAATGGAGCTGATATGTTTGTATGGTAAAAGAAAATAATAATAAAAAATCGCTTATCGAATGATGCAGTAAACCGAGTGTATAATTCAATATAACAGAAAATGATTTCTAAAAGTAACTAATCAACACTTTACATGTAGTTTGTGAAAGAGGCCCTTACAGATTTATTTATTATTATTGATATAAAAAGTATCTAAGTATAGATTTTTAAACACAGTGAATGTAAAATCTGACTCTTTTCTATTCTACAACAAATTGTAAACTTATAGTATTCGAACGTGAACAGCTCTTGTTCTGTTGCAGTTCTATTGTTTATAGAAAAAATTGTGTGTGTCAGCTCCGCCACACGATTCGAGTTTACACCGAACGATTGTAAAAAAAAATCACGATTCGATCACACGAAAGAACAACATTGTTCTTTTCAATACTAATAATAAATCTGTAAGGGTTGGTCATGGAGTAAGTTACTTTGTTTTGAGAGATATCGTGTTTATAGGCTCTATACATGATACTGAAACTAAATTGACCATTTTTACAATTTTTTTCTGTATGTATGTATGTATGTATGTATGTATATATGTATGTATGTATGTATGTATGTATGTATGTATGTATGTATGTATGTATGTATGTATGTATGTATGTATGTATGTATGTATGTATGTATGTATGTATGTATGTATGTATGTATGTATGTATGTATGTATGTATGTATGTATGTATGTATGTATGTATGTATGTATGTATGTATGTATGTATGTATGTATGTATGTATGTATGTATGTATGTATGTATGTATGTATGTATGTATGTATGTATGTATGTATGTATGTATGTATGTATGTATGTATGTATGTATGTATGTATGTATGTATGTATGTATGTATGTATGTATGTATGTATGTATGTATGTATGTATGTATGTATGTATGTATGTATGTATGTATGTATGTATGTATGTATGTATGTATGTATGTATGTATGTATGTATGTATGTATGTATGTATGTATGTATGTATGTATGTATGTATGTATGTATGTATGTATGTATGTATGTATGTATGTATGTATGTATGTATGTATGTATGTATGTATGTATGTATGTATGTATGTATGTATGTATGTATGTATGTATGTATGTATGTATGTATGTATGTATGTATGTATGTATGTATGTATGTGTATGTATGTGTATATGTATTTATGTATGTTCCTCCATAACTCTTAAACGAATTAACTGATTTTCATGAAACTTTGTAGATAAACATTTAGACGTACAGGACACAGGATAGGCTACTTTTTTTCCTTTTCAACGCGGACGAAGTCGCGGGCGCCAGCTAGTATCAAATATACTTTTTAGGCGCCAGCTAGTATTTTTTAGAATGTCTGAACATTGTATTTACAGTCGAACATGTCAAAACATTAAGTATCGTAGCGATAAAGTTTCCCCTTCAGCACATACTCGTAATATATCATTTTGTAGTAACTACACTCCTCGTAATATGACTTGTGTTCTGTGATGCACGAAGAGTGATATGTGATTCGGGTGTGACGTCACATTACTCAAGTTGGGCTTAAAGTGAGGGCAGTACGTATGGAACTCATGAATACTATGAATACTTAAGTAGTGTCCAATCTTTTATGTTGACAGGACACGAGAAAAATGTAAGTAACAACAAAATGGAGAGAAGATGGTTTACGGTTCATTTTTCAAGTTTTACATGTCGTATTATATTTATCCTAATCCTAATAATATTATACAGGTTATACAGGGTGTGCCCTGTAATAAGAGCAAAAAATTTAAACGATGATTCTATAGAGTATAGAGTATTCTATAGAGTATCTATAGAGTATAGGTAACCTTAAAAGCGGGTATAAAAAGAAATAGCCAATACTAGATTTGAATTTTATCTAAGTAAACAAAGTCTAATTTAATTAATTTTTTTAAATAGATAAATACATTATAAATGAAAGTGACGACTGTAACAGAAAACATAATATAATGAAATTTTCTCGGTAGAAAAAAATCACCAAGTGAGCTCTCTTTTCCAGCGATTTTAGTTTTATTTTCAAAATGACACACATTACAAAGCTAAAAGTGTATCAGTAATTTCACTTCACATATTATCTAAGGCTGTATGTAACAATTTTTCATTTGACATTGTAGTTTACGAATAATTAATATTTAATACTTTTGGCACTTATAACATTTTTATTGAGCGAGTTGCGCTATCTTCCGTCGCATGTTGTGCGTAGTTCTACGTATTTTGTGTCACTGACATGTCTAAGGAGCCACGCGGGTGAAATTACAAATTTTGTTTGCTTTATGAGCTGTTTTTATGCTTTAAGAGTGTGCACTCTTAACCTAATCATATTGCTCCAAAGTGCTTATACTCAGAGATAATTATAGCAATCCAAAGTTGCAATACATAATCAATGAATTTCATGATCCGCTAAATTGTCGGTTATCGCTAGATGTCTTGGTACAGGGTACTGGGGCGAGAACGATCTTAAATGTCAAGTACTCCGACTGGACACATTATGTTGGTTGTAATACATTGCTGGCTCGATTAAATTTGTTAGAAAATAACACTAAATTTGATTTTCATTTTAATTAATTGAAACCATTTGGAATTAATTACTTATTCGTTAAAGGGTCTAATAATTTAATTTATTGTTCTTATTACAGGCCACATCCTGTATATGCGAACGTTTGTATGTTTTGATGTTTGTTCTTCTTCTTCTTTACGTATAATGGCATTTCGGCTCATTTTGGGAATGGCCGTTATCTGCCAATGTCATGTCAATGCCGCGTTAAAATACAAAAGGAGCGACTTCATGTTGATGGGACGAACCTCAATAAAATGCACTCCGCCACGAGCTCCGCTGAACCGAGCCCGCCCCCCAACCACGACAAGGTCATGGCCCACCTAGGGGGGGTCTGATGTACCTATCATCAAGTGGCTGTGACAACTGCCAGTACACTTGACGGTAATACCGTCGCTACGCAAACGCTTTCAACTTTACATAATTTCATGACACACGTTTGGTCTAGTGGCTAGTAACCCTAGCTGATAACCAAACGGTCGCAGGTTCGAATCTCGCTAGGGGTAAATGTTTATGTGTTGACATTTTACCTTTGTAACTGAGTAATGGATGTTTAACCTTTGTAACAAAGTAATTTATGTAGTATATCAACTGTCTGGTATCCATAATACAAGCATTAGTTAGTTGCTTACTGTGGCACTAGATGGTGCTGTGTGGAATGTGTGAAGATATATTTTATTTATCCTTACAAAACAGTTCTCCGCCGCGTCTGTCTTTTTGCGATAAACTCAAAAACTACTGCACCGGTTTTCATGCTGTTTTCACTAATGAATAGAGTGGTTCTCGAGGAAGGCTTTAATATATAATTTACAAAATTACGCGGGCGAAGTCGCGGCCAGCAGCTAGTTTATCATAAATTGAAGTCGCTTTCCGCGTGTGTGTGTATGGCCGCTGACTCCTCCTAACCTTTTTGGTTATATAGTATAAAATAAAAACTTTTTCATTTCTTTTTGCCTCTGCGTACAGAAATAACACCGCCTGAAGTACTTAGTAAGTAGTAAGTAATTATCTTAATTGCCTCAATAATTAACAAAATAGGGCAAGGAAAATCTTTTTGTTTCTTTTCCCTCGTAAAACGTATGAAACGCGTGAGTATTGGTTATTATATTACACTCGGTTCTATTATTGCAATCCCGCCTCCAAATACAATTTATCTTTGATTGTTCTTTGACGTTATGGAACTCTGACATTTTTAAACGTTATGGGACCAAACTTGGATTTAACCGATTTTATGACCAACTTACATCGAAATACTACAATGGAATTTGCGTCACAAATGCCAAAGCGGCACATAAAAAGAACGCCTGTGACAGAATCATGGCGGACTCTTGCCTTCACGCGTCAATGGTAAAAGGTAGTAACGATCAACTTCTACTATTTCATTTTAAACTCTAATGGGTTGACGTAAAGTCACATTTTCTTTAAATTACGTACTCATTATTATGTTTGTTTTGTTTTAAATGACAGTTCATGCTCTACGCATATGTCACTTTTAAATGTTCCATTAAAAAGTTTCAAATAAAGTTTTTTGTATGGCACGCGGGTTCCATGTTGTAGTAGTTCGATGACAATACGAGCTTCTTCAAGCTAGCTGTAAACAAATTCCTAACAGGGTAGGTAGCCTAAGGAGGCTTTCGTCCTTAGGTGACGCTAACTACTTACCATCAACCGGACCTTCAGCCTGTCTGCCATCCTTTATATTATAAAAAAAGTATATTTTATTGTTATTAAAGGCGTATTTTTCATTTATAATTTCGTAGTATGTGTGTGAGTGTTTGTCCCTGTTTTTATGTGTCGGTGAGGATTGTTGACGACGACACTAAAATTTAATGATTTTAAAACCATAAAACTTGATCGTTTACATTTACATTAAGTATGTTGAATTGAGTGTTCATAGATTTGTTTGTTTGAGGTTTGTTCAATGCGTTATAAATGTTTGTTTTATGTTTGATTATTATTATTTATTAATTATAATCAGGACCTTATAGTCTAGCGGCAATGTCTTCCCTTACAGAATACTACCGTGAAATAACAGGAGATATGGTATTTTGCCCTTTCTCCAATGCTTACAAAATTTTCTTTTTTCTTACTCAACTTGGCAGCGCACTTGCAACTTCTATGGCTTTGCTTGTGTTGTGAAAAAAAATCAATTTACAAAGCAAATCTATTTTTAATCTAAAATAAAATGGAGATTTATATATAGCTACTAGCAGGTGCCCGCGACTTCGTCCGTGTTCTCTATAGCAAAAAGAATTTTTCAATTCGAAGCAGTAGTTCCCGAGATTAGCGCGTACAACCAAACAAATAAAAAAACTTTTCAGCTTTAATGAATTGTCGTCATGGTTACCGTCATCATTTATCTATTTACTGTACGGACAGTTTTATATATACCATTAATCGTTCCGAGTAGCCGCAAAATGTCACTGCATGTAAATAGCATGTGAGTACATTTTTATTTACTATTAACCTATTTTTTTTTTTTCAGTCCAATGACACCATTTAAAAGTTAAAAGTCACTTCAATTAACCTAAGTGCTAATCGGGTCATAATTCTTCTTTTGAACTAATGAATGAAAGTTAGGCAGGTGGAAACCTCGTCAAATTAAGTAACGAAAAATTCCCTTCATTATTAGAGTAATTATTTATCACTGTCATCATGAAGATGCTTACTTTAGACGTCATAATAATCTTGGTGATTCATTTATTTATCTATCTATATCTGTTACAAAACTCTTTCGAACTCAGATAATATAATGGCATGTCATTGTATAATGGATGCGAATTTCCAACAAAAACATTAACACATTCACTCAATGCCGGATTTAGAGGTCTGGAGGCCTCGGGGCAACAAAGTGGAGGCCCTGGCCCCAAATTATTTTCCAAATAAAATGGACAATTTTTTTCAGTCGAGTTTTCCAATAAATAATTTATTGTGAAACCAAGTATAAATTCTTTAGACTAAAGTATAAACGAAATAAGTGAAATCACTACAGATGCCACTTAGATTTTAACCTCAATTACCGTGAACACAACTGCTGTGTCCACGGCACTGGAGTGAGAATTGGCATGAACACAACGTGTGTATTTTCGGCGTTACTATTATTATATTCGTATATTCATTATTATGCTGAATTTAATTTAAAATGTTAACTCAGAAATAGCAACAAAATTATGTATTATTTTTAATTATTTTTGACACCAGAATAAATTTTACATTTAATGGTAGATGTGTTAACTTAACCATGATAAATGTGAACACAAACGCTGTGTCGTCGGCACTGGTTACCATTTTTGTGAATACAAACTTTTTCCGTGGCAATGAATGTGTTAAACAAATGAAAACAAAACAAGGAAAGAATTCCCAAAGGAAAATCGCTACTTAGATAAAGTTTTCCTTCCTGTCCCATTTCGATTTAACTTTTGTCACTTGCTAGATTAAGAGCTGACATTATTAAAATAGAGTTCCTATGATGAATATTTATTACATAATACTAAGCGTAGGAGAAATGGGTTGGGGAGCAAGGGTTGGCGCTACATTTGGGCGGAGGGTGGTTTAGGACATATTCCATAATATTTGATAGAGAACGAATGACATGATATACGTGAAAGTAGGTGGCATAAAGTTGCGTAATATATTTTAATATCCTTCCGTATAACGATGAGTAAACAAGTTAAAATACAGAAGGATTATTATTATTTTGAGAGGTTAAGCTGATACTCGTAACTTGTCAGTTTAGAGACATAATTATGTACATGTGAACTTGGATACATCAATTTTATTTAGTACTAGCTAGCTGTTGCTCGCTGATAATATGTAGCTTTCTATAGGTGAATGAATTTTTAAAAATTATTTTATGTACTTTTCTTTTTCGCTTTTGCGAAGTTTACGTCATGCGGGACAGCCATTTACAACAAGTACCTTCCGGTTCGGTCGATCGATCAATTGGTCGGTCAATAATCACGATGTCAGGTTTTTTAATATCTTTATTATTAAAATAATCTAATAATAATAATTATTAAATATTTTAATTATTATTATTATTATTAATATTAAAATAGTGTTGAAATATTCACAGGTGGTTTCGTCTGGCAAGACGATAACAATCAATAAGTATGTGTACTTTATTAAATAAATAAATAAATAAATGGTAGGGATTATTATTAATAATCATATATTATTACTAGCTGGTGCCCGCGACTTCGGCCGCGTTCAAAATGTTATATAGCCTAAAGCCCTCTCGCGGTGAGCAGTCGACTTGTTGAGTCAAAGCTGTTTGTCTTAATAGGTCTGCCACTGAACGATAGATGACGTTAATCTAAATAAGGATACTATATATATATTTATTTTTTTAGCCTTTTAGATCACACTAAATAGCCTAAAGCCTTCCTCGATAAATAGACTATAAAAACACAAAAAGAATTTTTCAATTAGAACCAGTAATTCCTGAGGTTAGCGCGTAAAACCAAACAAACAAACTCTTCAACTTTATATATTGGTACTAGCTGTGCCCGCGACTTCGTCCGCGACCAATTTTTTTTTAATGCAAACCATTCTCGAACACAAAAAATATATATATAAAGATATAGATTAGCAATTATAATTATTTGAATTTTTATTTAATTTATAATTAATTCGAAAAGGAGACTGTTAAGGTTTGGAAGGTTAATATTGATGCGGATTACTTTAATAAACTCCATATCAGACATCGGCCCATTTATATTACTATAATGTTCGAGTAATGAAAAATATAGCAAGTCACCATTTATAATTGATAACAATTTGTTTTTATTAGCCAAAAATTATTCCTCCCCCCATTTTCGTACTTTAGAAAGCTTTATTTCTATTTGTGTAGAGAACTTCCATTGGCTTTTTTTCCATGTTTCTTGAAAATAAAAGTTTTTTTTTTTTATTAAGATTTCCCTTTGACAAAGAGCCCGCAAATACGCCATGAAAATTATTTTCTTAACGTAGACTCCTCAAAAGGTTCATTTGTAAAAGCAAAATACAATCAGATAAACATAAAACGACTTCGTATCGTTTATGAAAAATGAAAAAAAATAATCGTAAGGCAACCTGAAATTAACAAAGTTTCGATCGAAAAAGGGTGTATACTTTTCTATTACTGAGAAGTTTTCACCGCCGTTGTATTATAACACTAGCTAGCGCCCGCGACTTCGTCCGCGTTGAAAAAGAAAATGTAGCCTATCCTATGTTCTGTACGTCTAAATGTTAATCTACCAAGTTTCATGAAAATCGGTTAATCCGTTTAAGGTCTCTTTCACAAACTACATGTAAAGTGTTGATTAGTTACTTTTAGAAATAATTTTCTGTTATATTGAATTATGCACTCGGTTTACTGCATCATTCGATAGTCGATTTTTTATTATTATTTTCTATTTAATGTTTGGGACGTTTACCGTACAAACAAAGGTATATCAGCTAAATTATTCCCGGTTACCGGTGATTTTAAATGACAGTTTAGCCTACTTGACGTTTGTGAAACAGGCGCTAAGAGTTATGGAGTAACATACATACGTACAATACCTACACTTACAGATTTATTATTAGTATTGATGATGTTGTTTATGTAAACATTATAAGTACAATATCAACTTACTAAAGCATAATATAGTACGTCAGAGAGAAATTGGGTAAATTTTCTAATAATATTCCCTCGTAGCTCTCAGTATTTTGTATCTATATACTAATCAATACTAATAATAAATCTGTAAGGGTTGGTCATGGAGTAAGTTACTTTGTTTTCAGAGATATCGTGTTTATAGGCTCTATACATCATACTGAAACTAAATTGACCATTTTTAGAATTTTTTTCTGTATGTATGTATGTATGTATGTATGTATGTATGTATGTATGTATGTATGTATGTATGTATGTATGTATGTATGTATGTATGTATGTTCCTCCATAACTCTTAAACGAATTAACTGATTTTCATGAAACTTGGTAGATAAACAACGTACGGGACACAGGATAGGCTATTTATTTCTTTTTCAACGCGGACGAAGTCGCGGGCGCTAGCTAGTATATTATAAAGCTGAACAGTTTGTTTGTTGGTTGAAAAATTCTTTTTGTGTTGGATAGTCCATTTATCGAGAAAGGAAAGGCTTAAAAGCTATATAATATTTTGAACGCGGACGAAGTCGCAAGCGATAGCTAGTAATTAGCTAAACCAAATTCACCCGGTTTAATAAAGTATTCAAGGAACTATTGAGCAGAATTTTCACCTAAATTAAAGTTAATTTATTCCGAGTATAATGAACATAGTAATTTTGACTTTAAAACAACTACACTTTTCTCTAAATAACTTCAACGATTAAGACCATGACATTTCGCTCTAGTAATCGCGTACATGGTGGCACGTAACATGACACAAAATCTAAAGGAAAATCGCGTGGAAAACGTTTAATGAACCTAAACTTTTTGTGTTACGGTTGAAATTACACACATTTAAAATTAAACGAACAAAAGACTCCATGTCTTCTGTTTGAAAAAGTTTTATACGTCGGTTATTTATAGAATGAGCTTTTTTTATATTGTGATTTGTTTTTCATGAGGAAAGTTTGTAGACGTAAATTTAGAACTGAATATACCGATGTATTTAGTTCCAACCAGATTTTAGCAAATATAGTATCAAAATTTATTATCTAAACAATTAATATTGCAGTTTCTTTATGTTGTCAGTGATTTTTTGTGCACTCATATTATACTCTAAGTAAAAAAAAATCAATTTCAGTTTCGAGAAAACTGCTTTTTTTGACATGTCGAAAGTAGAGCACTACCTAAACGCTTCGCTTATGAGGCGTGCAAAAAGTAGCCTATCCTACTCTGTCCTGTACGTCTAAATGTTTATCTAAAGTCTGTTTTTTAATCTCAGACAAAAATGACACATGCAAATGTCAAGTTTGCATATAATGATACCATGAAATGTATTTAATGCATGTCAAATGTAATGTCATTTTTGTCTGTGAGATTAAAAAACAAACTTTGGTACCTTTAACTAAAGCACTAAGCAAGTAAACATCAATGTTCTTACTTCTTACTTCGTCAAATTTCATGAAAATTAGTTAATTCGTTTAAGAGTTATGGAGGAACATTCATACATTCATACAATACCCACACTTACAGATTTATTATTATATAATATTATAAATAAGGATTAGGATAGGATAGGATAGGACGTCGTTGAAACCATTCGTCAACTTAGCTATAAATCATCTCTGGCACAGTTGAATAGCCCTTGTGTCAGTCACACCATGCTTTTATCTACATTGACTGACGTCATTGTATCAGGCAGCTGAAGTTATATGAAAAATCACTCATATTAACAGCAGACTAAGGCGTGTCGTTAAAACATAATTGGTCATTTATATCTGATATGACGTAATAATAACTACACATCCTAAGTTACCTCGTAATCTTTTGTCAATGTGGCTCTTGTAGCGATCAATATTGATACTTCTCATATTTCTGTATCAACAACCGTCAACTACTGTCGATAAGCATCGATCAGACTGAAATGTTATCCACAGAGAACTTTGTGGGTGACTAAATATTGTCTGTGACTTCGTACGCGACACTGCTAAAATAATTTATCAGATAAAATGTATCTTATATACCAACTAACTGTTGCACGCGAATTCGCCCTCGTAACTATAAAATATAGTCTATACTAATTGCTTTCTATTCTTGAATGAACTTTTAAAATCGATCCAGTAGTGTTGGAGTTTATTCATTACAAACAAAAATATAAATATACAATTCTTCTAACTTTAAGTATAATATTAGAAAAAACAAAGATGCCTTGGATTCAAAGGTTATCCATTAATTTCCGAAACCCTGTATGCATGGGCGTAGCGAGGGACCGGCAAAGAGGGGGGGGGCAGCTTTTTTTTTTTTTCTTTGTCTGCCCCCCCTTATATACAATGCCTGTATGAATGTTCTTTGTACTAATTTTAATAACTATACTTATGGTAAAATACATTAAATTGTATATAATTATAATATCTAAGATTTTGGGTACATATCTAAAATGTCACGTTTTAGAAGATATCGAGATTAAAACCCTTTATATCAACAATAACTTCAGGGGAAAACTAAATATTTATTACTTAATAACCGCATCCTGTCTTCCGCAGGGCATAGAAACAAGAAAACTTCGGGAAACTTCAAAATTTAAGCCTCAATAAACAGTCTGTATGGAAGCGCGGTCAACAATTTCGACACGAAAATGTCTGCAGATGAGATCACACCATCCAACATAACAAGAACTCTGTCAAACATATTTGAAGATATGTTAATGGCTACGGACGACGCTGGCCACAACCGTAGCAATGTGTATTTGACGAATTTCTTCACGTCACTGAAGGATCACTTACCCAAGAACAGTAGCAATGAACCTTTGGACTTTGAGACGTTGATAAAACTGGTGGGTGGTTTGAGGAGTAAATTGAATCTGACCAAGTCTACGGATTACACATGCGGTTACTGTGAGGGTGGTATTCGTGACGTCATTCTGGCCTACAACGGCATTCATGGCTACATTAGTCTAATTGTAAGTATTATAAGAATTAAGTCATTATTCACAAGTTAACATTCTATATGGTTAGGGAGCCAACGATGCTAAATGTGTAGTCACTCGAGCGTCGTGGGGACCTATTGGACTTTGAAGATTGGATGGTAAGAAGAAAATAAGGTTATATGAAGTTTTTCATTTCAGCGGTGGGGTGAGCGTCTACAGGCGTTCAAAATTTTGTAGGCGCTGTATTTTAAAAAATCCTCTATATAATCGTCAGATTAAGAATCAGCACGATCAGGACTTTAGGCTGAACCGCCTGTATGAAAATCTGACGCGAAGAATCATCAAAAATATTTTTTGCATTTTCAAAAAGCTGCCACGAGCTTGCGTTGAATTTTAAATGGGAGCTTAGTTTAGGTTCACTTAACATCCCCTCTGAAAATCTGACGCGCTCGAGTTGTATTTAAAATTTTACCCCCACCCCCGCCAACCCCACCAACTAAATCGTCAGATTATTAACATGCACACTTTTCAACATGTAATCAATCTACCATAGCTTAATCTGACGCGCTCGAGTGACTCCAGAAATCCCCTCTTGGGCTCCCCAACCAATATGTACGTATATACAGGTGACCCAGAAATTGCTCGTATTCCTCTTGAGAGACGAAACTATGACTATATTGGAGTAATTTAGACCCAGTCATATACGGATCGAAAATAATTTATTTTTTAATTAAATTTTTTGAATTATTTTAAATTTTTGCATAATTAGCACAATTCTAATGAGTTATTTTACCCTTTTATATGAATGTTTTTTTAACAAGTTCTATACATTTTGTAGATTCTCCAAGACGCTCCGCCTTTTTATACATTATCGTTTTTGGACGAAGTAATTATTATAATTTTGCTTTATTATTTTGCTTTTGCTTATAGCTAAGAACACAAGGAAGTTATCTACTTAAATATTTTAAATTCGATACAGTATTGTTTCGATGATGATAACATTAATTTTTACGATTTTCTAAAACAATAATGTTCATTTTAATGTCATTAAGAAATTCCATTATACGTTATCATATGAAATCCACACTTTTTGGTTATTATATGTGTCTGTAAGATACTTAAATATATTTATTTATTTTATTCAAGATAGCAAAAAATTGTACAATAACAATTTAATTAAATATGTACATACTAATCAGCATATATGTATGGAACGCGTAGGTATGACGTACTATATTACGTATGTAGGTAATATTTGCTTATGTATGTGTATAAAGTAGTAAGATAGATCCCTATCTCTGAACAAACCATATACAGATAATACACACAGGCACAAAAACGAACACAAGTCTCACGCATGCACACACACGCACATATATCGCTGCTTAAAAACTAAAGGGCCATAAAACAAAAAATCCAAAAATGTTTTTATTGCAGAAATACAATCACAATCCTTCATATTGTATGTTTCAAAAAGACTTATGGTTGTTTTCTTCCATATTTAGTATATTTTGATTCTTTTTTATATATTTAATAGTAACTTATATGCTTATATGTATCTCCTCTAGTATTCAGTTTATTATAAAAGTACTTAAAACATTAAATGCTACTTAAAAATACGCTTCTAACGATGTATAATATGCATATATTTGATATATATCTAATAAGAAAAAAATAGACAAAAAATATTTTTTTTTTCGATTAACTCTCCTGTAAAAAGTGTAATTTTGATTTTTTGGCCCTTTAGTTTTTAAGTAGCGATATGGTTATGTATATGTCGCAGTATAATCGGAATAAACGGATTTTTGAATTTTTTTTTAGTACGAATGCGAAGGAAAGTATAGGAAACTCAACGAAGTTTGCAATCATCCGAGGTGCTTTGCAAAACTCCAACAATATGTGTCGACGGCCTATCGTATAATCCGGCAATCCGTGATGTGCCTAGGCAGATCGTGATATGGCTCTGTTTCATGAAGTTCCTAACTAATATCAGTCAGACGGTTCGAAGTATATACGATTTGGCTGCCAATTGTAGGCATATTGTTCATTGTAAAAAAAATAATAAACATCTCCACAGCCACCCTTATATTATGAAATTGCACAGGTCTGTAAGCGCTTCTTGTTAAGGGCACATTAACATATGAAGATTGGCACATAGACATAGTTAATTAAGGCGAGGACTTAGCAGAAAAGCATTATTTTCGTCGCCTAGTTTGACTTTTTAGAGTAAAATCACAAGTTAGATAAAAGTACAGTGCATAATAGGCTATATGGAAAAAAGTTTGAATCGGGCAGATTTATAAAAAAAAATCCATTTTCTGAGAAAAAAAAAATTAGTAAAATACTGCTAAAAAAACTTACTGTTCACAGTACTAAAAATTTTCCGTGACAACTACTTTTGTTTTTAGGCTTATTAATTAATTTACCTTCTACACTAAAGTTTGAATCGGCTACTTTTATTTATTTTTTCATATTTTACACAATATTTCAAAAAAACCTTCCAAATTTAACTCTGTTCGGTTATCTCCGAAGAGCTACCAAAGTTTGTTGCGCAATATTGCACCTTAATCAATAGGATATTAGGTTGCGGTCATTTCGGTAAAAATTGTGTTCGGTCTGAGGTTATTCCTTGTCAATGATTTTCCAGATTATTCTCAAACAATACGATCTGATGTCTATTTCTCATCAAGCGGGACATTATTTGTGTTGACGTGATAGAATCAAATTGTTTGCAACTACTAAATTGAAATCTGCTTTGTTTATTAGACATGACCAGTCAGTGAACTGTTCTTTATTAGTTATTATCATCGGAATAATTTAATATCCGAATAATCCGTACTTTACTCAAATATTAAAGTGTCAGTTCTTTTACATTTTTGATCTATCAAATCTAAAAAATCTAAACATATAACTACCTATGTGTATTGTGCCTAGATAAATGCAAAAAAAAGGAAGATTAGTGACTCCACTTATGGACCTTGTATACTGTGTCCAATGAACACACTACCGTTGGCTTCGCACGATTTTTTTTTTGAAAATTATAAAGTGAAAACCTCATTGAAACCCGTTGCGTAGTAAAAAATATCTAAGCGTACGTACATACTTTGTTTAAATAAGAACCTCTACAAAAAACTAAGTATAAAATGTAAAATTTAAAATGCATAATTTTTATTTATGAGAACCAGTTTTCAGTGTTTTGTACGTCAATCGCATTATAGAGCAAAATAGACGATCGCGCCACATGGCTTTCGATATTTACTTTTTGGAGATTAAATCAAAAAATAAACGTCCTCTAAAACACAGTAAATTTTGGAGTCTTCAAACAAAATTTTAAAATTGTTTAGCTCTTTAGATGTTATTGATGATACCAAATTTTAGGATTGCATTTAAATTGCATTTTAGAACTAATGAAGACCTTTATCAGTTAAGCGGTTCTAACTTTTATCAATTAGAAATGATGAATGTTGAATGCTCTAAAATATATCTAAGCTAATATATATGTTGGAATAAGAACTTCTTATTATTATTATTAACTTATACAAACAATTAAAATATATTATTAAAGATATATCTTATCTGATAGACATTAATTTTGTATTTTGTTATTGTAGACTTCTTTTATAGACATTAATTTTTTAAATGTGTTATTTGTCTATAACTCAATGAAATTTCTCTTGAATGCCAAATCTTTCAAAAGCTTTATTTCTATAAAGATTTTTTTTTCTATAAATAAAACCTTTCAACCTTCAAATACCTTATTATGTTTTCGTGACAATTTTACTTGTCTTATTTTATATTTAATTAGGGGTCAGTCTCCGGCTTTGCACAGATGTAAAAAAAAATCTGCAAATTCATTGCAATCAAATCTTCCTTATGGATTATAAAAAAAAACATTTCCATCATAAAAGACATTTTTTTCTTATTTAATAACAATGTGACATGTTATTTATAATGATGTCAAATATTGAAAGGGGATGTAGAATCAAGCACCATAGATTATAATCAACACAAAACCATATTATGATTTGAAGTCACGAAACATGAATTACTATGTCAAACAGTACAAATGAGAGTGATGTTCTTAAAATTAATGACGTCACATTTTATTGTAGTTTTGTAATAGACTTGTCATTATTACGGTAATAGATTCGAAACTTGGTATTCATGTGTGTATTAAAATTAATTTCATCGCTCAAACATGTTTTTTAACGAACTTTTGAACCGAAATTGGACACTGTTTAAATTATATATTCTAGCAATTAGCTGTGATCTCTTAAACGAATTTCAAAAGATATTTGTAAAACGCCTGATATGTAAACATAAAACTTCCATTCTGCGTTTGCATTATTTGACATCACGAAGTGAAAGAAATACGTTATTAAACTCGAAGCTCTCCAGTACATAAGAGGCATGACAGTGATGCTCTGCTCAATTGTGACAGGCTGTCTGTCTTGAAATATCGTTTGTTATCTAAGCGTTTGCAAAACATTTTCTTTTCTAAAAAAAATCTCTCCTATCTGCCTACACAAAATAATAACAATTTTTAATGCTAAAGAAGAGCAGGCAATCTGAATCAACTTTATTGTTGCTGTTTCCTTCGTCTAAAAACACCGAAATGTATCATGCTTTATTGTAACTGACATTTTCATACTCTGTCCTTTTGACACTTTTGAGTTTTCAAGGGACACTTTTCAAACACTGTCCCTTGAAAACTCTGACGTTTTAAAACTGACTTTGTGGGACAACGACAAAAGACTAACAATATGAGAATAGAGAAATGAGATCAAGTGTATTGAAAAACAGAACAGCTCGAGCTATTGTTTCACGCGTTCAGACGGGCTTCTGTGGAACGTAATATGCCACAATAATTCTAGATTCTAGATTATGTGGAAACAAAACAGACGCATGCCTTAATTGAATCAGCATTACAGCCTGAAGATTGTAGATAAATATTCAGACATAAATCTTGCGTCCTAATTATTAAGCAACAAGTGCCATCCATTACTTGCATAAAACTAATTAGTGAATTTTTAATTTTTGATAGCTACGTGAATGAATTATGTATTATAAATCGTGTGTCGAAAGCCATCTTTTTACAAATGATATTCAGATGTATTTTTTTCACATCTACAAATATTAGCGTTTCTTAGAAAAACATGATATTCTTTGACGAATTTTTGGAGTTAAGCAAGCTTGGAGTTTTGGCTTTAAGCAATTGCTCGTCGATCGCCGGCATTTCTAGTGTAGGTAACAATTTATTTCTTTTTCTTGAGAAACATAGTATATATATATTATATATATTAATACATTCACGCTATATACATTTCACAATAAACATTCAAAAGACGTTCATAGTCTTCCCGATCTGTTTGTGTTCTGTCGTTGACAAATTCTTAGCACGTTCGGTGTACGTTATTCGAAGCGACTAAAATCCCTATTGACGCAGTGCTATTCATGCGATTAAAATGTGAAATTATTCTACTAAGCAACAAATCTATAGAACAAAGGTAAGCCCCTTGCGTGTAAATTTAGGTTTCAATAATATTATATACGATACTTATTAGGTACGATATTATTACGAAGTAAAAAAGGTAGATTAGTGACTCACTATTCGCTGCTTAAAAACTAAAGGGCCATAAAACAAAAAAATCCAAAAATGTTTTTATTGCAAAAATACAATCACAATCCTTCATAATGTATGTTGCAAAAAGACTTACGGTTGTTGTATTCAATATTTAGTATATTTTGATCATTTTTTATATATTCAAAAGTAACTTGAAAGCTTATATCTCTTCTAGTATTCAGTTTATTATTTATAATGCTACTTAAAAATACGCTTCTAACGATGTATAATATGCATATATTTGACATATTATATCTAATAAGAAAAAAATAGACAAAAAAATTTTTTTTTCGATTAGCTCTCCTGTAAAAAGTGTAATTTTGATTTGTGGCCCTTTAGTTTTTAAGCAGCGATATATGTATACTGAGTCCAATGAACTCAGTATCATTCAGTTATTTTTTTTTTTTCAGTAAAAATAAAAATGATAACCACAACGAAAACGATGTAAAGGTTCATTTACATACCTACATAGTTTAATAGTAGGTATTAGATTTATAAAAAAATTTTTTTTTTAATCTTTTGCATAACTAACACAATTCTAGTGAGTGATTTATATGCTTTTTAAATTTTCAATCTCGATTTTCTAGAGATTGGTTAATTTTTAACCCATCATGCTCCATGTAGTCATAATTAGGAGCAATTTCTGTTTAAAAACGCATCATTCCATACTGGTCTATATCATTCTATATGACATTAGAACCATTCTCAATGTATTAGTCAATAATGAGCGAGCACAAATATTTGTCCAGATCGACCGTATGCCGACAATTAATTTCACCAATGAGTCATTTGGAGCGTTTTGTTTACGTTATGCGTTTCAGTAAACGTACGTCCGTTTGTAAATAAAAAATGAAAGATAGCTGCTAATTAATTTGGGTAATATTACAAAAAGTCAATTCACAGAAAAATAGACTTTGGATTACTGCCAAAAATATGTCCTACAATCTTAATTTTTACCGACACACGAAAGGCATAAAGCGAATCTCACGTACGTGAACATGTACGCTTGTTTATGTTAAAACAGTCTAAAATAGAAAGATTTTATCACCAATAAAAAAAGAAATAGAATTTTCAATACATTGTCTTATAACACCTTTATTAGCCTATGTTTGGCAAAGCGGGTCTATAAAAAGTTTATTATATGAAAACATTCTTTAATATGATATTAAGTATAGCTTAAAGGTGTATATAAAGATTTCTAACAGAGCCATTAACAAAGTATAATTAAAACTATAAACTTACCCCCGACTTTCTATTGAGCTCAAACACGCTCTCTGCTATAAGGCCTTCCCAATCCCCTTTATTTTTAAGAGCGGGTATAAAGAGAAATAGCCAATCCTAGATTTGAATTTTATCTAAATAAAAAAAGTCTAATTTAATTATTTTTTTTAAATAGATAAATACATTATAAATGAAAGTGACGACTGTAACAGAAAACATAATATAATGAAATTTTCTCGATAGAAAAAAATCACCAAGTGAGCTCTCATTTCCATCGATTTTTAGTTTTATTTTCAAAATGACACACATTACAAAGCTAAAAGTGTATCAGTAATTTCACTTCACATATTGTTTAAGGCTGTATGTAACAATTTTTCATTTGACATTGTAGTTTACGAATAATTAATATTTAATACTTTTGGCACTTATAACATTTTTATTGAGCGAGATGCGCTATCTTCCGTCGCATGTTGTGCGTAGTTCAACATTGTGTCACTGTCATGTCCTAGGGGCCACGCGGGTGAAATTACAAATTTTGTTTGCTCTATACCCACTCTTAAGCTACTATAGTCGGCAGCGCACTTACAGCACCTGTAGCCTGTCAGCCTGTCTGCCTATCTTAGCACAAAAAAAAATAGAAGAAACGAAACAGCACAAAAAGCATCTTGAAAACGATTGCTGAATGATACAACTCGCATATTTTTAAACATTTACCCGATGTGCTGATAAAATAAGCAAATCCACATTGCACGCGTTTATAAAATAACTGACATAGCATAATGGATCATCTCATCTGAAATAAATAAATAAAGAAATAATATTATCTCGGGCGTCTGGAGTTAAAAACAAAACAAAGAAAACAATGAAATATAACACAATACAAAACAATAATGACTGACAAGCATCTATCAATAATGTAACTCATGCATTACATCTGACAAGACACGAGATCTGACAAGTTTCTTTAACATTTGACAGTGACGACCTGACTGCTTTAGACTTGACGGACCTGTTTTGGAAAACTAAGAAAAATTATAGACTTGACTTGACTGACTAGTCTCGGGATCTGCTACTTTTGATTTTAATTTCAAAGGCTATTACAAATTGCTATTTTTACTAATGACACAGATTAAGTAATAGTTACTGCGACATTGACATGACATTGGCAGATAATGGCCATTCCCATAATGAGCCGAAATGCCATTATACGTAAAGAAGAAGAAGAACATTTGACAGGTTATTGCTATGGGATGTCATGTTACCATGTAAAAAATATTATCTTATTTCTCTTATTAATCATCACTATTCTTTCTCCGAACAAACTCCCCTAGTCTTAAAGGTGACTACAAGCAAAGTGTCACACTAGATCTCTCGTGATGGCCGGCGTACCTCCACTTTCGGGTACGCCGAGGTTCTGATATGGAGCTTAGGCCTACCCACGTTTGATAGCCGTGGCGGGGCACCGATGTCGTGTCATAACCTCCCTGCGACCCCGCCCATCAACGGCCGCGCTAGAAAGAAAGTCGTTGGGTTTTAGCCGGTACGAATCCAGCAAAACATACTCTCATACACTGCCGGGTATCGAAGAGGATTTCCCAAGGTTAAAAAAAAGAAAGGTTACGTAAAGGAAACTTCCATAATTATGGTCTAAGAGCTACTGAACCATCCGAGTAACCCGCGAGGTACAAGTCTAAACTTTTTAAACTATTGATAGAAATTTAATTTCAGCCTTGTGCGAGAAGTTTATGAAAAAAAAAAATTTACCTTTTCAAAAAATTTATTAGATAACAACGCAACCGCGAGATACCTGCCAGACTGGTATTTTCTTAATTGACCGATAACAAATCATCAATAAAAAAAATTCCTAGCCTTGTACCTCGCGGGTTACTCGGATGGTTCACGAGCTCTTGGAATAATAGTTATAGGTACCTTTTTGATTTTTGACTCCATTAATTTTTCTTTCAGGTATGTTTCTTCGGTAGTCTTGCGAACGTGTTAAATGTAGCTGTGCTGACGCGTCGCGATTTGGCCGCAGCTCCAATAAACCGCCTACTCAAGTGGCTGGCAGTTGCCGACATCTTTGTGATGATGGAATATGTACCCTTCGCCATTTACAGATACTTGGTAAGTAACTTAATTAAATTACAGCTGCTAGTATAATAATAAAAATCAAACTAAAACTAGGTGAGCCTGTATTACACTTAAGAATGTGTTTCAGTGCACTAATGAACATAGTTTACTCATTAGAACGACAAGTTTTATATAATACACGTATTTTCAATTACTATACTTAATCAATAACTGAGCTATACTTTGACTATACTCTATACTATTATATAAAGCTGAAGAGTTTCTTTGTTTGTTTGAACGCCGCGCTACTCTCAGGAACTACTGGTTCGAATTGAAAAATTATTTTTATGTTGGATAGTTTATTTATCGAGGAGGAGAATGGATAGAGTGGTTCTCGAGGAAGGTTTTAGTATATAATTTACAAAGCTACGCGGGCGAAGTCGCGGGCAGCAGCTATAATTATAATAAAATGCTAAGCGAACCGCGCTTGTTCATTGAATATTTAAAAAAATGTTCACGTTGTATTTTCTCTGTTTATTTGTATGTGTGTTTGTGCATGCACGTGTTGTAATATCAGAAACATTTCGAAATCTTCAATTAGTTAGTTCAGGACGTACAGTCGGCCGCAAAAGTCGATTAACACATTTAAAAGTGCAAAACAACTGAACACTCAACGCGCCATAAGTCGTTGTCACGACTAGAGAACAAAATAAGCTTCACGTACAAACGATTGTAAAAAGCTTCAGTAAGTAAATTAAGTGTTCAGTGGCTTTGCACTTTTGAATGTGTTAATCGACTTATGTGGCCGACTGTACATAACACAGGCTAAATATTCCAATAAGGCACCAGAGCTATCTAAAAATAAAGAACCAACGCTTGAGAAAAGTATAATGTCAGGAGTCAAATATAACGTATTATATTTTTTTTTCATCGCGGAGGAAGTCGCGATTTTTGTGAAGAGAGAGATCATATGCTCTTTTTATTTTTGGAACGAACGTAAAAGATACCAAACCACACAATAAACATTTACTTATATTATATATACTTATATAGTAAAAAAAATGTATATAAAATATACATAGTAATAAAAAACGCACATATTTCGTAAAAAAAAAGATATTTACCTTGACCGTTGCATTGCGTTTTTTAATTTTTCTAAATTACGGTAATGAATAATCGCTTTTCATCATATTAATTTTATATCTCAATAGTGTAAAAAAGTCGATATATTTTCATCGAAATTCTAATATTTATAATCCTAATAATAATATAATTATAAATTTAAATACAAATTTTTATTAAAAAATACAAATTTTTATATATAATAATAAATAAATACAAAAGTTTATATGTTCGTTACTCAATCACGCAAATACGGTCGAATGGATTTGGATGAAAGGCACAGAGACATACTAATATACATATAATATTTCTTTTTGCTTCCATCTACGATATAGAGATAGAAATTTGTTCGTATTCAATTAATAAAATTAACAATACTCGTTGTTGATTACTTGTATTTACAATCTGAGGCCACGAAAATATACAAGCAATTCTTTTTGTTATTAAAAATATAGCAAAGAATTCCGCCAAAAGCCAAAAATCAAATTTAATCAGTGTTGAAATAATGGGTTTCAGAACTACGGGCCTTTCAGTTTGCCTCAAATAACTTTTCCGATGAGTTTCGTTGTGACGAATCCATTTTGTTTCAATATTCTTTTTTTTTTAATAATGGACCTAAAAGCTTTCGGAGCTTTCCGAAATGTAGAATTAATTAACGGGAATTCCTAACTTCCTAGAACTAATAATACCTAAAACATATTCATGTACGTTCGTTCTTCTAAATTTTACATTATACAAAAGCGGCTAATATTCTCGTATGTAAATGATTACTTTTTTTATGTTAAGGTTGACAGACAGGCTGACGGTCCACTTGATGGTAGGTGGCTACCGTCGCCTATAACATAAGCAACGCCATAAGTGCTACAAGTGCGCTGCTGACCATCGAAGGATTAAGTATAAGGGATAAGGGAGGGATGGGGTAATGGGCTCTGGCATCCCTTACTCACTCACCGAAAACAGCACATATGCTATTATTTCACGGTGGTATTCTGTAAGGTGGTGGTTACTGCCGCCAGACGGGTTGCCCAAATGACTGCGAAACGCGGTGTCCCTACTGTGCTAACTGTGGTCGTATGCGACTTAATTGGCGCAGAGTTCTTATATCCCCAACATTTCTAGCGAAGACTACTTTTATTATTTACTCGCTGCTGCCCGCGACTTCGTCCGCTTTGAAAAAGAAAAAAGTAGCCTATCCTGTGTCCTGTACGTCTAAATGTTTATCTACCAAGTTTCACGAAAATCAGTTAATTCATTTAAGAGTTATGGAGGAACATACATACAAGCATACAATACTACACTTACAGATTTATTATTAGTATTGATATTGATGATTACCACTATACTAGATGTCAAAGAGTAGCATTCCTTGAATTGAACAACTGAGACTTTTTAGTTTAGAATGTAATTGAACTAAAAATTCCCAATACTTAGTTCAATAAATTGAACTCTTAATTGAACTAGTGGGAATAGGCCCGATTTGTTAAAAGTTTTCGCCGCCCCGAATATCTGAAACATTGAATGAATTATTGAAATATTCGAAATATTCACAAATAAAAAATTGTGAATGTAATTCACTTTCATAGGAACCTTTTTTTAGGAACTCTTAGCCCTTTTTTGTATGGAACTGGTTTTCATTCTGAGGCGGTGCGAAGTTCGCCGGGTTAGCTAGTTTAAGAGCGGGTATAAAGAGAAATAGCCAATCCTAGATTTGAATTTTATCTAAGTAAACAAAGTCTAATTTAATTAATTTTTTTAAATAGATATATTATAAATGAAAGTGACGACTGTAACAGAAAACATAATATAATGAAATTTTCTCGATAGAAAAAAATCACCAAGTGAGCTCTGATTTCCATCGATTTTAGTTTTATTTTCAAAATGACACACATTACAAAGCTAAAAGTGTATCAGTAATTTCACTTCACATATTATCTAAGGCTGTATGTAACAATTTTTCATTTGACATTGTAGTTTACGAAAAATTAATATTTAATACTTTTGGCACTTATAACATTTTTATTGAGCGAGATGCGCTATCTTCCGTCGCATGTTGTGCGTAGTTCTACGCATTTTGTGTCACTGGCATGTCCAAGGGGCCACGCGGGTGAAATTACAAATTTTGTTTGCTTTATACCCACTCTTAACAAAAAAATAAAATATACCCTGAAAACCTTTCATCTACCTATTCAATTGTAAATATTCCTCAAATTTTCCTTGAATTCAGATTTTTAGCGAAGTTCTAACCCTGTAGGAGTTACTTAATAAATATTACCTCCTTTCTTATAGATTTTACAGTTGATAGAGTGGAAAATTTATATCTCAAAATTGAATACGGAAAATGGGTATACAAAAGGAATTGGCAAATTTACGATGGTCTTCAAATTAACGACGTCCGTCAAATTTTAGGGTTTCCACTTTCCGTCGACGTGATAAATCGGGCATGACGAGTTCTTTTCATAAAAGAAATTACTATGAGTTAATTTTTGATTTATTTTCAACTAGCTAGTGCCCTCGACTTCGTCCGCGTTGAATGATGGAATGAAACGTGTATGCACAGTTTCATGGTGATCCGTTCAAGGTTTTGCGTGAAAGAGTAACAAATATCCATACATCCATATAAACTTTCACATTAGTATATTTATTGATATTTTTTTTATGTTTATGTGTGACGGACATAGAGAGACGAATATGTACTATATTTAAACTGCACGCACAGAGTAACAGGAATAGGAATAAGTTTATATAAGAAAACAAGCTATAAAAATATCTGTCTGGCTTCATTTACTTGCCAACGTAATAATAAGAAATTACATACTCGTAAATTTATTTGGTCTTCCGTAAGAAAGTCGTTTAGTAACTAGTCAGTTCATGGCTGTTTTTATTTTATTGGGGGTCAACTTTTTTATATTAATTTAATATTCTGAACATATTAAACAAACTTTTGTTTGACTTAATACTGCTAAAAGCTTTTTCACTAATGAATTAGAGAATCGGTTAAAATTAATAATAATAAATATATTTTTTTTAAATAGGATTAAAATTAAATTCACACTTACCTATACTGTCTTATTTTTTTATTTACCGCCATCGCCGCCGATTCGAATCGCTCATTTTTTCAAGAAGTAACTGGTAATAAACATAAATGCTGTTTTTAATTATTACTCGTACATTCGCTATGTTTATAATTTTTCTCATTTTCGCAATTTATAAATTTAATTCGCTATGCAAGCACTAAGCATACAATAAATAATTCTAAAACCAACAATACCAAAAATAATAAAACAATACAAGCCTACGTAAATTGGACAAAAAGATTTAAGTTACGAGCTAATAATACTTACCATATAACACGATCTCCTCTGGGAACAATAAATAATGAATTAAATCATCTTATCCCATAAACTTAGTCTGATTTATCTCCTTAATTAGGATCCTTCTTAGTTAAAGTTGAAGGCCAAAGTGTATGAAAAGTGTTAAGTATCCTAACCGGGTGTTATAAATCATGTCTGTTAACTTAGTAATAAAAAGTAGAGAATGTCTTTTGACAGAATTTAAACTACCATTTTATCGCACAAACCTTCCTCGTTAATCCCTTTTTCCAATTTTTCCAACCCTTAGAAGTAGTTAGCGGAGAAACAAACAAAGACGCAGAGTTTCTTTTACTTACATAAAAAACTTAATTAGGTATAATAGCTTTCGTGAAAATTTTTATCTAACTGATATTGAATACCGCATTAAAATACGTTATGGATATAACGACAGAAAGACAGACAGACGCGGAAAGCAACTTCTATTTATAGAAGTATTTAAGGATTACCTTAGTATATGTATATATAACCATAATAAAATATACTCTAGTAAAGATTGTCTAGTTTATAAAGTGAATATCTAATAGACGTGTAAGGGCGCCCATCGCTTTTAATATCCAGACAAAGCTATAATAGCGTTTGTGTCACTTTAACTACACATTTACAGCGCCAATTGAAGACGTGAGTGGATGAAGGTGATATGTCGCATAATTCCAATTTCGAATAAATCGAGATTAAAGTTTTACTTTTAATTTTTGAGATAAGTCGCCACGGAACTGATTTTTGTACTAAATTCTGATGCAAAGTTTTGTAAACAACCTAAAATATTAATGGTATGATAGCAAGTAAACGCTTCTATTATTTAATTAAAAAAAAAGTGAACATAGCTCCCTCTTCCGTTAACAAAAGTAAACTTTTCTGTACTTTTTGCTTTTTAAAATTAACTGTACATAACACCTTTTTCAACTTTTTATTTTCCAAAAATGTCTTAAATCGACAATCTTAAGGTCTGTAATCATTTATATGGACATATTACCTTCATCAACGCAAAAAAACGAAAATACCCAAAAATGCGACATATCACCTTCATCCACTCACGTCTTCAATTGTATTTGAGTTGTAGACATAGACATACTTAGGGTTGTCACATTTTTGTCAGAAAAGTAATGTGATTTTAATGAAGGTGAACTCTACATGTTATTTATAAGGTGCTAATTTAAAGGAACTTGAATGTGTTTGTTGTCTCTCAATTTTAAATTTTTTAATCAATTAAATATATTTTAAATCATGTTGTAGTTCTTTTCTAAAAAAATTTTTATTTTTTATGTTAAGGTCGACAGACAGGCCGACGGTCCACTTGATGATAGGTGGCTACCGTCGCCTATAACACAAGCAACGCCATAAGTGCCACAAAGTGCGCTGCCGACCATAGAAGGATTAAGGATAAGAGATAAGGGAGGGGTTGGGTAATGGGCTCTGGCATCCCTTACTCACTCACCGAAACACAACATTCTTCACAATTCTTCAGGGTCTCAAAACAAAAGTATTTGACCAATATTAGTATAGTGATAGCATACTGCGCTGAAATGTGGTGTCTAACTTGATGCCAAGAAAGCTCTACGAGCTATGGAGAGGGTTATGCTTGGAGCTACTCTGCGGCATCGAATCTTTAATGAGTATATCTGTCTGATCAACAGACTTATGTAGTTATTGTATTAAATATTTTATAGCAATTATATCGACTAAAAAATATTACATGATTTATAGATGGTGGCAACCCTATGCTTTAGCATAGAATTGACTACAACGAAATAATACATGAGATAATAGTGTGCAAAGTTATGTACACACATAAGTTGTTCTAATGCAAACGATGGAAAAACGCCTTTATTAAGAATTTACATGTTGAAACACAGTTAGTAAGCCTAAGTACTTAAAAGCGAGCCAAATTAATACTGTTATCACGTATCGTTTAAGTTCTGTTTTATCTGTGCAGCTTATCTAACTGCATGATATACGATGGTTTCAATGTAATGAGCCCTCTCTCTTTGCTTTGTTCAGTTATTATCATATGAGTTCATATCAACATAAAGCAATTATTCTGATACAATATAGCGGTAAAGAGCAAACCGTGAGTTAGTTTCAGATTAGTGATACGGGCTGTTATTTGATTGATTGTGTAGTAGTTTATGACTGAAATAAAGATCAACAAAACTAGGTCTGCTTTTAGACTGCATACCTCTAGGGCAATAAGTACTTTACTATTCCCAAACGTAACTAAAAATATAGAAAGAAATTTTAATTTTAATAATTGCTACGAGAAGTAAACAAGACAAATAGCATAGATTATTCTAATAAAATTACAGCGATAACATAAAACCATGGAGAACTTGGTATTAACTGGACCAGGAGAGATATATAAATATATGTATTTTTTATATAATTACAGATATTGCCGGGACAACAAGAAATGCCGTACAGATGGGCAGCATATTTGCTATTTCATATGCACTTCGCACAAATATTTCACACAGCCTCCATATGCCTCACAATATCACTTGCTGTTTGGAGATACGTCGCTATAAAGTAAGTCTTGTTTAATGTTATGAAAAATTTCAAAAAAATACCTTGCATACATTATTATTTTCTCTCATATTTATTAACATGTAGAATGAATTCGTAGAATATTCCGGCGAACTCAAGTATTTTTCAATTGAATTATAGAACTTTATCTTTAAATATGGGTTAAAATATTTTTATATTAATATTTGAAATATGTGTCTTCGAAATTTCGGTAATGTGGTTCGCCCCGCACCGTCACTTATGGAAATAGTCGAGGCGGGCGTCGAGGCAGAAGCGTGTCGACTCCAATTCAAGCCCCGCTCCTCCGCCTCGACTTTGCGCCCCATGATTACATAGAAACTATACGCAACCTTGCTCTAGCGACGAGTACGAACCAGGTCGCGCGCCACCGACTCGTCTCCGCCTCGACTCTAGACTCTAGCAGTGAGCGGACGCCCATTTGAGGCGCGCTTTTTAGTTGTATTATTAAAATTATTATTGTTGATATTTTAAAGTGTAATATGAGAATTATTTAGGTAATTTATGCATGAACACCGCGTAATAAGCGTCACAACGATGTAAGTGTAAACCGATATGCAATTTTATTACAAAGTACAGCTACGGCAAAGTGTAATTGTATATTATGTACTAACCTATCAGTCTATAAGCACTTCACAAAGTAAAACACTTACATAAGTCTAAAAAGTATGAATTTCAATTAGATGACGTAAACGTAGTTGATGTCGATGTAAATTGTAAACAGTCCACTTGATGGTAAGTGATACCGCCGCCGCTTAAGGACACAAGCAACACCAATGGTGTGGAGTTGAGCTGCCGCCCCTTAAAGCGGGGTTGACACGGTACGAGCGCACTCGGACCGAGCGCACTCGTACGAGTCAGCTCGTATAGGAGTGTACTCGGATTACAGTTCCCACCATACGAGTTCAACAGTGTCCGAGTATGGTCCGAGTAGCGTTTGTCGTTAGTTGAGTTGGTCTAGATTTGCAAAATGACGACTGATCTGCTGCTGCGAGAAATAGAAATAGTGGCAGATATGCTAATTTATGATATATTTTATAGTTTTGCAGCCGTATGTTCCACAAAACTTCTTCTAATTCATATAATTCCACAAATCTAAGCGTATCGCGCTTAATCCACTTTTTTTCACTCCAAACGCATCTAAAATTTCATTTGACGCCATTTTGTTTTTAATATTCTATCCGAGTCAGCTCGTACGAATAGAGCACGGTCCGAGTCCACTCTGATCGGACGCTGTCATCCGAGTGAACTCGGATCCTTCGTTTACCCCGCTTAAACTTGTTCAGATTAATTTATTTACGGCACTCATGAAGAAGCCCAAACTTCGTATATTCTCGGAATAAAGTTTCTACTCATCCGGACTGATCGTAGCGGTACTTCATCAAAGTAATTCGAATAAACTTCGCATCTATGGAATACTTAATTAAATACGTCATTGGGAGTTCGTTGCTATATAATATTTGTGACGCTATCTGTGTATGTAATACATGATATATTTAATCATATTTTAAGTAAGGTATACTTTATATATTACAAACCAAAGAACTCATCCCTCACGGCGGTGTCTCCGTGCGGTATCCTAAATAAATGTACCCGCTTCAACACAAATTAAAATTAGCGAAGCATTGATAATCTACCCGCGTACGTAATTATAGTAAAGAATTCATTGATATATGTGTACAATTAGATTTGTATCTCGCCCACTCATTAACGTCAAAATAACCATCGTCAACATTTGGTGATCATTATTAACCGCATACAGAGGTTATTAATCAATGTGTGCTGGCAATGAGGTCTCTAACTATACGCCTAAAGGTCGATTTACATCAAACGAACACAGAGCTGGAGCTAGAACAAGAGCATTCTTTCGTGATCTTTTAGTGTAAATGAAAACTCGTATTCAGCAACGAACAAAGAGCTAGAGCTAGAACAAGAGCATTCTTTCGTAATCTTTTAGTGTAAACGAAAGCTAGTCTTTTAGTCTGAACGAATGTTCTTTGCTAACTAGAATGCAAGAACACTTTGAAGAGACCGCTCCGAAGAGCGAGCGAGCCCTAGCCAAGAACAAACGTAAAGTCGTTAACGTTGCGTAAACGCAACGCTCAGGCTTACAACAACCAATCACCGGGCTTTATTTCTCTTGTAGCGTAGCGTTTACGCAACGTTTACGACTGTACGTTTGTTCTTGGCTAGGGCCCCTGGTCCGAACACGAAAGAACGCTCTAAGAACGTTCTAAGCAACTGTTCGCGCGCTCTAGTGCCGTTTATATCAAGCGAGGGAGCATTCTTAGAATATTCGGTAGAATCATAACGAACGCAGACAGAACAACGAAAGAATGCTCTAAGTATGTCTGTTTACACTAAACGAATTTAGTAGAGTGGGGTTAGAATGAGCATTCGCTCGTTTGGTCTAAATCGGCCTTTATAAAAAAACCTCAACATGCTATGCCCCGTAGACATAAAAGTTATCGACATAACTCAGCGGTTTAGTAAGTTAAAGTGGCAATGATCAGTACACAAACATAGTATGTTGAGTCGACGGCCCCAGCGGCCGGATGGTCCTTGAATAGAGACGAATAAATTGAATGGCTGACCTAGTGAATGTTGAGCATAGAGAGTAGTATATTCTTTGATGTTGAGTTACTGAGTGAACATATTTCATTTTAACAAATGATTACCTAAATACACCCCTCAGTCAAGTGGTTTTAGGTGTTAATTTTATGACTTGCAGATTCGATTACTGACTAGATCATTTGTCTACTAGTAATTGATCTTCTTTAATATAATTCTTCTACAGACACTCAGACAAAAGTCACATACTTTGCACCGAGAGGCGTTGCAGTACAGCAATAGTGACCAGTTTCTTATTGCCACCGATTCTTTGCATACCAACATTTATGGTGAGTTTAGGTTGTTGTTTTAGAATTATTATTGTTACTGTTAAATTTTGAATCATTCTTTTAAAAACTTTTTTGTGTTCTTCCCATCAAACTACTACAACATGGAACCCGCGTGCCATACAAAACACAACGAATTTTATGGAACATTTAAAAGTGACATATGCGTAGAGCATGAACTGTCATTTATAACAAAACAAACATAATATAAGTACTTAATTTAAAGAAAATGTGACTTTACGTCAACCCATTAGAGTTTAAAATGAAATAGTAAAAGTTGATCGTTACTACCATTTACCATTGACGCGTGAAGGCAAGAGTCCGCCATGATTCTGTCAAAGGCGTTCTTTTTTTGTTCCCCTTTGGCACTTGTGACGCAAATTCCATTGTAGTATTTCGATGGTTCTTCCACATAATACCATTTACTTTACAATTAGCATTTCTTATCAAAGATTTCAAACTTTGTTTCTTATTGACGAGCCCATTGGAATAGTTAAACCTTTGTGTTCTGTCTGAAGAGTCCTGGATTCGATCAACTTTCAAATGAACTTTTCAAAGTTGGCTCCAGTTTGGATCTGTAAAGTAGTGACAGAGGGTTCACTGCGTTTCGCAGTCAGCTCATCTAGCGGCAGTGAATACCCTCTCACAAAAGACAACCATGAAATAACAATATGCGCAGGTACCGTAATGTTTCAGTGAGTGAGTAAGTAATGCCAGAGCCCATTTTTCTGTTCCTTCCTAGTCCCTTATTCTTAATCTTACTATGGCCAGCAGCGACTTGCAGCATCTGTGACCTAGTTTGTGTCATAAGCGACGGTAACCACCTATTAACAAGTGGACCGTCAGCCTTTACATTAAAAAAAATACCTTTACATAAAGAAACTATTATTATAATATAACCATACTTATTAACATTTCGAGAGCTGGTCCACTCCGGTTTTAAAAGCTCCAAAATATCATACCAAAAATAGCTTACTTATTCTGTTTCTGCTAAAATTACGATATATATTTTTTTATGTATTTTTCAAATTGGTTCCTACGTATTATTTATTAAGTCACAGTTAAATATGTCGCTAAGCGCCTCTTTCACAAACGTCAAGTAGGCCAAAATGTCATTTAAAGTCACCGCTAACCGGGGATAATGGAGCTGGTATACCTACCTTTGTTTGTACGGTAAACGTGCCAAACATTAAATAGAAAATAATTAAAAAAATTCGGCTATCGAATAATGCAGTAAACCGAGTGCATAATTCAATAAAACAGAAAATTATTTTTAAAAGTAACTAACAACACATTACTTGTAGTTTGTGAAAGAGGCCCTAAATATAATATTTTCCTTATCATAATTTACATAAAAAATAATGTTATTTTGTATTTGAGTATGCAGATTGACTTGAACTATGTAAGAATTCCATGAATTCACCTCGCGACGAAATTAAAATCAAAGTTTTGTTATGTTATAATTGAAACTTGTTTTCACAGGTGTTCGATATACATACAGCTGTTGTTTTTGAAGAGAGCAAACCAATGATACTGTACCATGTTGACTCAGATGAAGAGGGTCAATTGTACAAAATGAACTTCTGGGTTCACGCGGTGGTCATAAAGCTGCTGCCTTGCATAATATTGACGATCATCAGTTTATGGCTGATCAATGAAGTGTACAGCGCTAATCAACACCAAAAGAAGGTTCGGGTTTACACGGCTTGTCCAACAAATAATAAGATGATTAAGAGACAGTACAAAGCAGACAAGAGGACTGATAGGACAACGAAAATGTTGGTAGCGGTTCTTCTCTTGTTTCTTGCAACGGAACTTCCGCAAGGGATCCTCGGTCTACTGAGCGGATTGCTGGGACGTTGTTTCTTCAAACGCTGCTACGACTTGTTTGGCGAGCTGATGGATGCACTGGCGTTATTAAACGGAGCAATCAACTTCGTGCTTTATTGCTCCATGTCAAGGCAATTCCGTATGACGTTCGGACAAATGATGGGTCGAGCGAATCTACACCGATGGCCACCACCAACCGCTTCTCACTCAGATGGACACAACACGTAAGTGTCGACTCATTTTTTATCGCCAATTAAATAGGTACTGTTAAACATTAGCGTCAGTTCAGACAGACTTGGTTGCAATTTTTTTTTTTACTTATAAAAAAGTTAATTATAGATTTTATTCAAATCAAAATCAAAAATCAAAATCAAAATATTTATTTATATGTCGTCCGAATGGCCGGCGTGAGAGTCTGTACTTATTTGTTTACACATAATTAGGACGACATCGGGAGTATCACTGACATCTAATCTTATTGTAATCGACAGTCTATCACTACTACGATCGAAATAACAGTAGTTAACTAAAAGCCGAAGGAATGAAGTGCCACGATCCCTCTAGGCCATGCGATTCCCCTTGGAGCGTGCTCCAGACTGTTGTGCCACCGCCCGCGCAGCACTCTCCACACACCCCCGAACCGATGCCAGACGTTTCGTTACACGCACAACCCTCAAATGCACGTGTTGCACCTCAAATAAAACACAATCATACCGACACGGCCTTCCTGACATACGCACGCCCTCGTGCGTTAATCTAAAAGAAAACATAACGTTACTCCACGCTCAATACACCCCATATTACTCATCACCAACGTGTAAGAGCCTATATAGAGCAAAGCTCACTTTTCCAGAGCTTCAGAAATCCACTAACTCAATATGTATCTCGTAATTTCATAATCTACTATCTCTCAATGTCACACCGCCCCTTAACCCAGCATCTATTTCTCAATTTCGTATCGCCCCTTAAGTCTCTCAACTCAACATCACCCCGTAAATCTCTCAACTCTCAATGTCGCCCCTTACTGCACCCACCACAGCTCCGCACCACCACCTGGGGACCAACACCCATATAGAGTGCGGCAGGCCAGGGGCTTGCGGCCAGTGACGGGAGTACAGCATTCGGCGTCACAACACCAACACAGCTCTCAAAACTCAACGCGTAACGCGTGCCGCCTGGCTAACTCCGCGAGTTACCAGCGCGCACCGCTACCGTTTCCTCACAAGTTGCTCACCGCACGGCTAGCCCCGAGGGCTACCACTGCACACCTTCCTTCTCCCTCTCTGATTCTCTGATGACCAATCCCCTCTTTTGTCCGACACTTCACCCCCGACTAAATTCTTAAACTCTTGACTAGTAACCTTGCTCTATGTAATCTCTCGCTAATAAAGTCTCATTAATGCATGCTTCCTGCCACTTCCTTTAACAAAGCCCGATCCTTGGAAGCTATTAACGTTTTGAAGTTCATAACGGTCTATTTCTAATACCTACTTTAAATAAGTTTACAATCTAAATGTTTTGATTGCGTTCACTAAAATCTCAAAAACACAATAATTATCACCAAACATAGAATTACACGGCTGTATTCCTACTGAATCGTACTATATCCATAAATCAAGTTGATATTGAAAGCTAAATGATTTAAATTTGAATTTGAGGTAAATCTTAAATTTTGGAGTAGGCTCTCGGTCCGATGCATTTCGCTTGCATTTTATTTCATAAAGATTCCTGAATCCTTTTATCTCTAGTACGAACAAGTCTTATATTTTGTAATTTGTATTACAATTATTACAATTACTGTTTTATTTTACCAAAGCCTATCACAATAGAAACCGGTTTTGAATCACAATAACTCGAGTAAGGTAATTATTATCAAACCAACACAAACACTTATTTTTAGTTTCTACGTACGGGTTCACTATTGTCTATACCACATTACATAGCGCTCTCTGTGACTACCACTTAAACACACTGTGACTGCCACCTTCACCAGCGACATCACAATTGCTACAGGATCCAGCTACACAACAGTCACTCTCCTAGCGACAAAAACATAATGTGATAAAGTCAATAGGTATCATACAAGACAATCACATCATACATTGTCCACGGGCTCTTGTTTTAATAGCTTCGAGTTATCGGAATCAGACGGCATCCAAGTCCTATTTCGATTAATAAGTCCGTAGATTATTAATGTTTTTCTAACAAAAATGCTCTGAACTGTTACACACACCTGTTAATCCACTAAAATTGTTTATCTCAAATTCTCAACCACTTATCTAGCCCAAAACTGTAAATTTTAATGTTATTTAACATAGAAATTCGTTATTATTGTTATATTTTCACTACTGACAATAACAACATAAACAACATAATTGAATTGAAATATGGCTCAGACAGATGACAGTGACACCTCACTCAATTACAGTCCAAAATTATAAAAAGTTGATCTACGTCAATCTATTTGATCCGTCAGTCAACCAGCCCACGGCGAACGCCACAGTACAATACTCTGCCTTGTTTGAAATTGAATGTTGGTACACTACATTGTAATAAAATCTTTGAATATTACTAACAACTGCTCCAGTGAAAGAAAGCAAATGTTAACTATCAATTAACCTTGTTATACCGCGACTTTACCTCAATGATTATTTTTTTTTTTTTAATATTACCATCATCTAATAAAATCATTTTACCATCACCAATAACGATTTACTACTACAATTCAACTAGGTACTACTACACTACAACCATAGAGTTACGAACCGTTATTGACTACAACTCACTACTCACTGATTAAACTCTCTTATCTCTATTAATAGACAAACGCTTTGTCTTACACGAAATATTGCAACCCCGTCGAAATAACAAAAAGACCTTACTTGCGTAACTGTGCGCTTTGCACAGTTTTTTACCTCCTTTATGTTACAATACATATCCAGGGCCACTGCCCCTATAAAAGCAGCTGGGCAGTGAGGCTTCCACATGGCCCGCTCTTCACAGTGGCAGCGAACAATCTTCTTTGATGCCTTTGTCTCTCTTAGATGCATTTAACTTTTCTTGAGACTTGTCACGTTTTTGTTTCACTCGTATCGTATAACAACACTTTAACAATCTTTGACTTTAACATAGCTACCGTGAAGCGTAATATTGTCTTTTTGAAATTATTCAAACGAATATCACTTCCACCACAACTTCACTTATTGTCGAATTTGCGTCGAACGTTAGCTAGCACGGTATACATTTTTTTTGTCACTTCGCCCGGACTTCGCCACTTTTTTGTTATGACGGCGCGGCACGGCAGCCATCTTGTCTTGTTATCCCACTTCTGATGTCGTCCGAATGGCCGGCGTGAGAGTCTGTACTTATTTGTTTACACATAATTAGGACGACATCGGGAGTATCACTGACATCTAATCTTATTGTAATCGACAGTCTATCACTACTACGATCGAAATAACAGTAGTTAACTAAAAGCCGAAGGAATGAAGTGCCACGATCCCTCTAGGCCATGCGATTCCCCTTGGAGCGTGCTCCAGACTGTTGTGCCACCGCCCGCGCAGCACTCTCCACACACCCCCGAACCGATGCCAGACGTTTCGTTACACGCACAACCCTCAAATGCACGTGTTGCACCTCAAATAAAACACAATCATACCGACATATATATATATATATATATATACAATTACAGTTTTTACTGTAATTGTATATATATAACTTTTGTGTATATTACTTAAGTATAATGCAAAAGATTCGCAGATTTGAAGCTAGTAAAAAAAAAAATTGTAATTAATATATTATTTTTTTTTTATTACAGTTTTTAATACTAAACATAGTACGAGCTCCGAATCGCTTAAATCCAGGCTTCTTTGTCGTTTAAATAATCAGTATTATATATATACTATACATACTTATAGAAACATTACGTTAAAAAAACATCTAACTGATGGTGATAACATCTAAAAATTGCGTTGCACCGTTTAGAGGGGTTTATTTTTAATATAAAATAAATTGAATTTTATCTTTATGTTCCAGGGCGAAAACATCGATTCCGTGAGGAAGAATTGTACAGGAGAAACACGGACAAATGGTGTTACAACAATTTCTATAACAATATCATTATAAGAATTGAGTGATATTTTTTCTAGATTCCACTAGAATCTCGAATAATCGAACTGTTACCTAAATGATTCAGACTCGAACCATGTTAATAGGTTGTTAATATTTATTAGCACTTAGAATGTAAGTAAATAATGTTACTCTGCTAAAGTCCAATGTTCTATTTGTTACGAAGAAATTATTGATTTAAATTTAGTGCTACAAGGATAATTCGGCACTTTAATGAAATTTAAACCGGGGCGTGGGTGTATAATAAGAGTTCCCAATATAAATGTCTTTTCTGAGAATTGTCTCGCTACTTGTATTCTCTTCTTTGGCCTATCAAATATAATTCTACAATTGGAGTATCTTCTAGATTCTATCGTAAAAAAACATTTAGCTCAAAAAATATTTTATAACTTTTGGCATATTACCATGCCTACATAATATAATTAAATCGATCTTCACTTATGTATTACTAGCTGGTGCTAGCGATTTCGTCCGCGTTGAAAAAGAAAAAGTAGCCTATCCTGTGTCTAATACGTCTAAATGTTTATCTACCAAGTCAGTTATGATGAAAATCAGTTAATTCGTTTAAGAGTTATGGAGGAACATACATACATGCAGAAAAAAATTGTAAAAATGGTCAATTTAGTTTCAGTGTCATGTATAGAGCCTATAAACACGATATCTCTGAAAACAAAGTAACTTACTCCATGACCAACCCTTACAGATTTATTATTAGTATTGATTACTTTACCTGTGCGCCGTATACCTGTTACGCCATCTGTTGGATATTTATGGAACTACAGATAATTATAACAAATTTGTCCCCTTTAAAAATGAAAAAAAAGAAGTCTATCCTGTGTCCCGTACGTCTAAATTTTTATCTACCAAGTTTCATGAAAATCAGTTAATTCGTTTAAGAGTTATGGAGGAACATACATACATACATACATACATACATACATACATACATACATACATACATACATACATACATACATACATACATACATACATACATACATACATACATACATACATACATACATACATACATACATACATACATACATACATACATACATACATACATACATACATACATACATACATACATACATACATACATACAGAAAAAAATTCTAAAAATGGTCAATTTAGTTTCAGTATTATGTATAGAGCCTATAAACACGATATTTCTGAAAACAAAGTAACTTACTCCATGACCAACCCTTACACATTTATTATTAGTATTGATACAAGCTTCACTTATGTATTATACAACTTAGAAGCTTCCCGCAACATTTAGTGTTTGTTTCATTGCAAACGGTTTTCAAACTAAAAAGTTACGCGCTATTCCAAATACTACGCGTACGAACTTGCGTGCACTAGTTAAATAAAATATGATATTTATTGAAATAACGGCACAAAATTATCACAACTATATAATAGCTAAATTATCCTTGCGTTATTAATGATGTTTTGCAAGATGTCGTGTGCCCAAAGAACTTTGCGACACTGTAAATCTAAATATAAAGCTACTCAACCAAATATTTAAATCGAAAGATGCGGCGTAATCTCCTCGCGCCATACTAAAAACACACAGGAAATTCTTAACAATGGGTTGGGCGCAGGCGCTCAACCCAACTACAGTTGCACGCCAGCTACAGTGAGTGACGGTCGCTTGTTGAGAGCGTCGCTATCGTCACAGTCACGTTTGAAGTAAGGAATGTGTTGTCTGTGTTTAAAAGTGTGTTTAGACAAAGGTATATGTATTTTATACTTTTGTCTTTAGTATAATGTATGTTGTATTTTGTAACACACTTTCGCTAGTAATGCCGCATCTCTCAATTTAAATCTTTGTACTCAACATCAAAAGCTGCTGACAGCATCATGCGCTAATCCCTTATGTATTTGTATATTATATTTAATGCTTATTGTGATTCGCTAACACTTTTTTCCATACATACAAACTTCATGGTGTTTATTCAGAAAAAAATTTGCATTGATATTTAATTAAAAAATATAAAATAATGAAATCCGTCATCAGTAGGTACCTCTACTATGAGTTTATAATAACCGATTGGCTAGCGAGAGCGTAAAATATTATGCGCCACTTTCACAAACGTCAAGTAGGCCAAACTATCATTTAAAGTCACCGGTAAACGGGGATAATGGAGCTGATATATCTTTGTTTGTACGGTAAACGTCCCAAACATTAAATAGAAAAAAAAATTCGGCTATCGAATGATGCAGTAAACCGAGTGCATAATTCAATATAACAGAAAATGATTTCTAAAAGTAACTAATCGACACTTTACATGTAGTTTGTGAAAGAGGTCCTAAGACTTATTAAAATTCATGAAAAAAAAACACCTAAAAAATGGGTAAACATCTATAAATATAATTCAAAAGGGTTTCACATGCACTTAATCAAAATAATTGGATACCGAGGTAAAATTCCTCAGGTACTACTAATATTTACAGCTCTATCTATGTAAATATTAGTAGTAGCCCGTTTGGCATTAGTACCTACTGAAGCCCAAGACAGTACAGACAGAATATCTATTTATTTATTTATTTATTTATTTTATTGTAAAGTCTGTTTTTTAATCTCAGAGACAAAAATGACACATAGAAATGTCAAGTTTGCATATAATACCATCTAATGTAATGCATTGTAATCTAATGTAATGTAATGCATGTCACATGTAATGTCATTTTTTGTCTCTGAGATTAAAAAACAAACTTTAGGGAAATTTACAGGTATAATTACATAGTAACAGTGGTGAGTAAATAGCTTAAACCTAATAAAAATTTCCACTTATAGAATCACATGTGATATGGTTTTCGTTGTATGAAGTAAGGGATGCCGGGCGCATTTCTCCTATTCCCTCATTATCCCTTATCCTATTAGGATCGGGAACGCACTTGCATTGCGCGTTACTCGTATTTATAGACGATAGTAGCCACCTACTATTAAATGGATCATCAGCCTGCCTTACCTTCAAACCTAAACATAAAAAACAAGTAAAAAATCCCATTTGTATGAAGTATTTCGAATTGTGTCTAAACAAGAAAATGTTTACTTAACTTAACTTTACTTAAATCGAAATTATAACATGTATGGAAAAGGTCATAGCTTGCTATATTTTAATAAAATGTTATATATAATTATTGTTATGTAACTAATTATTCTGACATTTGAAATTATTCATAACTTATAGTTAGGTAATAAATATAATTAACTATTTAATATTAAAGTTATTGTATAATTATATAATAATAAAATTTCAATTATTTTTGTACAAATTTTACGTATGACAGTACCTGTTATTAATTTATTGAAACATTTCATGAGGCTAAAATATAGCTAACTATTTATATATATGTAAATCATATAGACAATCATATATGTAAATTATCATATTTAGAATCACATAGAGTTTCAACATTTTCCATTTATAAATAAGAAATTTTATACTTGAAAGTATTAAAAATTTTATAAAACAAAATGTCAAATATTTCATCATTATCATTATCATCATCAACAACTCATAAGCTTATAAGCGCCCACTGTTGGGACATGGTTCTTTTTATTTGTGGGGTACCACATTCAGACCTCCACCCATGGCAATGGCATCCTACCGCTATTTACATGTTGTGGTTAGGGAGCCCACGATGCTAAATGTGTAGTCACTCGAGCGTCGTGGGGACCTATTGGACTTTAAAGATTGGATGGTAAGAAGAAAAAAAGGTTATATGAAGTTTTTCATTTCAGCGGTGGGGTGAGCGTCTACAGGCGTTCAAAATTTTGTAGGTGCTGTATTTTTAAAAAATCCTCCATATAATCGTCAGATTAAGAATCAGCACGATCAGGAATTTAGGCTGAACCGTCTGTATGAAAATCTAACGCGCTCGAGTATTACAAAAGTATTACAAAAATCGTCAAAAATATTTTTTGCATTTTCAAAAAGCTGCCACGAGCTTGCGTTACATCCGAATCGTCTGAATTTTAAATGGGAGCTTAGTTTAGGTTCACTTAACATCCCCTCTGAAAATCTGACGCGCTCGAGTTGTATTTAAAATTATACCCCCACCCCCGCCAACACCACCAACCAAACCGTCAGATTATGTAATCCGTTATCGGAGACACGTGGGGTATATTCATTGGCAATATCTGACGCGCTCGAGTAAATCCAAAAATCCTCTCTTGGGCTCCCCTACCATTGTGTGCCACTGCCAGCCGCTCTCTTGAGGTCATCGTAACGTTTCGACTATAGTTTTTATGTCAAAACAGCGGGCCTATTCTCTATCTGTGGTTTTTAAAACCTATCGACTTCAATGTCGACATTAAAATGGAAATAATACTTTTTCTCCAAAGTAAAAACCACACAATAACGCGCTCATAACTTCATCGACATGTATAACAACGATAAAAACGTCATAGATACGAGTATTTTGACAGGTGCTTAGGTTTTTCTGTAGTTATCGATTCGACTCGACAATTGTCTAATTTGGTATTCACTAAGCACCTGTCAAAATGTCTTAGATAAAGTTTTCACCATGGTTATACATGTCGATGAAGTTATTGGCGCGTTATTGTGTAGTTTTTACTTTTGACAAAGTATTTCCAATTTAAGAGTGCGTATAAAGCAAACAAAATTTGTAATTTCACCCGCGTGGCCCCTTGGACATGACAGTGACACAAAATACGTAGAACTACGCACAACATGCGACGGAAGATAGCGCATCTCGCTCAATAAAAATATGCGCCAAAAGTATTAAATATTCATTATTCCTAAACTACAATGTCTAATGAAAAATTGTTACATACAGCCTTAGATAATATGTGAAGTGAAATTACTGATACACTTTTAGCTTTGTAATGTGTGTCATTTTGAAAATTAAACTAAAATCCATGGAAATGAGAGCTCACTTAGTGATTTTTTTTCTATCGAAAAAAAATCATTATATTATGTTTTCTGTTACAGTCGTCACTTTCATTTATAATGTATTTATTTATTTTAAAAAATTAATTAAATTAGACTTTGTTTACTCAGATAAAATTCAAATCTAGGATTGGCTATTTCTCTTTATACCCGCTCTTAATGTCGATATTGGAGTCGATAGGTTTTAAAAACCACAGATACAGAATAGGCCCGCTGGACTAACTAAGTTTCTTAGTATTAAGCTTACAAAGATATATTATTTCGATAGTATCTTCATTATTGATAGAAACTCCTAATAGTTACAATAGTTACTAGTCAAAATGTCACAGTAGTTTAAGTAGTGGCAGGGCACAATGCGTTTCTCATTTTTTTGTTAACTTGATGGTAGGTAGGAAACACAACAGCACACATGCTATTATTTCACGGCGGTCTTCTGTAAAGAGGTGGTTGGAAGGGCTGCTCAAATGCCTGCGAAACGCAGTGGGCCACTGCCACTGTTTTACGGATCCACACCGGAGCCAATTGATAGCTTAATTTTCAAAGTTGACTCCGCTGCGAATCGAATCCGAGACCCTGGAGACAGAGCGTTAGGGTGCGTACCCACTATGTTCGCGCATCAATCGTGCATCACGCACCTGCAACAAATAAAGTGTAGACGTTACGCGCATCACAACTTGTGTTCGCTAAAAAACCGTTGCACGCACCAGGTGCGCGTTGGTGCGCGAACATAGTGGGTACGCACCTTTAGGGCAAGCACCCTAACCGCTTATCCAGTGGGCTCGTCAAAAGTATATTATACAATTTTATTGTTCAATCTTTTGCGACAAAATTCGTACACTGAGGAAGTAAGGATTTAAATGTTAAAATTATCATAATGAAAATTATTGTGATTAAATTCGCCTTTGAATTATATTCATCTCTTATTTTATGTCATTATTAATAGAATTAAGATTACACAGTGAATTAAAATGTAAAAGTATGCAACAATTTTAGATTTGTTATCAACAATGGCTTAGACATAATAGACTGTTAAGATTATATAGCATATAATTATTTATTTATTATAAATAAATTTATTAAATCATAATATTGTATAACTAAATCAAGCCTGTCTGTTGTACTTGTGAATTATTGTAGCATAAATAATCTATATTTATATGTATACAGTTTAACTTAAGAAAAAGTTTCTCTTGTACACAAAGACTTGGTAATTTGTTATGATGAAAAAAAAATAAGAAATACTACTCTTTAATATTGTAAGGTCTGTAAGATTTTCATGAAATAAATTTTTATGAAACAAAAGCTTTTAAAATAAATGAATTTTAATTAACTAATTCCCTACTGATTCCGAAAAACTATTGCAAATTGTACCAAATTATAATTTTTTTAAATGAATTTCAGAATCAACATGTTATAACAAGCGTTAATAAAGTAATTTTACCTATAAACAAAATTATTTTAAGTTCAGGGGGAAAAATATGTTGAAATAATTAAATTAAAACCTAGTTGTATCCAAATTTATTTTATGCCCATAAATGTAACCCCCATTGCTTGCAGTTAAACCAACACTTTTTTATACATTTTTCGTAAGCTGATCGCGATATGAACTCAACTCAATCAGCGAAAATCTGTCAGAACTTTAATGGAGTGAAAATGCAGTAATAGTAGTTTTAGCTATAGCTATAACAATATAGTGTATGTAGCCTTACCTACAGTGAGGTCGGCTGTATGTGTATTGGAGCAGTGCCTTCGGCTAAAGGGGCGCGAGGCAACCTTTGTTAAGAGGGAAGAATAGCACGTACTCGTCCATACAAAAAGAGAAAATGTTTTTCCACTTCTAAATATTTTCCAATCTCTACGATTTTTTGGTATGTTAGTGACACAATAAAAGACTAAGTTTATAGGTTTTCCTTTTTTCAAAATTTGCAATAGATTTAAACTTATTTAACCTCAAATAACTTAATTTTTGTGATTAAAACTTTGTCGAATTAAACCGTTTGTTTTATAAAAACAATCAATTTTTTTTTTAAAGAGATAACTATAAACCTAGAATATATTATGCTGAAACGATCGACATGAAAATTGAAGTGATTTGTTAAGATTTAGTTAGTGGAAACTGTTTTCTACCCGAAATGAAATTTCATCAAAAAAAGTACCTATTGTCAGTCGCAAGCTGCAACGCTCTCTATCGCACAATTGCCCCGGGGCAAGAGCGCACGAGCGATAGCATGTGTTTTCCTAAATACCTATTTCGTTAGGATCGCAATGCTATACTTTCCTCTTAAAATGGTACCATTACGGATGTGCGGTGCACACGGGCGCAGCGGTGCAAAGGGCGCCGGCCGCTGCACTTTCAATATAGACCAGTCACTGAAGACTACGTCTAGGTCGCAAAAAATTGCACTGCTTGGATTTTTTTAATGTTGTTAGGATAGATACCAATAGTCTAAAACCAAGTTTGCAGTTTCGAAATACCTGTGCTAACTGCACGGTGCTCGAAAACGCACGAAATTTTCAGACTTTTTCAGCGTTTGACTTATAACTTCTGAAAAGTGCATTCTATGGAAAAGTCATCATACATTCTTAAAGAAGACAAAATTAACTACAATTTGTGTGCAACCGCAGTTCTGTATGTTTTTTGGTAATTTTTTTGCTAGGGTAATGATTGCACACAGGCGCTGCACAGGCTAGAGACGCCTCTATACCATTATATAGTAGTTCCATTGATGGATCTGCCTTTAGGTGCGAGGTCGAAAAGAGAATAGAATGTTACTGGCGTCGCAAGTAAAGAAGAAGAAGATCTGTAAATTACTACCTAGCGCAGCTGGCGCCATCTAAATATAACCCAAATAAATTATCATAGTTACTACAGTACGAGCTAGATGGCATGTTCAACAGGTGTCCTGAAAAAGAAGTGTATCGGATAGACAAAAAAAAAATTTTCGGCCATATTAACTTTTAGTTTTTAAATTTATTTAAATTTTTTTTTTTTGTTTGGCATGTTAGAATCTTATTTCTTCGATTACAAAATATATGTTATTGTAAGCAATAAAATCTTACAGAAATAAACTCTTTGCAATCCTTACTTTTATCATTTATGAATAACGCAACCGTTATAGTCATATTAACCTTTGATTTAAATTTAAATTTGATTTTAATATATTGTGATTATATTTTTATAGAAGTGTTTTTATATATCTTTATAATACACTGAATAACAGCGAGGCGTGGGCGGATTTAACTAGTAATGAATATTAAATGGAACATTGACATCAATGTAAGTTATTAAAATTAAAAAGAATTTAAAATTTTCCATCGTAAATGCTTCAGTGAAAAAAGCTTCAAGTTACCTCGAAAAAAGAACTAAGTAATAACGTTCCTCCATTGACTGCATAATGGAATTTTGCATAGCATCTCTCGGTTCAATAAATAATTTATTCATAACGTTCACTGAAATAAAATTGTATGGACTTATTGTTTCCCGCCCACCGATATATAATATATACCTTAGTATAGTTCAGTAAGTTTCAAAGGTTCGCCTTTTGAGCAACCGGGCGTACGAAGTTGCTGGCACAGCTAATCTATAATATATCGATACCTTAATTCGCAAACCAAATAACTCCTCTGAGGCAAACTTTACAGGGGTGACTAAAAACGTTATAATTTTTTTTTTTTGTATGATACCAGAAAAGAAAAAAGAAAATTTTACATTGGAAATTATGGTTCGTATTAACCGATAGACCTTTTAAAAATTAAATTCTAATTGTCATAAAGTTTCTCCCGTATCAAAAAGTCATTTTCAACCAAAAGTGGAGTTATTTGTTTTGCGAATTAAGGTATCGATATTTGAAGTTCCTTCAGTGAATATATCGTGTTTGTTCACAAAATAAAGGTTATTATCTCAGCCGCAGGACGTCCACTGCTGGACATAGGCCTCCCACCATAACTTTCCAATAGGACCGATCATAAGCCGCCTGGATCCACCGTTGACACGCGGCCTTTATTAGGCCGCGGCCATACACCTTAACGCTGCACTTGCCTGCCCGTGGCCTCCACTCGAAGAGGACCTTTTGGCCCGTCGTCGGTAAAATAAAGGTAAATCACGTTAAACAAGGTAGACTTGAGTATATAATTTGTAAAAAAAAGAGCATACATGCGAAGCGGAGGGCTGCTCGTTAGTGTGTATTTGAGTATGTGACCAGAAATATTAATTTGTACCATGTACGAATTGTACAAATTGCTGGGAAACTACGCTAACATGCATTTTAGATTTCCACCTGTATAGGCGACATGCACTCGTGAAATGCAAATATTGGAAACGTGATATGCATATTAACTTCCACATCAAAATCCGTTGCGTTGTTTAGGAGTAAGTAGTTAGCGAATATACATACAAAGGCGACTTCAAATTATACTATATAAGGAATAGTAAATAAAACTTTAATGCGTTAGAATTGAGAATTCATAATAAAAATTGTAAAATTATCAGTGAAATTAAAATCCATCGAACTTTCTGCGTGAAAGTCTGCTGTAGAATGTAAAATGAAAATCTTTGTAAATACAAAACAAATTTGCACTCTATGCTTCCTATAAATAGTGAGTAAGCTTTTAACAACAAATTTGTAGGTACAATCAGTAATAACTTCCTATGGAGCGTGCGGCCGCACCTCGTCCAAGCTAGGTATTCCCAATATTGTGAAATGGCCTATAAATGGAACTAAATTGCGTATTTATTCTCCAAAAGTTATGGACCATGATAAAACACTGCGAGTTTTATTACTAAATCAATAGAATGAATAAGCCAGTGTTTGGGACAGCCTACTGCGGTCGTAACTCAACATTAACACGATTGATGGCCAACCATGCTGCCAATTCTACGCGCAATGATGAAATCATATATAAAGAAAATTACTATATAATTTTTAAAGTATTGATTTCAAATATTTTCTAATTAAGTGTCGGGATAATAGATGAAAATTTATCATCATCAATACTAATAATAAATCTGTAGGGGTCGGTGATGGAGTAATTTACTTTGTTTTCAGAAATATCGTGTATATAGGCTCTATACATGATACTGAAACTAAATTGTCGATTTTTAGAATTTTTTTCTGTATGTATGTAAGTATGTATGTTCCTCTATAACTCTTAAACGAATCAACTGATTTTCATGAATCTTGGTAGATAAACATTTAGACGTACGGGACACAGGATAGGCTACTTTTTCTTTTTCAACGCGGACGAAGTCGCGGGCGCCAACTAGTTAAATAATAAATTAGCTGTTGCATGCGACCTCGTCCGCGTTGAAAAAGAAAAAAGTAGCCTATCCTGTGTCCCGTACGTCTAAAATATTTATCTACCAAGTTTCAAGAGAATTAGTTAATTCGTGTAAGAGTTATGGAGGAACATACATACAAACATACAGTACCTACACTTACAGATTATTAGTATTGATGATTACCCTATACTAGATGTAAAAAATTTGCATTCATTGAATTGAACTACTGAGACTTTTAGTTCAGATAGTTCAATTAATAATGTAATTGAACTAATGAAACTAAAAATTCCCAATACTTAGTTCAATCAATTGAACTCTTAATTGAACTAGTGGGAATAGGCCGATTTGTTAAAAGTTTTAGTATTGATGATTACCCTATACTAGATGTCAAAGAGTTGCATTCCTTGAATTGAACTACTGAGACTTTTTAGTTTAGATAGTTCAATTAATAATGTAATTGAACTAATGAAACTTAAATTTCCCAATACTTAGTTCAATAAATTGAACTCCTAATTGAACTAGTGGGAATAGGCCTATTTGTTAAAAGTTTTCGCCGCCCCGAATATCTGAAACATTGAATTGATTGGCTCTCTATAGGTGAAAGAGTTTTTAAAATCGGTCCAGTATTTATTTCCATATCTTACATCTTTATGGATTTTAGAATAACATCTATCTTCAGGGATTAATACTAATGCGATAGAGCTTAGTCTTAACATAAAATTTAATCGTGGTGAACCGTACATTGTGTTTAACTAACAGTAATCCACTTAGTAAATCCACTTTATTCTAATCCATAGAAGTTTGATAATTTACATAACTTAAAAACGCGACTTCGAAATTGTATCTGTAATATGAAGTGCTCTGTAGTCCTGTTGACATGAACAGCATTAGTAAAATAAAAAAAGGTTTCTAAAACAGAGATAGATCAATTAACCAATGTATAACCTATGTAACCTAATACATTTGTGTTAGATTAAAATTATATTATGAATTATATTAGATAATAGTAAGAATAAACATAATTTTTTTTAATTTTTATATTTTATTAGGAAGCCAACACAGCAAGGAACATAGTACTCTGTAGCGAATAGCGATAGCGAGAGGAATAACAGCCCATTTCACTATTCCACTTTGTTTCTTATACTACGTCATAGGATATCATACCAGGCACTTGCCTGTATCGCATACTCACCAGTAAAACTCATTGCAACATTTTTTTTATTTTGTTCTATTATAAAAATAGTAGAACAGTTTGGACGTTTTCTATGAAAATTATTCCTGTCATTCTGTGCAGTAGAACTACTTGGATCGGTATCTTCGTTAGTGTTTAAAGTAAGTCAATTAAAACTACTAGTAAAATAGCTTTATTTTGTAGAATGTTACTAATAAATTAATTATAAATTGTTTACAAAATACAGAAAAACCCCTTTCTTAAAAAAAAAAATAAGGAAAAAGAAAGCATAAAATTATTTGTCTTCTGTTATTTATTTGCCCAAATTTCATTAATTTCTCATTTTTGTCTGCCAAGCAATGCCCTTTCGCTTCCCTTGTGCTATTTTAAGGATTTAAGTTAAAAAAATCACATCAAAATATTGCTTTAAGTAACTTACACAAAATATTAGGTATATTTAAAAGCTTAATAAAGATCTTTGTGAAATATTTTTGAGGCTACAATATTTCGTTCAAAGAGGAAGCTACTGTGATATTTCACAGTGTTGTGGTTACGGCGAAAATGTAGCTAAAATGAGCAAGTCTAAGCCCATTGAGGCCGATCTACTATGAAGATCTAGATAGGTACATCTATAAATTCTCATTAGATATTGTTACTTTTTTTACAATACTTGCTTGCTCCAACATTTTTTTAAATTTAAAAATTCGGTAAAAATCCTTCTTGAAACTAAGTTTGGCCCGTTTAATCAAACTTTTTAGCTCTATTATATTATAGTACTAGCTGGCGCCGGCGACTTCGTCCGCGTTGAAAAAGAAAAAAGTAGCCTATCCTGTGTCCTGTACGTCTAAATGTTTATCTACCAAGTTTCAAAAAAATCAGTTGATTCGTTTAAGAGTTATGGAGGAAGATACATACTTACATACAAAAAAAAACATACATACATACATACATACATACATACATACATACATACATACATACATACATACATACATACATACATACATACATACATACATACATACATACATACATACATACATACATACATACATACATACATACATACATACATACATACATACATACATACATACAGAAAAAAATTCTAAAAATCGTCAATTTAGTTTCAGTATCATGTATAGAGCCTATAAACACGATATATCTGAAAACAAAGTAACTTACTCCATGACCAACCCTTACAGATTTATTATTAGTATTGATATTGATATGATATAATATATGTAGTATATGCATAAGTATGTATGATAGATGGATTCGTTGGTTTAAATATTCAATAACTACAACAGTAAGTACTAAGAAGAACTTAACTTTTTGTTGTATAAATGAAATTATTGCATCTTGATCGGTTCAATGGAAAATCTCTTTAAGACGACGATCAGTGAAAATTCCAAACGGTGATCAATAAATTGAAGAAAATGCAAATCGTACCGTGACTTGAGTACGGAAGGCGTTCGTGCCAAGAATGTTATTGTCTTCGTCCAGTACACAATATAAGTAACAGCTCTACAATCCCTTTTACTGTAACACAATGAACAATTCAATTTCACTATTCACAAATACATGATTCACTTACTTACATAATACTTTAACTAATATTATATAGAGGAAAGATGTGATTGTTTGTTTGCATTGAATAGTCTCCGAAAATACTGGACCAATTTGAAAAATTCTTTCACTGTTGGGAAGCTACCCCGCGGATTTCTCACAATTAGGCGCTACGCCCACATGAAAATTCGAGGCGCGTCGAGGCGCGTCGAGGCGCGTCGAGGCGCGTCGCGGCGTAGACGAGGCGTGAAGAGTTGCGGCGGAGGCGGCTATGCTTTCTTTACACAGTCAACTTCACTTACCAAGAAATCACTTACCAGTTTCGTTTAATTGTTGCGCTATTTCACCTCATTCCTGTTTGTTTCTATTGCTATAGTCGGAACGTGTCAGGTCATAACGATACGGGTTACATCAAACAAGTTCGATGATTTTTATATTTAGATCTAGATCGTCTGACATTTTACTTTTATTTAATAAATACACGACCACGTCTAAACACAGCCGCAAACAAAATGCCGCGCCCGTTCGGCGACGTTTCGCGCCCCTTCGGCGACGCTTGGCGACACTTCGCGCCCGCGCCGCGACTCTTCGCGCCTCGCCTCGCCGCCGCCTCTCCAGTATGTGGGCGCACAACCTTTGATTTCTATAGGAAAGGTAGAGGCGGCGCGCCGCTTATGCGCCCGTTCCTCAACGCGACGCGACGCGACTCTTGTGTGGGCTTCGCGCCTTAAAGTTACTAGCTGGGACCCGCGACTTCGTCCGTGTTGAACGATGAAAGGTACTACTGGTGTCCCAGACAACGTGTAGGTATGCAAAATTTTATCGTGATCCAGTAGTTTTTGCGTGAAAGCGTAACAAAGAAACTCACATTCACATTAATTATAATTAATGTGTATAATATTATATAAGGATTATACGTAATTATACAAATACAACTAAATACACGTAAATATAAGTCATATAATTCTTGAAGATATATTATTTCCATGTAAATAAGTCATATACTTAGTTCTTCTTCGTATAATGGAAAGCCAATAAGGAAAGTCCATAATGACTTGAAGGAGTAATGATTTAATATTCCGTTTGGCTTCAATGTAAAAAAATTATGAATGAAATCGTAAATCTACACAACAGGAAACGCCTACGCTTTTTTTTGTAAAAACTTTTTCCTGGTCTAATAATGTATCTGCCAGAGGCCGAGAATATTAGATAAAAAAGTTAATATTTCAACTACGAACTTATGCTTAACTTGGCTAAACTAGGTACGTGGTGTCTTTTGAGATATTAAAATTCGCTTTTTCGTAACGAATTCGTGGTTGGAATTATTTTTCTTTGTACAAATCCAAATCTATAATCCAATAAGCATGATAGATGTTCCATGGATGTTCCAGGATGTTCCATATTCTTTCACACAAAAACTAGTAAACGGATTTTTATGAAACTTTACAGTAAAACTATACTGATATTATAGAGAGGTTAAATTTATTTGAATGTAGAATCTTCTAAAATACCTACCGCGCATCTCTCTTTACGTAATTTTTGCTTGTTTGGCGCCGACTCAAAATTACTTAGGTAAAATAAAACAAGAAGATTATTTTATGCTTTTCAGTTTTTTCGGCGGTTTTATTTTTTGTTAAAAAGTTTTATTTTATATTTTTTTGTGGCTAATCTAATATTTACTACATGCTTAATTTTTAATTTTCCCACCCCCATTTTCCCACCCTTAGGGTAGGAATTATATTTCCAAAATTAAATGAGACCAACTTCGAGGTATACCCTATCCATTAAAAAAAGAATTATCAAAATGGGACTACTCTGTAAAAAGTTATGCGTGATCATATATAAAATAAAAAAAAAATAAAAAAAAAATAAAAAAAATATACGCGTCGAATTGAGAACCTCCTCCGTTTTTGTTTTTTCGTTTTCGTCGGTTGAAAAAATCTCTCGCCAATAGTTAGAATAGAATTCCATAATGGAATATAGGCTAATATTCCACGCAGGCGAAGCCGCGCATATCGGCTAACTAAAAACAAGGTTAACTAAAAAATAACGTACAGTTTTCCAAAGCATGTACGTTTTGTATTTTCAATGTAAACCTATTGATACCGGTGATACATCATTCCCGTACTAAAGTTGTAATGAACGTCCTTTTTCTTTCTTGGATCTGTCACAATGGTTTTTCTACTGTAATAAATTTAAAACTTCTGTATCTATTTCTATTACATATAATACTTAATTTTATCGTAATGGAGAACCTACTCCATACACCTATACCACCAATCTTCTTTTATCGTGATAAATGGCTAAGATCCTATTCGCACAAAGGAAAGGCCTGTGTGTAGCACATAATACTAATGTAGATAATATTATTAATAAAGGCCCAACTTGTACTAACATAATAAAGAAAATGTAACGCCCCAACTCGTAGAAGAAATTTTGGCTCTCTATTAATGCTGCAAATCCTATTTAATGTGCTCCCTAATGGAATAGAGCCACAACCGCAACTAATTGTTGCAGCGACCTTCCTGACCTTCAATTAAAAACCCTATAACAACTAAGTCAATAATATATATGCTTATTAAAATGGAAGGAGCAATCTGCATATAATCAGCGTCTGTAAGTGACTTCTATATAAAATACTCATCGGTCCAATAGTTTTTGAGTTTATTCATCAATCAATACTAATAATAAATCTGTAAGGGTTGGTCATGGAGTAAGTTACTTTGTTTTTAGAGATATCGTGTTTATAGGCTCTATACACGATACTGAAACTAAATTGACGATTTTTAGAATTTTTTTCTGTATGTATGTATGTATGTATGTATGTATGTATGTATGTATGTATGTATGTATGTATGTATGTATGTATGTATGTATGTATGTATGTATGTATGTATGTATGTATGTATGTATGTATGTATGTATGTATGTATGTATGTATGTATGTATGTATGTATGTATGTATGTATGTATGTATGTATGTATGTATGTATGTATGTATGTATGTATGTATGTATGTATGTATGTATGTATGTATGTATGTATGTATGTTTTTCCATAACTCTTAAACGAATTAACTGATTTTCATGAAACTTGGTAGATAAACATTTAGACGTACAGGACACAGGATAGGCTACTTTTTCTTTTTCAACGCGGACGAAGTCGCGGTCGGCAGCTAGTTACATATAAAATTAGTATAGATTTATAAGTCAGGCAGGATTATAAGCCATTAATTATATCACGATGTTTTCCTTGACCATTAGAGCCAGTGATCATAATTTCAAGTCTACTCATGAAATTAAGTGCAGGTCAACCGTGTCGGCAATCGAGCTTTCAGATCCATTGGGTTATTAATTGTAAGCTAGGTTCCCATTACAACGGACCGGTAGATTGGCCGGAAACCGGACGTAGATGTTTACATTAAACCGGATACCGAATCATCGAAGTTTGTGGTTTCAGTATTAAACCTACTTCCTATTTCAAAGTGGCGGGCGTTCACATTACTTCGATCCGGGCTTTCGGCATTTTTATCGGCCCAGTCTATTCTGCCCGGTACGGCGAAGTGGGAACTTAGCCTTACAATATTTTGTGTTGTATTATTTTAGAGCATTACCTCACCGGGACGCCACGGCCACGTCGCTGGCGATGTAGGTTGGCTACCCACGGTCGCCAAATTGAGTGGCCAGTGACGTCTTGGTTACCATCTGTCAGTCAGTTCTGTCAGTTTTCGTATAGAGAATGGAAGCTTTTGTACTTCAACAATGAACCTCCGGTATCGAAACTCATAATTTTTACTAAAAAATCACACGAAACTTAAAAATAGAACGCGCGTGCTGCCGTCTTGGCCACAGGTTTGGACACTGAGTGAGTGAGACGCAGTTTACTCGCATACATTTTACTGGCGACGTCGTCGCGTCGCCAAAGTCTCCAGTCTCCACGCAGAGCGCCGACGTTCGTGGCCACGCTTCTAAACTAGCTTCTAAGCAGTCGCCAAGTGCTTTATCTGTCAATCTGTCATACATGTCAATATAAATTGTTGGCCACGTCGTCGGCCACGTGGCCTTGGCGTCCCGGTGAGGTTGCTACGTGGAAAACTTTTCCGTTTCAAACATTAGAAACGAGGAAACATAAAAGAATAAAGCTTATTCCTACTTAAATCTATTATTAGACATCGAAATCAATTTAAATAAACATGATTTTAAGTAAAACTTTTTTGGTTTCACAACGGTCAAGTTATGTTTCCGAATAAATATCGTTAATAAATGATTTCTATGTGAAAATGAGAAAGCGCCAACACTCCGAAACGTCTAACCGAACATCGTTGTACGTTGTTATACGTACAACGATTAACATACGTTGTATTGTCCATATTAAACAAATGTTGTTAATCTAATACAGTAGAGAGTAGTTCAATAGCCATCAACTCTTCCACAAATAACATCGAACTATCGATCATTCAAAGTGCATTAAGAGATCCGTCGTTCTGATGGTTCTGACGGTTAACCAACGTCACCGAGGATTGATTACGAGTATAATGGAGATCTATTTGTAAACACATAGGCATTGTAACAAAATAAGAGAAAATAAATGAATATAACAATGGGACTAATGTAAAAGGTACACCCAATTTATAAAGATCATGCTACTTTAAATTATGTTGTATTTGTTGAAAGTATATGGTCGAATTTAATACTGGCCAGTTGAAAAGAAAATAAAATAAAAATATGAATTTTAGTTGTCAGAGATGAAAAAATATTATTGAGGTTTTGAGAAGTATAGAAAAATGATGATGTATGTTTTGGTTTTGAAATTGTATTAAAATGTTTTATTAGTATTTATTTTATAAAGATATTTGTACCGTGGTGCTTTAACTTAAATAAAATTGATGAGAAGATCGAGATAAAGTTTTAATTATTTAACAAAATGTGAAGTAAAAGTTCATGGGAAAAAGTTAACCCAACAATAGTATAGTATTTGTAAACAAAGAGTGATTGATTTGTTTAAATAATTTGTGTCATCTCAATTTTAAATGTAATATTCAAAGTAAAATTTCAACATAAGATAAAGATGAAACTTGAGGTGAAAGTTCAATTTTTTTTGTAATTTTTATTCATAGAATCGTCTTGTTTTGGGAATATCTCGGTCAAGGATGTCTCGGTCAGGTTTTTTTTTTTATTTTATAAATATTAATATATATAAAATTTCCAAGAGGTTCTCATTTTGCGGTAGGTACTTCTTTACTGTCAAGATTGTCAAGAGGTTCCTGATTTTACTGGTCACCGGAAGTTGACCCTTGCACTGCTACCAGCAGCAAACTAGATTTAGTTTTGACGTAAATACTTCTTTTTTTAATTGAAGACGTGAGTGGATGAAGGTGGCTTGTCGCATTTTTGGGTTCTTTCGTTTTTTTTTTTGCGTTTATAAAGGTAATACCTATGTCCAAATGAATGGTTGAAAAGGGTGTTATGCACAGTTAATTTAAAAAAAAAGTGCAGAAAAGTTTACTTTTGTTAATGGAAGAGGGAGCTATGTTCACTTTTTTTTTAAATTAAATAATAGAAATGTTTACTTGCTATCATACTATTAATATTTTAGGTTGCTTACACAACTTTGCATCATAATTTAGTACAAAAATCAGTTCCGTGGCGACTTATCTCAAAAATAAAATGTAAAACTTTAACCTCGATTTATTCGAAATTGGAATTATGCGACATACCACCTTCATCCACTCACGTCTTCAATTCACAGCCAAAATTTGCCACAGTCACAGCCATACACACCCAATTTTTTAAATTTAATATTTATTGTTTTCTGTACATACTTTAAACAGATTAAGGGCCTATTTCACCAACTACAAGTAAAGTGTTGATTAGTTACTTTTAGAAATAATTTTATGTTTTATTGCATTCGGTTTACTGTATCTTTTGATAGGCGATTTTTTTTTTAATGTTTGGGACTTTTACCGTACAAACAAAGGTATATCAGCTCCATTATCCCGGTTACCGGTGACTTTAAATGACAGTTAGCATACTTGACAGATTGTGAAAGAGGCCCTTAGTAAATAATATAAATTATTAGTTGTAAAAACATCTAACCAATGACATAACCAAGTTGGCATGTTACGGTCAAGCAGAAAACGGGTTGGTTTACTTCCTTATCTCGCTCAGTACATACAAATTAAGGCCTAAAAAGGCCTTCATTACTTACTGCCTGCCGGTCCGATAGGTGAGCTTACGCCGATACGGCCGCCAGTGTTGATTACGAATTCCGATTACAAATCTTTTAGGTCCAATAGCCCAAGAAAATTAGAAAAATCAGGGGAAATAAATTATGTAGTTTTGAAAATTGGTAGAATTATACTTTACGGTATCCAGATTAACATACTAAAATAGGTATTACAACCTATATTAAAGTTCTGTTAATTTAGGTAATCCTTCATAGCAAACGCTTTTTAAAAAAAAACTTCCTGTAGAATTAAATTTTATGGGATTGTTTTTATTAATATTGCGTAACAACAGCATCAATGAGATTTTAATATTTTTAAAAAAACATATAATAAGTACAAGTATAGACTCTATTAATAATATTTTAAATCACAGACTTAAAATACTCATACATTATTCGTGTTAGGTCAAATTCTATTCAAAAACAGTCAGCTGGAATTTATGAGGATCTCCGAAGCAATTCGGTATTCAGAAAAACGCGATCAATGCTTGGGTCAGACAAAAAGACATGTCGCGTGAAACTTTCAGCTAAGTTGAGCAAATTCTTATCGCAACCAATCGTACCTTAGTTCCGCCCCTCAATTTTCTCACTCGACCGTTTTGTTTGAATTAAGTAGTTAGTCTTCTCGTGAGCTGAAAATGTAAAGGAGATAACGTATGAAGTACAATAAATGAACATGGAATAAATATCAATTTTATCGAGGAAAGCTTTAGACTATTTAGTATTACCTAAAAGGCTAAAAAAATCCTTATTTAGATTAAAGCCATCTATCGTTCAGTGGCAGAACTATTAAGACAAGCAGATTAAAGTCATCTATCGTTCAGTGGCAGAACTATTAAGACAAGCAGATTAAAGTCATCTATCGTTCAGTGGCAGAACTATTAAGACAAGTAGATTAAAGTCATCTATCGTTCATTGGCAGAACTATTAAGACAAGCAGATTAAAGTCATCTATCGTTCAGTGGCAGAACTATTAAGACAAGCAGATTAAAGTCATCTATCGTTCAGTGGCAGAACTATTAAAACAAACAGCTTTGATTCAACAAGTCTGCTACTCACCGCGAGAGGGCGCGATAATCAAAGGCTTTAGGCTATATAACATTTTAAACGCGGACGAAGTCGCGGGCACCAGCTAGTAATAAATAAAAATAAAGAATCTCCCTCACCAGTATTTAAGAGAAAACTTCTTTTTACAAATGAGAGAAATTTTACCATTGAATGAAGTTATTTCGTTGTAAGTACCTATTACCTGTAGATATTATTTATAAGTTATTACCTGTTAGACATAATTTAACTAACTCTCATTAATTAACACTAAAATCTCCTTGAATGTTTCAGGTTAAGACCAGTTTCACCTGAAGCATTCAAAGTAATAGAACTTTTAAAAATAAACTTCACAACAAAAGCTATCAATGCTAGATTTAGAAGCGCTTTTGAACGAGGCGAAAAAGTTTTAATCATTGCGAAGGGATTCTGAATTTTGATAGGCATAAAAGGTTTCGCTGGGATATTGAAGCCGTTTAGGGGATGAAAATATTTACATCGCAACGCACCTTTACGTTGTAACATTTTCGTGGAACCAAACATATTTTTGAGGTGTTCCATATTTTTTATCAGTTCACTTTTTTACTCGAATTACGACCCCAACATATAAAATATCAAACAGTATTAGAAAACGCGGCTTCCTCTTTAATTAAAAAATTTGGCTATAATCACTATCGAATAACAAATACCAAGTACGTGAACATTGTACCAGTAGCGGGTAACCGCAGTGGTTTTTGACAACTAAGGGCCTCTTTCACAAACTACATGTAAAGTGTTGATTAGTTACTTTTAGAAATCATTTTCTGTTATATTGAATTATGCACTCGGTTTACTGCATCATTCGATAACCGATTTTTATTATTATTTTCTATTTAATGTTTGGGACGTTTACCGTACAAACATAGGTATATCAGCTCCATTATCCCCGGTTACCGGTGACTTTAAATGACAGTTTGGCCTACTTGACGTTTGTGAAACCTATTCGAAAGACATAATAAAATCGAAGAAAATCATAAAATCTATTCAAAAGACGAATAGGTAGACCAATTACTCCATTACCATTTTTATTGGGAATTTCAATATATTCTCGCGACGCGACTTTCTCGTAAGACTACGTCGATATAAATTCAAGTTATGAATGTCAAAGGAATTTGGATTCGATGCTCGCTAACCGTGAAATAAATTGCAATACAGTTCATGTTTTGACGGACACAGTAGGTATCTATTAGTACAAAGTGTTTTTGAATTTCTATTCTGACCAGTTTCGTGTATTTGTGCATCGAAGTGTCTATACAGATATAATATTATTGTGCGTAGATAAATTATTCAATGCGATTTATCTACGCGAATAAAATGCTAAGAAAAAAATAATATCACACAGTAAAAATTTAAACAGAAGTTAAATTATAGAATAACGAAACAGACTGAACTTGTGCTTGCAGATCAACGAAGAATATAACAAGCTTTTGCACAAAAGAGGGGCAGAAATATAATAAATTCTTAAGCAGAAATATAATAATTTCTCGTTAAGAACTTGTAGAACGAAATCCAATTAGCTGAAGGGTGCATACCACTGGAATAACTCAGTGGAAACATAATAACTTTTAACTTATTATGACGTCTTGTTATTTGGACACAATAGTTTCCTTTTCCTTATTCAATTGTGTCTCTGAAACTCTTGAGGGATGTTGGAAAAGAGTTCTAAGATATTTTTTATTGTGTAAAGAATCCGAGCCTTACTGTAGGTACACACTAGGCGTTTTTGAGGCGCGCGTTTTGCTGCTTGAGAACAATGAAATTCTCTAACGCGTTCTAACGCAATGCCAAGCGCGCGTTAGCAAAGCGCGCGCTTCAAAACGCCTAGTGTGTACCTGCTCTGTTATGTCCTTATATTGAAACCACAATTTATAATACTCGTATAGTTGGATTTTTAATTAGATGGACTAAAATGACAGCTGAAATCGACCTTTTTTTTTAAAATGTTGCAAGCATGAAGCGTAGTGTTGTAGTATGACTCATTTATAAGCGAGTTCGATCATTATATTCGAGTTGTATCGATCACGTTATAGAAGAGAACAAAATGATGCAACTCGACCACCTTATTGATGACGTGACAGAAAGTTTTATAATAAATGTAACAGACTCGGATTCTGAAACTGATTATTCAGAAATAGATAGTGATTAAGAAAGTTCGTTTTTTTATTATTTTTTTTTATCGAGTGTTTAATCTTAATTATTGATCAATGTTAAGCTATTTTTTTTAATAATATTTTATTGTTGTTATCCGGTTATCAATTATACAAAACAAAAAAATATAGCTTGATCAATAACTAACAATAAGTTTAAACACTAAACTTTCTATTGAAAAACAGGCAAATAAAAGTATCTTGAAGTATCCATTTCCGTCACTACATTTATAAATCCACGCTACTTATGCTACTGATCAATCCAAATTCAAACTAACAAACTTATTATAAAATAAAACAGATTGAATCACGATTTTTACCTAATACTCGATTACTCAGGATACAACACTATTTTTACATTACAATAAAATGGCAACCCACCAAATGTCATTTTAGTCCGTCTAATTAAAAATCAGACTATAGGTACCTATATAGTACAGTCATCTTAGTAAGTTCACCTCGGAATTTGAGATACCCAGCTATAAACTCGTATAAACTTGAATGTTGACATCCTAAAAGTTGTCTCAAAACCTACATATGGTAGGGTGTACACTATTAAAATCTAAGGTTTTATAGGTCACAAAAATCGATATTTCGCACATTTTTTGCAAATATCTCGTTTCCTATGGGGTTTTCGCTGTTTGTATTTATTATCAATATTGTAGAGGATTAAATTCCCTACAACTTTTGTTTGAAAAATTCTTTTATACGTTGAATTGTTTTCGAGATAGAGGACGGAGCGTACGAGTCTGTGTTGTGTCGGCAACCGAGCGTTTGTGCTCCATCTTGCTAAAAGCTACAGGAAGGAAACTTGACAGATTGAAATCATTTCAAAATTAATTAAATAACCTTTGTATCTTACACTTTATCTTAATTTATATGACAAACGCGACGTTATCTGTTTTTGGTGTTTATTTAACGAAAAACAACAGCTACATTAAATTGTCGAGATAGTAATTATAAGACTGTGATATCAAGTTATATTACGACGAAAGAAATAAAAAATTTCTTATTTTTTTTAAATATCATTTACAGTTTAGCTTTGTTTATGACAAAACTTCGGGGACGTATATAATTTCGTTTGATAATTATGAAGTATTCAAATTTTAGTGATGGACGTTTCTTTAAATATGTCCACTCCAGCTTCTAATATACATAAGAAGAAAACTGTGAACTTTGGATGAGTAGATAAACAGCCTATCTTTAGTTAGGTACTTAAACCCTAATTAATATTATTGTAAATGCGAAAGTGAGTTTGTTTTTTTGTTACACTTCAGCGCCTTAACTACTCAACTGATCATCATGATATTATGCATACACGTTGTCAGGGATACCGAAAAGGACATAGGGTACCTTTCGTCTTAATAAAAAGTATTGTCGCCGAGGGATCATCTAAAAATTAAAAAAATAAATATTCAACGCCTGACAAAAATATATAAGCAATAGAAATTTAATAAACGTCTTAATTTCTGAATTCCTGTGTTCTTAAAATTAAAAATCTAGATTTTTCTATTTTTTTCCTCTAAATAACTAACATTATTGCCAGATATTCTACACAAGATATATTTGTTTCTTCAAAAAATTTTAATTCCAAAAGTGCAGGTGTTTTCATCTCGACAAGGTTTATGTTAGTTCTAGAACTGGGGATGTTTCCGTCTCATACATTACGACGGTAACCGAACACTATCTAGAATACCTTTCGTCCAGAATAAAAGTACTGTTCCCAAGGGATCATCTAAAAATTCAATGCCTGACAAAAAATTGTGAGCCATAAAGATTGAATCACTGTTTTAACACCTAAGAAAAGAAAAGTGGACTCGAACGAAGTAAAGAAAATAATTAAAAAACTTTTAATTTTGTTTTGTGATGTTCAAAATTCACGGACAATTTTATATCTCTACTAGCTTTCCCGTGACACTTGCCCTGAAAGAAGATGGAGTCCGGACAGATTGGGAACGTACAGTATGCATACAGTTATGAAGGACTTTCATAGACACGTCCTACAGTATATGTATTCATATACTGAACATTCTACTAAGGCCGGTTTAGTGCTCTCCTGACGGTCAGTCCTGACGATACGCACGACCCACCGCGGTAGCAATACGCGTGCGTACGGTCAGGCAAGTTCTGTAACGACTTATAACGAGCGCGTCGGTCGCACGGTCGGTCGTGCGTATCGTCTTGGTCAGGACTGACCGTCGAGAGCGAACTGAAACCGGCCTAATGGTCTAATTATAAAGCAAGCGTTACACAGGCAGTTGACCTCATATTTTTTTCAATGTAACTATAAGGCGCTACGCCCACATGAAAAGTCGAGGCGCGTCGCGGCGTGAAGAGTTACGGCGGAGGCGGCTATGCTTTCTTTACACAGTCAACTTCACTTACCAAGAAATCACTTACCAGTTTCGTTTAATTGTTGCGCTATTTCACCTCATTTTTGGTCCTGTTTGTTTCTATTGCTATAGTCTGAACGTGTCTGGTCATAATGACACGGGTTACATCAAACAAGTTCGATGATTTTTATATTTAGATCTAGATCGTCTGACATTTTACTTTAATTTAATAAATACACGACCACGTCTAAACACAGCCGCAAACAAAATGGCGCGCCCGTTCGGCGACGCTTGGCGACGCTTCGCGCCCGTGCCGCGACTCTTCGCGCCTCGCCTCGCCTCGCCGCCGCCTCTCCAGTATGTGGGCGCACAACCATTGATTTCTATAGGAAAGCTAGAGGCGGCGCGCCGCTTATGCGCCCGTTCCTCGACGCGACTCTTGTGTGGGCTTCGCGCCTTGTCTTCTATTTACTCCAAAATCGCCCAACCGATTTTATTCTGTCTTCCCTTATGGAAAGAGGGATAAACGGAGAAAGTTTCTATATACAAAAACAGAAACCCAGGCAAAGCCGGGAAGGACATAAAATAAATAAATTAATTGAAGTAGCTATTAGCCAACTGATTGGCTCGATGAAAATTTGTGAAAAATAGATCGTGCATCTTTAATGTCAGTGCTGAATGAGACAACTTGTTTAACTTATTATGTTATTAGTATCATAATAAGTTAAACAAGTTCAACAAATCAACAGTAATCGCATTTATAAATCCATCGAAAAGACAACAAATTTTACACAACGATTCCAACAAAATAATACGAGTTTAAAGCTTTTTTGTTCGCTTTATTCGTGTTCACTTCATTAAGTTAAAAATGTATTTCCCCGGACGCGGAAAACGTGCAAACTGGTCTCCAGTGACGTAATCGAGATAAATTCTGTCTGACTTGCGAAATATCTATACGGTTTTACCACTCGTATTAACATTTGAGGGGACTGAAATAATTGTTAACAATATTGTTATCCTTATTTTTGGGCAATGTGAAATTCTTCATGAACCTTTTTTGTGGCAGGCAGGTGGGCTGGCGTTCATTTGATGGAATAGAATAGAATAGAGTGGAGTGGAGTGGAGAGCAGAGCAGAGCAGAACAGAATAGAAAACATTTATTTGCATACACATGACACACACGAATACAACATGACGAATCATTAGATAACAATGGGATTAGGATCACTAAGGACGTTTTAAGAATTTGTTTAGAGTTTGCTTGAAGAAGCCCATATACTTAAGTGTATTACTATTGTAATAACATTGCTATTTTAATTTTTGGGTAGGCAGACTGGCGGTCCATTTGGTGGAAGTTAATTAACATCAGCTAAGCAAATAAAAATAGGGATCCTGATATAATAAAGAACTACGACGACGGATGGACACGTAATCATTAGATTCCAAAAGAAGGAGAACAGCGTTCGTGGCACAAAAAATATTATGAACATGAAAGTAAATCTGTCTCTTTCAGTCACAAAAAGCCTAGTTTTGATTTTTAACACTAGATTCCCAGAGTATTGATCTATGGAAAAACATCTTTCAGAGCCTGGGTACTCGGTAATTCCCAAGCTTTTAGCGTTTCATCTCTCACTCACTCTTACTCCGGATTCTAACACAACAGAGGCACTATAATCTGTACTTAAGCTATCTTATCCCTATAATCCGAATCCCCTTTCACTTGTTGATGTCGCTGATCTAATTTCATTCTGTTTGCAGTTACGTATTCACATGAGTCGTTATTGCTACAGATACAAGCTACAGATAGATCTATATTATAGGTAGTTTTTTATTTCAATAGTCTACAAAAATACTAATTTGCGTCTTCAAACCCCTTAAACATAATTCATTGTACAGTACAAATAGAAAGAATACCTGATCATTGGTTGCTTGTTTGGTAAGCTAGATACTAAAAATATTTGAAATCCAGTTCCAACAAAAATCACAGTTCAGGCCACCTTTGAAAAGTTTAATTTGATAGGTTATATATATTTACATACTCGTATTATCAATCAATCAATACTAATAATAAATCTGTAAGGGTTGTTCATGGAGTAAGTTACTTTGTTTTCAGAGATATCGTGTTTATAGGCTGATACTGATACTGATACTGAAACTAAATCGACGATTTTTAGAATTTTTTTCTATATGTATGTATGTAGGTAGGTATGTATGTATGTTCCTCCATAACTCTTAAACGAATTAACTGATTTTCATGAAACTTGGTAGATAAACATTTAGACGTACGGGACACAGGATAGGCTACTTTTTTTCTTTTTAAACGCGGACGAAGTCGCGGGCACCAGCTAGTATAATATAAAGCTTCGGTCCCCTAGGCAGGGTCCCAAGCATGCTGGCAGCATTACCTCGTTGTATGGCAAGGGTAATTTGTTGTCCGATGTAATAGCCAGCTCTAAAATCGCCAGTCATGTCGACCAAACGTTTTTACAAGACGTTAAAAAAATCAAATGCATTCGGACCCCACGGACCCAGAGATTCGACACCGAAGAGAATGAATATGTACCCCCAGGCTTATTATCTAAATACGTCTGCTGAGCGACAGACGAAAAATGCGAAAAATTTGTGCAATATCACACTAAATCGTTAATTTTTACGCAAACCACACTAGTGTTATGAGCTACGTGATACGATTTAGTGTGATATTGCACAAATTTTTCGCATTTTTCGCGTGTCGCTCAGCAGACGTATTTAGATAATAAGCCTGCCGGTGCCTATATCACTGTATTTGTGGATTTTACGCTTCTTGGCCGCCTCTGCAGCAGCACCAGATGTGGCAAGTATTCCATGAAGATGGGACGTTTGATAGTTTTCTAGTAAATATATTTCAAAAATTGACTCCACATCCGTCAAAGGTAAAACAGAATATAAAATATCTCTCTGCAAACATTTTATCAAAGACAGTAGCGTTATTACTTAAACAGCATCTACTTACTCGTATAAGAGAGAGAAAACGCGTTTAATCTACATTTTAAAAGGCACATTGAGAAACTATCTCACTGAGTCTATATACATTGACGATGGAAGCAAAATAAAAAGTTAAGCTTAAGACAGCTGCGCTTGTCACGAAGCGAGTTCCTTATATAACTAAATTAAAAACAACTTTTATTTAACTCTCATTAGTTGTTGGTCTGAAAAGAAAATAAGACCAGTTAGATTTATATTTATAAAAACAGAAGTATACTTTCTACAGGGTGATTTTGTTGTTTCTTTTGGCTAGAGTTGTCGGCTACTTGGATGCTATTTCCATATGAAATTCAAAGGTTAACAAGTGTCGGGTCAGTCAGATAAATTTTGTTTTTGTTATTATGTATGTTAGTATAACAATAATAACAAATACTTCCACTTAATATTACAAAAGCGGTCGACAGAATTTTGTTACAATACATACAATCAATGTTACTAGTAAGATTATATTTTGGTCCGAGTCCTTTGCCTACATTTACAATACAGTCACGTAACTCTCAAATAGGTACTAAGAGATATTCAATTGTGGCACTTAACAATGAAATAATATTATCAACCTTGAATCATTTCAAAGACACACTGAAATGGTTTCCATTTTCAAAATAATATTTTTTGAAAATTAAAATTGGACATTTTTAAAATCAATTTTTTGTTTTATTTTTTGACATTTAAATCATTCAGGTACCTACAACTTTTACATATATCTTCTTCTCTATTTATAAGGCCGACAGCACACGACGTATTTTATACGCGCGGACGACGCGCGTTTCAGGAACGCGCGTATTCGCCGCCGTAGATGCCGATTATTGCGTTTGTGTCGATTCAAATTAGCTTAAAACACGATACTAGCGCGCGTTTGAATCGATACAAACGCACTCACAAAAGGGGCGGAAGAGGCGTGCGCACCCGCCACCGACCTTTACTGTACGTTGCACGTATATTTTGGTTTGAAATGGAACCAAAATATACGTATACCAAGATATCAATCGACGCCATTGTACAACTACAGCGCGTCTGTATGGCTGTATCTGCGCGTATACGCGCAGTAGACGCGCGTTCCACGGTCGACACGTGTGCTTAGGTTACAAAGTTGCGTTCGAATCTCGTTGGAAACGCGTATACGCGCGTCGTCTGCGCGTTTAAAATACGCCGTGTGCTTACGCTCTAATATCATTTTTACATAATATACAATAAACGCGCTATATTTACGATTAGATCTTTTAAACTACACAACAGTTTTAATGCGGTTCTCATTAATGGAATTGGAAAAGGCTTTTATATATAATTTGCAGAAAAAATCCGTACGAAAATGAGTGCAGCCCGCTAGTTATATTACAACTATCCGTCTGCCAAAGGTTAAATATGTTTAAATTATCTTTTCAAAATAATTTAGTTAGTTTTTAATTTTTTATATTATTATAGTGATTTAATTTATTGTAGTTGTTATTTAGGATTATTCCCTTTGACCAACGCACATGTTATTTACATAACATTTATAATTAGATTTTATTTTATATAATATTTAAATTATTTAGATGGTGTAACATATTGTACATATTCTACTAAATCTTAAATAAAAATTAATTTAGAAATGTATATAGTACTGTAAAAGCTCATTATGAAGTTATAGTTATGTCAAGCTGTTGGTGTCTAAATAAATAAATAAATTATATAGATTCTATTTCTTCCGCTTTCCCTCGCTTTCAATAATCGATTCGCCACACTTCTCTCAATCAAATGTCACATCGTAATCCCCAGTGACACAGAAATCCTAGGAACACCACTAACGTGCCATCTATTATTGTGTTTCCTGTTAGTTTAGATTGCAGAATCAAATAGTCCCATTAATCGAAAGCCACGTGAACCCAGAATTTCACACAATGATAGGCAATAGGCATAGGTATATAGTAATGAGAAGGGCACATTTTGTTTACTATTCCTACACCTCATCTTAATCAAAAAATCAATTGAGAAAAATAAAAAACTGGTATCACATAAAAAAATCTACATATTATTGAATATGTATAAGAACTTACTTAAATTTATAGGTATGTACAATACAATTAATTTGTTAAGGGCCTCTTTCACCAACTACAAGTGTTGATTAGTTACTTTTAAAAATAATTTTATGTTTTATTAAATTATGCACTCAGCTTAGTGCATCCTTCGATAGGCGATTTTTTATTATTATTTTCTTTTTAATGTTTGGGCTTTTACCATACAGACATAGGTATATCAACTTCATTATACCCGGTAACCGGTGACTTTAAATGACAGTTAGCCTACTTAACAGATGGTGAGAGAGGCCCTAAGTATATAAAATTTATAAACAAAATATTAATTTATAATCTAAATAATTTAATTAACAACTAATCTATATCTAAAATTAAGTTATATATATTTACAAATAATCTATACTAAATATAACAAAACTTACTATTGAACCTAAAACTAGAAACCTTAAAAAAATTATAATCTAAATTATAAATTATTATCTTAAGCCAACTCTGAAGGCGCCAGTTATGTTAATGAATACCTAATGAATGTGCATCTACATTTAAACATGTATAATGGATAGGTACAGTCGAGGTACAAAAACCTTAGTCAGTTTTTAAATTCATTCCTTGTAAACTTAGTGGTAGACTCTTAGTACCTTTTGAAACTAAAGCACTAAGCAGACAACTGGCAGAGTTGTTTGGAATAAAATTTTGATATGCTGATAATTGCCATGGTACAAGCAAATGTCGACTTCTTACCCCGACTGAACAAACATAAAGCCAACAATTAACATAATGTCAATTTTATAAATATGCATACCTACAAGTTATTAATAGAAAGTTAAATTTAGATATCAAACTTATTGTATACTAGCTGGCGCCCGCGACTTCTCCGCGTTGAAAAAGAAAAAAAATAGCCTATTATATGTCCCGTACGTCTAAATGTTTAGCTACAAAGTTTCATGAAAATCAGTTAATTCGTTTAAGAGTTATGGAGGAGCATACATACATACATACATACAGAAAAAAATTCTAAAAATGGTCAATTTAGTTTCATATCATGTATATAGCCTATAAACACGATATTTCTAAAAACAAAGTAATTTACTCCATGACCAACCCTTACAGATTTATTATTAGTATTGACTAGCTGGCGCCCGCGACTTCGTCCGCGTTGAAAAAGAAAAAAGTAGCCTATCCTATGCCCCGTACGTCTAAATGTTTATCTACAAATTTCATGAAAATCAGTTAATTCGTTTAAGAGTTATGGAGGAACATACATAAATACATACACACATAAAATACCTACACTTATAGATTTATTATTAGTATTGACTAGCTGGCGCCCGCGACTTCGTCCGCGTTGAAAAAGAAAAAAGTAGCCTATTCTGTGCCCCGTACGTCTAAATGTTTATCTACAAAGTTTCATGAAAATCAGTTAATTCGTTTAAGAATTATGGAGACATACACACATAAAATACATACACATAGATTTATTATTAGTATTGATATTTAAACTAAAATATAATAGCAAAATTAAATTTCAAAGGTCAAATTAGTTCGTAGTACACAGTATTATTCGTTGTTATTCAGAACGTGAGAGGCATTCACTGCAAAACGCTTTTGTTTATTGCAAATGTAATTACTCCGTCGGTCGGGATCGTGATTCGAAATCTGTTCACACTCTCTCACACGAATAATGAAGTCGTTTATGCACCATGAAATGTTAACTTCAGGCTTTGCAAAATTACACACATGTTGTTGTAGTTCAATACATAACATATTTATAGAGTAGTTTCTGAGGGAACTCTTTTAAACTTTTTAGAACTCCTTGATTAATTTTAATGTACCCACTAGATCTGTCAACATTTCAATCTCATTTGCTCATTTCAATTATCGGCAGAATAGCTTTCTTTGGCGGGCTAGTAGAAACCTCAACATGTTGTTCAGCGAGTTTGGAGCTGATGCTGATATTGATATATTTAATTGTAAATCGACAGAAAAAAGCGTAAATTGATAGCTATACTATTTAACTGAGTGTTTTCTTTTCTTTTCATTTTATTCTCTTTTTCTCATTATTTTATTTTATTTAAGCTAAGTTTATGTTATATTAATTGTTATAGTTATGCATATGTTGTCATTCGTCACAATTTTGTAATTGGTTTGTGTATACCTTAAAATTGCCTTGTATTACCTATACCTATTATAAGTTTTTTGTGCTGTTGGTGTACCTTTTGAAAAAAATAAAAAAATAAAAAAAATAAAAAATTCGGGACTAAAGTAGCCCATTGAGAATCCGGTAACCGCAGTATATTAGTTTCGAAAATGTGAACGAATAAAATACAGGCAGATAAAAATGTTAAAAATTCTTTTTTTTAACCCTCTTCGACTCTTGACGCAAAAAGAGGGTGTTATAAGTTTGACGAGATTGTCTGTGTATCTGTATGTTTATGTGTGAAACCGAGCTCCCAAACGTACGGAGGCTATAATTTAAATTATATACAAACCCCCGACTGTCTATTGAGCCCAGACGCGCTGTAGATGCTGTAAGTTGCTAAGGAATTAGGTATCCCGCAGACTACTTGATGCTGCAGCATGTCAAGGTTACCATGTCATGGAAATACCACCAAAGTAACAGTATACCAAAGTAAAAGTTAGTGATATCCCTTCGTCAACTAGGAAATGGGCTGATGGTCTTCAAACGCCTGAATAGATCTTCATAAATTATAGCTAAGAACCATCCCGATCATGTTAGCTTCAAAACAAAAAACCTGATTAAAATCGGTAAATCCGTTTGGGAACTACGACTCCACACGGTCGATATCCGTTGATACGTCAAAAATATAACACCCTGTTTTTGCTTCGGGCGTCGACGCTTAAAAATTAACATGTTTAGAATATTATATCTAAAGCATCTACGCGTAGAATGCAGAAAGATTTCGTAGTAGTACGTAGAGCGTAGGACACGCGGAGCTTAGAGCGCAATAAATGTAGAGGGCGTAGAACTTTGAACGCACTGAGTTTTAGAGCAGTTTTATGTTGAACTTTACACAGCTAGCATGTTACTTTCTTTTTGGGTTCACACCAATGACGTTCTGAGAGTGCCGAATCGACTTTTAAGGCATTCAAAAAGCTCATAGGATCGGCAAGCAGGCTACAGCAGTACACTTGCAGCACTTGTGGCTTTGGTTAGGTGATAGGCAACGCGACGGTAGCCTCCTAGCATCAAGTGGACCCTCCTAACATCAAGTGGACCCTCCATTTATGTCTGAATTGAAGACCTTAACATAAAAAAGGAAATTACAGGGAATATGCTGCCGTGTCTTGAAGTAGTTAGGACAGTTATCTGACAGAATCCCTTACTCACTCACCGAAACACAGCAGCACATTCCCTTTTATTTATTTTTTTATGTTAAGGTCGTCAATTTTATTCAGACATATATGGACGGTCCACTTGATGTTAGGAGGCTACCGTCGCATTGCCGTAATCAAAGCCACGGGTGCTGCAAGTGTACTGCTGACCATAGTAGGATTAAGGATAAAGAATTAAGAAGAAAATGGCGATGTCGTGGTAGGCTCCAGATGTGTCCAATTTATTATTGCGAAACCAGTGTGGCTTGCCACTGCTAAATTATCTCCTATTTTTTTGTTTGCGAGATATCCGAATTTCATTCCACATTTATAAATATCGTCTTACATTTCCCATTTATAATCTTAAGTAGAGCATTTTTGCTTAAACATAAATACAAACCTTCCAAAAGAAATTCTGTAAACAAAAATTAAGTTTGAATGTATCGTATTTTTATTGAAGTTAGCACCGGTGAGGCACCATAATGCTATCACTATAGTAATACTTCTTCTTCTTGCTGTATCTCTCCAACCAGTGGAGCCTGGAATAGTCCTCTGTCTTTTGTTCTACGGTTTAGCTGAAGCGGGTTACCTATCCCGGTCTAATCTCTTATGTGTTGGGAATTGGGTGATTTTGGACAAAAAGTTACCGAACTTTTTGGAAAAAATTTGGAATTTTGGAATTTGGAATTTTGGAAGACAATTTTGGAAAAAGTTGGGAATTGTCTCTAAAGTTCCCGAACGCTGAATTAAATTCTACGATCAATAAGTATCAGCCTAATATATTCTGAATGTTAAAGGTGTAGTGACCCTATTTTTTCTTTTTGAAATTGATACCAATTTACAAGATAAAATTACTGGATTTAATTTAGGGATTCGTTGAAATTTAACACTCTTATTTCATGAGAATTTAATGCGAAATCTTAAATAGGTAACAAAATTGTAATTCAAGTATAAATCCATTCCTCGATTTACAAATTCAGAGAATTCATTCGAAGTGTTTTATGACATGAATATTTACGAATCTCGTTAATGTTGGCGGATGGGTTAGGAGTAAAAATATAAAATATTGCCCAATAAAATTTGCATAGTATGACGCAAGCACACCGTTGTACTTGTCGCCCGTAAATTACAGCTTCTGATTATATTTTTGTCGCTGTACTACCCTGAAAGAGTCGTAAAATTAACAAATTATCAGGCGCTGCGACTCACCATTTAGATACGGGGCAAAAACAATATAGATTAGGTAAAAAGCAAATTAGTAATCCGTCGAATCCGCGGATACATTAGTGGGAACATTAGTGTTCATGTCCGAATACGGATAAAGATTAGGATAGGAACCTTCACCAAAACCTCCAAAACCTTTAAAACCTTAATACCTTAAACCTTTAATACGAACCTTTAAAACAGTCGGGTGACCTTGAAAAGGACCACACGGTCTCAGAGAACAGTTCAGTAGTGATAGGCCACACTGCGTTTCACAGTCATTCATTTGAGCACTTGTTACGTTGCTTGTGTTATCAAGTGCCACCAATCATCAAGTAGACCGTTGACCTTAACATTTAAAATACGTAATCGATTTTTACATGCCCTAGTATAATATTTTTTGCACTACTAACGTGTCAGCACTATTAATTAATAAGACTGTGTTGTTATATTATGTCAACGTGTGAGTAAGTAATGTTTTTTTTATTGAGTCAAGGCACTTGATGTAAGGTGCAGATGCGGCCGAAGGTGGACCACGCTTACCTAGTAAGTGCCTATTTACCCTAGATTTGAGGACCCCGAGGTTGTAATTTTGAGGAAACACGGACGCAGACAATGAGTTCCACTCCCTAGCAGTTCGGACAAGGAAGATGGAACTGAAAGCTTCATGCGTGACCAAGAAACATCAACCACGAATTGATGAAACCCCCGCCCGCGCCTCGTGGTCCGCAAGTGGAACTGTTCCGGTTGGACTAGATCGTATAGAATGGACGCACACTCTACATAGTGCAGACGATAGAAAATCGATAGGCATGTAATGCCAAAGCCCATTCCTTTATCTCCAACTTGTCCTTTTTAAGGCGGCGATTGACATGTATCATTCACGCTTAATTTAACATTATCGAAAAGAGCAGAAATGTGCCATGCCCTTGTCAATTTCAATTAAACGGCGGGAAGAACCTTGGGATATAGCTAATAATGTATACTTGTAGATATCAATTTGGTAAAAACTAAAGAAGGTCTTGACTGTTGAAACTTCTTGACCCGGCACGTAACATAAGCAGGTTTCTCACTGTGGCTCTAACCACCGGTAGCTCGGGCCTTGCCCCGTTACTTGCGATATTAATTATCTAAATAAAGTAAGAATAAGAAAGAAAACAAAGCCTAAGAATAGTGATTGCTGTCACCTAAAGCGCAGTCCAACTTATGACTGCGAAACGAGATAGCTAATAACAATTCCGATCACGTCAGCTTTCAAAAAAAAACCCATTAGAGTGGAATAGAACATTTCTTTGGTTCATCATGTACCTAATGTCAATAAAAATAATTATTTAACCCTTACATAGTCTTAATATGCTCAAATAACAATCATCACCATCGCAATAAGCATTATCATCATGATTACTATACACTGTTGTTCCCACACAAATAGACTAGAAAGAACGATAGGAGGCAAAGATTTAAATCGAAAGATGCGGCGTAATCTCCTCGCGCCATACTAAAAACACACCGAAAATTCTTAACAATGGGTTGGGCGCAGGCGCTCAACCCAACTACAGTTGCACGCCAGCTACAGTGAGTGACGGTCGCTTGTTGAGAGCGTCGCTATCGTCACAGTCACGTTTGAAGTAAGGAATGTGTTGTCTGTGTTTAAAAGTGTGTTTGGACAAAGGTATATGTATTTTATACTTTTGTCTTTAGTATAATGTATGTTGTATTTTGTAACACACTTTCGCTAGTAATGCCACATCTCTCGATTTAAATCTTTGATAGGAGGTGGCGAACAAAAAAACGCTTTTGTATTGACCTTTCATTGTTGATCGACCTCTGGGATGCCTCTAGGATATATTTAGATTTATTCAGTCATTTGGATTCATTTAAAGTATGTCTCACATTGTCTAAACAATGCCCATCGGAAATGAGATTAGCCTCCTACGTAAATGTCATCATGTGTTTATATTTTATATTATCTGTTGAAAATCTAACATTGACGAGAGACCGCCAGCAATTTATAATTTTATATAGTAATTTTGTAACATAAATATAATAAGTATGTTATTATTTCTGAAATACAACATAAAGGACGAACCGTATGCCATAGACTTTAATTTATTGATAAACTCTCTTGAAAAAAATGGTGATGAATCTCAATAAAAATATACAGAAGAGGTACTAATCTCAGTTAACCTCACAAATCCGTTGAGACGTAATAAATATGAAAGTTAATATTGTCCTTTCCCAACGTCGAGAAAATCACATAAATCATTTTACATTTTTGTTCCCGGTTTTACTGTAAAAAATTCATTCTAATTTTCATTTTACGAGTTGAACGCAACACAAAGACAAGTGGAACTTTTATTCTGTGTGTGTTTCAGTGTATATATTTCTTGTTAGTTAAACACAATAAACTTACAAAGCCTCAAATTAAATTAAACAAATAAGATTAAATTAAATTGACCGTATCTATGCATCTCTTGATGTTAAGCATCTTTTTCCTCGTTAAGCAGGAGATGTTTGGAAACTAGCACTTTAATACTTAGGTATACCTATAGGTAACCATAGATTTCGGGATCTCTCAATACAACCTGCGAAAAGTGTAGCATGATTCTGGACTTTTCAATTCTAAAATGAGTCCAATCAGTAAAAAAGTCTATTTATTAAAAACATTCAACAAGTTTCTCATTAAAAAATTTTCAACAGTTCGTAATAAATTCGTAAATAAATGCTCCACAATTTCACTTGAATTTTTAGACCATACGCTAAATTCTAGTCTATAGCGTACGTACCTAGCGTTTTGAGTTTTAAGATGATCTAACGGTTCTTACCTGTATCCATCAAACTACTACAACGTGGAACCCGCGTGCCATACAAAAACTACGAATTTTATGGAACTGTCATTAAAAACAAAACAAACATAATAATAAATACGTAATTTAAAGAAAATGTGACTTTACGTCAACCCATTAGAGTTTAAAATGAAATAGTAGAAGTTGATCGTTACTACCTTTTACCATTGACGCGTGAAGGCAATAGTCCGCCATGATTTTGTCAAAGGCGTTCTTTTTATGTGCCGCAAATTTCATTGTAGTATTTCGATGCCTGTATCTTAAAGAACGTGTATACAAAATTTTATGGCGATTGGTTGAGTATGTTAAGGCGTGAAAAAGTAACAAACAAGCAGACGGACAGATTACTTTCACATTTATGATATTAGTAAGGAGTAAGAATTAAATTATTTTTCGCAATTAGGTAGATACCCAGCGGAAAAGGAAGTAGTTCCTGGGCCCCTAGCCAAGAGCAAACCAATGCAAACGGGAGCGTTGCGTATTTATGGAACGATAGAAAATAAAGTCCAGTGATTGGTCAAAATTTTATGTGAGCGTTACAACAACCAATCACCGGGCTTTATTTTCTATCGTTTCGTAAATACGCAACGCTCCAGTTTGCATTGGTTTACTCTTGGCTAAGGCCCCTGTGTGGCAACCGAATGCAATTCTCTTAATTATTTGACTTACCATACGATGTACAAACAAGCAGTGGTGTGGGCTGTGGGTATATTTATAGGTAAAAATAGCAAAAATAAAATTAAAGTATTATTACAAACACACTTTATTTAAAAAAAAGCAAACAAATATTTACATATTATATTTAATTTTTATCATTCATTTGATATTGAGTTGCTTTTAAGTCTATTTACAAGATAATTATGTTTTAGAATACATTCATAGCGTACATTTAAAAATACGTTAAACATTAGGCGCCTCGTAAAAGTACAGACAGCATCACGTTAATACCCTTACCATGAGTTTTCTTTTTTCTTATTTTTTACTCTTTCACGCAGTTTTCAGTCCATGATAATATTATGTTCATGCGTTTTGTGTGCAGATATTTTCAAATAGATAATTAAAGAAACGTTACAGAAACTAACTACTGCATATTGTGAGGATTTTAGCATAGATCGGGAAGGAATAGGGAAATGGCCTCTGGATGTATTTATACACAAGGATAAAAATTAAACTATATCAGAACAGAGAAGAGTTCTCTATTAAAGCAAGTTATAAAAAGAGATATACAGAGTTAATTGTCGGTTAATATAATTATCAGAGAACTATACTCTATTCATTTGAGAATGGATTTTAGCAAAAAAATATCTGAAAAAAATGTATAATTTCAAAACATGGACCTTCAAACATTCATGTCACAGTGTCAAAATACAAAAACTGTTTATTTGTAAGAAAAATATACTTTTAGGTATTTTGTTAAGATATGTGAAATCTCTTGCACAAATGAGTAGACTCTACTCAGCTGCTCTATTCTCTAATAGTGGTTTTGCTGTGGTTATCGACTCGATGCGGTTATAGACTCGACAATGGTCTACTTTGGTATTCACTAAGCACCTGTCAAAAAGTCTATGACGTTTCTACCATGGTTATACAATACAATCAATCGATATGACGATATGATGACAATATATTTTTCATAGAAGAGGACACAGAACAGTTGACACCAATTGACATTATAATGACATTTAGTTACATAGAACATTTTAAATTAACATTTCACAATCAATTTACATAGAAATACATATAAATTGGAGGTTTGCATTCATAATCCAACAGTTTTAGGCCGGTTTCAGTGCTCTCCTGACGGTCAGGCCTGACGACCGTCAGGAGAGCACTGAAACCGCCCTTAGATGTGGTTTCCATATTGGTTTAAATGTAGAACGACAAGCTATCAATGTTGGAGTCGATACGTTTTAAAAACAACAAGTAGAGAATAGGGCAACTGTAGGTATACCTTGACGTTGAATAACTTATAGTAAGGAATACAAAGCAAAATTACACGAGAAATCCGATTACACTTATTATACAGATGTTTGTGTTGTAAAGTATAAATATAGCGGCGTCTTCGTAAACCCTAATGTCTGTTTTGGTTGGTAATAACTGACAATGTTATTCTATTTTCGTTCAAGACTAATTAGAATCTTCGTTATAAAACAAGTATACCTATTGTTTCGAAACGAATATTATTATATTATTTTAGTCAAATTGATATTGTAATGACACCTTGCCTATTTACACAAGTTATTTAAAAAATATAATATATCTCTTGCTGGTTAATAAAACTATAAAACCTGATAAAATATATGAGATTTTTTTTGAAAAATATAGCTTTTAAAGCTTAGCCATGCGTTGGATTTTTATTTTTAAGTGTCCTTTTTTTTTATTAAAAAGTACCCTTCATGTTAAGACATGAAAATGTAACAGACAGACATACATACAGACTCAGTTACTTTCACATTTATAATATTAGTATTATCGTAAATAATAAATCATTAATAAGAAAATTTATGAGATCTATAATTTTAATTTAAATAGAGAATCATTTAAAGAGAACAAATACTCTTAGCGTTATTTACAATCATTAGATATTGCCTACTTATATTTAAGCAAACAAAAAATTGATTGGATTTTATCTAACAATTTTTAATACTACCTACAAAAATTTAGGACAACATTCAAAAAAGTGGTTTAAGACTAGAATTTTTAATTGCAATGGCATATGAGAAAGTATACGATGTTTTTTTTTGTTCATAAAGCGTATGTTCATTTGAATTTATTCTAAATTTATTAATCATTTAAATTTATTCTAAATTGATTGATCACTTGAATTTAATCTAAAATGATCACTTGAATCAATTCCAAAATGATCATATGCATTTATTCTAAAGTGATCATTTAAATTTATTCCAAATTGATTGATCACTTGAATTTAATCTAAAATGATCACTTGAATTAATTCCATAATGATCATATGCATTTATTCTAAAGTGATCATTTAAATTTATTCCAAAATGATTGATCACTTGAATTTAATCTAAAATGATCACTTGAATTAATTCCATATTGATCATATGCATTTATTCTAAAGTGAACATTTAAATTAATTCCAAAATGATTGATCACTTGAATTTAATCTAAAATGATCACTTGAATTAATTCCAAAATGATCATCATATTCTATTCTAAAGTGATCATTTAAATTTATTCTAAATTGATTGATCACTTGAATTTAATCCTCAATGATCACTTGAATTAATTCCAAAATGATCATATTCGATTCTAAAGTGATCATTTAAATTTATTCTAAATTGATTGATCACTTGAATTTATTTCAAAATGATCATTTGCATTTATTCTAAAGTGATCATTTGAATTTATTCTTAATTGATCATTTAAATCTATTACAAAGGCGGAGACATTAAAATAGCAGTTTTGACGAGAAATATCAAGGAAACAGTTCACGAATACCATCAAAGAGAGACGAGGGCTTGATGACGCCTTAGAGAAACTGTTCACAGACAACGGGGGCGGTGCGTTGCGTAATTCGCCCTCAAGGTACCGATGTCTTCATACTGAAACAAGACAAAAGTTATTGAAGTTGCTCTCAACCCTCGAACTGAGTATTTTAACTTAACATAGTTATAATTATATTTGTTTGTTTGTTTAACTGAATAACAAAATTTAGTTGCAACTTTAGTTTAATCGAGTTTTAGAAGGAAGTTCAAAATTAATTTAAATACAGTAGCTACTTAAAACGATTGTAATAAATGCCCAAGTGCTGAGATATTAAAAAAAATTAGACAGTTTTCAAGTCGACCCAAATTATATAAATTTAAAAAAAAAAAGAATGTAGGTTGTAGGTAAATAAATTTTACATCTTACATCATGGGAAAACGTTATTTAGGTTATGGTTCGTATTTTTATTTTTTAATGAACCAGTATTTTTAAACAAAATCTTTTTAAAGTTTTATTAACTTTGATTTTAACAAATTATTATGTTTCTAATTAGAATTTTTTAAACAAAATCTTTGTTTAAACTGTTCTCGCAAAATCTTGCAACGTCGAGCATTTTAGGACGACGTTAGTTCTTGAAACCAATTTTAATAATTCAAGTTCAGTGGCTGTTGAACCTGTCTGAAGAACCTGTACAAACGTCTCATTTTATTAATTTAATATATCAAATACATCGAAATACTACAATGGAATTAGCGTCACAAGTGCCAAAGGGGAACATAAAAAGAACGCCTTTGACAAAATCATGGCGGACTCTTGCCTTCACGCGTCAATGGTAAAAGGTAGTAAAGATAAACTTCTACTATTTCATTTTAAACTCTAATGGGTTGACGTAAAGTCACATTTTCTTTAAATTATGTACTTATTCGAAATACTACAATGGAATTAGCGTCACAAGTGCCAAAGGGGAACATAAAAAGAACGCCTTTGACAAAATCATGGCGGACTCTTGCCTTCACGCGTCAATGGTAAAAGGTAGTAAAGATAAACTTCTACTATTTCATTTTAAACTCTAATGGGTTGACGTAAAGTCACATTTTCTTTAAATTACGTACTTATTATTATGTTTGTTTTGTTATAAATGACAGTTCATGCTCTACGCATATGTCACTTTTAAATGTTCCATAAAATTCATTGTGTTTTGTATGGCACGCGTGTTCCATGTTGTAGTAGTTTGATGATCAAATAAACATTCTATATATGTCAGATATTGTGTAGGTACTAATAATACGAATATAACTAAGAAATTCTAACCTCATAGTTTATTTAAAAAATAAACAGTAACTTTCTTGTTTTCATGTGTGAGATGTTATATTTTCATCTATTAATGTTTTTTTTTTATTTTTATAAACTAACAAAACTACACTAATTTTAAATAGAATCTAAACCATGGTTTCATAAAAAAAAAAGCAAAATCCAAATCAAAAGCTCATTTGTTTTGAATCGTTTGCAATATTATAATTATTATACTCGTACATTGTTAAATCATTAAAAAATTACAATAACATGCATTTCATCATGCGAATCACGTCAATTAGAATAATTTTCACTAAGCTACGTGCAGCGAATTCCATTAGACTCATAAAAATGTGTCAAAAGATACTTCATTTAAGTTACTCACATATTCACAATTCAGTGACGTCCGGTTGAAGTTACCTTTTTACCTTTTCTGTGCACCTGCAGGCAGGAAACCAATTTTAACTATCAAAAGCAGTAGAAGGAGTGCTCACAATGCAGTTAGAGAAAAAATTTGACATGCAGCGAGTTGAGGAAATTAATATTAATTAAGCAATTACATAAAATTTAGTAAAACATAAATTGCTACTTCAGATAAAATAAGAACTAAAGATAGAGCCCTGTGAACGGCAGAGTGAGGCCGGTTAAACTACGTCTTCGCCGTGTACAGACACGGTTACACGCACACAGCCGCAATCAAACTAAGCTTTGCCAATCAAAATATTCACTAGTGAAAATGGCGATTTGTGTAGTGAAACAGTGTTGAAACCAGGTTTAAAAAAATAATATAATCAGGTTTCACACGTAGTAAACTTATAAACAAATATTTTTAATAAAAATAAACAAAAAATTAAGTTATAACTTGAAACAGAAAATGTCAATACATTAAACGGCCTACGCACGCATGTATGTGAAATCGGCTTCACTATGTTGTTCGCAAAATTCTGTCTATAGTTCTTATTTCTTCTGAGATTACCACATACGTGTTTTGGTTTTGCGAGTCGGAATGAGAAGCCGGTGATGGCAGCCATCTAGCTAGACGTGGCTGCAACAGCATCGCTCGAAACGTTTGCCTGAACTGTCTTGACATGGAACAGTATAGGACAAAATTGATAGCACCGTTCACCAGAGCGAGGAAATCCATTAATTCACCGAACAGATCGTAGCATCTTTTAAAGAAACACCAGCCGAGCAGACCGCTCATCAAACCTAGTATGCCCTGCGGTAGTTCCGTCACCAGAAACAATAATAGAACAGCTAATAACATTTTTGTTGTCCTGTCCGTTCGTTTATCAGCTTTATGTTGACGTTTCATCATTTTCTCAGCAGCTGGGCACTCGCTGTAATTTCTAAGGTTCTTCTGGTGTTGATTAGCGTTGTATAAGGCTCGGATTAGCCAAACGCTTATCACTGTCAGAATAGAGCACGGTAGGAGCTTAATCAGGACTGCGTGTACCCAAAAGTTGATCTGGTAGATGAGGCCTTCATAGTCCGAATCGACGTGGTAAGCGATATCTGGGTTTCCGAAGGCATCTGTCACATTCTTGGTGTGAATATCAAATACCTGCCCAAAAACATACAATTAAGTCACCATTCGATGGTAATTGATATTGTTTGGAAAATATTCAATTATACATGCATAACAAATTAACAATGCGAATATGCATTATGCAATGTGCAAGAATATGAATTATTAAAAAGTAGTACGATAAACTGCATTCTGCGATCTTAAACTGGGAAGCTAGTTGGCGATTGTCAGTGGCGACTCTAGCAATCTTTTTACAAATAAGTACAAAACGTTATTCATATTGCATCACAATAAATGAGCAAAAGTTATGAAAATTCAACTGTTATTATATTATGAATACTAATAATAAATCTGTAAGGGTTGGTCATGGAGTAAGTTACTTTGTTTTCAGAGATATCGTGTTTATAGGCTCTATATACATGATACTGAAACTAAATTGACCATTTTTAGAATTTTTTTCTGTATGTATGTATGTATGTTCCTGCATAACTCTTAAACGAATCAACTGATTTTCATGAAACTTGGTAGATAAACATTTAGACGTACGGGACACAGGATAGGCTACTTTTTTCTTTTTCAACGCAGACGAAGTCGCGGGCGCCAGCTAGTTCCATTATAAGAATTTCACGAACTCTAATCAAAATTGTATACCTACTTACTGAATACATCGTATATTAAATTATTTTAATTAGGAATATTGTTCGTCAAATTTTTAAGAAAGAACCATAACAGTTTCGAGTTCAAATAATAAGTAAAAGTATAAAATAAGTAACAAAATATGTAAATACGGTACGTATATCCGTTTTGTTTTGGAGCCAATTTCCTGATATCATGTTTTACTTGATAATAGTTGACTACCGTAGCCAATTAACACATAAGCTACTCTATGATATTGATTTATTTCACTGTGGTCATCTGTAAGGTATTAGTTACTACCGCCAAGACAGTCTGCCCAGTTTATGACTACAGATTTTTTACATTTTTCTTTAGACTATCTATACATTCCCAATGGTGTTGCTTGTGTTTCTAGGTCATTCACAATAGCTATACACTAACAAATGTATAGCTTGTAACATTTTGAAATAACAAAAACACTTCAAAGGGGTGCTACGTATAAACAAACAAATGGTTGGGTGATTTACTAATTGAATGCCATTGTGTTGTTGAATACCATAGTCAGAATAACATTTGTGGAGTTTGTAGAAACAATTTTGATACTTTTACCATTTATTATTTATTATTATTATTATTTATTATTTAACAGAATAATTGTTTTAGTCAGTTATGAGCAGTGATATGTTAAGTACTAGATTGAGCACTCCCTACGATGTCTTGCTAAATTCATGTTCCAACGCGGAAGGTGCGCGGGGGTTGGCGGGGGACGGCGCGGCAGTAGTGTCAAGGTCAATACGTCAAGTCGTAGATAACATATTAAATATTAACAATAGAAACAATTAAATATTAACCTATTAAACGTTTCAATATTAATAAAACTTACCTATGGAACGTCACACCAGCAGTTTTACAAATATTTTTTGTTGTATTTTTGCAATAGCTCATCACACAAGACGGCATTTTTACTGGTTTTGAAAATAATAACGCGCCTAATCCGATCACTTGGAACACTCATCGCGTCTTGAGTGTTCCATCTAGTACTTACTTAACATATCACTGGTTGTGAGAAAATAAATTTAAGTCAAATTAACCTCAAAATCACATCAAGATTAAAACAGCTGAAATTAATTTAAAAATGGAACACCTACTGATTCCAATGATAAAAGTGAATAGGTTTGTTTTCATTAAGATATTATGTGAAATCTAAAAAATATTAACAAGTGTCAAGTTCACTTGTAGCGCTTGAAATAGATAAATTTTATTGATGTTTACAGACTTAGTTGAATTGTTTTTATTTGAAGAGGGTGGCAAGTGTTTTCGTTATTTGTAAATGTTACATAGGTAATATATCTACTGTCAGCTCGCCTGTCACTCTTTATCATTCAAAATACATGTGAGTTTGGTATTAGCTTCTATGTATTTACATAATAATATAAAGTTACATACGACTATAGAATAAAAAGAAATCGAAGAAAGCTTACCATAAACGTTGGAGTGCACAAAATTGGAGGTATTATAAAACTGGTGAGAATAGCAATGCTACAACGTCTCTCCGTGCATAAAATGTGACTTTTATCAGAGTACCTGCAAAAATACAATACATAGATTATACGATATTGTATCCATCCAGTATTTTTGACAGGGTGGTGCGATTTGGATAATTCTTTTTTTATTTGAAAGGGCGCACCCCCAAGGGGGTCCCATTTTAATTTTGAAAAAAAAAAATTGCAACCCTAAGGGTAGGAAAACAGGGGATGATTGATTGTTCACTCTCCGATTGTAGCGTATAACCACGCATAACTTTTTACAGAGTAGTCTGATTTTGATAATTCTTTTTTTAATGGATAGGGTATACCTCGAAGTTGGTCTCGTATAATTTTGGAAAAAAAATCCTACCCTAAGGGTGGGAAAATGGGGGTGGGAAAATTAAAAGTTAAGCATGTAGTAAATATTAGATTATTGCCACAAAAAATATAAAATAAAACTTTTTAACAAAAAATAAAACCGCTGAAAAAACTGAAAAGCATAAAATAATCTTATTATTTTACCTAAGTAATTTTGAGTCGGCGCCAAACAAGCAAAAATTACGTAAAGAGTGATGCGCGGCGGCGACTCAAAATTACTTAGGTAAAATAATAAGATTATTTTATGCCTTTCAGTTTTTTCGGCAGTTTTATTTTTTGTTAAAAAGTTTTTTAACAACAATACGTAAAAACTAGTTCTATGAAAATACTTGAAAAGTTTATTCAATCCGAAATTCAATGGAATTGAATTGAAAACTCTTTAAAATGATAATGGAACTCTTAAAAAATCGATTTTTACTAGAGCAATTACGGACACAAAATAGACTTGAGTGTTACGGACATAGAATGGAAAATTTACATTCAAAATACGAATCTCATTTCACTCGCTCTTTCATTTGTAGCATTGTTAAATATTTATTGATTAAGTGCTCCTTTGTTGAGCCCATCAGATGTAATATTATTTATTAATTCGTAACTTTCATTTGTAATTCATTTCAGGGCCCTCGCAAACCTTTGACCGGTGACTGTTCCGAAGTCCCCTAAGGACTAGAACAGGGGTGGCAAACCTTTCGGTTCAACGTGCCGTTTTTTTCTAAAGAAATGTTTTGTGAGGCCATAGACGCGCTGTCAAATAATGTTGAGTTTATTGGGAAAGTAATGAAACTAAATACCTATCGACTCCCGAACTGTTGATTTACTACAAATAATATATTTTACAAAATTTGTCAAATCACGCGGGGCTGCATGGCAATTCGTTAATAATAAATCTTAAGTGGTGTTTTCCACATAACCATATGCACATTTGCATTGGGTTTATTTTTAAGACTTATCCTCTCTTAAAAAAACATTCATAACTTATAGAATTACTTACTTGATTGCCATATATCTCCATATGGCTAAAGAGAGCGTTAGACATATTGATGCAGTGTGCAGTATCTGAGCGAAATGCATATGGAACAGTAGATACATCGCCCACGAATAGGGAAAATCCAATTTCTCTGGAAGCACCTTTAAAAATATAACAAGAATACCGTTAGAACTGGTTAGTGCATTTAAAATTTTTCAATATCTACCCTTATGTAAAAATTTCAATATTCTTTTGTATAAATTAGATTTTAAATTGAATTCAACACTAACATTAATTCCAATTTTAAAATTGAATATTTCCAACGGGTTCGGGTGGATTTAGTTTCATTCAACAAATAAACTATAATTCAAATGCCTTTGAATTTGTTATCTGAATAATAGAAAGTGTTATTGAAATGGAATAGAATTTTTATTACGAAATTGAATTTTCTTCTGTGGACATAATAAAATCTTGTTAAATATTTACAGGTCTATATTTACATACATTAAACTAACATTAAAGTACATAATATTAGTTCGCAAAAGTATGAGAGAAACTGTAAGAGACTCCGCATGGATAAAAAAAAATTCTGCAAATTATATAGGTACAGAAATTCTGTCTCGCTTGTCGCACTTTTTGTGAAAACAGTATGAAAATTGGTGCAGTAGTTTTTGAATTTATCGCGAACACACAGACAGACAGACAGATGCGGCGGAGGACTTTGTTTTATAATATCGCACATTCGGTAAGACAAGGGCATAACAGGAGCTTGAAAAGGTAGCAGACAGACAGTTACTTGCACATTTCTTATTATATTAGTATAGATAGTATGGATTTATGTATCTATAGATTTAAACGTAACCAAATAAGTTGTTGTATAAAGTTTTTATATTTTTCCGTACAATTTTAAATGGCTTTCAGTTTCAATCAAGTTATCGCAGTCTGTCATTGACAAAAACAATTTATTTGGATTATTTCATTTTGTGATTTGTTCAGTTTGGAAACATAAAAAACTCTTTCGTTTCTATTTTTAAGCCCCGATAAGTTTGACATCTATTGTGTGTCTATGTCTAAATGAAAATAATTCCTTATTTAATTTTTTTTTTTTTTAAATATAATTGACAATGGAATTTGCGTCACAAATGCCAAAGCGGCACATAAAAAGAACGCCTTTGACAGAATCATGGCGGACTCTTGCCTTCACGCGTCGATGGTAAAAAGTAGTAACGATCAACTTCTACTATTTCATTTTAAACTCTAATGGGTTGACGTAAAGTCACATTTTCTTTAAATTACGTACTTATTATTATGTTTCTTTTGCATTAAATGTCACTTTCACTGTCACTTTTAAATTTAAATGTTCCATAAAATTCGTAGTGTTTTGTATGGCACGCGGGTTCCATGTTTTAGTAGTTTGATGTTGACAAATATAAAAATAATAGGAATTTCAATTGTTTTAAACGATTGGTTATTCATCACAGTCAAAGTGGTTTATTTTTAACTCGTAATACGAGTAGGTACGCTACCATCAACACAAATTTATGGAATCTGTCCAAATAACTCTGTTTTGTTCACTTTATATTGCTTGTGAACCAACCTACTCAGTTTTCTACATACTTTTAAATGGTTAGGTACTTACTCGTAATATTAGGCAAATAAATTGATATACGAAAATATAAAAAAGATTAAGATTTCAAAGGTAAAAATACAAAAGTAAAACTACATTGTCAGCTAATAACATAGGCTACATTTTATAAAGTTACGCGGACGAAGTCACGTGCAAAACTAGTAGTAATGTCTGCAATCATTTTTTCGTTTCGTTGCTTCATGTTGACATGAAACCCCTTCATTAAAACTTCATTTAAATTTTATTGGAGCTTTCGAAAATAGAGAACAATAGGTACTTAAGTAATAAAGTTGTTTTAAACTCGAACCCCTGCCGTCCCATTTAAACTTTATTGAAAATTGTTAATTGTAAACAAATAAAATCTTCATCGAGATTGGCAATTATATTTGCTTGGGATAACCAGTTGAAAATTTCCTATCTGCCTATATACAGTTGATACTTACAAACATCTTTGATACAGCGTTCAAACCCCGGCGCACCTTATATACACTTTACATAGATAGGTATATAAAAACTTATCTTCCGTATGTTTGTGTCCACAAGACTCAAAAACTAGCTGATGGATTAACCAATGATTTCAAAGTAAGGATACGCCCAACGGAACGATAGACGGAGATGTGTATTTAACTATATAATTTTAGGAAAAATAGAACGTAACGCATTACGTGTGACAATTTTGATTTTACTTCCATTAATTTTTATACCGGGGCTTAATATGCAAATCGATTTTTAAGAGGAAAGTGTAGCTTTGCAATCCTAACGAAATAGGTATTTAGGAAAACACATGCTATCGGTCATGCCCTCTTGCCGAGGGGCAATCGTGCTATAGAGAACGTTGCAGCTCGCGACTGACAATAGGTACTTTTTTTGATGAAATTTCCATTTCGGGAGAAAACAGTTTCCACTAACTAAATCTTAACAAATCACTTTGATTTTCATGTCGATCGTTTCAGCATAATATATTCTAGGTTTATAGGTTTCGCTTTTTAAAAAAAAATTAGACAAAGTTTTAATAACAAAAATTAAGTTATTTGAGGTGCCTATAAGTTTGAATCTATTGCAAATTTTGAAAAAAGGAAAACCTATGAACTTAGTCTTTCATTGTTTCAATAACATATAAAAAAATCATGAAGATTGGAAAATATTTAGAAGTGGAAAAACATTTTCTCTTTATGTACGGACGAGTACGTACTATTCTTCACTCTTAAGGAGTAAACTCCAAAAAAATTGCATACATGCGAAGCCGGATGAGGGTCGTTAGTAAGCAATAACAAATTTAGAACTTTATAACAGCTTGGTACTTAGCACTCTATGCAATTGAGAAGGAATTTAATTCAATAAATAGTATCCAATACTTTCTTATTGCAACGGCAGGTGTGTTGCAAGCCAGTGTAACATTCTTAACTGAAATCGATTTTAAGAAATTGCCTCTTGAAGATAGGATTATAAAGGAAGTATATTCCATATATATTATAAACTATCTGCTGCACGCGTCTTCGCACGCGTAACTTCATAAAATATACCAAGCTTCCTCAACAACTTTCAGCTCATATATTATAATAGTATATAGATGCCAAAATTTGTACCAGTATGTTCCTCAATAACGCAAAAACAGCTGAACGTAGCTGAACACACACACACACACACACACGCACGCACGCACGCACGCACGCACGCACGCACGCACGCACGCACGCACGCACGCACGCACGCACGCACGCACGCACGCACCCACGCACACACACACACACACACACACACACACACGTATTGATAGTTTATTACTTGGTTTAATATATAGGATACTTTTTATCCTACAAGAATGATAGGTCGCCGAAGGATCGTCAAAAAATATAAAAATATCAGCTCTCTGCCAGTGAAAGTCCCGTCTAAAATCAATTCAGGCGTTTCGGAGATTAACCGGAACTGTCACAGACAAAACTTTTAAAATTTGTACATTATACTTTGATATACACATTTAGTAAGAAGTAGTTATTTTAACATTACAAACAGACACCAGACCAATTTAATTTATTAGTATATATAGTATTAATATTGTTTTATTAATTCATTTCAGGAGGTATTTTTTTTAACAAACTTATGTGTGTTAAAAAAATGAGTAATGTTGAGAAAAAAAGGCGCAAGGTGAGATTACTGATGAATAAGATAATATACTCATATTATACAACACGACAAGAAAATATCAAATATTCCAGAAGAAAATCGGTGGGAGAAAAAAGAAAATCCTTCCTTACATATTATAAAACAAAGTTCTCCGCCGCGTCTGTCTGTCTGTTCGCGATAAACTCAAAAACTACTCCACCGATTTATATGCTGTTTTCACAAATGGATAGAGTAGTTCTCGAGGAAGGTTTTAGTATATAATTTAAATTATGCCCAATCAAAGTATGAATAATATTGGATAATAATCATCGCCTCTAATCCAGGGATAATCCCGATATAAACCGTCCGAATTAACTCGTTCACCGAATATCGTAGCAGGAAACGGAACTTAATTGGAAAATCGAGGGCTTCAAAATTAAATTTTAAATACGGATTTCGTGGTTGAGTGTACCACACTCGTTATAGGAACTTACCAAATAGCGATATATGGCGAAGGGCACATACTCAAGCATGACAAATACATCGGCGACCGCCAACCATTTCAGAAGTCGGTTGATGGGTGCGGCGGCCATGTCTCTCCTAGTTAACACCGCCACGTTCATTGTGTTCGCCAGTACGCCTATTATGCATACCTGTCAAATAATACACATCAATTAACATCATACATCGTCTTCTCGCACTAAAACTGTATAATCTCAAAACCTACTAATTTTACAGGAGAACGTTTTAAAGATACGTTATCAAGTAATTACAAAGTATACAATTTAAGGGAAAACTAATGGTGATACCGAACGTTTCCGCACGTTAACTCAATTTTGATGTTTTTGGAAATTGTACGCTTTTAATGCGAAAGGGCGACATGTATAGGTAAGTATAAAACCTAAGTTTAGTACTGCGTTTTAATCCCCTGAGATGGCCGGCGGCGTACCTCCACTTTCTTTCGGGTACGCCGTGGTTCTGATAGGAGCGTAGCCCTCCCCGCGCAAACTAGCCATGGCGGGGCACTGATGTAGTGTCATAACGTCCCCGCGACCCCGGCAGGTCACTTGCAACACCAATGGCATTGCTTGTGTTATAAAGATATTATAAAGAGGTAAATATATTTGTATTTACATAGGAGGTAATCTTCGAAACTATTCATCAAAGCTATACGAGATATACCTAGATTATTGTGAGAGTAATCTATACTAGACTACTTTAATATGGAGAAAATTCTTTTAAAGTGAACAAATCCGATTGCATATTGTATTGAATATAAAAAAATATCCGTTAAATAAATACAAGTTCGTGGTTATCTCATTATCTCTTCGTATTACCATTTCGGTGTGTCATATACTTTAAATAAGGCGTGATTGTACTAATAAAATTAAACTTGATCTGCCATTTATGTCACTGAAAAACACAACCTCGATAATTTGATGACACGCTTGAACTTGTTTTTTAAACTTATTTTTTAGGCTATTGATCCTTACTAATCAGATATAAATAAATATTAATGCGAAAAAATGGTTGTAAGGGGTTGAAAGGGTAAAAGATCGTATGGAAGTATCGTCATTTTTAAAGCTGTCTGTCTGTCTGTTACTTTTTCACGCCTTAACTACTTAACCGATCATCATGAAATTTTTCATACAAGTTGTCAGGGAAACAAAAAAGGTTACCTTTCATCCAGAAAAAAATTACTGTCCGCAATGGGATAGTCTAAAATAAAATAAAAAACTAACGCCCGGCCAAAGTGTTATAGCAACAATAGGTTAACCGTTATATTGCTTACATTTTTTTTTTCAACGCGGACGAAGTCGCGGGCACCAGCTAGTAAAAAATATATAAAAGAAATAGAAATGTTTGTATTGTAAAATAATGGTGGAGGCCTATGTCCAACAGCTGAAATGAAGATTGTGTTGATGTTGTTATCGTTGTTAATGATGATGATGATGATGATGGTGGTGGTGGTGGTGTTAGTGGTGGTGATGATTTGTATTGTAAGAATATTATCGAACCCTTAAAATGAGAATCAGGAAGATTTTTATTTTATTGTCATTTAACTCATTTAAAAAGAAGGTTAATTTAAGAAACCTTGTCTGAAAAGAAGACTTTGAAGCTAGAACCGCTTGTGTAATTTGATTACTCCATACAAAGTGAAATGTGTTATGAACATTCGCAAATTAAGGACATTAATTAATTTTAGCTCATGCCTAAGTTAGAAATTTTAATGTTTTCACTGAAGCCGAATGAAATTTTAATTCGCTCAATATAAATTACTAGCAACCCGCCCTCGACTTTACACATAAGGAATGTTCTTCTGTAACTTCCCTTTTTTCTCGATTTTTTTTCATTAATGAGAATCGTGTCCGATTTCCGTTGGGTGGTTTACAACCCAACAAAATAAAATTATTTATTTTTATATAGCCTTTAACATAGACTACCATTTAGATAGGTAATACTTATGTATGAAACTTTTTCAACGTAGGTATATTAATAGAACATCAGACACTACAGTGATTGAATAAATAAAATTAGAAGCTTAACGCTAATGCCAAAGCCATGGAACATAAACAACTCAGCCGATTGACTGGATTGCGTCTGTTGTAAAACAAACCCATACGCAATGACGTTCATCGTTTAAAATTAGAAAGAGTAAATAATTACATAAAAAAAAGTTATTAAAATAACTATTGAATTAATTTGAAATTATTAAGGCGCTTGGAGTCAAGGACGAAGGCCGGGGCATCCGCACCGCATACCGGAATTAGTATAATTGGAAGTTTTGAATGAAAATTTTGATTGATTTAAATATGCTATGTTGTTTTTAAAGTACAAGAGATTCTTAATATTTTAGCGTGTAAATATTTCCAATTGCCATATCCGCTTAGGAGCAGTAGGGAGTTCAAGCCAAATATACTTTCTCAGGTGTTACATTTTTAATTTTCCAACGCGAAGAATATTAAAAAAAAAATTGAATAAAATATTTTTGAATTTTGAATTCCCTTAAACTTGAAGGATTATTATTTTTAGGTTACCATTAACGTTATAAACTTTAACCATACATATATTATCAATCCTAGCGTTTCTTGATGTATTTATAGGCAACAGTAGCCACTTACCATCAAGTAAAAAGTAAGTCTGACTGACGAGTTTTAGAGAATATATAAAAGAGTTCGTGAAATTGAATTATTTAAGAAATTCTGAATTGCATGATTTAAACCCTTTGGCAAGCTTGTAATGGAATTAGTAGTTGTATCTACTGAAAAATGTACGTACTTTAGAAGTTTTTCAATTAGTAAGGAGACTCGCTAGGAAATTCTTTTAAACATATCTTGAAATTGTCAAGAAGAAAAATACAGTCAACTTTATTAATGTCTGAAATGTAAATGAAATATTCTTTATTAAAAGTAATATACATTTTTTTACTATTTTGTTTGCTGACTTAGCCTTCTCCGTTATCGTCAATCCTATGATCGGCAGCGCACTTGCAGCATATGTAGCGTTGCTTTTAGGCTAGGCAACGGTAACGACCTACCATCAAGTAGACCGTCAGCCTGTCTGTTGACCTTAACATAAAAAAAACTATCGCATAACTAAGGTCCATTAAACAATAACGAAGGTCGGGAGCACACATGCAGTACCTTTAAATTTGGTATTGCTTGTGTTGATAACCAATTACCAAATAACCATATTAATCTCAAACAACCGTTGTTGTATCACAGTAGCTTTTTGACGACTTAATTAAAATTTAAATTAATTATCCCTTTCGTACACCATGAGCGAAACGACACTCCCGCAACGTACCCATTAAATTACGCCTTGTTGAAACAATGTGTGAGAATCGTGAGTTTTAACCAATATATTAATTACAAAACTTCGTCATTTCTCGGCAATCTATTTATATACTAGCTGAACCCCGCCATGCTTCGCTGTGGCTAGTTATATTTTACGTTTCCGTTGGAACTTTGGAACTATTCTGTCAAAATGAAATGTGTAAAAATTCAAAAGCGAATGCTTCCTACCTTCCGCTATATTAGTGTTTACCCTTTTTTTACGTTGGCAAATCCTCTTGGATAACCGACAGAGTAGGGCACACTGTGGGGCTATGCCAGATTCGTACCGGCTAAAACCCAACGTCTTTCTAGCGCGGCCGTTGATGGGCGAGGTCGCGGGGACGTTATGACACGACTTCGGCGCCCCGCCACGGCTATCCAGCGCGAGGAGGCCTGTGCGGCGTACTCGGCGTACCCGAAAGTGGAGGTACGCCGGATATCTCGAGGGACCTTACGACGGGCGGTAAATTTGGGTCCCCAGTCAAGGTGGAAGGAGGCGGACATAAGCCTTTTTACCCTGTCATTGATGATGCGGTTCTATCTTTAGTATCGATGGGTTTGTGTGTACCGTCAAATACCTCCGCTTATATTTAAAGCAAACAATGCGACTTCTAATATCTGTCAACACTAATATGTGTTTAACACCTGTTTATAAAACGTGAGTTGCTCATACTTGCTACAGCGTCGCATCTCTGTTCGGTGTCGCCAAACAAATAGACAGTTGATTACGGGAATTATTGCGGCAAACGGTCACTAAACTTAACATCTCTGATGGAATTTTCCAAAGCGATACCTTAATTCGCAAAACGAATAACTCCACTTTTGGTTGAAAATGTCTTTTTGATACGGGAGAAACTTAATGACAATTAGAATTTAATTTTTAAAAGGTCTATCGGTTAATACGAGCCATAATTTCCAATAAAAAATTGACTTTTCTTTTCTCGTATCGTACAAAAAAACTTTATAACGTTTTTAGTCTCCCCTGTAAAGTTTGCCTCAGAGGTTGGTTTGGTTTGCGAATTAAGGTATCAAAAGGTTCCACAGGTCTATAAATATACATTTTTTTAAATAGTAACTAACGCAAAAGTAACTCTTATAGAATCTCTAGCTGGTGCCGGGGCGAATTCGTCCGCTTTGAAAAATAATAAATATACCTACCTAACACCTGATATCTTTCTTGCTATTATACTTTTGACAGGCGTGGTATTTTTATTTTTAGATGATCCCTCGGGAACAGTACTTTTTTCTGGATAAAAGGTAATTACACTTATGTTCTTTTCTGTATTATTGACAACGTTATGCAATATATACCTAACAATAAGAATTTGAGTAGTTAAGGCGTGAAAAGGTAACAGACAGAGTTACTTTCACATTTATAATATTAGTATGGATTAAGTTTACGCACTTAACAATAAGTTTCTTTAATATAGAGTTTTGAAAACCTGAGGAAAAACACAAACATATTTTTAACTATACCTACACGCGGTAGAAGCCACAGAATGAAGTTATTGTAGTGACTATTAAGAATTATTATATCTCTTAAACTACGCAACGGATTTTAATGCGGTTTTCACTAATAGGAACAGCGATAAACGAGGAAAGTTTCCATATATAACTCAACGCGTATGAAATCGTGGGCACCAGGTAATGAGTATCAAGATAAATGTGTAAGGGTTGGTCATGGAGTAAGTTACTTTGTTTTCAGAGATATCGTGTTTATAGGCTCTGTACATGATACTGAAACTAAATTGACCATTTTTACAATTTTTTCTGTATGTATGTATGTATGTATGTATGTATGTTCCTCCATAACTCTTAAACGAATTAACTGACTTTCATGAAACTTGATAGATAAACATTTAGACGTACAGGACACAAGATAGGCTACTTTTTTTCAACGCGGACGAAGTCGCGGGCACCAGCTAGTACTAATAATAAATCTGTAAGTGTAGGTATTGTACGAGTATGTATGTATGTTCCTCCATAACTCTTAAACGAATTAACTGACTTTCATGAAACTTGATAGATAAACATTTAGACGTACAGGACACAGGATAGGCTACTTTTTCTTTATCAACGCGGACGAATTCGCGGGCGCCAGCTAGTCTAAAATAAAACACAAAAGAGCCTCACCATTAAACTAACGTATCCATGTATTTTGTTATATGCTTGAACGACATCACGGAAGTCACCCTCGCAGTAGCCACATGTGTCCGGTTTAATTGACAAATTCAATTTGCTCTTAACATCTCTCATCATCTTCACTAGAACATATTCGAAATTCTCATATCCGCCATCTTTGTGTGCTTGTTCACGGATCATAGAGAGAATCTGTGTCTCGTTGACACTGCCGCTATCAGTGGAGTTACCAGATGCGGCGAGTATCTCTTGGAATATATCCAAGAGAGTTTGCGTCTTGTTTGACATGTTTATCGGTTTCTTAAACAATATGTAAGTAATTAACTTAAGTCCCCATATTAGATGTAAATTGAAACGATAATGGTGCAACGAGCGGTCTTTCTTCACAATCTGAAACAATGAAAGGAAATAAATTAGTTTTAGAATAATAGTACTGTTATGAAAGCTAAGTGGATAATTTAGTAATTCATTGCATCTGACAATTATTGCTTCTTTCAACAAACATGAATAGATTTTGCACTCAATTTAAAGTCCCCGACGCCCGACGCAAAAACGACATGTTTATTATTATTTATTTTTTATTATTATTAGCCCCTTTAAATTCATTTCCTCGTCCTTTCCCAGTGCCTTATCCTTGATCCTACTACTATGACAACGATCCAAAGAGGAATTTGTATTAATACTCAGTATGTGTTTTAATTAACTACCTTTTTAAAACACATTCCTTGTTATTTTCAACCGACGAAAACGAAAAACAAAAACGGAGGAGGTTCTCAATTCGACGCGTATATATTTTTTTTTATGTATGATCACGCATAACTTTTGACAGGGTGGTCCGATTTTGATAATTCTTTTTTTATTTGAAAGGGTGCACCCCCAAGGGGGTCCCATTTTAATTTGGAAAAAAAAAACCAACCCTAAGGGTAGGAAAACAGGGGATGATTGACTGTTCACTCACCGATTGTAGCGTATAACCACGCATAACTTTTTACAGAGTAGTCCGATTTTGATAATTCTTTTTTTAATGGATAGGGTATACTTCGAAGTTGGTCTCGTATAATTTTGGAAAATAAATTCCTACCCTAAGGGTGGGAAAATGGGGATGGGAAAATTAAAAATTAAGCAAGTAGTAAATATTAGATTATAGCCACAAAAAAATATAAAATAAAACTTTTTAACAAAGAATAAAACCGCCGAAAAAACTGAAAAGCATAAAATAATCTTATTATTTTACCTAAGTAATTTTGAGTCTGCGCCAAACAAGCAAAAATTACGTCAAGTGATGCGCGGCGGCGACTCAAAATTACTTAGGTAAAATAATAATATTATTTTATGCTTTTCAGTTTTTTCGGCGGTTTTATTTTTTTGTTAAAAAGTTTTTATTAATATTAATTATTAACACATGCTAATTAATATTAATAAAATGTTTAATATTTTAGGCTCAATTTGAAAAATGCATAACATATCTATACCGTTACATCATCACAAAGGATAAAACAGTTTTAGGGAAATTTTTATAGCAAGACATAAAAAAGGTGTTCACTCCGTGAAAAGGCAATGTTTTATGCGATTCCTATTTAGCACCGCTAAGAGATTTTTTTTATACGCTATTAAGATTAATAGAGATTTCCGACCTTTGCCTCTTCAGTTTATATTCATTCATGGTATCTACTCATGATGTTTTTTAAAGTAAAGTTATTAGATAGGCTGACGGTCCACATGGTGGGAGGTGGTTGGCTACCATTGCCTAATATAACACAAGGTACGCCACAGTAGGTGCTTCAAGTGAGCTGCCGACAATAATAGGATTAAGGATAAAGAATTAGAATGTTTAGGTATACATAAGGGCTAGAGAAATGAGCTCTGGAGCTCCTCACGCGGCGTATTTTAAACGCGCAGACGACGCGCGTATACGCGTTTCCAACGAGATTCGAACGCAACTTTGTAACCTAAGCACACGTGTCGACCGTGGAACGCGCGTCTACTGCGCGTATACGCGCAGATACAGCCATACAGACGCGGTACAATGGCGTCGGTTGATATCTTGGTATACGTATATTTTGGTTCCATTTCAAACAACGTACAGTAAAGGTCGGTGGCGGGTGCGCACGCCTCTTCCGCCCCTTTTGTGAGTGCGTTTGTATCGATTCAAACGCGCGTATACGCGCGTTAGTATCGCGTTTTAAACTAATTTGAATCGACACAAACGCAATAATCGGCATCTACGGCGCCGAATACGCGCGTCGTATTTTATACGCGCGTCTGCGCGTATAAAATACGTCGTGTGCTATCGGCCTTACTCGCTCACCGACACACTACAGCACATAATGCTGTTATTTCACGGTGGTCTTCTGTAAGAGGGCGGTACTGCCGCCAAACTGGCTGACCAAATAAGGCGGCAGACAGGCTGATGGTACATTTGATGGTAGGTAGTTACCGGCGCCTATAACATAAGCAAAGCCAAAGGTGCTACAAGTGTGTTGCCGACTATAGTAGGATTAAGGATAAGGATATTGGGAAAGGCATGGGGAAATGCGCTCTGGCATCCCTTACTCACTCACCGACACACATATGCTGTTATTTCACTATGGTCTTCTGTAAGGGGGTGGCTTAGGTAAAACGTAAGTTAAGTTTAATTGAATTCGAAATATATCATTACTGGGTCCCTTCTCAATGTCACTCAATGTCTTCTCAACTTTGATCCACCATACAAGTCCAATGCAGTTTGACAAAACTTCATACATCTGAGACGATTGCTAGTGTTCTAGGACACAAAGGTGTCCAAACAATGTTTAGTATTGCCTTTAGCGAGTATGTTACGTTTAGTTTCAGTCAGCATACATATATGCTCGAATAACTAAATTAGGCTCTACCGCGATTCGTATCTGAGTTTGCCATTTCGGTAACCAAGCATTCGACCATTAAATTATTCGCTTTGTTTAGGTATACTTCTTAAAATTGTGGTTGATCAGTACTTATTGTTCATGTGGCTTCTCCCTATTTTTTTTTCTGCGAGAAACGTTTGAAATCCTTTTTATTTATCCAAGAAAGCTTTTTCTTTGTTTACTATAAACAGAATTAAAATATGTCCAATTCACTGGATCCTTTGTAATTGAAATGAAATTTTCTGTGTAAATTGAATTGTATTTTCTCCAGACAAAATAAACGTATACAACGCCACCCATTTGGCAAGACACAACGAAACGTGCTAAACAATTTATCATAAAATCTTTCAAACTATTTGTCGCAAAATATAAAGAAAGATTGCTTTCATATTTTAAAGACATGATTTATTACGTAGCTCTATATTGCCACTTTCTTAAACATGTAATAATGTTCCATTAGTTTTAAAAAGACAACAACGTTGGTACGGGAGACACTTTTGTTCAAAGAAAATACAGCTTATCCTTAGTTAAAATAACATGAATAACGCATTTTTATATGTAAGAGAAATTCACATTTAAAAATATGGACTTGGAGAGATACCTACCTAGGACTTTTTGTTTAATATGCGTTTGCTCTTGGTCAGCATCCAGCCATGCAGGAAAAACGAGGCTGACAATGAAGCGAGCTAACCCAGAAAATGTATTTTCACTCGAACTTTTAAAAGATTTGGTTTATATGAGCTCGGAAACACAGATGCCGAAGCCGAATCTTTGGCAGTGCGTATTATGAAAGAGTTTTTATAACGATTGGTCCAAAAAAGAGGAATTTTGACAAGAAGAGGATGGTAACCTGCCGTTAGAACACTGGCTCATTAGGAGATGTGGCTCCCAAAAAGTGTTTTTGCTTTGTGACTAAAAACAGTATTAACGGATATAAACTAGGCCCTAAGCGCCTCTTTCACCAACTTTCACCAAGTAAAGTGTTGATTAGTTAATTTTAAAAATCATTTTCTGTTTCATTGAAACTGTTTTATGCACACGGTTTACTGCATCATTCGATGGGCGAATTTTTTTATTACTTTCTTTTTAATTTTTGGGTCTTTTACTGTACAAACAAAGGTATATCAGCTCCATTATTCCCGGTTACCGGTGACTTTAAATGACAGTTTGGCCTACTTGACGTTGGTGAAAGAGGCGCTTAGTGTAATATAAAAATAGTATCCGTACTTCCGTACTAATATTATAAATGCGAAAGTTTGTATAAATGAATGTTTGTTACTCTTTCACGCAAAAACTACTGAACCAATCACCATGAAATTTTGCATACACGTTGTCTGGGACACCAGAAAGGACATAGGGGTACCTTTCATCGTTCAAAGCGGGCGAAGTCGCGGGCACCAGCTTGTACAATATATTATAATGCTTCCATCCAGTACTCCATACTGCATTAACAACAAGCTTACAGAAGAACACCGTGAAATAACAGCATAATTATGTACTGTTTTGTTTCGGTGTGAGTAAGACATGCCAGAACCTATTTCCCTATCCTTTCCTCACCTCTTATCCTTAATCCTACTATGGTAGGTAGCGCTCTTGTAGCAACTTGTGTTCTGACGACTGTTTGTGTACGATTAGGTACTTAAAAAAAGGCATTTTCCTGTATTTTATCCTCCCAAAAGTCCCGAAAAAGGTGATATTTATTACTCTCACACGTATTTCAGCGCTTGTTATTGGATACAAATCTAATAAGACTTTCAGGCTTTCCTGACATAATTACGGTTAGATGCGGATAGTAGAATACAGAGAAACAACCCAATAAAACTTTAATGACAAACTAAAGTTTTACTTGCCACTAAAATGTTAAGCAAATCGGGTCGATGAGGAAAACGTTTTTAATGGCTAGCAAATAACCCATTAGATAGGATTGGGTGGAACTCTCTAACACCTGAGTGTCTCAGTAATGCCATCGATCACGCAAAAAAGTTGAGGAAAGAAGAAAAAAAAGGTAATTGGGATATGGGAAAAAATATCTAAAAAGCTTTGCTAACTGCGTGTCGCAGTCACTTTTTTTAGCCGATCGCTTTCAGAAGCCCGCGCTCCACACTCACTGTCGGGAACAGGTTGCTAGTAGGTGTACATACATATATTATATACATATATATGTGTGTGTGTGTGAAGTTGTCTTTTTATGTACCTATAAGTATATGAGTGTTTTTGATTTTTCATGCAGTGGATATATCGCTGCTTAAAAACTAAAGGGGCACAAGTCAAAATTACACTTTTTACAGGAGAGCTAATCGAAAAAAATTAAATTATTTTGTATTTTTTTCTTATTAGATATATATCGAATATATGCATATTATACATTGTTGGAAGCGTATTTTTAAGTAGCATTAAATGTTTTGAGTACTTTTATAATAAACTGAATACTAGAAGAGATATAAGCATATAAGTTACTTTTGAATATATAAAAAATGATCAAAATATACTAAATATGGAATAAAACAACCATAAGTCTTTTTGCAACATACAATATGAAGGATTGTGATTGTATTTTTGCAATAAAAACATTTTTGGATTTTTTCGTTTTATGGCCCTTTAGCAGCGATATGTAAGGGTATAGAAAAGTACCTACCAGCTACAGTACTACAGTGGGGAACGTGCTATTTTATGCAGTGTGCACTGCCACTATTGCAATTCTTAAAGTAATTTTCGGGATATATTATTGTGTATTTAGTTTTAATGTAAAAAGTTGCCCTTTAAATTACTGTACCCATGCAAATTCATGGAGGATTTGCAAATCTAGTTCAAAGGTATACAAAATTAATAAATATCTCTCGAATAGGGTCAAACAGGTATGAAAATTTAACTCTATGAGTCGATCCACAAAGAATTGAAATAAACCTTTTACTTACAGTAAGGGAATTCTCTCAATGGCTTCCTTCAAACCTAAAAAAAGCATAAAAATGTGATCTTTCCTTGTACATGTTGGTACGGGCTATAAAATCGGCAAGGCTTAACAATTTTATGAGGAACTTCAACAGAATTTTATTTCTCAATGAAGTGATATGAGTTAGTAACTTCCTACACATAAAAATAGATCTCATACCTTGTGGCACTAAGAAACTAGAACAAATAAACTTCGCTAACTCCAACAAAGGAGAAATAGAAGTAATATTAGTGTGTGTAAATAAAATATTACTTCAAGAAAGTTGATTTTTTTTAGAAAGTAAATAATATGAAAGTCGTGATTCAGAAATAAATCTATTTCTTAAATTGTGTGGTAGTTGAAATCAAAATCCGAAGCTATTGATTATTTTTAACCTTGGACGCCAAACGCAAAAACGGCGTATTACAAAGCTGTCTGTGTTGAAGTTGAAGACTATCAGCCCATTTCCTAGTTAATGAAGGGATGTCACTAACTTCCAGATGTTTGATTGATGTCAAATTTCATATAATGTTATTTCGGTGGTATTTCCATGAAATCAAATTTCCATACAAAACCAAATAGTCTGCAGGACTTAGGAGCAGATATAGCGTGTTTGAACTCAATAAAAAGTCGTTTAAATTATGTAGTTTATGTAATTATGTAGTAATTATGTAGTTAGTTTAGTTTACGATTAGGTATACTTAACCTGTTATGATATATTCTTTTGAGTCTCTGTTTATTAATCATAGTTTAACAATGAAACAGTTTAAACAGATTTTGATCTGACTTTATTATTTCTTATAAAACTCTCAACTCCCAAAAGTTATTTTATAGTTGCCTGCGCGCTTGAAAGTGATAATGTACTTATTTTTCTTTTATATGCAAAGTTCAGCCCTATTAATTGGATAAATGGGAAGGGTTAGGCCAATTAGTTTTACTATTTTTTTTTTTTTTCAATTTGTTTTAAATCGGACAGAAAACGGCAAGTAGTTCTACTCCAGAATCAATGATGATGATAATTATTTTCAAAGCTAATTAATGCAGCTTCAATATTCTCGAAAGTTAATACCAATAGAAAGCTAAGCTCAAAGTGATTATTGGATAGGAAAGGCCGAGATTATTAAACGCCATTTCTGTGAGTGATCTCGACCGAGAGTGAATGTGTTATATGAGTACACATACCTAGCCCAGAGAGATATTTAATAACGCGATCCCATTTCATATTGTAGACGTAATACTACAATTTCAAGCTTTCAATTCTAGACTTAATAACTAGATTTCAATTAATGAAACATTATTTAAAGTATTACGAAATTTTGTTAAGGAAATAAAGTAAAATTTTGTTTTCCTTTTGTAGGAAAAGTGGTGGACATAAGCCTGATGCAGTTTACCTTGCCACTACTGCACAGATCCAGTCCAGAACCTACTCTGATTGGAAGTTAATTTCCCAAGTTAAATCAGTCAAGAATCGAACCCGGGACGCCTGAGACAGAGCGTTAAGGCATTGGATGAGTGGTTAAGGCAAGCATCATTTTTTTACAAGAGGAATCATCACGGATACCCACCGGCCTGGTATCCGAGGTTTAATCGGTAGGGTAGACCTACCGATTAAACCTCTTGGCGTCCTCCGCGTCCACTATAGTGTGGTGGAAAAATCTCAAAAAGCGCCTGCTTTCAACGGTTAATGGCATTTAGTGAAAATTTTTGCCATTTAGTGAGTCTTATTCTTTGATAAAGGATACACTAAATTCTGGGTTGCTTCACTAAAAGTGGCATAGTAGAACCGCACTCACAGATTTGGGTGATATTTCAAATTAGATGCACAAAGTTGTCCTTAAGAATGGGTATAAAGCAAACAAAATTAGTAATTTCACCCGCGTGGCCCCTTGGACATGACAGTGACACAAAATACGTAGAACTACGCACAACATGCGACGGAAGACAGCGCATCTCGCTCAATAAAAATATTATAAGTGCCAAAAGTATTAAATATTAATTATTCGTAAACTACAATGTCAAATGAAAAATTGTTACATACAGCCTTAGATAATATGTGAAGTGAACTTTTAGCTTTGTAATGTGTGTCATTTTGAAAATAAAACTAAAATCGATGGAAATGAAGCCTCACTTGGTGATTTTTTTCTATCGAGAAAATTTCATTATATTATGTTTTCTGTTACAGTCGTCACTTTCATTTATAATGTATTTATCTATTTAAAAAAATTAATTAAATTAGACTTTGTTTACTTAGATAAAATTCAAATCTAGGATTGGCTATTTCTCTTTATACCCGCTCTTAAGGTGAACACGTATTACGACTTGTACCATTATTACTAAATGTTAAGGTTCAAATCAGTCATGCAACATTTACATTATTCATCTTTTTATTAGAAATTAACGAGAGAAAGTGATAGCATGTATAAAAAATTCAGTGGACACTTTTTCGCAGTGATTTTGTTTGAGCCCCTGCATCTAGTATATCCTTTATCAAAGGTCTTTTTTAGTTGCGAGGTCGGACGAACCCTCTTCCGCAATCCGCTGTGAAGGCAGCACCCTAATCATCATCTAATGATAGAATCCAATTTTATGATCTCTGAGGTAGAATTGACAAGCAAAAAACACTCGATGATCGCTCCTCACAGACAATTTCTTTCTTTCTTTCTTTTTTTTTGTTAATTCTTCCAATTTTTCAATTTTACCTCTTTATTCTTATCTGTACTCAAAACTAGAGAATGGTATACTTAACCAATTTGGCTGTATTTTTTTTTTCAAATATTCATTTTTTTAAGTCTGAGAGAAGTACATATGAAAAGAAAAATTGGAAAAATTGCCCCGAAAAACATCTAAAAACTAAATTTTTTCCTATCCAAAGTTCCTAGTGGACAATTCAAATATTGACTTCGAGCACATCAGCTGCACAGACGAATAGCTTTTGTGCACAATTAACAAAACGGGGTCTGTCGGGCAAATAGTTGGTTTTTTTTAAATTATAAATTAACTTTAATTAAAAAAAAATTAAAAATTAAATAATTTCTATAGGTTTTTTTTTTCATTAATACTGGTAACTGACTGTACCTACGAACTATACCTAAAGCGAAATGTCAAGCCAAAATATTGGGGTAACTCCGTCAAGGTGTTGTATATTTCCAGCGAAATTGTTTGTTGATTCAGTCGATGCCTACACAGTAATCCTGCAGGTTTATTACATCTATTTTTACACCTCATTGTAATTCACAAACGGTATGTGCTTGGAGATTTAATAAATATTGCATACTAGCTGGTGCCCGCGACTTTCTCCGCAGAAAAATATAACACCTGAGAAAATATCCGACATCTTTATCGCTGCGAAAACGGTGGCGCCCAATCCTTCGAGAACCTAAAACTTTTCTAAGATAAAAAGTATCCTAATCTTAATCCAGGTAATAAACATCCTCCATCCACATAAACTTTTGCATTTATAATATTAGTAGGATAATTATTATCACCTTATTTATATTATTTTAGCAGTTGTCTACAATCTACAATTGGAAGGTTTTGGTTCTCTGACTTTCGGGTTCAATTCTTGGAAAGGTTAACCATGAGAACAAATATTTCAAAATTGTATGAAGACATGGAATTAGTGTTTTGTTTTTTTATTTAGTATATTAGATTATTTGTAAATACATATAACTTAATTTTAGATATAGATTAGTTACTTAATGTCATTGTCAGATAACAAATAGTATTGACTATTAAAGCATATTTGTATGTAATTATTAGTGTTATAATAACATCAAAATAATAAAATATGTACGTATATTTATTGCTGTAATATAAATGAGATTTATCTTATTAGGTAATTAGACACAAATATTCAAGATTATTACATGTATGATTCGACAATAATAATGTCTGAGAGGTCTGAAGGAAAATTAGATTTCTTGACACAAGAGCAGTACTAACGAGAAAATTGGCTACGAACACAGTATGGCTACGAAGCAATTAGGGAAAAATAAAAGTCATGTAAGAGAAAGGAAATTGGAAAATGCGTTAGTGTCGATTTTCTGTCAAACTTTCAATTAACATTGTAGACTAGGTTTCTTTCATGATAATCAGAAAAAATTAACCAAAAAATATGGTAATTGCAATCTATTTTCAGATTGTGAGCCCCATAAACAAATTAGTTGGCAAAAACTACTACTATTTTATGATGAGATCAGAAATATTCTTTTATTGATGCTTTTAATGCAGTCACTGCTATTAAAGGACGTTATAGTCTGGCATTTTAATAGGTGTTTATAAAACACAGATTTGTTTAGCTATTTCTTTAAAACACAATGTGTGCCAATAAGACACTACACTATATACGCAAATCAATACTAATAATAAATCTGTAAGGGTCGGTCATGGAGTAATTTACTTTGTTTTCGGAGATATCGTGTTTATAGGCTCCATACATGATACTGAAACTAAATTGACGATTTTTAGATTTTTTTTCTGTATGTGTGTATGTTCCTCTATAACTCTTAAACGAATTAACTGATTTTCATGAAACTTGGTATATAAACATTTAGACGTACGGGACACAGGATAGGCTACTTTTTTTTTTCAACGCGGACGAAGTCGCGGGCGCCAACTAGTACTCTTATAAACGTATTTCTGAAGTTGTACATTCTAAAACAGATAAAATTATAATTATTTATCTGTTTAAAATGTAAAATTATAAAATTATTCTATACTACCTGCTGCCCGCGACTTCGCCCGCGTAATTTTGTAAATTATATACTAAAGCCTTCCTCGAGAACCACTCTATTCATTGGTGAAAACAGCATGAAAGTCGGTGCAGTAGTTTTTGAGTTTATCGCGAACAGACAGGCAGACAGACAGTCAGACGCGACGGAGGACATTGTTTTATAATATGTAAGGATAGTTGAATATTTATAGAACATTAGTTGGTGCCCATGTGTTCTTAAAAAAAATTAAAAATATAACTAATAAAATTTATGATCTGTGCCCGCCGCAACTTCGTACGCGCTGTAGTTCGTTTTTTGAAAATCCTACAGTAACCAAATTGTTTTTTTTTTTTCAAGATTAAAATAATACTATATGATAATCCATGTAATTGTAAATACATCAATGAAAACCGCATTCAAATTGGTTAAGCCTGTTCTGAGATTAGCGTGTACAAACCCACAGAAAAACAGACAAAAGTTTTAAAAAATTTTTACCTCTCATAAGAAAAAATATTGAATGTACATACACGGCTCGTTTACGATTTTATTATAAGTAGTAGCTGGCGCCCGTGACTTCGTCCTCGTTGAAAATGAAAAAGTAGCCTATCCTGTGTCCCGTACGTCTAAATGTTTATCTACCAAGTTTCATAAAAATCAGTTAATTCGTTTAAGAGTTATGAAGGAACATACATATGATCTATTCTTTTTCTATTGATCAAAAACGTAAACAAATATAGCGTCGCCATGATCACTGGACTGTTTTAAAGATAGAATTTGTACATTAGGCATTATCAAAAAGAGTTGACTCAGTGATTAACTCATTTAGAATTTGTTCGTATTGTTTATTTAGTTCTATATGTGTCGTTCATTGTAAAAGTGGTGTAACTCCCTATTTTTAAAACCATCTTTTCTTGCCTATAAAAGTTGCCTTGCCTGCCTTGCCTAACTTTCAATATAAAAGTGAAGTAACTCCAATAGTCGCATTAAAATCCCATAGATGAAAACAATGAATGAATGCTTATATTTTTTTTCCCACACTATAATTCGCAAAAAGCTCGTTATTCTAAAATTCAGTTACAAGGAGAAAGTTCACTTTTACAATGAACGACACATATCGTGAATTGTATGTTTACCTTTTTGATCAATAAAAAAAGAATACAATATACATACAATACCTCAACACTTACAGATTTATTATTAGTATATTGATTGTTGATAGATATATGTAGATAACGCTTGACATATTCATTGCGTTTATAATTTTGTTAGGCGTTTTTTTTTTAAATTTTTTTAAGATGATCCCTCGGGAACAGTACTTTTTTCTCGATAAAAGATATACCCTATGTCCTATTCTGTATCCCTGACAAGATAAAAAAAAAGCCTAATAAAGTAAAAGACAGACAAAATTACTTTATATTATATTTATAATATTATTATAATCTATCTAGACTAATATTTAATATTATCTAAGTTTATCTCTTAATCTTTATTAAAGCTGATGAAGAGGTTTTTGTTTATTTGTTAGTTGTTTCTTAGTTTTGTTTGTTTGTTTGAACGCGCTGAACTCTAGAACTACCTCGTGGTTTTCCTTTAATTTAGTTTGCCATGTTTGTTAAAGAGATTTGATCCTCATAATTAACCCGAACGATTAATGCAAGAAAGGTACAGGCTGTTTTTTTATTTCAGCTTTAACCTGTACTGGTTCGAATTTTCGATTTCTTTGTAAAAAATTTTTGAATGCAATTATGCTTGTTTTTAAAAAATATATATAGAAATGTTTTCTTTGAATTGATCACATTAATCCTTAATAAGGTTAAAAAAAAATTATAAAACACAATTTTGTTATTCCATCAGATCAGTGTGGGGCGCTGTATAAAAACATCTGTAGATATTATTTTGAAAATCTTGACTCATTTTTATAAACTTTTCATTTATATGTATACAAAGATTCCATAAAACTTAAACAATATTTTACAGATCACAACAAAAGCTTTTTTTTTAATATATATAATAACCAAACCAATATTTTGAAGTCAAGTAGGCTATCTGTCATTTAAAGTCACCGGTAACCGGGAATAATGGAGCTGATATATACCTTTGTACAGTAAAAGTCCCAAACATTAAAAAGAAAATAATAAAAAAAAATCGCCTATCGAATGATGCAGTAAACCGAGTGCATAATTCAATAAAACAGAAAATGATTTCTAAAAGTAACTAATCAACACCTTACTTGTAGTTTGTGAAAGAGGCCCTAATTGTAAAGAAATATTTCATAAAAATTACCTGAGTTTGTAGAAAATGCTCTCGTTACAAATTATTATTTATAAAAGTCACTGCACAACGGTCCTCTTCATATTCTATTGTCGACAACGAGTTAAATTGCTAACGATATGTGCTTGTAAGTGTAATCAATCACAATTTCACAGTTGCTACGAGTGTATGCGATTATTGTTACCGGTTGGTCTCGCTCGGTCGCGAAAACCGTCTAGTCGAGACTGAAAACGGTAGCAGACTGGCTTCGACGCCTGATAACCACAAGGTACAAAAGATATCTACTGTTGATTGACATTCAATGCTACGAATTATAATAAAAAAAGCTCGATCAACATTGCCATACAACGAGGTAATGAAGGCAGCATGCTTAGGAACCCTGCCCAGGGGATCGAAGCTTTATCAATACTAATAATAAATCTGTAAGGGTTGGTACTTGGAGTAAGTTACTTTGTTTTCAGAGATATCGTGTTTATAGGCTCTATACATAATACTGTAACTAAATTGACCATTTTTAGATGTTTTTTCTGTATGTATGTATGTATGTATGTATGTATGTATGTATGTATGTATGTATGTATGTATGTATGTATGTATGTATGTATGGTATGTATGTATATAAGCATATGTATGTTCCTCCATAACTCTTAAACGAATTAACTGATTTTCATGAAACTTGGTAAAAAAAACATTTAGATGTACGGGACACAACATAGGCTACTATTTCTTTTTCAACGCGGACGAAGTCGCGGGCGCCAGCTAGTATTATATAATATGTAAATGTGTATTATACTTAGAATTAAATGAAACATTATATTGTATTTAATTATAATTATAATAATTAAAAAAAACTGGCGACTTTTTTTACCTTGTTTTAAATTTACAAACAGCAAATGGTCGTGTGTTTTACGATGCGAGTATTATTATTTTTTTGAGCGTAATATTTGTATCTAAGTATCCAAAAACTTTGATGCTTTAGGTACCATTTCTTCCATTATTAGATTTGGGTTATATGAGCTCAGAAATACACTCCGGCAGAGATTTCAGTTCTTGGCAGTGCGTTTTATAAAAGAATTTTTGAAGCGTTTCGTTTGAAAAAGAGGGATTTTAACAAGACGAGAATGGTCTGAATGTTCAGCTTCTGAGCACAATCTCTGAAGCACACCTATCGTGTGAGGCTTGTATTAAAATTTTAGATGGAAATAACATCTCTATTTTCTGAATTGCCTCCAACTATAGAAGCAAAAGTAAAGACGTTAGTATTTGCATCAATTACTGTGTATGGACATTCAAATGCTCATAAGATTTCGTTGTAAAACTTAGTGCAATCTAAAATAATTGCAATTTAATGTTGCCAACTTTAATCTCAAAGTATGCTTACAACTTAATTAGTAAATAAATATGCATTGGATTTTGCGGTAAATTACAATAACTCTAAACTAATTCAAATTTGTCTACAACCGCCAACGCGGATTAAGACAATGTCAGTATATTTAACTTTTCAGTTCGTTGCCATTTACCTACTTGACGTATGGGCAAGCAATGTAGACAGGTTTTATGTTGCATTTACATAATATGGCTGGTAGGGTAAATTTATGAGAGCTTAAAATTATAAATGTAATGAGGACATAGTTCCATTAAATCATGTATCGAAAGTCTAAATATAGTATCATACTAGCTGGCGCCCGCGACTTCGTCCGCGTTGAAAAAGAAAAAAAGTAGCCTATCCTGTGTCCTGTACGTCTAAATGTGTATCTACCAAGTTTCATGAAAATCAGTTAATTCGTTTAAGAGTTATGGAAGAACATACATACTTACATACAGAAAAAAATTCTAAAAATGGTCAATTTAGTTTCAGTATCATGTAAAGAGCCTATAAACACGATATCTCTGAAAACAAAGTAACTTACTCCATCACCAACCTTTACAGATTTATTATTAGTATTGATTGATTGATAATTATGGTGGTTTTTTATTTCATATCTAAAAAAATCGAAGGTCGTACCCGAAACTTCGTCCGGGTTAAAAATAAAAGGATATAACTCCTAACATTATACTTTTGGATCTATATTTTAGCTGATGTATGCGACTTCGCCCGCGTGGATTTAGCCTATGTCTATCCTGAAATTCTATCCTGTATCCTGAAATTGGTGAACGACATTTTTAAATCAGATAAGTAGTTTCGAAGATTACCTCTTACATATAAACAAATATACCTACAAACTTCATCTCTTTACAATATTTTCGGTGTAAATATAAACAGATTTAATTTTCATATTTAATTTATGGTTATAAACAAAGTATGATATTATATTAAAATTCTACACTGTCATAGAAGTCCAGAAAATGTAATATTATAAGATAACATAAGATGCTAGTTTATTTTTAAATTTATGTGTAACCAAACAAAGGGTTATAATCATTTAGGGCTTCTTTCACAAACTACATGTAATGTGTTGATTAATTACTTTTAGAAATCATTTTCTGTTATATTGAATTATGCACTCGGTTTACTGCATCATTCGATAGCCGATTTTTTATTATTATTTTCTATTTAATGTTTGGGACGTTTACCGTACAAACAAAGGTATTAACAGCTCCATTATCCCTGGTTACCGGTGACTTTAAATGACAGTTTAGCCTACTTGACGTTTGTGAAAGAGGCGCTTAGCAAATTATATTTTACTGTCATATATTCATATTTCGTAACAGTTTGATTTTCCATCGAACCTAATTTCATAACCTAACAATGGGAACCCAAAAAAAAACCTTTTAGAAGTTATAGGTAATTTCCACAAAAAGTTATTATACTCACAAAATTTATGGCGTAATTTACCGGGTATCTATGAGTTGTAGAGATAAAAAAAATTCTATGTAATCGATCTAATTAGAAATAATATTATCATCTTAGTGTGAATAAACTTTTCCATAACATTCAAAGGGCGCTTTGAAATACGTGCGTGTTAAAATAAATCCATAATAATATAATGTTATAAATGTGAAAGTACCTAACTCTATCTGTTTGTCTGTAATTTACCTTTTCACACCTTAACTATTAAATCGATCATGAAATTGTGCACACACAAAAGGACATAGGGCACCATTCTTCCAAAAAAAAAATACTATAACCGAGGGACAAATAAAAATCCAACGCCTGGCAAAATATATAGCAAAACTTGCTCATATATTTTGTCAGGCGTTATTACCTTTTAAACGTTTAACCTTGCAAACGTTTCGAACTACATCATACAAAAGACCGTCTCATTCTGAGTTTTTCATTACGCCTATTAATTTTCTTACAAGAACAGTCTCAAATCATGTTGTAATTGTAAACGAGCGATTAGTCTTACTATAGTAGATTATTAAAATAAAATTACTTAATATCACCTACTTAGTGATGAGTGATTAGTCACTTGATCTGTGCTGAACATCGTTTTGAAAGAGGCCAGAAGAGAGGCATTTATCATAAGCCAATCCCTCAGAAGTAGGATTACGAAAACCCTTTATCCACTTGGCTATGTTATAAGAGAAGGCTCTGTAGAAATATATAAAATGCCAAAGTGTCCACGTCAAAGGGACTTAGGGGGTGGTTAGGTTACTGGCCGAATTTGAGATTGTTTTGAAGATCAACAACAACATTATGATGATATGTACGAGTATATTGTCAAATAATATCAAAATTACATCGAGAAGTGGGTTCTTACCTGTCATAAAATAATATTAAAGAATATTTTACTGTCGAAATTTAAATTAGAATTAGGCCATTCAAGAGGGAAGGGAGGCGGACATCGAAATGTGAAGTACCTAATTAAACTCGAAACGTATTTTGGAATTACGCCATGCTGTAACACGGTAACTAAAATATTATTTTACTAGCTGGCGCTCGCGACTTCGTCCGCGTTGAAAAAGAAGAAGTAGCCCGTACATCTAAATGTTTATATACCAAGTTTCATGAAAATCAGTTAATTCGTTTAAGAGTTATGGAGGAACATACATACATACATACATACATACATACATACATACATACATACATACATACATACAGAAAAAAATTCTAAAAATCGTCAATTTAGTTTCAGTATCATGTATAGAGCCTATAAACATATCTCTGAAAACAAAGTAACCTACTCCATGACCAACCCTTACAGATTTATTATTAGTATTGATATTGCCTCACATAAAATTTGTTTTTGTTTGTTAATAAATGAATTCGTAAATAATTAACTTAAGGTAAATTTTCTACATTGCATGAATTTGTAGAAGAAACTTATAGTAATTTAATTGTTAAGAGATAAATTTAAGTTACTTTATTAAAATGCACACTTTTCAGCATGTAATTTAATCTACCATAGGTACCTTAATCTGACGCGCTCGAGTAAATCCCAAAATCCCCTCTTGGGCTCCCCTACTATTTGGGATTGTAAACAAACGCAAACAATCTGCTAATACGCGCTGATGACGCGCAGAAGACGCGCTAATCAGAAACGTGCTTCGTCAGCTCGTTTAAAAATGTCGTGTGCATAGGCCCAAAAATAGCAATATAGCTGGTGCCAAACATAGCAACAATATTTGAACACATATTGCTATTTGTGAAAAATGTTTGATCAAACATTTGCACTTCGCCATGCGGTGTCGGTTTTTCGACCGCTTCAATTCATTTGTGTTCTATCCATATTATGTTTAAATTTAAAGCGGTTGTTTGCTCATGCACACATCCACTCGCGCCTTCTTCTCGGCCTTTGTAGATTTTTTTGTACATGTAGGTAATGAATAATTACATACACTTAAATAATAAAGGCAAACCGCGTCCGCAAAACGTCATCCATCCTGTTTGTTGTCTATTTGAATACTGTAAACTGTATTATATGTTATATTATTATTACAAACATGTGTTCAAATATGTGAGCAAAGTCCTAAAGTACCTATCTGTTCAATTATTTGATTATGTAGGTATATGTCTGGCGCCACAGTAAGACAAAGGCGATGTTGGGTTCATTCGAATTTCATACAAAATGGCGGCAAGTTGCCCTGGCGACGAGTATTGACTCTCCTGCGTCTTAGCTTCGTCTTTAAGCCGAAATTACATTACGAAATTAGTGGCATGCATGTTGAACTCAGTTTCACGAAAGTAGTTTCGATATATGCGAAAGTAATTTCGTAAAATAATAGTGTCGTGAAATTCACAGTATTGCAGTAACCATGGCCCCATCAGCATCAAAGCTATATTTTTCTATGTTCAATGTAGCTAAAGACATGCTTCTAAATAAACTTAAAAAAAGACTACCAATAAAAAAAAGACGTTGGTGGATTCGAGGATGGTTAACAAGAAAGCATTTGGGTGCAATGAAGTTAGTCTCAGAATTAGCAGATGAAGATCCTGAGAGCTATAAAAACTATTTCCGAATGATTTAATTAATGAATTGTATACTTTTATCTGTACTCCATCGTTGGTTTGCCATTTTCAACGCTTGAAGCGCGACCGCACAGCCCAGGCTCTTTCGCGACACTAGTTTCACGTCGCATCTACACTATGAAATTAGTTGCATGACACTAATTTTACCAAAAAATCGCGCAGGGCACGAAACTGATTTGCATTCATGAAATTAATGCATGCATTACGAAAATATTAAATTACACGTGAAACTGTTGGTAAAACTAATGTCACGAAATTAATTTCATGCCACTAATTTCGTAATGTAATTCCGGCTTTACGTGTTGAGCGGATACCCCTATATTATATACCTATGTCGTCGGCGAATCCTTTAACTGGGCCGATCGAGATCTGCCTGGGCACATCACGATACGGCGGCATTTCTCGATATGGCCGATTACTTCATGATCTGCCCAGTATAAAGTTGGGCAGATCAATGAGGACAACCTATTGGTCGATATGCCCTAGTCACTTGGCTATATCAAGATATGGCTGGACGCATTGTAATGTAGTTCCGCTTGTAATTATTGCACATATATTTTTGTCAGGTGTTATATTAATTATTTTCCGAAGTAGCGGGCATCAGCTAGTATATATATAAATACTTATATCTTCCAAAAACATAACCCTACGAACATAGCGGTCGTTTGTACCTACTCATCAAAACAACGGCCGTTTGATGTGTCAAATTCGTATTAAATCAATATTGCTCCTCTGATTTCAACATGAATTTTCTCATAACGGCGCCCTACCTTTGTAAACCTGCCCTGAAGGTTATATATTACCAAAAAATACAGGTATTTATTTCTGTTAAAGTTTGTTTTTTAATCAGAGACAAAAATGACATTACATGTGACATGCATTACATACATTATCATGGTATCATTATATTATGCAAACTTGACATTTGCATGTGTCATTTTTGTCTCTGAGATTAAAAACAGACTTTAGTGACTACTTTAGAGGTGCCAGGCGTTTAGAGGAAACGGAAAAATACCCTTTATTAAACTACACGTGTAGGCATATTTAAGACTTCTGCATGAATAAAAAAGGTATGTCATGTAAGTATGGTTTTTATAAGTGTCGACTTATTATTTTTGGCTGGTGAAGCTTCTAGGATACGATGGTTTCTTCTTGATATTTTCTTTCACCATTTGACCATAAACCACACAAGTGGACTGCACTCGATGTTTTGTCTTTTTTCATAATATATTTTTTATGTCGTTAAATATTCTATTTCACTTTATGATTTACTTTAATTATTAACAAAAATATTAAGGCCCCATAATACAAAACGAAGGGCTTGTATAATATGTGGAAAATTGGAATTATTCTACATTCAAGAAACTTCATTATAAATCTATTGTTTGCACTACCCTCCTATTAGTACGAGAACCGAAGAGAGGTCGTCATTAACCACACATCTGTTTACCACACGAAAGGTAAGTAAGTATATTTTATTAATATAAAATCTTTATATATAAAAATGTTTATCTTAAGTATTATCTTTAATATGAAAATGTTAAGTTGGTTTGTGTATACCTACGCTTCAATAATTCGAGAATGGGTAGACTGATTTTAATTCTGTTTTCACATATGGAAAGAGGGATAAATTTCACAGCAATTTATATATAAAAAAATCTAGCCCACAATAATAACATTAGAATGCTGTGAGATTTATACAGGTTTAATATTCTTTGCCTTTTAATATTTTTGTCTTTGGCAAAAAATATCCGTCCTCAAATTTAAACGGTTTATATCTAAATAAAGGAATCGATAGGCGCTCCGGAAATAACACCCGGATTATAGAGATACCCTGGGAACGTTTTACGCATGTTAATTTGTTTAACTTAAGCTATAAAGGGATACTTACATTAGCCCCCTCCCAAGTCTTTCCTTTCAATTACATAATCTATTATTATACATATAAGGGAGGGTTTTAAACAGTTCTAATCCTGCCACTGTCTAAGGATTGATCTAAATTTGTTACACGAATCATTGCTTTGAATGCTACGCTTGAGTACGTATTTAAATTTGCTTACAAAGGAAATCCACAAAACTGATGTAATAACAAAATCGGTGGACACAGTTTAATGCTGTAGCTACCATAATCTATCATCTTACTAAATCCAAAATTTAATTACACCACTCGATAGCTAAAGAATCAAAGATTTTTTTGGATATTACATAAAATCACATAATACGCTCAAAGAAAAATATTTTAAAAGGTAAAGATTCTTACTTATTCTTCAGCCCCCTTTGTCTAACATTAGCCTATAACCCTTTTCCCTAAATAAAAAAATATTTGATCTTTGTTTTAATTTGTTGAGTGAATTTTCATCCACGTCACGTACTAAAACGGTGAATTAATTGACCTCCATTGAATATTACCTATCCAAACATCTGAATTTTAACGCACCTATAAAAATTCAATTTAGGTAGATACATTTAATAATGTAACCTTCTGTCGTAGGTATCGACTTTCGAAATACAAACAAATGCTAATGTATGCGCAACACATCATACAGGCTTGGATGTAAATATCGTCGCTTTCAGCAACACAGGGGCCATAACCAAGAGCAAACCAATGCAAACGGGAGCGTTTCGTATTTACGAAACGATAGAAAATAAAGCCCAGTGATTGGTCAAAATTTTATGTGGGCGTTACAACAACCAATCACCGGGCTTTATTTTCTATCGTTACGCAAATACACAACGCTCCCGTTTGCATTGGTTTGCTCTTGGCTAGGGCCCCTGGTTTTGTTACGCATAGAAAATCAAAAACGAAAATACCCACCTACGCATCTTTTGCCTTTGCAGGTAGGCAAACACACCTGCTAATACAATACAGACTAGAAAGTTGTGTATGTGGTATAAGGAATTTAGGTTCAGCTTATTGACACTGAACAGGGCACATTGCGTCGTGTAGACATTTTAAATTTTTTCAATGAAAAATATCCCAAGTTATAATCTACATTTAAAATTGGGTTGTCAATAAATGATTTTCTAAAAAAAATTGAATTTCTGGCGTATGTTTTATTAGACCACTCGCTCGTAAGATATTACAGTACAGCTGAAATGACACTCGCTCGTCCTTAAAGAAACTTGAAATTTTACTCTGCAAATTTGCATTGTGTTGCCTATAACGGAACGGTAGCAATACTAAATCTATGGTTGTATATAACATTGGTTAACATAAAATAATTAACTTAAGAAGAACCTAACTTAAGTTGGCTGCGACTGTTCTTATGCAGATTATATGGTACTACCAGTAGTATCACCGATAGTACGAGGTAGTACTACGGGTAAGAAGTGGGATAAAATACCTACTGTGGAGACTTTAGAACTATTATCTCGGTCTGCAAATAAGCCTTGTAATACCGTTGTATTGGAACCGTGCCTAAGGGACCCAATCTTAATATGATATATAATTGGTAAATTATTTAAATTATTTTCTTAGTCGGCCTTTTCAATGCTGTAGTTCCTGTGTCAGTCACAAAAAGTCTTCGCATTTACCCCCTAGATAAGGAAAACCAATATTAGCAGGTGACAGGATTATGGTTCCCACATCATCTGATTCTACATTGCTAAAGCTATTATGACTTCAGTTATAGGTATAGTTGTCCAACTGTAACCAAAAGGGATATTACCAAATTTATTCACTGAAAACTAAAAACACTAGAAACACTCAATAAATAAAAACAAACAAAATTTACAATCAATTATTTATTTAAAATTTAAATGGCAAATAACATAGACGCAGTGCTATATAGTACCTACATAATTATTAAAACGCAATAACCATCCATCAATTTAAAAAGGCACGCAAAATAACAAATTACAAATATTATGCCAATGACATCGTTTGAGATTTTAATAAAAGATATCTTTAAAACAATTCAGACATACTATATAAAATTCGCGAACTATGTATAGTGAAGATCCACGTCTAACTTTATATAACACTGACAGTCTTGAAATTACTTATCAATATAACTAAAATTATCTATTTTAACATACAGACGCAAACATATGCGCATTGTTCAATGTTTGATCCACAATTTCTACATGCTTAGTATAAAATGTGAAAATCTTAGATAAATATAATTTCGTTGTTAAAAATTTCATAAGTTTTGAGATCTTGCGAGATAATTATGTGAAAAATTCATATAAATAAAACGTGACGCGTTCACATCGTCATTAACCCTCCGTCCACTTTGATCTACCTTTACCTCCTCTTAAATCTACCATTGAGGGGATTCAATAATAAACAATATGCTACTTCGATCCACAAACGAGGGTATCCAAAAATAATAACATTTAAACCTTGGTTTACATTTAAAACCGTAATGTTGCATGTATCAAACGCGGACATCGCCGTGCGTGAAACAGTTGTCATTAAAATGCATGCCAAAAAAGTGTCAAATTTACTTCTGCATATAATATTATTGTCTACTGTCAAGTTTACTACTATTTCTAAAGGGTCACTTCACAACGAAATGCGCACACATTTTAAGGCGACTGGTACACGTACGGTATTTACTGTGATCCGTCAATAAATAATTATTTATCGTGGTATTTATTGAACGTGTAGTCTAGCGTATTGGTGGATTTCAATATTTTTTCTATGGATTTCTAGAAATACTGACATCCAACAATAAATACTGAACTGATGGATCACAGTAAATACCGTACTTGTACCAGTCGCCTATAGAACTACCTTAAACTTCGCTACTGATTTTGCCAAAATTCATCTTCTTAGATGTCAATAAATAATTATTTATCGTGGTATTTATTGAACGTGTAGTCTAGCGTATTGGTGGATTTCAATATTTTTTCTATGGATTTCTAGAAATACTGACATCCAACAATAAATACTGAACTGATGGATCACAGTAAATACCGTACTTGTACCAGTCGCCTATAGAACTACCTTAAACTTCGCTACTGATTTTGCCAAAATTCATCTTCTTAGATGTCAATAAATATTTATTTATCGTGGTATTTATTGAACGTGTAGTCTAGCGTATTGGTGGATTTCAATATTTTTTCTATGGATTTCTAGAAATACAGACATCCAACAATAATTAATACTGAACTGATGGATCACAGTAAATACCGTACGTGTACCAGTCGCCTAAGGTATCAATTCACTATAGAACTACCTTAAACTTCGCTACTTATTTTGCCAAAATTCATCTTCTTAGTCATATACTCCTGGAACATAGGTACTGCCCCTTGAATAATCACCACAAATTGAATCACTTCTTCGCGTGATTTACGGCACCGTTTTATATAATTATATATTATATTATATGGACCCCAATTATTCATATTTTATATAATATAATATATGCAAATTCATTAATTATTAATCATTTCCTCAAATTGATATAACTTTACTATGAGATGTAACTTTACTATACGTTTGTTTGTTAAACCGATGTAAACGCACCACTATTTGTAAAATTTCATTTATATGAACGTTTCAAGGCAACCCTTAATTGTGAAATACGTATATATACAAACTGCATAACTACTTCCACCATTTTAGCACCGAATTACTTTTCCAAAAATCTCAGTCTATATATAATCACAATATATAGCTTGCAAGTCTCGGGATATATAAATGGAGAAACAACCATCTATTTATCTAGAGTTCAACGCTCAACTATTGTAAAGCCAAGGGGACAACGCAAACAATGTAAACAAACCATTGAAAGTTTGTTTTACTTACTTTACGCTGTCTCGTTGGCCTTGCTTTATACAGATTTAACATAGTGAGTGTTAATTCGTTCATATGTTTAATTGTATATTATGTATTTATATAATGGTTTCTGTGACGTATTTCATTCGAGTATTATTTCTCAATAAAAAAAAAATTGTGTACAGAATGTGACAACGGAAATGTGAGAAAGTGAGGTACACACACATTCATTAAATATTCGAATCGAGAATGTTGTAAAAAGAAAGATTCGGTACATTAAAAAAGTTCTCCATAATATCATTCATAAATCTATAAAGACAATCCCAATAAAATTCATTACAATAAAACGATTAGCAACTAATAAAAGAAAGTATGTGTACAATCTGTGTAAAAATTATCCGGAATTTTGAAACGTAAAGCCACAACCAATCCTCCATACATTTTTCGTGGGCTGAAGCCTAAAACTTCACCAGAGAAATATCTTTTATAGCTTTAATGGGCACAAAGCTTTCTTCGTACCAGTAATTTTTTAGTTTATGAAACGAAAAAGTTAGATATGAAAAGACAGTTGTGTCGTTCATTGTAAAAGTGAACTATCTCCTTGTAACTGAATTTTAGAATAACGAGCTTTTTGCGAATTATAGTGTAGGAAAAAAAATATAAGCGTTCATTCATTGTTTTCATCTATGGGATTTTAATGCAACTATTGGAGTTACTTCACTTTTATATTGAAAATTATGACTAAATGTGATACCATTAGGCAAGAAAAGATGGTTTTAAAAATAGGGAGTTACACCACTTTCACAATGAACAACACAGTTATGAACTGTCTTAAAAGACGTGTTCAGCTCTTCTCTTTAGCCAACTCTCTAGTATCCATACGACGATTTCGAGCCTTTACTTTTTGATTCTGACAATGTTTTCGTCGTTTAAGGTATTGATTTGAAGGCAAATCAACTATCACACGTCTTGGTATTGCCGATTCACGATTCAGCACACGAAATTTCATTTGGAACACAAAACTTAATCAAACTCTTTGCTCCACTAGTTTATCCATTGTAATACATATTTGCAAAGCAAATCTAATAAAATGAGATTCACAAAACAAACAACGTTACAGATTTCGTCTAAATTTCGTAGACTTAAAATACAACAGTGTAACAAAATAAAATATATTCCCGCATCTTTAGCGCGTTCCTTTTCATCGATACATTCCGGATACTTTTCACACAGACTAGTAGACGAATACATTTAAAAATTCTCCTTAAAATAACTTGATCTCTATACATTACACACGCGCATAATATACATATATAGTAACATCTTTGGTATTAAAATATGCGCACTTAGAATAGTTAAAACAATTAACACTACTAGATTTTTTTTTTCTTAATATACTTTACATATATATATAGTAAAACTGCAAACAATTGACGACGTTTCGTTGCACGCAAAGGCCTGACGTTACAAACGCACAAAAATCACTATACAAAGTGTCCTTTGGTCCTTTAATATTGACTAAACGACCACTATAGCGCCAAATAAGAAATTCGGTCTTATTTTTTCGAAAAACTTCATTTTCGACTGGCAATTATGACGTCATTTGTAGACGTTTTTCACTGAGTCTTAATGGTAACAAGAACAAGCTTCCATTAAGATTTTTCTCACTCTGTCCTTGAAGAAAATTATTGTCTATTGAAATGAAAATTCCTCAGTTACATCCACTTGGAGCTTATTTTGAATAGACAATTCGCACCAATAAAAATGCATCACAACGGCTATCCCTAAGTACTATATTTTACAGGCATTCGCGTGATTTTTAATTTTACATACTATCCATGTCAATCATGTTTTCATTCGAAATAGTAGTCGTTTTTTTAACTTTTTCAGGTGAAACTTCCTTGCGTGCGATGTGAGTATAATTTCAATGATTTACTAGCAATATTGTCCACATTCCACATCGCAAATGATCCAATAGTCCACATCTCAAAGTGTATACACATAGGCATTTGGTCCACATCGCAAAAAGTCCACTAGTCTAATTTTATGTGACGCTTCAGCGTAACGCGATCACGTGACGATTCTTGTAACGTTTCTCCGCAACATTCACCGCTCACTACATAATTATACATTTGATCGCCAAAGAAGTTTCAGTTCTGATACACGTACTATCGCGGTCAATGGAGCAGACCCACTTTTCATACAAATTTGTCTAACGTTGAATTGAGGTTGTCATAGTAACGTCATAGAAACGTAACAAAGATAAATACAAAACGGTGGGACTGCTCCCTTGAACGCGATAGTACATGTTTTTTTTTCTGTTTTCTAGTCTAGATTCTCTTATATAGTGAACGATTTCATGAATTTATCAAAAATATACAAATTATGTCACTAGTGACGACTAGTTCATAATAAAACACATAAATCACTTATAAATAATATTATGTAAAATCTAAACTAATATATACCTTATTCAAAACGTATTAAGGTACATTACATTTTTTCTGCAGTTCATTAACTTATTCTAATTAATATTGACTTCGTTTTATAAAAAGTGTACACGGCAAGTATTTTATGGACATTGAGCTCATATTACATTTTTTTTTCTCTATAATATAATTACAAAAAAGCTTTTTTTCAACATATTATGAACTAATAATATATTTGGATGCAAAAATTGTATAAACGTATGCAATATGATGATGATGATGGTGATGATGATGATGATGATGATGATGATGATGATGATGATGATGATGATGATTATGATGATGATGGTGGTGGTGGTGGTGGTGGTGGTGGTGGTGGTGGTGGTGGTGGTGGTGGTGGTGGTGGTGGTGGTGGTGGTGGTGGTGGTGGTGGTGGTGGTGGTGGTGATGATGATGGTGATGATATGATGATGATTATGATTGTGATTTTTTTAATAAAAACGTTTTAGTATACAAATATACAAAAAATAAAGTTAAAAATCCAAATAAAATCTAATAATCTTGTAGTTTTGAAGACAAATTGATTCTTTTATTTCACCTTGACGCATGCAAGTTCATTAAAAATTGTATAAAACTCAATTGTTTTTATATTATAAGATAAAAAAAACTACAACTAGTGACATCTACTGATTTCATTGTGATCGTAATGAGTGCAAACAACTTACCAAATAAAATATTTACACAAGACAATAAAAAATCACTACACAACTAAATGCATCGAGGAACCACAAAATTCACAAACATTTTACATTAAAAAAAAAAACACACGGCAACAAATCAAAACTAAAAAAAAAAACTAATCTGCATAGATTTATATCAATTTCATTTATACCAAATATATAATTTGACAATACAAATTATATAAACAATTGCGACAAATTTCATTGGTGTGCATCATAAAATAATTACATAATAGATGTATTATATATATACACATAATATTATTATATACACACAATTTATATAAAAATGGCCAACAGAGCTAGAGATAGTGTTACCACATTTCTCTAAACATAAACCGAATCACTGAGAAAAAAAATTGTGACTCGGTTTTATATTAGTGTACCTTACGATAAGCTAATTAAAAAAGAAAATATTTAAAAAAAAACCGACAGCAGAATGGACTTTCAGTCAGTGTTTAAAGCTTCTTTAAAAAGTAGTAGCTTTTGAAAAAAGGTAGAGTAAAGAGAGTATTAAAACTCCAGGTACATAAAATAAGATAAATAATAATCAATTCATTAATAAAAATAGATATAAATATATATAGAGTTCATAGTTTTTCAAGTTTGTCGCAAACCGTATAAAAAATTGAATAAAAAAACACAATAGTATTGATTTCCCTAATTCCTAAAATTGTAAATTGACAATATACATCATGATTTGATGGCGAAAAATATAAAATTGATTTGAACAAAAAAAAGTCAATATTGGTAAAAGATTTGGTAATAGATTTCATTAAAAAATATACAATTTACATATAAAAAAAAATTATGTTCTTATTAAAATTCGATCTTTTTTTTAATTACGTGATATTTGTAAAAAAAAAAAGTTTTGTTAAAATCATCTGACATGAAAATGTAAAAACGAATCCTTATATACTAAATCCTTAATTCAACAAAAATATAGCTAAAACGCGATCCCTATCATTAATTTCATTAAAAATTTCATGTTCTTTAAAAAAAAAAATATCAGTCTAAAATCCGGGGGTAGTTGTAAAAGTTACATGACCAATGTACCCTACGTACATATGCCTACGTTTTCTCCATGAGCATCTTGCACTTGAGGATGAGGTCTATAAACCTAGGTCTCCTGCTAGGATCCAGCTCCCAGCAGTCCTTCATCAGATACCTGTATACCTCCGGCGGACAATCATCGGGCATCTCGAAACTGAAACACATCAATCAATCATCAATCAATACTCAATACTAATAATAAATCTGTAAGTGTAGGTATTGTATATATGTATGTTCCTTCATAACTCTTAAACGAATTAACTGATTTTCATGAAAATTGGTAGATAAACATTTAGACGTACGGGACACAGGATAGGCTGCTTTTTTTTTCTTTTTCAACGCGGACGAAGTCGCGGGCACCAGCTAGTATGTACATATAACTATTCCAGGATTGACATGATTGAATCAATTTGATTTATGACGAAATTGACGAAATCATGACTCATATAATATTTCCATTTTACAACGCGTACCAAGTCGGAGGCACAGCTAGTATGATGTTATATATTTATATCTATAGTAAAGCCAAGGAGACAATGCAAACAATGTAAACAAAACCCGGGCCACTGTCCTTTTCATTTACCTGAAGCGGCCGTCTCTATCTGTTTCATGCTTTCGGAAGCACACGTTCATCTTGACTTCGTTTTAAGTTTTGTTTACATTGTTTGCTTTGTCTCATTGGCCTTGCTTTAACACTTCGCTGCTTAAAAACTAAAGGGCCATAAAACAAAAAATCCAAAAATTTATTGCAAAAATACAATCACAATCCTTCATATTGTATGTTGCAAAAAGATTTATGGTTGTTTTATTCCATACTAGTTGGCGCCCGCGACTTCATCCGCGTTGAAAAAAAAAGTAGCCTATCCTGTGTCTTGTACGTCTAAATGTTTATCTACCAAGTTTCATGAAAATCAGTTGATTCGTTTAAGACTTATAGAGGAACATACATACTTACATACATACATACAGAAAAAAATTCTTAAAATGGTCAATTTAGTTTCAGTATGATGTATAGAGCCTATAAACACGATATCTCTGAAAACAAAGTAACTTACTCCATGACCAACCCTTACAGATTTATTATTAGTATTGATTTAGTATATTTTGATCATTTTTTATATATTCAAAAATAACATAACTTATATACTAGAAGAGATATCTAGTATTCAGTTTATTATAAAAGTACTTAAAACATTTAATGCTACTTAAAAATACGCTTCTAACGATGTATAATATGCATATATATTTGATATAATATCTAATAAGAAAAAATTGATAAAAAATAATTTAATTTTTTTTCGATTAGCTCTCCTGTAAAAAGTGTAATTTTGATTTGTGGCCCTTTAGTTTTTAAGTAGCGACTTGATGTATGTAGTTTAGTTAGGTTACCATTCGGCTCGGTGCTGAGGACGCTCGAGATCGAAGCGGGGCACGTCGACCCGAGCTCGAGTGAATATCTCCCATACGGTGACGCCGTACGACCACACGTCGCTCTTGGTCGAGAAGTGGAAGGGCTCCACGGCCGACTCGGGCGCGTACCAGTTGAACGGCAGCAGACGCGACGTCTTCAGCCTGTACGAGCTCTCCTCCTTGGGGATGATTCGCGCCAGACCAAAGTCGGAGATCTTCACGTGGTGCCGATTCACCACTAGGATGTTGCGCGTCGCCAGGTCCCTGTGGACGATGTTCTTCGCCGACATGTGGTCCATGCCCTGTTAGAATGTCACACACGAGGAGGGATTTGCATTATAGACGCTTGTTTCAAGGACACGCTGTACGAACGTGGGAACTCAGTAATAGAGGTGTATTTGGAAGAATTTGTTGTCTCAACATAATTATTATAATGCGAATAATCGAAGACAAAATGCGATGCGACACCTTCGTGCCACTAGCAAAAATAATAAAACATACGTTAGCAATTCTAATTTTTATAGAAAACCCTTCATATATGGTAGCTAATAATAAGCGAATATAATTCGCTTATAGCTAGCATGTATTCCAAAAATTATTTTTGGCTTGACAAGAATTCAACCCGCAAAAATGTCACAAATTCTGCACTTTTAGAAATTAAATATACAACATATAAAATTATTTAGTTTCTTCCAAACAAAAACCATTTTTTGTTTGTTTTTTTTTGTGTACATGCGCAAACGAAAAACGCCTGCTCAACGTCACAGTATACAAGCCAAGTATAAGGAGCATTATTTCTTTTTATATTACATATATGAAACCTTGAATTTTCATTTACATTTCTCGTCTAGTCTAACGTTGATCGTTTAGGTACGAGTATTTATTAATTTGTATAAAATAAACGATTGGAGGAGACCATTAGTTTTAGGTTACTAATCTACATAGATTTGTTAGGTCGGTGTGAATGTGGAAATGGGTAATTTAATTAATATACGAGTACACACGGTGGCAATATCCTTCGCGTACTGCAGCAGATGACTGGGGCGCAACTTGTCACCGCGGAACTTGAGGAAGTAGTTGAGCGATCCCTCCTCCAAGTATTCCATCACTATGAGAACATCGGAGCTGCCGTCCCACGAGTAGCCCAGGATCTCCACGATGTTCACGTGTTGCAGGGACTATATAACATTAGAATAATAATCTTCTTCTAATTATCGGCAGAATAGCTTTCTTTGGCGGGCTAGTAGAAACCTCAACATGTTGTTCAGCGAGTTGGGTGCTGATGCTGATATTGATATATTTAATTGTAAATCGACAGAAATTAAGCGTAAATTGACAGCTATACTATTTAACTGAGTGTTTTTCTTTTCTTTTCATTTTGTTCTCTTTTTCTCAATATTTTATTTAATTTAAGTTAAGTTTATGTTATATATTAATTGTTATAGTTATGCATATGCATATGTTGTCATTCGTCACAATTTCTATTTTGTAATTTATCTGTGTATACCTTAAAATTGCCTTGTATTACCTATACCTATTATAGTTTGTTTTTTAATCTCAGTGACAAAAATGACATTACATTTGACATGCATTACATACATTACATGTTATCATTATATGCAAACTTGACATTTGCATGTGTCATTTTTGTCTCTGAGATTAAAAAACAGACTTTATAAGTTTTTTGTTTGTGCTGTTGGTGTACCTTTTGAAAAATAAATAAATAAATATTTGCTTATACCATGGGTAAATGCACAGATCTTCGGAAATGCGCGAGGCCGGGCGCCCCGCTAGATATATATGACATATTAGAACAAACAACCGTTTCACTAAAATTACGCACACTCACGTACAAATAGCACACAATGACAATAACCGAACCGGCGTACCCACTTACACGCACACAACTGCCGGACCAATAGCATTTGTACGCTCGCTTGTGTTCGTAACGAAACACGTGATTGAATTGTCGAGCTAGACAATTCAGAGGCACGCTCTATTCTTTAGCGGTGCCATATCTCTAGCGGGGCCGCACGCATTTCCTAAGATCTGTGGGTTAATGGGTATGGTCGGTAATTACCAGGTGACACTTTATTATACAGGATGTCCCAGAAATCAACGCCAAGCGGACACTGGACGATAGGCTAATACAGAACAGAGTCAACTCAGAACGTACAAATTAGTTTGCGAATTAGCCTATATTAATTAAAAAAAAATGGGTATGCTGTTTTCTATATCTCTAGTTTGACCAAATTTAATTAGTTGCAAGACCTACGCACCCGGGCAATTGGGGATATTATCCTTACATATTATACTCGTAAAACAAAGTCCTCCGCCGCGTCTGTCTGTCTGTCTGTCTGTTCGCGATAAACTCAAAAAACTACTGCACCGATTTTCATACTGTTTTCACCAATGTGGTTCTCGAGGAAGGTTTTAGTATATAATTTACAAATTTACGCGGGCGAAATCGCGGGCAGCAGCTAGTTATGGATAATAAATGGATATGATATGCACAATTTCCGAGTATTTTGTGCCATCATATAATAATGATATCTATCATACCTTCATAATTTCAAGTTCGTTCTTGAAGTCCTCCAAGAGAGTGCCGTTCCTCTCGGAGGCGTGTCGCGTGAGCTTCTTGACTGCCACCTCCTTACGTTGAGACTCCTGATTGTCTTTCTCCATCCAGCCACGGTACACGTGTCCATACGTTCCCTGCGCAAACATACATACATTTTTTGAATCTAAGAAGACCATGTTATACAAGGAAAGTCGTTATATTATAACAAACACTCTTGTGTGCAAAATTAGCACCTGCTGGAATCCACTATTGAAATCTAAGAAGACCATGTTATACAAGGAAAGTCGTTATATTCTAACAAACACTCTTGTGTGCAAAAGTAGCACCTGCTTGAATCCACTATTGAAATCTAAGAAGACCATGTTATACAAGGAAAGTCGTTATATTATAACAAACACTCTTGTGTGCAAAATTAGCACCTGCTGGAATCCACTATTGAAATCTAAGAAGACCATGTTATACAAGGAAAGTCGTTATATTATAACAAACACTCTTGTGTGCAAAATTAGCACCTGCTGGAATCCACTATTGAAATCTAAGAAGACCATGTTATACAAGGAAAGTCGTTATATTCTAACAAACACTCTTGTGTGCAAAAGTAGCACCTGCTGGAATCCACTATTGAAATCTAAGAAGACCATGTTATACAAGGAAAGTCGTTATATTCTAACAAACACTCTTGTGTGCAAAAGTAGCACCTGCTAGAATCCACTATTGAAATCTAAGAAAACCATGTTATACAAGGAGAAACGTAAAATTCTAACAAACACTCTTGTGTGCAAAAGTAGCATCTGCTGAAATCCACTAGAATGACAAGCTATAATTAAAAATTATAAACTAACTCCCGACTTTCTATTGTGCTTAAGCACGCTATTTCTGCTGTAAGTTTCTTGTAGAGTAGTTGGATATCTTGTAAGACTAATTGATGCTGGAGCACCAGGTCAAGGATATACCATGTAATGGAAATATCAACCCAAGTAACGGTATAGCAAATTTCACATCAATAGAACCTGTAGTGGGTGTTAGTGAAATCCCTTCGACAACTAGGAATTTCCTTATCCTTCTATCTGGGGGTGTTGCTTGTGTTATGAGCGACGTAAGCAAGCCACTTACCATCAAATGATGAACCGTTAGCCTGTATTAAAACAAAGATAAATAAATTAATGGTAAAAAAAAAACTTTTTAAAAACAAGCTTTTTATTTCAGTGCCCTAAAAAGAAAAAAATAATCTTTAAATTAAATATAAAAGCTTGTCGCGAGATTTACCTGTGTACTAACTATTAGTCTTGTCTAATTCTATGAAAGAAATGTTTCCTATAAAATATGCAAATCTCGCGACAAGCTTTTATATTTAATTTAAAGATTATTTTCTTTATTTTAGGGCACTTAAATAAAAAGCTTGTTTTTAAAAAGTTTTTTTACCATTAATTTATTTTTTATTTTTTAGCTATGATTGAGGACTAAAAAAGTTTAGTTGTATTAGTTTTTCGTGTTCTCCTCAGCAAGCCCTTTCATTTGATACCCATATTGTTGTAGTGCAGAAAAAAAAACTATCTTCGCCGCCATCTTGGATGATCCGCCATATTGGAATTAGAATGACGTCACATAGCTAAGCATGCATTGTCATCCAAAATAAGCGTGTATACCAAATTTCAGCTCAATCGGTTAAAGATAACTGATTTAAAATTCAGTTGCAAGATGCCACCCGGCAAACATACATACATATATATACATTGCAAGTTAATATAAAGCTTGTAAAAGATATATTACACTGCCGATCTTCTTGGTAAGCGTGACGAGGTAGGGCATGCCCTGTGAGACGACAGACTCCATGAGTCTCGGTGCGCTGGCGTCGAGGTCGTCGTTGGCGGCCGAAGAGCTGCCGAAACTGCGCAGGGAGGCGCCGTACCCGTTGGCGGCTGCGTTCTCTAGTGATCCCGAGCTACGGTTATCTGCGAACTGCATAACAACACACCATGTCGCATAAAACTTTCTTTTTAAATTTGCATCCACAGTGGAAGGCAATTCAGCGGGCCCATTCTCCATCTGTGGTTTTTAAAACGTGTATCGACTCCAATGTCGACATTAAATTGGAAATAATACATTGTCAAACTAAAAACCACACAATGACGCGCCAATAACTTCATCGACATGTATAAATACGGAAAAAACGTGGTTATACATTTTGACATGTGCTTAGCGAATACCAAAGTAGACAATTGTCGAGTCTATAACCGCATCGAGTCGATAACTCACAGCAAAACCACACATAGAGAATACGGGCCCAGAAAAGTAATGACAACATAATCGGGGGATACATTGCATCAATTTTTTTTTATTTTTTATTAATAATAGATTTGCTCTTGGTAAGCATCTAACCGTGCAGGTAAGACGAGGCTGACGATAGAGCGAGCTAATCCAGAAAATGTCCAATCTCGAACTTTAAAAAGATTTGGGTTATATGAATTCGGAAACACAGACGCTGGAAGAGACACGTAATTGTTTAAGTTTTCACTTCTGTCGGCACTCCCGGAGTGCCACTGTTTTTTTTTTAAACGTTTAAAGCTTATGCTCATACCGCCTTCTTCTGAATTTTCCTGAATCTCCTGATCACACTCTCCGAAGTACATCTTATAGAAGACACACATGGTCCAGTATCCCAGTAGCCATCTGATTTTTTGTCTGGAGCTTAGTAAACATTTGTATAATAAAATGGCCGCATAGTCCTACAAATTGAGTGGTACGTTTTCCCAGTCCTACGCTTCGAAGTTTTTTACGGCTGCTAACTCCTTTAGCTACCTTTATCGAGAATTTTCGCAGGGGAAAAAGTTGTTCGTTTCGGCAAACTGAAGCTACTCACAGTTAAGCTGAAGCCTGTTAGTAATCAGAAAAAAATTCCTTTGAGGGATCCTGGACTAACAGATGTGGTATATTCGAATTCGTTCGATACTTACATAATAAATACACTCAAAGAAAATATTACTCATAAGATATTGTATACGTACATATTCACGTAAAACACACGTCCGTGTCCACAACTCAACCACTCAACCCCATTTTTTTTAAAGTAGAAGCTTCTTTAGGTGCGTTCGTTGCCATATAGTGAACGTGAGTGAACCGTCACGCTCGGGTCGGTGACGCTGAGTCGTGTAACCTACTCCAATGGAATTATAAGACTACTTCGTGATTAACAAAACACTTACATTGTTGTCATAGTGGTCCGACATGGTCCCATTCATAGATGGGAAACTGCTGTTCATGGATATAAGAGACTTGTTGCTGCCAGCGTCGCTGATCTCGCTCGGTATGAATCTGTCGCCTGCAACAAGTAAATATGATTTTATATCATTACTAGCTGGCGCCCGCGACTTCGTCCGCGTTGAAAAGGAAAAAAGTAGCCTATCCTGTGTCCTGTACATCTAAATGTTTATCTACCAAGATTTATGAAAATCAGTTGATTCGTTTAAGAGTTATGGAGGAACATACATACTTACATACATACATACATACATACAGAAAAAAAATCTAAAAATGGTCAATTTAGTTTCAGTATCATGTATAGAGCCTTTAAACACGATATCTCTGAAAACAAAGTAACTTACACCATGACCAACCCTAACAGATTTATTATTAGTATTGATGATATCCACATTTTCAAAATAAATGCTGGAGTACCCCAAGGTTCGATTCTTGGACCCGTGTTGTAAAACATTTTCATCACCTTAGTGTAGAAATTTTATAAGAATACCTTAACCTTAAAGGATTGAGTAAGGTAAGGGATAGACCACATTTTCAAAATAAATGCTGGAGTACCCCAAGGTTCGATTCTTGGACCCGTGTTGTAAAACATTTTCATCACCTTAGTGTAGAAATTTTATAAGAATACCTTAACCTTAAAGGATTGAGTAAGGTAAGGGATAGATAGCCCCTAGCTCTATCCCTTCCTAATCCTTTATACTTAATCCTACTGCAGTCGGCAACTCTATTGCAGCACGTGTGGCTTTGCTTGTGTTATAGGCGAAGATCAAGTAGACCGTCAGCCTGTCTGTCGACCTTAACATTAAAAAAAAAACAACTCAAGAAATAAGCTGATCTAAATCATTGATCGGTTAACTTGTCATCCAATCCAAACCCCACTTGCTTTAGAATTATGTACTCAATAGAATTACTCAATCTTACACATTGTATATTACATAAATATACTCACTGGATACTGTGTCTCCATTATCAGGGTCTAAATTTATCACCTCGTAATCATTTGTCGGGATGTATTCTGTAAACAAAATATTTCAGTAATGTTTAAACTAATTACAATAACTTTTAAATGATCTAGTATAAATGTGTATATATGAATAAGCTAGTCATAAATGAATAGAACACTGACCCCTGTACAGCATGTGGTTGATGTCCCGCATGATCTCCTGAGGCCTGAGGGGGTCCGGCTGCCAGCACTGACGCATTAGCGCGTACACCTCACTGGGACACGCCTTGGGCCGATGCAAACGCTCGCCGCCCTCGTAACTCTATACAAAACCATATTTTATTTAAAATTCCACCTCCAAAGGCGATACACTTATGGTAGGGGAGGCCACGATGCTAAATGTGGAGTCACTCGAGCGTCGTGGGGACCTATTGGACTTTGAAGATGAGATGGTAGGAAGAAAAAAAGGTTATATGATGTTTTTTGTTTCAGCGGTGGAGTGAGCGTCTACAGGCGTTCTATCAGGCGTTTTCTAGACGCTGTATTAAAAAAAAAAACCTTTATATAATAAGCACGATCAGGAATAGTCAATTACAAAAGAAATAGTCTATGTATTTTAAAACAAAGTATGTAATATAGAATCTAAAGAAAAACAACAAAACATACCTTGGCCGTTAGGACCGGATTGGTTTCAGTGGGCGACTGTCCGTATGAAAATATTTCCCATAGAGTAGTCGCGAAGGCCCAAATGTCACCTGCGACTGAACGCCGAGACATGTCCATGACGTCGTAGAACTGAACCGGAATCCAATGGACACTGAAAACCATTGTTAATATCTTGTAAGAAAGGATGCCAAAAAATCCTCTTTGTAGCTTATGTGAGCTTATATTAGTATTATAAATGTGAAAGTAACTCTGCTTGTCTGTTACCCTTTCACTACTTTAAGGTGGCGCTGGACGAGCGTGGGAAATCAGTAAGGTAATTGGGAGAATTTGTTGTCTCAACTTACTATAATGCTAATAACCTGTATTTGGGAGAATTTGTTGTCTCAACTTACTATAATGCTAATAATCTAAGACAGAATGCGAAGCAACACATTCGCGCATTCATTCAACTAGCGAAACAATCGAAAATTTCATCGAAAACCATTATTGTATTTTAGAGACCACGTTTCAGCGCCATAATATGTCAGCACTGGTAAGACAGTCATATTAGTACAGTAGTACACACTTGATAAGGCGCGTAGTGAATTCGTACGCGCACAAAAGAAAGTACGGCTCCGACGATCAAAGAAGAAAGCTTAAAACTTGCAATTAACCTTAGACACAATATCTATAAGGTTCACAATACAATGCGCACTCGCGTAAGATGGCAAGCGGCGTACTGGAAAAAGCCGCCATGTGTGTGGATTGGTTGATAGCATTTCCTACGCTTTAAAAATTCCTCTTCTGCGCAGGTACATCGGTAAGCCATATCAGTTGTGTACTATTTATTGTAATACTAGGTGGCGCCCGCGACTTCGTCCGCGTTGAAAAAGAAAAAGTAGCCTATCCTGTGTCCCGTACGTCTAAATGTTTATCTACCAAGTTTCATGAAAATCAGTTAATTCGTTTAAGTTATGGAGGAACATACTCGTACATACATGCAATGCCTACACTTACAGATTTATTATTAGTATTGATATGTATATACGTAGGTAGTTAGGAATTATCAATTAGCATGTAAAGTAATTCTAACTGTGTGATACATATTTAATTGTTATTAGATAACCAAGTCAAAGACTTTTCATTTATGATCATAGGAAGTCAGTTGTCGGTACATACTCGTGCTTGGTGTAGCGGTGCAGCGAAGGGCCGGCCAGCTTGACGACGATGCGATCGGCGGGTGTGTCGATCGCGGCCAACAAGAGGCGGTGCGCGCGGATGTTGCCGTGAACCACTCCCGCCTCCGACAGATCCCAAAGCGCCCGCGCAATGCTCGCGCTCGCCTTTAGCAGTTGCAACGGACGCACATTCGCCCCGTGAGCCCTGAAGACAGGGGCACAACATTACTACACAGTTCCTATGGTTCATAATTATTAAGGTGACAAAACTTCAGAGCTTGTTCAGATGAGGCGAATTACGCGCGAGGACATACGCGCGTATTAACTCGCGCGTAAGCGAGATACACGGCGAACAATTATCGCGTTCAAATGATACTATTGATTATCGATTATTAATTGATTATTATTTATTCCTATTTAATAGATAGATTACATTAAATTAGATTTAGGTTGTACATAGGATGTTGCTTGGAGCTTTTATTGGTGCATGCTGAGCTTCCTATAATTGCGGCGGCATCCGCCTTGTGCTAATTATTTCGAACAGTGTGTTATAGTTAGATGTCTGCCTCGTTGGGGGCCTTGTATAATAAATAAATAAATAAATATTTAAATAAATAAATAATTATTATGGTGACAAAACTTTAGAGCTTGTTCAGATGAGGCAAATTACGCGCGTATTAACTATCGCGCGTAAGCGAGATACACGTCGAACAATTATCACGTTCACATGATACGCGCGAGGGAAATTCTTCGCGCGTGATACGCATGTCATTCGCCGGAATCTTGACTCGCGCGTAGTCGAGATACACTGAGCTCCTTATTGCGTTCAGTAATCGCGCGAACGCAAGGGCGAGTACACGTCCAGATTACATTATTTTATTAGAAGCAGGCCCAGTGACATGGGTGCGCGCGATTCGCGTTTTGTGAACGCAATCAAGAATAGTCTCGCGCGTATACCCTCGCGCGTAATTCGCCTCATCTGAACAAGGCCTTAAACTAGAGGTTGCCATACATTTTTAATTTAGTTTCCCGGCAGACATTTCAATAGAGGACAATAAGTCTTAGTTAAAAAATAAATTAATGAAATTTTATTTTCATAGATCCCCATTATACTTTATTTATTTATTTATTTACAATAACATATTATATTTAATTTAATTGGCCATGAAAGCACACACTAGGCTTACACAATACACAAAAGTGATAAAGATAAATAAAAACTGAAAAATAACATTTTAATCCATTAAAAAATTATGCACAATTTGTTCACTGTTTATTTGAGGTTTGATAAAACAACCAATTTATGTTGTTTTAAAACGAGCATACTCAAACATTTAAAGGAGGTATATAAAAAAAAAAAAAAAAACATTTTAAAAAAATATTTCCAACTCACTACAATTACAAAAACACAATAATACTGCAAATATTAATGGCAAAACATACCTGAGGTACTCGCTGAAGGCTCCAAGAGGCAAATACTCAAGAACCATGGCCGTTGGTGAACCGAGAGTGACGCCATAGAGACGGACTATTGAGCTCGACTGTATACAAGCCCACTTGCTTGCCAAATCAATAAAATCCTGTACAAATACAACAGAATATTAACACATGGCATGTTGTACGGTATTTATCGTTCTCTTCGAGTACAAATATTACCTTTAAATAATCATTCCCCCTATCCCCGTGTAGTCTTTTGAACGCCACCAACAGTTTCTTTGTCTCGTTGAGTTTCCAGAGAGCTTTGTATGTGGCTGTCAGACCTTCGGATCCAAATTTCTCAGAACCTATAAACACATAGAAGTAATAAAATAATATTATGAGTACATACCTACCGATCGAGTGGTTTTTTTTGTGTCAGCTCTTAGACTCAACGTATCCAGGTTCGATACCCGGCAAGAAGACAAGAAAATAAGCTTTCAAATTTTGCCTTTGCTTAGTTTAACTAGGGTTTAGTAATGAAACACACAAATGACTGCTGTTGTGTTGTTTTCATATTTCCAAGGCATAGATTTAGGCTAGACTTTTGGCATGATTAGCTGTTATCTCTACACTTTCATTGACAACAAAATAAAGTATTAATAATTGATTATAAAAAAAGGTAGGTTGGCCTGTTAAAAGAAGGACTGATAACATTAAGAAGTTTGGTAGAACAATCTAACCAAAAAAGGGGAGCAATAGAAAATAATTGAAAAAAAAAAAAAAGAAATTACACGTGACAGGCAAAACTGACTTTTAATTTTGAAAATACGATGTTTTTTAAAAGAATATCAATTAATTAACACAATTATACGTGTTTGCTGCTAACAATTATAAAAGCTTATTAATCAAAATATTCTAAAAGTATTATTATTTGTTTATTAATGTTATTATTTGTACTACAGGACAACAAACCTTGGTATAGCATTATATCCTTGTTGGGCAGACAGCGCGGACTCTTGTTATCCTTCAGGAGCTCCTGTAATTCAGCTTGATCTATACGCACACCTTTTCTTACTTGTTCACCGCACAACAGCAACTGAGATTTGTCTGAAAATTAAAGTTTTGAGTACAATTTCAGTACCGCAGGCAACGTCCAGTTACGATTGTAGTATAATAAAAATTATATACTCACCGTATTCTGACGGTGGTATACATTCATTGAGATATATTCGGCCATCGGGATTCTCGTGACACTTGACGAGTCTTTCGAGACTGTAATATTCTTCGCCGTTAAAAATGTAGCGATCGCCTTTGAACTCTATCTTATATGTTTCAGTAGTACTGCAATAAAACAATGGGTATTAAAACAGTATACTAGTACCACTGATCTGTAATAAAGCGCTGGATAGGCCGCTGTTGTGTTTCGGTTCATCCCTTCCGTAAACCTTATCCTTAATCCTTCTATGGTCGACAGCGCACTTGCACTATCTATGGCGTTGCTTGTGTTATAGATGACGGTAGCCACATACCATCAAGTGGACCGTGAGCTTGTCTGCCGACCTACGTCTTACCTACGGAGGTTCTTACTAATATTAAAAAGAGCGTAAAAAACATAAAGGGACAAAAAACTTCAGAAGAACCGCAAGCAACAACCCATATTGCCATATGTCAGTTCAGAGCAACAACCCATATTGACATATGTCAGTTCAGAGCAACAGCCCATATTGCCATATGTCAGTTCAGAGCAACAACCCATATTGCCATATGTCAGTTCAGAGCAACAACCCATATTGCCATATGTCAGTTCAGAGCAACAACCCATATTGCCATATGTCAGTTCAGAGCAACAACCCATATTGCCGGACGAAGATGAAGTGACAATTTTATTGATGACGATATTATTCAATTCATTGAAATTTGAATTAAATATTTTTATTTGTGATTTTTTTTTTAAATTATTTTGTTACTTAGTTTTTGTTTACGTATTTCAGATAAATTTTCATATTTAGTTTAATTAAAAACTTATATTAGAAGTGTGTAAGTTTAGTGACTTTTAGTGACTTCTTGAAGTAAAATTTTCTCATAATCTTGGTGACTTTTTAGTTCTATTTTAGTGACTTTATTTTTTCCTTAGCGGCAACACTGCTAGAGGGGGCTATTTCGCACTGGATTCGATGAAAAAAAATCTATTCTATTCTACTCAACACAACAACTTTACTCGCTTTTGCAGTTCAAACAACAATAGCAGCATTGTGACCTTTAGCAATATACCATACGTAAAGTTAAGGTTAAGATTAAAAAATGGTTGTTCAGTCTTAAATACGACTATGTTGAAAAACTATTTAAATCAATTTAAAAACATAATATATCGATAGCCTCATTTTATATTCTAAATTTATTGTGTCATTTACTTTTATATGTACCTATTTATTATTAATTTAGTGTATATTTAGTAATTTATAATTTGTTAATATTAAAATTAATATTTTTATTTTATTTTTTGATATTTATTTTAAATATCAAAAAATAAATTTTCATCAATTCATGAAGCACACGATACACGCTTGCAAGCCTAGTGTGTGCTTTCATGGCCAATTAAATTAAATATAATATGTTATTGTAAATAAATAAATAAATAAATAAATAAATAAATAAATAAATAAATAACTCTCCGATGACACAAGTTATACTTATTGATGTGTAAACAGGGTGTTAGATAAAATAGCTCACCTGCTTTTAGTACAAACGTCCAAATAATACACATTGTAGTCATCTTGACACTCCCTCAATATATAGCACCCATGCTTTTTTCCTCTTTTCTCTTCCAATTTGCGATAAGAGAATGCACCACTGTTTAAAAACATAAAGTATGTAATTATAACACGCTTATTTTCTTCATATTTAATTCACATAATTTTTTAAATTACAATTCCATACAATTTTTACTATATTATAAGCAAAATACTTTAAGCTGAAGACTTTAAAGAGTAAAATTAAAAATTAAATAAAAATACAGTGCATAATGACTAAGTTTATTTTAAAAAGTTTGAATAGGGCAGAATATTTACACAAAATAATTATATTTTCTGAGGAAAAATATTGTAAATTACTGCTCAAAATAACGTTTTCGTGTCACAGTAATAAAAACTTTCGGCGACAACTACATTTTGTATTTAAGCTTATTCAATTAACTTAAGTTCTTACCTAAAGTTTTAATCGTCTAATTTTATTTCTTTTTTCATATTTTACACAATATTTAAGAAAAAACCTTCCAATTTTTAATCTTCTTGGTTATCGTTTATAAGAGTTATTATATAAGCTACAAAAATTGGTTGTGCAATAATTGTGTTCGGTTTATTAAGGTTAGCCCTTGTCTTAAAAACGTATCAGATTGTTATACTGTTAATATTGTGTAATGTCATGAAATTGTGCTGTGATTTTAATAATAATAGAAACCCGCCATAGAAAGTGAAAATATATTACATACCCTACGGGACCATGGCATTTAGTTCTGTGCAACTCCTTCAACGAAGGCGTCTCGTCGTCCTTTGACAGATTGAATGTCCATTTCACCATCAACCTATGGCAAATAATGCAGTATATTATTTAAAAAAAAACTAGCGACTCGCTCCCGGCTTCGCACGGATGCAATCTTTTCTCCTTCAAGGTTCTACATCTACAACCCTTCCTCGTTTATCACACTTTTAATTTGTGAAAACCTATAATTTGTTCTCAGTCATCTATTATCAATTATAAGTAAAATAAGTAACCCATTGGCAATGGCTAAATATTGTTATTTTTAGGTGCAATGTGACAATGTGTATCCAAAATTTCACGATGATCGGTTGAGCAGTTTATTAAGGCTTGAAAGCGTAACAAACAAACAAATAAATAAACAAAGAAACAAACTTACTACCACTTTTATAATATTAGGATTATCAGCTCACCTGTAGTATAGATCACAGAGTGATATAAATGATGAAAGCTGCTCTTCAGATTTGAATTTCAGAAATAATGGAGTTCCCCGACGGGAGATCTCTAGAGATCTATCTCCATTCCTTGTCAGGTATATCAATTCTTCAATAGTGCATGCGTGAAACTCCTGTAAAATATTATGAAATAGAAACTTCTGTCTTTCCTTCCTCACACGAAGAAGACACATTCACAACAAAAACTAATTCTACATATTATATTCTAAATTTATTGTGTCACTTACTTTTATATGTAACTACATACTTATTATTAATTTAGTGTAATTGATAATTTGTTATTATTTCAATTTTTAATTATTATAATTAATATTTTCTTTTATTTTTGATATTCATTTTAAACTAGCTACTGCCCGCGACTTCGCCCGCGTATCTTTGTAAATTATATACTAAAACCTTCCTCGTGAACCACTCTATCCATTGGTGAAAACAGCATGAAAATCGGTGGAGTAGTTTTTGAGTTTATCGCGAACAAGCAGACAGACGACAGACGCGGCGGAGGACTTTGTTATATAATATTTGTAAGGATATCAAAAAATTAATTACAATTCATGAAGCACACGATACAGGCTTGCATGCCTAGTGTGTGCCTTCATGGCCAATAAACATAAATATATATGTTCCTGTAAATAAATAAATAAAAAAATAAAAACAAAAATATCTCACCTTATTTGTGGTTTTCTCTACAAATGTGATTCCCGGTTGTTTTGGATCAAACGCAGCAACCACAACACGAATCGGTGTGATGTCCGTGCCGTTCTGCCATATAACATTATCAAACTCCTCCGATAAGTAATTTGGTGCTAGAGTGTATAACTCTTTCAGGTAACTGTTTTTTAAATGGCTGAAATGACAAAAATTAATTATTTCGTCTATAATAGATTTGTTTTAACTATTAGATAGGTTTAAGTTTTCCTACATCTCCGTTAGATGAGAGGTTAGGGTCTAGCAAGATTCCCAGTTTTGATTCCCGCAAGGTCAACTTTGGAAATGAAATTTTCAAAGTTGGCTCTAATCTGGATTTAGAAAGTAGTGGCAGGGAATACTGCGTTTTGCAGTCACACAAGAGCATGTGTACTGTTGTGTTTCGATGAGTGAATAAGGGATGCCAGAGCCCTTATTCACTCATCAGGGATTTCTCTATCCCTTCTCCAATGCCTTATTCTTAATCCTACTGTATTTTTAATCTCCATAGAAACACACTAATTTAAAAAATTAAATACCGTTTTATTCGTTTTGGCGGGTATGAATTGTTCAAGTACAAATTTCTGCAATTGACTACTTTGTAAATATTAGGAAAATGTAAATGTCTTACCTAACTACATATCCCTGTTTACAAAGTAACGGTAGTGTCATGCGTGCATGTTTTTTAGCAAAGTGCCAATGTTTACGAAGTAAAACTTTTGGAATAAAATTTTTCGTGTTCTTTTCTATATCACCTAAGGTCATATTTTCTTCTGATACTGCACGTGCCCTGTAATATACAAAAAAAGAACATTAAAAGAAAAAAATCAAACTTGATTTGTAATCAAGCTCTTGTTGCCAAACTTTCCAATGGTCAATTATCTCAATCTCAAACAGAATTATTGATTATAATATGACACCATTGTTTTTTTTTTCTTCATTTAATATACTTTATCAATTGTAAACAGTTGATAATTCAAACTTTGAGTCAATTTGAGCAATAAAAATTTATTGCAAATCAAGTTCTATTGCAAACTATTTTACAGTTTATCATGGAGTGTTAAATTTATATATACATTTATGCAAGTGTGAAATCAAACTAAGGCCAAAACACAATACATAAATGTGTTTGTGTTAAAAATATGTGTGTGTTAAATATGGACAATTTATGTGTCAACCTTATGCATGAGCACTGCTTTGTTTTGGTGTGGGAGTAAGGGATGCCGTGGCCCCTATCCTTAATCCTACTATAGTACTACTATACTATACTATAGTCAAAAAAAGAAAATTTGGGTAATAATAAATAGTTTACAACCTATTCTCAGACCTACTGAATATACACATAATAAAAATCTGTCAAGCCGTTTCAAAGAAGTTTTGTTACAAACACTGTGAAACAAGAAAAAAGACACTGGTGCCTTCGAAAAAGCTAGCCACTTAAACTGTTCAAAGTGAAGCCCTCTGGTATATAGCTTGATAATGCAAATTACTATTTTTGGCAGACTCAGCATCCAAGCTCCCGTAGTACTACCAAACAGCATAGTAGTAGGTACTACGGGCAAAAAATAATCCCCTTGGTACTACCAGTACCGGTAAGAAGCTAATAAATCATATACTCATCAAGAAAAGTCCTACTGTATATGTAACTGCCATGTGTATAAAAGCAAAAGCTCTTGTATTCCCCGTCTATGTATAAAGAAAAGTACATGAGAAAAAATATTCGTACATGTCGGTGATTCCAAGTCCCAATAGTTTCTCCTTGTGTACAGGATACTTGATTTCAGGAACCTTCTCGTTGTTGACATCTCTTTTTGCTTGTAGATAATAATAATTGTATGTGTTCTCATCTAAGGACATCAATGTCTCAAGTCTGGGTACCTATTGAAGAAAAAACATCCATTTATTACTAATATTATAAAGATACAATTTTTGTATTTATTATTTTTGTTTGTAATGAATAAACTCAAAACTACAGGTCCGATTTTAAGAATTCCCTATAGAAAGCTTTATAATCAGCAATTAACATTGCTATAAATATATTTTATAAAGTTACATGGACGAAATTTCGTGCAACAGCTAGTTATCAATAATAATAATGACAAAACAATAATAATATAATATTGTTGACATCACTGTCTCACATGACAATAACCCAGTAAAAGCCGAAAAAGACAAGAAGACAAAAAGACTTGGACTTGGCTCAATGTGACCACTATGTGGTTCAATTCTCAATTCTCGATCGAGTGATCTCGATTCAACAATCATCATCCCAATAACTTAGCAAATAATCTGTCTTCGCCAGTCTTAGCAAATAAACTGATAGCAAAGAACCTCGGCTAACACCTTAAGAGGCTGTCGCTAGATGGGACAAATACAGAATGGCTGTACTTTTTGACATTGCACATAATGTCAGGTGGTAATGTAGATTTTAGTAGTGGGTCATTTGGTACCCCAAATGCCACTACTAAAATCTACCCGTCTGGCCGCAGTAACCATTGTGTTTTGGTGAGTGAGTAAGGGATGACAGAGCACAATTTCCCTATCCCTTATCCTGAACCCTACTCGACAGCGCACTTGCAGCCTCCTGCGGCATTGCTTGCTTATTCCTAGACACCTACCATCCAGTCGCTTCCGACCCTAACAACTACAACACACCAACAACAAAAGACAACTGTAAAATAACAGCACAAAATATTTTGTATTCAGAGCCCATTTCCCAATTCTTTATGTTTAGGGCGGTTTCAGAGCTCTCCTGATGTCGGTCCTGACGATATACACGACCGACCGTCGAGCTATGTAACGAATTCGAATTTTTTATACAAATGCGACCGACTGTCAGGAGAGCCTAACCGTCCTTAATCCTACTATAGCTGGGAACACACTTGCAGCACCTGTGGTTTTGCTAGTGTTATAGGCGACGGTAGCCAGCCACCTCCCATCAAGTGGACCGTCAGACGGTCTGTTGATTTTAACATTATAAAAAATTAGAAAACATACCTTAACTCGAATTCTTAACTCATATTCTCTTGAACTTGATAAAACGTTACTGTTATCTTTCAGAAAATGGTCCGTGTCTTTAATTCTTAACGCAAATAATGTACGCGTAAGAGGCGAAATATTACACTTCTGACATAGGAGTTTACATAAATCTTCAGCAGTAAAGGGATTACTGGTACAAGATATTTTAATGGGCTTAGGTTCAGTTAATATCCATACGGAAACTGTTTCGTTTAATGCCATTGTTTCTTCAGTACTGAGAATATACATAAAATCTAGGGGACGCTCGTAAAATATCCCTTTAAAAACAATCCGAAAGATGCAAACGATTTGACAGTGAAACTAGACCATTTTAATTGAATACATTATTATCCACTGTAATGAGTGATCTTTTTTAAACTTTTTTTATTTAATTCACATTTTTCACAAATCTACAACAGTATAAATAGGTAACTAACACTGAAGTGATAATAATAAAATGTTTATTTTTACGACAAAAAATCATACAAAAAATAACACACACAGACAAACTTGATGATTGACAATTTGACATAGATTTGATATAAATAGGGTTATAGAGCAACAAAATAACAAAAACTCGCTCGTCTCCCCTGTCAAGAACTTTTATAGACTGTCAAAAAGTGTAGTAATTAAAAAGTGGCAATACAATAAAGTGTCTCTTTCTTATCAACCGACGAAAACGAAAAAACAAAAACGGAGGAGTTTTTCAATTCGACGCATGGTATTTTTATTTTTTTATGTATGATCATGCATAACTTTTGACAGGATGGTTCGATTTTGATAATTCTTTTTTATTTGAAAGGGTGCACCCCGAGGGGGTCCCATTTTAATTTGGAAAAAAAATACAACCCTAGGGGTAGGAATACAGGGGATGATTGATTGTTCACTCACCGATTGTAGCGTATAACCACGCATAACTTTTTACAGAGTAGTCCGATTTTGATAATTCTTTTTTTAATGGATAGGGTATACCTCGAAGTTGGTCTCGTATAATTTTGGAAAAAGAATTTTTACCCTTAGGGTGGGAAAATGGGGGTGGGAAAATTAAAAAAAGCATGTAGTAAATATTAGATAATAGCCACAAAAAAATATAAAATAAAACTTTTTAACAAAAAATAAAACCGCCAAAAAAACTGAAAAGCATAAAATAATCTTCTTATTTTATTTTACCTAAGTAATTTTGAGTCGGCGCCAAACAAGCAAAAATTACGTAAAGAGTGATGCGCGGCGGCGACTCAAAATTACTTAGGTAAAATAAAATAAGAAGATTATTTTATGCTTTTCAATTTTTTCGGCGGTTTTATTTTTTGTTAATCAACAAAATTGTTAGAACGGGACAACACTACAATATTGCCACTTTTTATTTACTACACTTTTGTGACAGACTGTAACCTACGTTTACGGAATAGTGTTCAGACTAGTAATCCTGTTAAAAAGAGAGAGACCAAGTGGTAAGTTTTCAATAATTCGCATAAAGATTTCATCATTTATTTCGTTCTCGGGGCATCATTATTCTTTCTTCTAACTTGAACACGTTTCTTTGGGACCCATATATTTTGTTAAGTAGACTTTCTAACGTTGCTTCATATCATAAATTTATTCACATTAATTACATAGCTATGTATAAATATATTCATCAAAATTTACTCAACAACCATCTCAATATAATTTCTAAAATACACTACTAACTAAAATAACGTCAAATCAATTGACATGCATTTTGAAAAAAAACCCTGCATTTGTTTTTAAAATTCTAAATCATATTCCAAATTATATTTCAATTTTATACCAGTATAATAAAATTCAAACCTCTATCATCTGTTTATAATGTCAAAGTAACTGCTTTTACTAAATATAATAAAAGTGTATATATACGTATATTATAAAACAAAGTAGTAAATAGTAAATAGATTATTTTAACTATATTAATGTAATGGACATGGTAGTGGAACTTTATTATATGAGTGATCTGTGTAAGTAAACTACTATTTTAAAACTGGCAACCTTGGATTTTAATCTTGCTTGCTTGGCCCAAGGAGAATTGAGTAAGGACCGCTATCTTACATGGGTGTTAAACTGAAAAAGTGGCAACAAAATCCGATAAATATAGATGGCGCTAGTGTAAACAGTGAGAGTTTGAGAGTATGGAGAGTATGGAATGAATGTAGCAGTAGTTGACGGAGTGAAGTGCGCCGAGTTGAATTTTGGTTGAACACTAGCCTCACCAGCGCCACCAATTTATCGGTTTCGACGGACATTTTTAACTGCTTTTAATACTCAGAGATTGTCCTCCTTACTCAATTCTCCTTGGCTGGGCCCTTGCCCTTGCCTTTCTTGCTTGTTTGTGGCCTTCTCTTCGGGCTCTTCTCCTTTGCGGTTTGTCTCGCGCGCTCGCGACGCCATTGTCAAGATCGCTAAATTTTCTTTGTTCGTTTTTATTTAAAAAGTACTAGCAAAATAAAAAATTGTAAGTATTTATATTTCACACTATATCCATATACTTATAAAGAAACAGTTACTTTCTGTAATATTGTATTTTACTTGAACCCTCGTGTCAACCTTTTGCCGGTCGGTTTTGTACATTCAAAATTATCGTTTTTTACCTAAAGTAGAAAAAGTTTTTTTATATCTATTTAGTCTAACTTATTGCAAAATATTAATGAAGTAATTTGTATTTATCTTGTTATACAGGAAATGGATGATGATTGGGATGATAACGAGGCAAGTACCAAACTATTCTACCTTTTGTTTTCTCTGAAAATTCTTGTTTTTCTTGTTATATTTTATTGTTCTATTATTTTTAATGATATTTAACTGCGGTAGTCACTCAAAAACGTTCAAATAATTCTTATTGACAACGCGAAAAGTCAACTCCATTCAAATATATAAACGTTGACATTATAGCAATTGCTAAAAAGCAAATGGACACATGATGAACGGTTACCTATTATTTTTCACAGAAACTGCGACATTATAAATGTCTGCGAGGATTGCCAAGTTAAAATGATCCATTTTTAATTTTTTACTGCTGATGACAGTAAGATAATGCTGATAAGCTTCAACCCAGAAACCACAATGGGGTCTAGACAAAATTACTTGCTGGTTACGTCAATGGAGAATAAGAGAATAATAAGCAAGTGCAGCAAAGTCAGTGCATGTCAAAGAAATCCTAAAAAGAGAATAAATGCAATGTTCTCTATGGAGGGCACACCATTAACTGCCATTCTTTTTCTCAACCACATCTGCTTATGGTGACACCGATTGCAGATCAAAACAAAAAAAAAACCTTTCCAACAGCCCATCACAGATGTTGCTATATTTCATATCGTCTCAGCCATAGGACATCACAGGTGGACATAGGCCTTCCCGATAATTTTCCTATATGACCGGTCAGAAGCAGCCTGGACTCTACGTCGTCTATGGAAGTCCTGTGCTGCACTTACCGGTACTTGGCCTCCACTCGAGATCCTTTTGGCCCCAGCGGTTGTCTGCACTCTGTACTATGTGTGCTGCCCACTACCACTTCAACTGTTTCCCCACGTTATGTCGGATCTCCTCATTCCTGATTCCATCTCCCACTTTAACCCCAATCTTAGCCTCTCTTGTTGAGATTTTTTACGAGGCCCTTAGTTACCCATGTTTCAGCACCAATTATATTATTACTGGCATCACAAACTTTTGTTTTGAGCCATTGAGGAATCTCGGATGAGATTTTTCAGCATCAGTCTATGTCCTTACTGGGCTCTTTATTGTTTTCCTTTTTCTTTAATGTTCTGAAAGTCTTATTGCATATTAAAAAAATATTAAGTAACTAATTGTATTTCAGGAGGGGGTGCAGCAGCCTCAAACAACAAATAATCACATAGACGAGGGACATAGCTTGTCCATGGGAAGAGGATTTCAGTCATTTCAAGAGACTAATGGTATGTAATTTCAAGATATTAGCTTACTTAAACTAAAAGATATTTCCAACGGCATAACAAGGCGAGCAAGCCATGTTGTCTTACCAAAGGCACGAACAACATAATTATGGTAAAAATATGGTTACTTTTGAGGGAGCGCAGCTTTTTAACGAATTACCTTTGCATATAAAACAAGCAAAATCTTTTGGAGAATAACTACAGATTTAAGCTGTTGAAACATTTTATGTTAAATGTTTTGATGTGTTGTTGATAAAATTCAGGAACAAATATTGTTTAATTTTAGCAACTTTTGTCTGCCTGTTTAATGTTTTCGTTTCTTAATTAAGTATTTTGTTATATTTCTCATGTAAGTAGCTTTAAGCTTTAATGAGAATAAAGAAATTTAAACCTAATATAATTTCAAGATTACACACTATTATAACTAGTTGAATACTATTGTGATAATTGATAACCTTATTATTATTCACTTTCAATAAAATTTTATAAAAATAATACACTTGCTGGCATGGAAATATGGGCTCATTTTTTATTGCTGATTGGGTATATTTCATTTAGTTTTAATAATGTGCACTTAATATTCTAGGTTAAAAATAAAAAACCCATTGCACCAATTAAAAATATTTTTCTGTACTAAATACCTACATGTTTTTAAAAATATTGGTTATATTGAATGATTACATAGTATAATTTGAAAATGCTTTCTGTGTTACCATCTTGAACTATAAGTAAACTCATCTTTATGGGTCCAATTTACACTTTTACACTAAAATAAATAAAGAGGGGTTTGTTTTTTTTGTATATTTGTTTGTCATGAACTTAAATGTTAGTTATCAATGCAGTTTTATCAGTCAGATAACAACAATTATATGTGATACGTTTTCTTGCCTATTTTTGGTCTCTTGTTGTATTGAATTTTCATAACATTTCAAAAAGTCTAAACTTGATAACCTTATAAATTGAAGAACCTATGGACTAGGAGTTATGATTTTAAATCTTATCAATTTTTATTGATCTTTGTAGTTTGACAAATTTATGATCTCGGAAAAACACTTGAGCTTCTAGGATGGTTCCAGTCCCAAGTTATTTACATAATTATGTCCACAGACATTTTTTTCGTATTTTTTATTCTGCCCACAAAATTTTGTGTGCAGCAAAATTGTTAGCATATTAATTTGGTATGCTCATAAAGCTAATAATTGTAAAGTTTCTATTGATTATTTTTTTATACATAACAAAACAAACGACCCAGAGTTCAAAATTATTTGTTATTTTGTGAGTCATGAGGAATAATCTGGACTGAACTTCTTTTATATTCTTTTCAATTACTAATGTGCGATACAGCCTATGGACTGATACAGCACTGAATCAATACCAATATAAATATTATAAAACTAGCTGATGCCCGTGACTTCATCCGCGTTGAAAAAGAAAATAGCAGCCTATCCTGTGTCCTGTCCGTTTAAATGTTTATCTACCAAGTTTCATGAAAATTAGTTACGTCCTTTAAGAGTTATGGAGGAACACACATACATACAAAAAAAAATTCTAAAAATCGTAATCCTTCTATGGTCGGCAGCGCACTTGTAGCACTTATGGCGTTGCTCGTGTTATAGGCGACGGTAGCCACCTACTATCAAGTGGACCGTCAGCCTGTCTGTCGACCTTAACATAAAAAAAAAAAAAATTCAGTACATATCATGTAGGTATAGAGCCTATAAACACGATATCTCCAACCCTTACAGATTTATTATTAGTATTGATAAAGTCACTGCCCAATGCCCATTCCTCTGCTCTACTTATACACCACCCGACGGACTCTGATTCAGTTTTCACTAGTACAAACAGCAATAAATGGAACATTTGTGTAAATAATACACAGAACAAAATTGCGTCCATGCATGTACTTAATAATAAGTAAATGTTCAGCTGGGGTTCAGCCATCAATTTTATATTTTTGAAAGCAGGACAACCGTAGTCAACTTCTATATTTTGTTATGTTATGCTTTTAAATCAACTTGAAACCAAACCAATTAGTTTTTATTTGAAATGCTTGAGGAGCACACACAACACTTCACTCAGTGTGGAGTAATGTTACAGTATACACAAGTGTAAACATATTTTTTTTTTGTATGTGTTAAATTACTCTTAAATTATTGCTTGTTAAGTGGAAGGAACAGAAAGAAACATGTGTATGCAAACAAAAAAATTGTTTCTTTACCTGGTTTTTTATAATTTTTAACAATCACTTGGTATGTCGATATATATCTATACCAATATATAAAGCTGAAGAGTTTGTTTGTTTGGTTGTACGCGCTAATCTCAGGAACTACCGGTTCGAATTGAAAAATTCTTTTTGTATTTTTTGTATAGAGAACGCGTATTAATGGAATTCTTTTTTATTTCAAAGGCCTATGTATGCCATTATGTATGGAATGTGATGGAATATAACATCATTTAAATATCCGCCGCGGTTTCTCACGGTGGCACGGATTCGATTGGTCCAGTTTTTAATGACTCTGCCACATAGATCCGGTTGAATTTGAGCGATGGCCTGGGTTATGTGGACTTTAGGGCATGGGTCGATTGCGGGTTTATTGGCATAGATCTGCGACTTTAGGAAACCCCACATGAAAAAGTTTAGCGGGGTCAAATCGCGTCACCTTTGCGAGAGATAACCATACCCTCAAATCATTCATGAAGAACGTGCATCGTTGAGTCCGCTGTGTGGCATGTAGCACTCTCCTGCTGGAACCACATGTCGTCTACGTAAATATCGTTCAATTTGTGGAAAAAGAAATTGGTTAGCTACAGCATCTTACAGAAAGAACGAGTTCTTGTGCGCGGGCGGCGAAGAATTGATTGCCTCGGGTTCTCCTGCACAATTACACGGACCGCGGCGATGTTCTCGGCCGATCTAGCGTTCCTTCGACACACGGGTGTTGCCTGATCTCTTACCGAACTGCTCTTCTCAAATTTGGCCACCAAGTTTTATCATTTGGACGTGCTGCTCAATCGTGAAACTTGCCATGTTGGCATCAATATATCTGGTTAATAGAAAACAGATTTGATAGATGACAACAAAAAGGCAGCCATTATCTACCCGCGCCAATTGGAAAATCCTTTATATATTAGTAAATAAATAAATAATAATAAATCAGATTTTTCGCCAACCCACTTTTTTTTTTAATAGTACATAGTGTAAATATATTATATATTTTTATTTTTAGATTATGGAAGCAGTAACGGATTTGATGAAGACCGCGGCGGTCGTGGTGGTGGCCGTGGACGTGGCGGTCGCGGAGGCCGCGGTTTCAGGGGGGGTGGTCGCGGCGGACGAGGTGGTAGCAGAGATTATGACCAAAATGGATGTACATAATGTGATCCTGTTTCACTGTCCATACACTTGTAGGATTTTACATCTCTTGAGAGATAAATGTGTTCCATATTACCTATGTGTTTATGACCCCTTAAGACCTTACGACAACCATACATTTTTAAATACTCTAGAAAAAAATAAAAATTACCAAGTTACACATTAAGCCCCCAAGGAACACGGATATCCACATTAAGTTGAAAACAACCGAGAAATAAATAAATAATTATATAGAGATACTAAAGTAACCTAACTACCCACACTTTGTGACCGATTGACTGTATATGTAACGAATGTTACCTTCTTTAAATATCATACAAAAATCTTTATCTGATCTGAATCCAATGTAACTTTTGCATGACAATAGTGCATCACTTGTGGACTATTTATTATGATATTTTTTTTAGGTAATGACTACGGTCGCGACGACGGAGGCGGCGATAGAAACCGCGGAGAGAGGGGTAGAGGGCGTGGGAGGGGAGGGCGTGGGGGGAGGTTTGACGGCGACGGGGGGCGCGGCGATGACGGCGACTACAATCAGGACGCCAACGGGGAGAATGGAGAACCAAAGAAACCCCCCGTCACCTACGTCCCACCCGAGCCGACCGATAACGAGACCGAGATCTTTAGCAGCACCATTAGCTCGGGCATAAACTTCAATAAGTTTGATTGCATCGCCGTAAAGGTAAGTTCTGTTTGAATACATCGTTTCGTGTTGTTTGCAGTGAATGAGAATGACTGATTCCACGGAAAAGGATATGGAAAGGGACATTAAGTTTCATCGGAAAGCCATGCTTAAAAAACGACCTTGCTATGATGTTAGATTCGTCAAATGAAGATGAGAGTCAAGAAATACCAGAAAATGGTAGCACTGAAGCTGTAGGTACTCAAAAAAAAGGAATTACTTTCTTACTGCACTAAAAAAAGAGTCAATGTGGAAATACACATACAAAATTTCAACCCAATCGGTCAAGCCGTTTAGTTGTTGACATACCGACAGCAGCGCCACCTACCGGGTCCAACTGTATTTTTAAATCATCCAGGAAACCAACGAAATACCCATATAAAATTTCAACCCAATCGGTTCAGTCGTTTAGAAGTTATGTGAAAAAGTACGGAAGGATAATTCTTACTACCCGTTGTCCTATTACCCGTTTTCCCGTAGGAATGAAGCATTTTCCCGCGGTAAAAAGTAGCCTATGTTAATCAGGGATAATGTCGGCTTCTAATGGTAAAAGAATTTTACAAATCGGTTTAGTAGTTTCGGAGTCTATTCAATACAAACAATCAAATCTTTCCTCTTTATAATATTAGTATAGAAGACAGACGCGGCGGAGGACTTTGTTTTAAAATTGTATGTAATGATAAGTAACACGTGTACTGTTGGCGTATCTTAAATAAATAAAATAAATATTTCAAATGCAGTTTGATGGATTAACCCTACACCATTTAGACAGAAAATTGATATTTAAGTACATATTTCGACATTGTTTCTAAACTCCACAGGTGAGCGGTGAGAATCCACCTCGAGCTATAGACAGTTTTGAGAATGCTCAATTGCGAAAGTTTGTTTTGGAGAACATACTGAAGTCTGGTTACAAGAAGCCAACGCCTATACAAAAGCACGCTATCCCTATCATTTTGGAGGGACGCGATCTTATGGGTTGCGCCCAAACTGGATCTGGTAAAACGGTAAGAATTTTTTAAACAAGACAGATGCGTTTTTCTTCACTGTATATTTTACTAGGTGTTGCCCGCGACTTCGTCCGCGTTGTACGATGACAGGTACTCTATGTCCTTTCTGGTGTCCAAGACAACGTGTTTGCAAAATTTCATGGCGATTGGTTCCTTAGTTTTTTGCGTGAAAGCGTAACAAACAAACAAACTCACATTCACATTTATAATATTAGTAAGAATAGTAAGGATTATATTTAGAACTAGTTGGCGCCCGCGACTTCGTCCGCGTTGAAAAATAAAAAGTAGCCTATCTTGTGTCCCGTACGTCTAAATGTTTATCTACCAAGTTCCATGAAAATCAGTTAATTCGTTTAAGAGTTATGAAGGAACATACATACATACAGAAAAAAAATCTAAAAATCGTCAATTTAGTTTCAGTATCGTGTATAGAGCCTATAAACACGATATCTCTAAAAACAAAGTAACTTACTCCATGACCAACCCTTACAGATTTATTATTAGTATTGATTACTTGACGCTGAGATATTTTTTTCAGGCTGCTTTTCTGCTGCCGCTGATTAATATGCTACTACAGGACTCTTGTGAAGCAACAAGCGGACCGAATGGGTGTGCGCAACCACAGGTATGCCTTATTAATTGACTCAACTTACAAGAAATCTCAGACTAAATAAAAGAGACAATTTTCCTTCTGGGCCCTCTGTTTTATGTATTACATCCATCTGGAATAATGTACATTTGAAATATTGAAGGAATATTTCAAATAGGTGCAGTGATTTCAGATATTACACTTCATATATATAAACAAACTAGCTGCTGCACGCGACTTCGCCCGCGTATTTTTTCTTATAAAATATAGCCCATGTTACTCGCTGACAATGTAGCTTTCAACAGGTGAGAGAATTTTTAAAATTGGTCCAGTAATTTTTGAGTTTATTCATTCTCTCTTTATAATATTACAAAATCAGCTTTCTCCTTTGTACTGGAATCGTTAAATCATCACATAAATAAAATGGATTTTCAACGTGAGCTTCGAGTTTTAAGTGAAAATCTATCACTGTCTTGTGTTTGTATTGTATCTGTTTGTTAATAATTATTATTAATAATGTGTAAAAATATTGTCAGGTTATAATAGTGTCTCCGACGCGAGAGTTGACGCTGCAAATATACTACGAAGCTCGCAAATTCGCGTACGGAAGTGTGCTGAAGATCGCCGTCGCTTACGGAGGCGTCGCCGTACGCCATCAGGGGGACAACATCGCCGTGAGTGCCTTATTTTATCTGTCTCGCTTTTCCGAAGGAATATTCTGTGCAATTGTCTTGTTACCTTGTAAAACTTCAAAGGTATTTTGTCAGACATAAACGTTAAAACCCCTTAACCGTTAAAAGTATATACACTTATTCAGCTTCATTCTCTTTTCGATGAACGATTTTAAGTCAATGCCACCCTTTTTTTTTAATTTAATTACCATGACTTCGTACATCGCTGTGACGGCGAATTTTTCATAATATATTTTTAAACGATACGTCAGTCTGCCATCTTTCTGCCAAACATCCAAATACGTTCAGCCGTTTTCGCTTTGTATTCTAATTACCTTAAGGCGATTTTGTACGAAGTTGTATAGAAGAGGCCCACCCTCTGGCCAATTTTTTTATGGGTTGTTTGGTTCTACAAGAATATAGTCCTGAGTTTTCGGACATTTCCGTGGTATATTTTAGCAATAAAAAATTATTGAAAATCAAAAAATTGATATTTTTGAGATAATTTTTCCAATAAAATTTGTTCATCATAACGTCCTTTGTAAAAAAGGCCTCTTGTATTCAAGAACTTATCCTAACCTAAGGTGACTGGGTTATTGTTGAGGAACAAACGTTTGACACGTTACAATTTCGCATTTATAATTATTACAATTTACTTAGTTTATGTGCTATTACTGTTCTGCTTGTTATACTGTGATAGTTTGCAACATTTGTACACATATGTAGTTTCTATTTTATTTATTTTTTAAATTTCCATCATTCATCTACATATTATAGGTTATATTTTAAAAAAATGATGTTTGTCGATGTTTGAATGTTTGAATAAAGTGATTGTGGTATGTGCAGCGCGGTTGCCACATCTTGGTGGCGACGCCCGGGCGTCTGCACGACTTCGTGGACCGCTCGCGCGTCTCGTTCGAGGGCGTCCGCTGCGTGGTCCTGGACGAGGCCGACCGCATGCTCGACATGGGTTTCATGCCGTCCGTCGAGAAGATGATCAATCACCCCACAATGGTGGAGAAACGTCAAACGTTGATGTTCTCGGCGACCTTTCCCGAGGACATCCAGCACCTGGCCGGGCGTTTCTTGAACAATTACCTGTTCGTGGCGGTGGGCATTGTGGGCGGAGCGAGTTCGGACGTGGAACAGGTGTTCCATCAGGTATCCAAGTACGAAAAGCAACAGATGCTGAAGGATTTCGTCGAGGAAAATAGTATGTTAAATTCATATTAATTATCAAAATTATGTTTATAATTAATTCATTATTCAGTGGTAGACTAGACATTATTTATAAATATGTATACTTCTTATCATTGGCAAAATTCAGATGCAGCCGTGGGCTGAGATCTTACAAAATCTTAAGTATAGCTTAAGATCATCTTAATCGTAAATAAATCGTTATATTAATGCATATAGCTTTGAAATTTGAAAATAGGAACAAGCAAAGAATGTGCAACCTCTTTTCGGATCTTAGATCATTTGTAAAACTGTACATTTTTATGCAAAAAAAAATATGTAAACAAACGTCGAAGGGAGTAATGTACTTTTTGTCTAGTAAATAGACTTTGGATCCTGTACCATAAAACTGCTATCTTTGATCTAGTATTTAAGCGGCCTTTATATTTGGCTAAATTTAGTGCTTAGTGAATTAGAAACGGGATTTAGACAAGTGTAAAGACATTTAGACAATCAGACTGGTATCTGCCGATCTAAATCACTACATTTACGACACACTCGGAATTCGCCGTTATACGTGCATAGAGTAACTTATATATACGGAAAATTCTGTGTCAGCTGGTTAAATAGACAAAGTGTAAATAGCAAGCTTTTTTTCGCGGTCTGAATTTAGTGCACTAAATTTAGCCAAATGTAAAGGCCGCTTTAGTGGCCTCGAGGGCTGTAAGGAATGAATTTCGCGTGTAAATTGTTCAGAGGGCAAGCGCATTCTGGTGTTTGTGGAGACGAAGCGCAACGCCGATTTCATAGCGTCATTGCTGAGTGAGCAGCATAAGGGCACGTCGTCCATCCACGGAGATCGCTTGCAGAGTGAACGCGAGGAGGCTCTGCGCAACTTCAAGACCGGCCACCACACTATACTTGTGGCCACGGCTGTCGCAGCCAGGGGACTAGGTCAGTCGAACGAACTACATATTTTCGATTAATCTTTCCATTCTTGTTAAGATTTTTTTGAACATTTCTTTAGGTGCGTAGGAAAAAAACAGTTGAAATCACGCCGTCACGCTTTATGAGCGACAGTGACAGCTCAGTGAGTTTTTTTTATTTATTAGAGATTGGTTTGCTCTTTGTCAACAACCAACTGTGTAGCAAGGATGAGGCCTATGATTTATTTATTTATTTTAGGGAAACATACAATAACTCGATACACATTATACACGTACATACATGAAAAACATAAATCAGCAAAGTTTCCACTAAATTACTAAAACATATTACATGACTACAGTATACATAACATTGAAGCTGAGAGAAAACACACACAAAGGCAAACAAAAAAAGAAAAAGAAACAAATACACCAGTCAACAAATAAAATATAACATACCATATAAATACCCAGATAAACTGGCCGCTACAAAAGAAGACCACTACAAAACTATATTTTCGAGGGCTTGCTTAAGGCTTCGTTTATAGGCTCCTATAGGATAATTAAAAATATCAAGATTTAGCAAATGTTCATTATAAAATTTACAAGAGCGATGCAAAAAGGTATTGCTAGTATATTTCTTTTTACATAACGAAACATGTAACGAACACTTACGACGATGATGGAGCGAGCTCATCCAGAAGATGCCTATTCACTCGAACTTTGATAAGATTTGGGTTATACGAGCCAGGCAATTCGAAACCTTGGCATTGCGCATTATAAAGGATGTTTTAAAAGCGCTTGGTCCCAAATAGAGGGATATCGACAATATAAGGATGATAACAAGCCGTACGTCTGTATTTCCGATGGAAAAGAATGGGGAAGACGGTATGAGCTTATGCAGCTCCTGAGCACACTCTCGGATGAGTCTCCTTCATTTTAATGTTAGTGAAAAAAACAATTAGGCACGTTTTGTTAAAGTGTGTTAATGGAACTAACGGGAGAATATTTTGAAAAAGAAAAAAAGTTACAATCCCACTTAGAAGGTAAAATTGTATAAACGAAGTTTTTACTGTGCGCTGAAAGGTCAACCAATGAATATTGTTTCACAAATGAACGTCAATATAATGTTTTATTTTTTAGATATAAAAAACGTGGATATAGTTGTAAACTATGACTTGCCGAAGAGCATAGATGAGTACGTGCACCGCATTGGTCGTACGGGTCGCGTCGGAAACAGAGGCATGGCAGTCTCGTTCTTTGAACAGAACAAGGTACAAAATCAAAAGTTTTTATTTATCAATTAGGTTTCTCCAAGAAACTGTTATATGATCGTTATTGTAAATTTTAATTTACCAGGGATTCGGAAAAAAAAGAAACCCCGAAAGAAACTCAGGAATAACAACACGATCAGTGGGCATCAGCCTCTCTTGTCGTCATTAACATAAATGGAACTTATAATCACTACATAGTATAAAACAAAGTCTGTCCCTATGTATGCTGATCTTTTAAACTACGCAACGGATTTTAATGCGTTTTTTTTTTTAAATAGATACGAGTGATTCAAGAGGAAGGTTTAATTATATAATTTTCAACGCGGGCGAAGTCGCGGGCTATCTACCACCAGCTACCTACTAAAAATAAAGATACAACCCCTGAAAATTTTATAACAACAAAGATGTCAGGCGTTATTTATTGCTTACACATTTAGTCAGGCGCTGCTACACATCCCTTACTTTACTTTTAACGCGGGCGAAGTCGCGGGCACCAGCTAGTTGCGTATAATACATTTTAAATTATTCTTCAATAACTCGAAGACTCTTTTATTTTTACGAATAGGTGATGTCTACTTTTTTTTATTTTGTAACATGAAGGAAAATTTTTGTTCAGTACTAAGGTTACCTTTAATTGAACTGATCAATAGAAACGTAGCCTTTGGTTTCTAATTTATTTCAATCTTATTGGTTGAGATGTGGCTTAATCTTCCAATGTTGATGATTCAGTGAAGATTCTCTATTTTCTCAACACGGATAAACTATAATAGATGGCACTAGTGTTTTAAGTTCACGAAGTTTAATTTTAAAAAAGAAAAAGATAAAATTAATTCAACTTTTTCAGGACGATGCACTAGCCGCGGATTTGTCAAAGATTCTTAGGCAAGCAGATCAACAGGTTCCGGACTTTCTGAATGTCTGTGGTACAGCCACCTATACTAGCCAAAACTATGGCGGTAGAGATATTCGGGTGAGTTATTTTTTCCACTAATTCCATGGTTTTTGTCACTTATTTTACTAAGCTCCAAGTCGATACCTTAATTCACAAAACGAATAACTCTCCACTTTTGGTTGAAAATGACTTTTCGATACGGGAGAAACTTAATGACAATAAGAATTTAATTTTTAAAAGGTCTATCGGTTAATACGATCCATAATTTCAAATGTAAAATTGTCTTTTTTCTTTTCTCGTATCATACAAAAAAAAATTTATAACGTTTTTAGTCTCCCCTGTAAAGTTTGGCTCAGAGGAGTTATTTGGTTTGCGAATTAAGGTATCGAAGTGTGATTTAAAATGTTAATTATATGAACTAATCCGATAAATTATGTGCAATCTTCAGGCTAATTAAATTTCGGCTATTTTAAAGCGAACGCCAAAGTATTTAATAAATATTGTGTATAGAAAATACCCATTGGTGTTTTGTACCAAAAACAAAGTTCTAATACAGTTTTTCCTTTTTATTCGCAACTGAAGAGGGACATAGATCAGGTAAACAGTGAAATGCTTTCAATAAATTCACTTATATTACGGTCTGGTTATGTTTTTGGCTTTAAATGAGAACCACCTCCTCTCCGAAGACCTACCAAACAATCATAACTGTTCTGTAACTGAACAGCTGTTCTGTTCTCTATAAAGGGGGTCGGGATCATAACGACTACATTGTCAAAACGACCAAATCATCATAAGGTCTAGATCTCAACAGGACCATCTCTGTAGAAAGCCCAATATCTCCGAATGTGACTAGGCAGCAAAATGACTGGTTCTTGAGAAGACCACATTGCTAGTTCCTAAAAAGACCACGTTGTTAATAGACCACACCTTATGATGATTTGGTCGTTTTAACAATGTAGTCGTTATGATCCCAGCCCTATAAAGGGGGTGCAAGTGCCAAAGTTCCAGAAGCCGAAGAGATACATTTGTATTCTGGTTATATTTTTAATTATTGGTGCCACATTATTGGTTCCAAACATATCAGTGTACTACAACTATGGATTTCGCATGCCATACCAAACACTACGAACTTTATGGATCATTTTACATTGATTTTTACAAATTTTTAAGGCGCTCTTGACCGTTGTTTACACGGTTTCAGGCGGTACTGAAAGCATTTTCTAGCATGAATCCGTTTTAGGCAGATTTAACATGTGCCGGTTTGGTAATTTGTGACGCAAAATCCTTAGTTGTAGTAGATCGATGGTTCCAAATGACAGAAAATTTAAAAAAAATATGTATTGTGTATTGTATGATAACTGTTCTTGCTCTGTAGAATGTGGGTGGTGCGAGTACCACCGCACTGGAGGCCGAAGATCCAGACGAGAATTGGTAGAGCGGAGGAGTGCCATGCTTTAACATTGGTGCACAATGCACACGTGTGAATCCCAGTGATTGTGACTTGTGTTTAAAATAATTTGAACTAAAATAGGAAAGGCCACTCAGCCGTTTAAGACTATGAGTAATTAATGTGTAATGTTTGAGCATTTGATTTGATTTAAGGGTCAACTCACACCGAGACGCGACTACATAAATAGAACTAACTAATTTTACATAAAAGTTAAAATAATGAAAGAATATAAAAAAAGATAGTCGTGTTTATTACTCTTAAAAACAAAAACATGTAATACTGGTAATAAATTTCGTTAAACTTAACACATACATTCGGTCAAATAAGAGAACGCAAACTAATGGAGATTGCGCTCGCTAACTGTCAGTTTATCTATACTTATAATATTATAAAGAAAAAGGTTTCTATTTTTGTAATGAATAGCTGTATTTTGCTACCTTAAGCCGATGATTTATTTATGTCGCCTAATTTGACTTCTTAGATTAAAATTCAAATTTAGATAAAAGTGCATAATTAGAATTGAAGGTGATACTCCTTTTTAGGTTTTTACTTTTTTTTTTAGCGTCGATGAAAGCAATGTGTCCATATAAATGATTACAGACCTTAATATCGTCGATTTAAAACATATTTTGAAAAATAGAAGGTTGAAAATGGTGTTATGTACAGTTAATTTTAAAAAGCAAAAAATGCAGAAAAGTTTACTTTTTGTTAATGGAAAAGGGAGAGCTATGTTCACTTTTTTTTTTAATTAAATGATACAAGTGTTTAATTGCTATCATACCATTAATATTTTAAATTATTTACACAACTTTGCATCATAATTTAGTACAAAAATCAGTTCCGTGGAGACTTATCTAAAAAAATTAAAAGTAACTCTTTAACCTCGATTTAATTCTAAATTGGAATTATGCGACATATCACCTTCATCCATTCACGTCTTCAATTATATTTGGAAAAGTTTTGATCGGGCAGATTTATAAAAAAATACTATTTTCTGAGAAAAAATTTGGTACCTACTACCAAAGTAATAAAAATTTTCAGCCACTACTACATTTGTTATTAACTCCTTGTTTATTGCGTTTCTAGATTGGCAGATATGTTTGTTCAATTTTAAACCCTATTTATATACCCATAATATTAAAAATCGAGTGAAACGTCAATAACAGATCTCTCGTCTGCGTCATGATGACACAGATCTGCGTCAAGCGCCTTGTCTGTCAAGTTTCACTCGATTATTAATATTATGGGTATACAAATAGGGTTTAAAATTGAACAAACATAATGCCAAATAAATACCACGTGAACCACAGACAAAATTAATCGAGCATCTAGCAGAAACGCAACAAACAAGGAAGCTTATTAATTAACTTATGTTCTGGACTGATGTTTTAATCCATTACTTTTATTTCTTTTTCACATTTTACACATTATTTCACCGAATTGATTTAAAAATGAAAGGTTTTTTTTTTTAAATTGTGTTCGGTCTTAAGTTAGTCCTTTCTTAAAACGAGTTTTATTCGCATCGCGTTTCGGTGTGAACGGGAAGTTAAGTCCCAACATTTTTTTTTTCCATTTGTTAATTTTCGGTTGCGTTTTATACCCACTCAATGTACCGGTGTCTAGAGTTAAGGCAATTTTTTTAAGTTTTTTTTTTTTTCTAATCTCATTACTTTAAAAGGTGTTTTTGTTATTACCTACTTAATTTTAAATTTAAGGTTTAGTAAGTAACTATCAAAAAGAACAATCTTTGTGTTAGTACGTACCGTAATAAAATACATATCGATACCTTAATTCGCAAACCAAATAACTCTTCGGAGGCAAAATTTACAGGGGAGACTAAAAACGTTATATATTTTTTTTTTTGTATGATACGAGAAAAGAAAAAAGACAAATTTACATTGGAAATTATGGCTCGTATTAAACGATAGACCTTTTAAAAATTAAATTCTAATTGTCATAAAGTTTCTCCCGTATCAAAAAGTCATTTTCAACCAAAAAGCCAAAAGTGGAGTTACTCGTTTTGCGAATTAAGGTATCGATATATAAAAATATATATTAAAATAGGTTGATCAGAAGGAAAAATCTGTGATTTTTAAGGTTACGTTGCTCATTTATAATTTTAACTAAGTTGAATGTAAAAAAGTTTAAACTTCATTGTGTACTCTTCATCAACTTTGTTAACATTGTTGTATTGAATAAAAATGACGAAAATGTTATCGTTCATCAGTTCACATTGTGTGTGGTTATTTTCTTTTTGTGTTTATGTATTGTTTTGTTTTGTAGGTAGGTAGAGAGTTGAGTAAAATCGCTCACTCATTTGACTCATTGTAAGGTATTAGCTATATTTCATAAATACATATAAAATATGTCAAGAAAAAGAATCATAAGTACACTTTAGTTTTATATTTAAAACTGTGATGATTGTTATAAGAAACGAATTACACAAAAATTGTATATGTAACTGGAAGTTCAAAAATAACGTAGCTAGCTTAGTACTCGAAGTGAGCCAGTCAGTATACTTCATTTTGCTATTAAAGTTGATTAATAAAAAATAATGTGTTGTTTTATTTCTCTTGGCTCCCAAAGGATCGTAGGATAATTATTTACAGCCCTTGAATCTCATTTCGTTTTAATGACAACATAAAGATAATAATATATTAAGACTCCATCTCGTAAAATGAACAAATGAGCACCTGCAGGATTACTGATCTACTTTTGGGTGAATAATTAATTTTAACCTTGGACGTAAAAGGGGAGGTTTGTCTGTATATCTCATAAATTCTAGGAGTACGGTAGTAATATTAAGCGCCTCTTTCACCAACTACAAGTAAAGTGTTGATTAGTTACTTTCAGAAATCATTTTCTGTTTTATTGAATTATGGCCGCATTTAATAAATTTTTTTTTAATATATTTTCTATTTAATGTTTGGGACGTTTACCGTACAAACAAAGGTATATCAGCTAAATTATCCCGGTGACAGGGGACTTTAAGTGACGGTTTTAGCCTACATGACGTTGGTGAAAGAGGCGTTTAATCTATGGTATATCTTATCTGTGGCATCGTAGCTCGCAAACGGTTGGACTGATTTTGATCTGGTTCTTTTTTATTCGAAAGCTGACTTGATGGAGATGGTTCTTAGCTATAATTTATTCAATCGTTTGAAGACCATTTGTCAAATATAAACAGATTTTGTACAGCCTCAAACAAATTTTAATTGTTAAAAAAATACAGTTCCTCTGTTTTTTTACAAACAAAACTAGTTTCCTCTGGATATTAACTGGATTCCTCTGGATTGGAAAATAATAAAAAAAAACCGCCTATCGAATGATGCAGTAAACCGAGTGCATAATTCAATAAAACAGAAAATTATTTCTAAATGTAACTAATCAATACTTGTAGTTGGTGAAAGAGGCGCTAAAACTTCCTAGATAGTAGTTTTTTGTAGAATTTTATTTATTATATTATATTTATTTATTGTAATTTGTTACAAAAAGTACTGTACTAAGGTTAAAAATAAAAGAAAAGGCAGGATTGAAAATTTTATTACAGAACGTACAAATACTACTATTAATGTGTATCACAAGTAGCACCTATATTCTTATTAATAACATAGAAAAACTACACAATTCTTTGATTTCATTATTTTTACTATAAAATAATAACATAATAATACAATCACTGGAGTTCTAAAATCATGACTCACCATCACTTGTCTGGTGTTGATAAACACACTTAAAATTGCTTTATCAATTTTTAGTTGAAGTTTCTTATCAGTAAATACATACAATTTTGATAAACAATACGTATATGAAGGTACATATTATTATGTATTTTTAATATTTAAAAAAATATAAAAAAATTGGCTTAACTACATATATTTTATGTGGCATTTAAGTACAGAACTATGTTAATTGCATACAAAATTTAGTCTCATTATTTTATCATAAATAAAATAATACATAAGTATAAAACTAGCGACCCACTCCCGGCTTAGTCCGGGGTGCAATTTTTATATAAGTATAAAAATCTTCTTCGTTTATCCTTGTTTCCATATGTGAAAACCGAATTAAAATCGGTCTACCCGTTCTCAAGTTTTTGAAACATACACAAACCAACTTGACATTTTTATTTTATATATAAAAAAATAAGATTGAGCTTAGCTTAATGTTATTTGTTCGTTATTTACAAAAAAAATATGTATTTCTTTCTGTAATTCTTTGGTGCTATGTTTGCACATTTTGTTCTGAATGCAATGGTTGATAATTAGTATCACTTCTTCTTGAGAGATAGATAACATATCTGGAAATATAAAAAAAACAAATTAAACTGTTGATAAGAACTACTTAAAACGGTTTAAATTCCATTTTAGTACAAGCAAGGAAAAAAAGTTTGTATAGAAACTTACATTACATAATTCCTACACAATATATTATATTATTATTTTTTAGTTTGATTGAACATTAGCTTGTAAACAGTATTTTCAAGCTAATAAAAAACTTCAGACAAAAACGGCTCGAAGGACCAGAACATTTGGTCCTTCAAGCCGGATCAGTTATAAGTACATTCTGGGAGCCAGAACATTTGTTGTACTTTTTGATCTACCTCTAAACATTTTTACAGGTACCTTATGAATTAGTAATAAATTGATGCTAACTTGAGTTGAACTGATACCTACAACGCCATCTAGACAATGAGCTCGTAAACATAGAATTCGATGTGACAAAAAATAACTTCAACTGCAAACAGAATTTCAGTTCTATTGAAATTATTTTAGCTTTAATGAGTGTAATATTTTCTTTTAATTGAGTTAATTATGAGAGGAAAGTTAATACTTTATGAAGAAAATCGAGTTTGATCGTCTAGTCTAGAGTCTAATGACGATAGTGCGTGGAGATATAAAGACTGAAGTGTTTGTTTACATTGTCGACTAGTTCTAAAAAAATTCGCTCAGTAGCATTATGTACAAAAAAAAGCATAATGAACAAAACTCAACAAGCAAGAGGAAATCCGTTGGATGTTTTATAAAAAAAAAAATTAGCGTTCAATAGTTGTTAGGTACGTTGAGTTCCTAATTTAGGAGTTGTTAGGAACCACTAACACACAAGGAAGTTGAATAATAATTTTTAAATTGTTAAAACAATAGTAACATAAGAACTGCTATTTAAGTAAATAAAGCTTAGAATCCTTATATGTATATTATAAAAGAAAGTCCCCCGCCGCGTCTGTGTCTGTCTGTCTGTTCGCGATAAACTCAAAAACGACTGCACCGATTTTCATGCTGTTTTCACCAATGGATAGAGTGGTTCTCGAGGAAGGTTTTAGTATATAATTTACAAAGTTACTCGGGCAAAGTCGCGGGCGCCAGCTAGTTATATAATATAAAGGCAGAGCTTCAGTCTGATTATCCACTATTTTTTTATAAACAACGGATTTCCTTTTGTTTGTTCTGTTCATTTTGAGTTTTGTACATAATGCTACTGAGCATCGAAATACTACAATGGAATTTGCGTCACAAATGCCAAAGCGGCACATAAAAAGAACGCCTTTGACAGAATCATGGCGGACTCTTGCCTTCACGCGTCAATGATAAAAGGTAGTAACGATCAACTTCTACTATTTCATTTTAAACTCTAATGGGTTGGCGTAAAGTCACATTTTCTTTAAATTACGTACTTATTATTATGTTTGTTTTGTTTCAAATGACAGTTCATGCTCTACGCATATGTCACTTTTAAATGTTCCATAAAATTCGTAGTGTTTTGTATGGCACGCGGGTTCCATGTTTTAGTAGTTTGATGCTACTGAGTATGCTACTTACATTTGTATAAGCACGACTATGACAGTAAGCGCGGCGCTGAGTGCGTAAATACTTCCGGGAAATGTTGATATTGTGTACGCGTAAAGCGTATTGAACACGGGCGGTCCGATCAGGGGACATATTATCGCTTCCATTGCGCACATCAGAGAGAACACTTGCCCAATCTCCTCCACGGGCACTGTCTTCGTCAAGAACGACCTTATGAGCGGTGTTCCTAGATTCTGAAGCATTGCAATGGACGCACCTGAAAGGCGCACCTGAATATGTACTTGGCTATGCTACGGCCACTTTATTTAACACTATAGCCGGTGCCCGCGACTTCGTTAGCGTATCTTTATAAAATTTAGCTTATGTTGTTCGCTGATAGTTAATGTACCTTTTTAAAATCAGACCAGTAGTTTTCGAGTTTATTCATTACAAAAATAAAATAATCTTCTCTTTATAATATTATATTATACTAGCTGGTGCCCGCGACTTCGTCCACGTTGCAAAATAAAAAAAAAATAAGCAATATAAAGCTTGACCACTTGTTGCTATAGCACTTTGGCCAGGCGTTAGTTTTTTTCTTTTATTCAAGATGATCCCTCGGGAATAGTCCTTTTTTCTGGATGAAATGTACCCTATGTCCTATCTGGTGTCCCAGACAATGTGTGTGCAAAATTTCATGGTGATCGGTTCAGTAGTTTTTGCGTGAATGCGTAACAAACATCCATACAAACTTTCGTATTTATAACATTAGTACCTACGGATTAGTATAGAAAACAACATTGACTGCCAAAATTATTTGCTAACACAGGGTTCCGTAACTGTATCTAGAGTTCCGTAATTGTATCCGACTCCGATATAAAAGTTTTATATAATTTCGGAATGGGGGAGTCCAAATGACACTAATAATGATAAATTGTACACGTACTTTTGTTAGAAATAAAAAAAATGGGTTTTAGAATTCTTGTTTGCTTGTCTGTCCGTTTGTGCACTCAGTACTCCATTGTCCGTTGTATCTCAGAAACGGTTCAAACGATTTGAATGCGATTTTCACTGATGATTTTACCTATATTAAGATATAGGATACTTTTTTATCCTCGACTAATGTTAGGTTCCTTTGGGATTTTCAAAAAAACGGAACTACATGTACATATGAACTTGCAGGCATCAGCTTAGATATAAAATAATGACGTACAAAACTCTAAAACATTAGCTGTCTTTAGATTCATCAAAATATGACCGACCTTGGGTTTCAACGGAGGTACTCAACACCTGTTTTTCTAGAACCTATCATTAATGAATGATAACGAATAAGATACACTGATAAGAACAATGTCTACGAAACTAGCACTATAGTTTATTTTATTGATAACAATTTTATTACTCGGTTAAATTGTTCCACAAAAAGACTAATACAAATGTTCTCATAATTATAATAATTCATTATATTGAATGTTAATTATCCGGATGCTGATATGGAGCTAATCCTAAGTCGGACAGATTTCCCAGGATGAATTATGCAATTATTTAAGTTTTTTAATTTAAACTATTTAAATTTTTACTAAAAGCTTAATTAATTAATAAAAATTAATTAAAACGACAAATTTAATTGATTTCTACATTAAAAATTAAGTCTTTAAAAGAACTACTGTCACTCGTCATAGGACTGAACTTCAGAAGTGAAAACTAAGCCGTCAGTTATGAACTAAGAAGTACGTCGGATTCGGATAGATGTCGCTTATTTAATACAATTAAATGTCACTGAGGGTGTCGTTTGCCTAGCGTGATGGCGCCAGTTATTCACTATTTTTTTCCCCACACTAAAAATGCCCAACGCACCTGAGAAAGTAGTAACAGTAGCAAGTACATAGCAATGTACCCGATGAAAACTTACCTAAATACATGTGCCAGGTTTTCACAGCGAAAATTCTAATCATGAAATTGACTATACACGATAGAAACGCCATAATCGACATCAACAAATCGCTCACTCCAAACGTTTTCTGTATCAATATCAATCCAACGAACGCTCCAAACACCGACATAGATGTACTGGACGCGTTGTACACGGTATAATCCCTCATCGACCAATTCAGTTTGGTCCTCGTGTACAAATACTCCAGACCCATTGTACCGTACAGTATAAATATGGGAATTGTATTTGCCATCGTCAGAAATAGTATCTTAGCTCGACCGTAGTTGGGTCGCTTTTTGAAACACGTATTTATCATTTCCTTCACTAAGGTGATGTCTAAAAGTGTTGATAGGCCGCCCTGAAAAAAAAAATTTTTTTCTTAATAGGTAAGTCAGAGACTCATAAAAATGTCGGAACATAACGACAATATTATTATAACCGTCGCCCTGAAAGATTGGATGCAATTTTTTTTTTGTGCAAATTATATAAGTACACAAACCTTGGACATTTATTGCTCTTTCCAATTATACCAAAATCCATTTGGTAATTTAGATTTTTAGAAGTTTCCGGAGAAACAAACAAGCGGTGATTCATTAAATCAATAAAAAAGGCGACAGAGAAAGATTACTTCTATACTTAGTAATATTATAAAGAGAGAAGATTTGTATGATTGTAATGAATAAACTTAAAAACTACTGGGCCGATTTTAATATTAGCCTTTCATCTATAAAAATATACATTATCAGAGTTACTCTATATTTTATAAAGTTATGCGGGCGAAGTCGCTTACAACAGCTACTATATAATAACATGGACTATGATATAATAGTTGTCACATTCTGATAAATAAAAAATAATAAAAACAATATGTAACAAAAATCTTTTTAACATATTGCTGCTATAAAACAAATTTTTAGGTAGGTATACATACCTACCTAAAAAGTTCCCCTAACAAATGTTACAAAAAAAAGATTAGTCTTTAAACCATTCTAAATTCGACGTTGTAATTAACGTAATAAGGATTATTTTTTGGGTTTTCCTCGCTATTAGGTCATTTGTCAGTCATGTACCAAGGTCATAGGATGTAAAGTTTCTGTAAACATATTAGCCCGGGAGGTAGCGTTGCATTTCAGGTAGTCATTTTACGCCGCTTAATTGTTATATTGTTCGATAGATCTGGTATGCCTAATAAATGAACCGAGCGTCAGCTGACGCACCCGCGGTGGGTGTGGGTGTGAGAGGCTACGAAAGTGGTTAAAAAAAATAAAAAATAAAGTAATAGTACGCCGACTGAAACTTTTTTCATAAATAGTTGACGTCTTAGTGACATGAAAATAAATCGTCAGCTGCATCGCGGAGGGGGGGTTCTGCGTCAGCTGCTAGCATGAACTTGTAAAAAAAAAATTTAAAAAAAGTAATAGTACGCCGGATGAAATTTAACTAGGTTATTGTTTACATAATTACAAGTACGAAAACAACAATCAGCTGCGTGTCTTGTGGTGGAAAGACCGTCAGCTGACGCAGTAAAGTTTTTATTTCTATAAAACTTTATCGAGAATTTGTTTGCCGCCTGTACGGATTCAAAGTGATCAACGATGTCAACGCTACATGAATATCTACGTTTATAAAAAATACAGTTAATGACCAGAACGATATGCTTAAATTGAAAAATCGTATCGATGGAGCAATTTTCCCACCATGTAAATCCGAACTACGCCAGCATTTATTGCGCACGACATATTGTATATAGCACATCTTTGAAGAGATTCACACCTTCAAAACCCTTCGCAATTATCTCCCACTGACTGGGGATGGGAAGAAAAAGAAAATAAATATATATTAAAATGGTTCGAGGGAGATCAATTACCAGTATAACGGACAGCAGCGAAAATATTGAAGGTATGGAATTTTTGTCGGTGACACCATTTTTCATCGTGTGCATCTCGGGTAGCCTAATTTTGACGATTAAATAATTCATTTACAGATGACGGCAAAGAAAAACAAGGAGACATTGAACGAGATGAAGATCAGTTTGTCAGAAGGCAGTTCTGATGACGATTCGTCAGAGAACGATTATGATAGCGACACAAATGCTAATAAATAATTTCTAGAAAATTACGAATTTCTATATTCCTATTTTTTATATATATTGCCTTTAAGTTCGTTTATCAAGTGTATATATATAATATTACTAGTGACCCGCTCCCGGCTTCGCGTGGGGTGCAATTTACATATCCTATCTTTTAAGTTGTACCAAATTGAGGATTAGTTACGAAATTTGATCAAAATCGGTTCAGCAGTTGACATGGTATTTTTATATTTATACAGAAATTACTATGATTACTATTACATGTGTATACACTGTACCATACTTGATATTACTATATATCACTTAATAAATTTCGTTCATATACATACATATATATAATATGTTGTATATAAACATATCATAAAAAATTTCATACGATATTATTTTATACAAGTAATTCTTTCCGGGTCGCCATTTAATTGTTAAATAAATAACAGTCAATAATTACGTTTGCGAAAATTAAGCCAATTGCTCAAGACTAGCGGTGGGTGTGGGTGTGAAAGGCGGCGAAAGTGGTAAAAATAATAATAAAATAAAGTGACAGTAAGCCGACTGAAAACTATTTTCATGAATAGTTGACATCTTAGTGAGATGAAAAAAAATCGTCAGCTGCATCGCGGAGGGGGGACTATGCATCAGCTGCTCGCATGAAGTTGTAAATTTTTTTTTAAAAATAAGTAATAGTACGCCGAATAAAATTTAACTAGGTTATTGTTTACATAATTAAAAGTACGAAAACAACAATCAGCTGCGTGTCTAGTGGTGGAAAGGCCGTCAGCTGACGCAGTAAAGTTTTTATCTCTATAAAACTTTATAAACTTTACGGCGAAGGCTGACGGCCTTTCCACCACTAGACACGCAGCTGATTGTTGTTTTCGTACTTTTAATTATGTAAACAATAACCTAGTTAAATTTCATCCGGCGTACTATTACTTTTTTTATTCTTTTTTTTTACAAGTTCATGCGAACAGCTGACGCACAATCCCCCCTCCGCGATGCAGCTGACGATTTTTTTTCATCTCACTAAGATGTCAACTATTCATGAAAATAGGTTTCAGTCGGCTTACTATCACTTTATTTTATTATTATTTTTACCACTTTCGCCGCCTCTCACACCCACACCCACCGCTACTTGAGTAGCTGACGATCAGTTCACTGACTGTCGGTTCGAGATCAACTACCGATATCAAAATCAACCGGCTTACTATGATTTGTTCATTTGCAACGCTACCTCCGGGGCTATATTGTTATGACAATGTATTTTGTCATAACAATTTGTGCACTTTTTGACTTTTTTGATATTTCAACATTTTGACTTTCGGAACACCGTATTCTCCGTAGTATCTTATACATCACAATACCTACTACATACAGAATTTCTATGGGATTTCCTAAAATAAAAATTTACTCTTTCATCTACCATGAACAATTAAAAAAAAATTAATAATCTTATTTAAAAAAACCAAACTCACCCTTACAGCTCCTGTCAACGATTCTGGCAAATAAACATTTGTGAATGCATACGCTGTTACGTACAAAGTGCTTATGACAAGAAGCAAATAAACTGCTCCCATTGTTTTGAACAAATATGAACTAGTCAGTCCTCCAACGACGCCACCTGCTGCAAATGATATCTCCAATAATGTTAGTCTGAAACCATGTTTCACTATACAAATATATGTTGAATAGTGCACTACAAAAGGACATAGTCACAAGGTTCCAACTCCATTGACGACCCCATTGGATGAGTGCTTGCCTTAACGCTCTGTTTCAGGGTTCACCCGGTTCGATGTCATCTTTTGAAGTGAACTTTTCAAAGTTGGCTCTGGTCTAGATTTGGAAAGTAGACCTGCCTCTATGCCACATATGCTGTTCTGTTACAGTGAATGAGTAAAGGATGCCAGAGTCCATACCCTATCCCTTATTCTACTGCACCTATGGGATTGCAGCCATTGTTTTATATAAATAATTTAAATAACTGATAATAAATCTGTAAGTGTTGAGGTATTGTACATATGTATGTTCCGTCATAACTCTTAAACGAATTAACTGATTTTCATGAAACTTGGTAGATAAATATTTAGAAGTACAGGACACAGGATAGGCTACTTTTTTCTTTTTTAACGCAGACGAAATCGCGGGCGCCAGCTAGTTTAAATATAAATTTGCACAAGATGACCACCAAGTGGCCTCGCACGAGTGCTTGTTCAAGCAGATGCAATTTAGAATTTACTTAAAGATAAATAAGATTGTTTAAAGCAACTCAATGACCAATTAGAAAATGATTTCTATAATTGGTATTTATGTAAATATAAGTACTGACTGACTTAGGCATAGCGAGTTTTTTTGTTTCAATTTATGTAAATGATAACTAAGATGCCATTTATGAAAAGACTGCATCTACAAATGGGCTTAATTACAGACCTGACATTGACCTGGCTTTTTAATGATTAAGCCTAGCAAAAATATAATAATATGTGAAGCGAAAACAAGTATGAAATTTGATACACTAAGGTTTCCGAGGGATTGTCTAAAAATATAAAAAATCGGGAGCCACTGTCTCCGTGGCGGCGACACCGTCGTCACAGCGATAAAGATATACCAGGATTACCAGGTGTTTTTTTCAAGTCGCAGGCACCGGCTAGTAATAATAATTATAAATGGGTTTGTTGGGTTTTACAAGTTATGACTTGTACTATTTACAAAACCAATACCTTATTATAATAAATAATACATAATGAAAACGAATAATTCTCACCTAAACGACCTGCTGCTTTTGTCAGTTATGTCATTAACATAACAAAAGGATCCTGTGAAGAGTGCAGTGAAACCACCAAATAGAGAATGGGGTATGGCTGTCACCACATACCACCATGGTCCCAGGTGTTGCATCATTGTATACACAACTGTCATCATGGAGGACATGCACATACCTACAAGTAATTTTTCTTCTTTAAATGTTAGAAATATAAAGTTGTTTGGAAATAACTTTCACCCCCAACTCGGGCTTTTTTATGGTCATCATACCAGTAAGATATCAACTAAATGGCATCACACTAGTCGCATATTTTTTTATTTATTTAATCATCGAATAATTCGAAAAACTATTTTTATTAAATAAAAAAAACTATTAAAAAAAGCTATTGTTTCAGATACAGTGTTTTAATTGGGTGAATTGGTATACATAATATTATATACCTTGCCTACTCTATGTCTATCTGGAATAATGTATCTTTGGAATTGGAATAGTGAAAGAATTTTTAAATAAATGTAGTGGTTCGCGAGATTACCCTCCACATATAAAGAAATATACAAAATTATCTCTCTCTATTACTAAAATCAGCCCTCTCTATTACTTATATTAGTATAAATCAAAGATTTAAATCACAGATGCGCCCTTGCCATACTTCAGGCAGCCGAAAATGTGTCATCTTTGGGAAGAGTGAGCCCACTCTTCCCACATTAGTCGCTTGTAGAAAGCAGTGAGCAGTTCACATTGCATAAAGACATATTATGTGGACAGTTTTCAGAAGCACAGGGAGCATCTGTGATTTAAATCTTTGGTAAAAATATTATAATATTCAAGTCTTACCAAAAAGTGACCATACCACAAGAGGTTTTCTCCCATGAGTATCGGACCAACCACCAAGAAACAATGACAATACCGCTGGACCCAAAGACTCCACAATAAGTTTAGTTGTGGAAACATATGTTGTGTACTTTTGTACTTCTTTTTCTAAGTCAGAGGATGAATTATGTGTTCCTGGTGATAAAAAATGCTTGCACTCCTCCTCAGTGTGCCCCAAGGGGTGAACGCAAGTACGATACATTATCACATTAGCCATTACAGGAGCTACAAAAAAATATATATAAAAATTAAGACTTAATTTGTAAAGAAATTTATTTGAACGGCTAACTTAAATAAAAAAAAATTAACCTACGTATATTCTAAATTTAAATCTATATAGGTATCTCATTACCTACCTGAAAGGTATATAGCCATCATAGTAAAAAACAATGGAAATTCCATTGTAATTCTAAATGGTTTTGCTGGTATTTCACTGATGACATTAACATTTTCATTGCGTTCAATTAAAATATTATCTTCGTTTATCGTCATCGTCAATTGTTTATAAAATTAACAACAATGAAACATGCTACCTCATTGAAGAGATAGTCAATGACTGAAGTAAACATTTACTCATTGAAATAATATTAAGTCATAGTGATAGCGAATCGGATGGGATCGGCTTTTTGTTTGGGTTTCGTCGTTGTTTGGTTAGATATATTATATTTTTTGTATACAAAATATACAAATTACAAACAAATATACAAAATGCAATCATAAACCATTATCAATCATAATTTGATTTGATTGATCATAATTTCAAATAATTTGATCATAATACAAATTAATTACAAAGCACAGAGTACAATATTGGTAATTGGTAAATTGAATGAAACTAAGGAGGGTAGAGTAACTCGAATGAAACTAAGGAGGGTAGAGATAAGGAGCGCAATCTTACATGGGTGTTAAACTGAAAAAGTGGCAATTAAAAACGATAAATAAAGATAGCGCTAGTGTGTACAGAGAGAGTTTGAGAGTATGGAATGGATGAAGCAGTAGTTGACGGAGTGAAGTGCGCCGAGTTGAATTTTGGTTGAATTGTTTACTGTCACTAGCCTCACTAGCGCCATCAATTTATCGTCTTTCGACGGACACTTTTAATACTCAGAGATTGCCCTCCTTATCTCTATCCTCCTTGCTTGAAACTACAATACATACCAACTAAGGAGGGTAGTAGAGACAAGGAGGACAATCTCTGAGTATTAAAAGTGTCCGTCAAAAGACGATAAATTGGTGGCGCTGGTGAGGCTAGTGTTCAACCAAAATTCATCTCGGCGCACTTCACTCCGTCAACTACGGCTACATTCATTCCATACTCTCCATACTCTCAAACTCTCTCTGTGCACACCAGCGCCATCTCTATTTATCGCTTATTGTTGCCACTTTTTCAGTTTAACACCCATGTAAGATGGCGCTCCTTATCTCTACGCTCCTTAATACCAACCAAGAAATATAGTACTCTTTACAAGGAATATAGTACTCTCTGTTACCGCTGTTACTGCACTTCACTGTCAGCAAGAAAGATGAGATGGAGGATTATAATAGCTCTTCTACATGATGGGCCAGCGCTAGCCCAGCGAGATTGGAGATGGCCATGCTAAGGAGCGTAGAGATAAGGAGCGCCATCTGTTAAACTGAAAAAGTTGCAACTAAATCCGATAAATAGAGATGGCGCTAGTGTGAGAGAGTTTGGGAGTATGGAGAGTATGGAATGAAAGTAGCTGGCGGAGTGAAGTGCGCCGAGTTGAATTGTTTACTGTCAATAGCCTCACCAGCGCCACCAATTTATCTTCTTTCGACGGACACTTTTAATACTCACAGATTGTCCTCCTTGTTAGCATTAGCATCTGCCAGTGTTTCCAACCTTAAACAAAGTAATACCCGTCCGTTGATGCAAATTGATTAATTTATTTAATTAATGCATGATTGTTTTTAAATGATAATGGTGGAGCCATTTTCTCCAGCTATGGAGCAATTTTTTCGCGCAACCTAGACAGGGGAATAATACGTATTTTTTAAGATATGTGCGTTGCAATGGTCTAGTTTGTTTTTTGCGAATATCATTACTTATAAGCTGGAGCAAATTTTACAAAGCTAATTTTACATCGATTTGTGCTTTTGCTCTTGCATTATTTGTAACATTACGTATGATTCTGGGTCCTTTATTTGGGATTTTAATGCTCTGTGATTTGTATAGTCATCTCAGAATTCAGAACATAGAATCAAATATTTCAGTAGTCTGTGGTTAAATTAATAAAGTGATATGTGGTGATATGTGTGTGTGTCGGACGTCGGTGTGTAATTGGCATTGCAGTTACAAGAAATTAAGCATTTTATTACAAAAAACGTACAAGATTTTGCATTTTTTGGTGATTTACACATGTTCTATTAAATACACTAAAGTCTGACAACTTATTTCATACAGGTAAGCGTTATATCTATTTCACGAATACTAAAAAGCTGCTAACGACAGTTTTTTTGATGATTCGTCCCCTGTCCTGTCAAGTCATAACCACATCCGCCGTTAAAACACAGTTTACTGTTAGTTTTACAACGTAATTATACATGTTAACTTCATAAAAAAACGGTTAATACAAATTTTCCCGTAAAAGTAACTAATGGTTTGTGTTGAAAGGTTTGTAAATCATCATAGCCATGCCACGACCTATTTATAGATTAGCTTTCTTTTTTCTCAACCGGTCTGTTTTAGATATTTAATGCCGGCCTCTTGAAATTTTATGAGTTCATTGGATGAGTGATTAAGGTGCTTGACTTAATGCTCTGTCTCAGTAACCAACCACCCTCTTACAGAATACAACCGTAAAATAACAGCATGTGTGCTGTTGTGTTTCAGTAATTGAATAAGGGATGCCAGGGCCCATTTCCCTATCCCAAACTAATACCTTAATCCTACTATGGTGGGCAGATAATTTGCAGGAACTGTGGCATTGCTTGTGTTATATGACCGTCAGCCTGTCTATTGACTAACATAAAAAAGATACAAATTGTAATTATGAACTGCCAGATAATGATGTTAATTTAGTTCTGTTTAGTTATATTGAAGTAAATAAATTAATTAGCAAAGAAGTTGAATAATAATTTTTAAATTGTTGAAACAATAGTAACATAAGAACTGCTATTTAAGTAAAAAGTTACGCGGGCGAAATCGCGGGAAGCTTCTAGTTAATTATAAATTTGTACTTTATCAAACAACATAATATTATTCATTTGTACTGGCAATTAGTTTAACATTTAAAAAAAGAACTTTCAAAAGGATGCTCTTTAATATGAACACTTTCAGGGGGTTAGACTGAACAATTTTCGAGATGGCAGTGAATGTTTATTCCACTAATGTTACGTCTGAAAATCTATCCCGACATGACATGCTGGCGTGGGTGAACGATTGCCTGCATTCACAATTTGCGAAAATCGAGGAGTTGTGCACGGGCGCCGCCTATTGTCAATTCATGGACATGCTGTTTCCCGGAAGTGTACCCATGAAACGTATCAAATTCAAAACGAATCTAGAACATGAGTATATACAAAACTTCAAAATCTTACAGGCGGCTTTCAAAAAAATGAGTGTGGACAAGGTAATACAGTTTTTTATGACTTTAACTTGATTAAATTAATCTATAAGTCATGCTTATTATTGTTAAAAGAAAGTAGTTTTATCTCCATCCCTTACACCCAAATGATTCAATTAGCCTGGTGTTGTCATATCACATAAAAATTTTGTTTTTTATTTGATTAGTGGGTGTAGTTTGTAGGATGGATAGACGACTGATAATGTGGGGCAATGTATTGTGGTAAAATTTGTGAAGAAAATGTTTCCAAAATGCTTATATATTTTTTTTATTAGGAGCTTATGCTTCCTGTCAAAGAATATTACTGTGTTGATTTAAATACCTAATTAATAGTATCTAATGGTACAAGTTTCAATCCTTAAAATGAAAATAAACTGATGGCCTGATGTCCATACAAAACTGATTGATCACCTTGAAATGCTTTATAGGTAATACCAGTGGACAAGCTGATAAAGGGGAGGTTTCAGGACAATTTTGAGTTTTTACAGTGGTTTAAAAAGTTTTTTGATGCAAATTACGAGGGTCGCGAGTACGACGCCATAGATGCTCGTGGCGGGCTAATGATTGGGTCGGGGGCTTGCGACACAGGAGTGCCGCTATGTACCGGCATTGGGCCCGCCATCGGCGGCGCCATCGCCCGTGTGCGACGCCCTGGGCCTCCCCACCACTCCGCCAGTATGCATCAGAACAACTCGCATGGAAACCAAACCCTTAACTGAACACCACTCTTAGAAATATCAGCGCTCGGCTATAATTAGATTCATAAATTCAATTAAGTACAGTGGATTTTAACATGACGTCAATATATGAGCTGATTCTTTCATAGTTCTTTCACTAATCTATTTTTAGTTGTCTATTTTTAACAGTTCTTTTTTGTGCAGAATATGCACCATAATGTATTGCCATAGTTTATCATATTATTATAATACATTATCAATGTAATAGTTATAGCACATCTAAGTTAGGACATGTTGAATTGTATTACGTTGATGTTTTTTTAACAACCCACAAACATAGTAATAAATATAATTAAAGTAACAAGCCATAATTACTAAAATTATAACTCCCGACTTTCTATTGAGTCAAAACATGCTATATCTGCTGTATGTTGCTGAGAAGTTGGATGTCTCGCAGACTACTTGCTGCAGCATCAGATCAAGGTTATCTTTATAAGTTTTTAGTATGAAATTATTATGACAATGTTTATTAGCAAGAAATATTATTTTTCTTATAGTTGAAATTCACTGTATTTTTTTTAATAAACTAGTCTTTTTTTTATTTTTCCCTAAGTATTTTCCAAGTGTGGTGTTTTTTCTCTCTCTCACATGTAGAAATTTAGCAATCACACAGTAGATTAGTGAAACCATACAATAACATTGTATTTTATTTTTCACTTTTTTTTTTCTTTTGTAGATAGTACCCATTGACAAGCTGGTGAAGGGTCGATTCCAAGATAATTTTGAGTTTTTGCAATGGTTCAAGAAATTCTTTGATGCCAACTACGGGGGCAACGATTACGATGCTGTGGCACAAAGGGAGGGGCTCCCGATGGGACACGGAGGGGCCTCGGCACCTCGGTCCACTGCTAAGAAAGTGGCAGCCCCCGTCGCTAGGGTACCGGCCAGACCCCAAACCAGTACTATTTTGTTTTTCCTTATAATTAAATACATGTTGTTCTATTATTTTATTTATTATCAGAACTAAAAAATATTTATATTATGTCATCGTCCGAGCCCAAGCCACTAATCATTGTTATCAGTTATATGTGTAAAAAAAAAACGTGTTTTTGTCATATATAGTAAATGCTTTTGGCCGCAATATTAAATCTAGATTTACTTAAATGGGTACCATTCTATTGTATGCGTCTTACTTTATTCTACGTTAATTTCTATACTATTTGCTCACCTACACTATCTTAATATATTGCACTATTACACAAGATATTAATCTATCAACAGAATCCATACATATGGAGACTCTTCTTAGTTATAAAGTAAAGAAGTTGCCTTGTATATTCTACTATATTTAACAGTCATTAATTTGTCTTATTAGCTGGCTGCAGCAACCACTCTCTGAAATAACAGCATGTGTGCTTTTAGTAAACACATACCATCAAGTACACCATCAATCCTTTCGGAAAGTACAATAATTTATGGAAATCACAAGAAAGTGGTTGCAAATTTTTAATTATCATTTGAAAATACCATAATCTAGTAAAATCTAATTTAGTTAAACCTATTATCAAAAGATTTTATTTTTCCCACTCATTACAGTGAAAATTCCTTCAAAGGACCACAAATATTGTCCGTAATAATAGCCATTATAAGAAATATTAATTTGTTATAGAGGTTCGGCAGGGAATTTAAACATTTAGTCATTGTAACTAAAGTTGTTATATCTATTTTCTACTATATATGAATTACATAGTTAAATACATCTAGCTTGATTATTTTTGTGTAATAGTGTAAATATGTACATAATGTATATTATTCTTTTCTTTTGATTCTATATGCATGTATTTTTCTTTTTGGTTCACATTGCAAATAAATATATCTCATTCATACTGCTAATTATTTCTCATTGTATCTGTTTTTAGTTTTTTTTTTTATGCTTAATATAATTTAAATAGCTTAATATAGTGTGTTTTATTTTAAGTTTTTGTATTTTTCTATTAAATTTTAACAACAATGTGTCCATTGTTTTCAAAATTCAAACAAAACATCTATTGACACAACTGTTATTAATGATAATACAGTATTTAATTAATATTTTTCCTTAACTGCGTTACTGCATATTTAATAATTAGTTAATATGACCAGTTAGTCACCAGTTAATTGCTAAAATAATAAACTAAATTAGTCTTTAACTTCGATAAAACAATACCATAAATGAGTGTGCATAGACAATATCAATTTTAACTATCTGTGTTATATATACCAATAAATTATTTTTACAGTTGGCAAAGCCAATACAGCAGTGAGATCGCCGCCGGTCAATCTATCGAGATTAGGTCAAACTGGGAAGGGTGATTCTAAAATTATTGATGAGTTAAATCAACAGGTGAGCAATTACAGTATAATGTATTCTTTTCACATTGATCAAAAAGGTAAACAAACAATTCACGATATAGAACTAAACAAACAATACGAACAAATTCTAAATGAGTTAATCACAGAGTCAACTCTCTTTGATAATGCCTAATTTACAAATAAAATTCCATATTTAAAACAGTCCAGTGACCATGGCGACGCTATATTTGTTTACGTTTTTGATCATACTTATTTAATTTTAACTGACTTCAAAAAGGAGTCTTCACTTATCAATTTGACCCTTGTGTGTTATTTTTAATATTGAAAATAACGGGTATATTTACAAGACATATGAAATGGGTTACATTTACAAGACGTCTTAATGAAGATTGTCTCGAAAACTTATTTGGGAAAGTCAGACAGGCAGGTGGTAACTGTCAAGAACCAACTTGTCGACAACTTAGTATTCCTTTCAATAAGATGTTTATCACCAATATCTTAAAGAAACCCCCAAAATGCAAATTGTGATGAGGATTTCGATAGTTCACTTATGAATTGATTATGAACTTTGATAATGTCTAATGTACAAATAAAATTCCATCTTTAAAACAGTCCAGTGACCATTGCGACGCTATATTTGTTTACGTTTTTGATCAATAGAAAAAGAATGGATCATAACACACACACACAAAAACACACATTTACAGAACTTCATATCTTATTTCAATCTCTGAGCTTATTTACATCCATTAGACTAGTCTTAATGCTCGGACTCCTCTACTTCTCTACTCTACTCCTCTCTCTCTACTCTCTCTCTTCAATAATGTGAACAACTTAGTGACTATTAGCAACTTGCAGGCCCCTAAAAATAAAACAAGACAAAATTGCATAGTTTTTTTTTTAATTTGTTTTATTTACTTGCCTTTGGGCAAACAAGAGAAGATAATAAAAATGTACTGTATAAAATATGTACTTTTTTTTTTTTTTGAATAAAGGGCTTATAATCATTAGCATATTTTACTTATGTCTATTTTACTCACATTGGTGTATTGATATTTGGAAATTAGCTGCAATAAACAAACATAAGAAAATTTTAATAATGATTTTTTTTTATCGTTACGAGTACCGTGATATTCATTTAGTAAAAAACAGTTATTTAGACACTACATACAGAAATCAACTTTATTGATTAGTATATAGATTGTATGTGTATGATTACAGGTAAATGAGTTGAAAGCAACAATAGACGGCCTGGAGAAGGAAAGAGACTTTTACTTTGGCAAACTGCGGGATATAGAAGTGATTTGTCAGGAAATGGAGGAACAACAGGGTGCTCCGTTCATCCAGAAAATATTGGATATTCTATATGCAACCGAGGTACGTAAAGTGAGCTAATTTTTTTTTTAATGTATTGCACCGCTTCCATTGATTTTATGATTTAACACAAGGGCTAACCTCAGACTGAACACAATTTTTACCAAAATAAGTGCAATCTAATGACCTATGGATTAGGTACAAATTTTAGTAGCTCTTTGAAAAAAAATTGGAAGGTTTTTTTCTATTGGGTTAAAATATGAAAAAAAGAAAAGTAGTCTATTAAAACTTTAGTACGTAACGAACTTAAGTTAATTAATAATCTTAAAAACAAATGCAGTTGTCATTGAAAATTTTTAATACTGACGAGAAAGGTTTTTTGAGCAGTAATGTACCTACTAGTTTTTTTTTGTTCTCAGAAAATATTTTTTTTATAAATCTACCCAATTAAAGCCTACTCGTAAAATATGTAAAATGTGACTGACAAAACGCAAAGAAAAATTGAAATGGTTGTTTTTTTTTTTTTTCAGGATGGTTTTGCCCCTCCTGAAGAAGTAGACGGTGACAATCCTCACCCGCCAGAGGAGGACGAGTATTGAGACCATGTATCATAATTATCTCCGCGTAATCATAGTGCTATTTGTATAAAAACTCGAAATTATAATGCTTACAAAACGTTGACAGGATCGAGTGCTTGGTATTCCACGGCCAATGAGTCGTTATTTTGCATAGGTTTAATCGTTACAACAGTACGTACACAGTGGCCCATGATTCTCTACAACCGATTTATTCATTCAATAATAAAATTTACCAATAGTAAAATATTCGGTATGTGGCTGTGTGAGATATCTAAGGTAGTAACTACGTTTATTCAGCTCAATTCAGCGTTTGTTCATAAAAAACACCAGTTCAGCTTTCGCGTCAAACGTACGAAACTGAGGGGACAAGGGTGTTTTGTGTTTTGCATGCCAACGTCAGTGAACAGCGTTGCTCCGCCACGTTCAGTGCTGTACAGTCGCGGAACATAATGTACGTTCGGTGGAACATAATTGAACGCGACTGAACGCAGTGATGCTCCACCGCGTTTAGTGTTCAGTGCTGTACAGCCGCATTCAATGCTATTCAGCCGCGTTCAGTGATGCTCCGCGGTGTTCAGTGCTGTATACCCCCGTTCAGTGATGTTCCGCCGCGTTCAGTGCTGTACAGCCGCATTCAGTGATGCTCCGCGGTGTTCAGTGCTGTATACCCCCGTTAAGTGATGTTCCGCCGCGTTCAGTGCTGTACAGCCGCATTCAGTGCTGTACAGCCGCGTTCAATGATGTTCCACCGCGTTCAGTGATGCTCCGCCGCGTTCAGTGCTGTACAGCCGCGTTCAGTGCTGTACAGCCGCGTTCAGTGCTGTACAGCCGCGTTCAGTGATGTGCCACCGCGTTCAGTGATGTTCCACCGCGTTCAGTGAAGCTCCGCCGCGTTCAGAGCTGTACAGCCGCGTTCAATGATGTTCCACCGCGTTCAGTGATGTTCCGCCGCGTTCAGTGATGCTCCGCCGCGTTCAATGCTGTACAGCCGGGTTCAGTGCTGTACAGCCGCACTCAGTGCTGTACAGCCGCGTTCAATGATGTTCCACCGCATTCAGTGATGCTCCGCCGCGTTCAATGCTGTACAGCCGGGTTCAGTGCTGTACAGCCGCGTTCAATGATGTTCCACCGCGTTTAGTGATGCTCCGCCGCGTTCAGTGCTGTTCAGCCGCGTTCAATGATGTTCAGCCGCGTTCAATGATGTTCCACCGCGTTCAGTGATGTTCCGCCGCGTTCAGTGATGCTCCGCCGCGTTCAATGCTGTACAGCCGGGTTCAGTGCTGTACAGCCGCACTCAGTGCTGTACAGCCGCGTTCAATGATGTTCCACCGCATTCAGTGATGCTCCGCCGCGTTCAATGCTGTACAGCCGGGTTCAGTGCTGTACAGCCGCGTTCAATGATGTTCCACCGCGTTTAGTGATGCTCCGCCGCGTTCAGTGCTGTTCAGCCGCGTTCAATGATGTTCAGCCGCGTTCAATGATGTTCCACCGCGTTCAGTGATGCTCCGCCGCGTTCAGTGCTGTACAGCCGCGTTCAGTGCTGTATAGCCGTGTCAGTGCTGTTCAGCCGCGTTCAGCGATGTACAACTGCGTTCAGTTATGTTCCGCCGCGTTCAGCCTTTTCCGCTGCGTTCAGTAATATTCAGCCGCGTCCAGTACTGTACAGTCGCGTTATTGCTGTTCAGCGCTGGACGCTGACCGTTATCAACTTCTCGTCGACAAGTTGCGACTAGTACATATAGATTCTCAGTCATTCGCGGCCAATGGAAGCGGTTCAATAAAGATAAAACGCTTAGTTAGCTGTATGCGGCTGATATAAAGCGGAAAATGTTTAAATTAGAGTCAATATCAAACAAAACTATCGAGCTCTGGTTGGTTCCGGCGTTAATTCGCGCAAGTACAGTCAAACGCGCATTCCTACTAATAGTTGTTTGACATTTGGACTATAACTATCTAAAATCGTGCAGAGAAACGCTAATGGAGCTGAATAAGTGTAGTTACTCCCTTAGTCGATACATTCCTTTTTGACTATCATTTTCTGACTGAATTTCTTGTTTATCTCTGTAACTTTGTTCGATAATGTGCTCGGTATCTGTGGTCTTATCAATTAGTCTTGCCTGTGGTAAATGGTACATTTTAACAACCCAAGTTCCCACCGGTTGATCAAATCTGTAATCAGCCGTGACAGCCAAAATCACCCTTAAATGTGACCAATCCGATTAAAGTTACCGGATTTGTTGTTTTTCATGACCACTTTTGAACACAAATTGTTTTAGAATTTCTACCTTTTTCTAGTGAAAACTTGTTTAGGCGTGCTGTGCACTTTATTTTGTGACTGAGTTGAAACGCTCAGCTATGTAACGTTCATTCAGTTTAAGTTGGCTCGAGTCGACTAAGAGGGAGTTACTGAGATATAGTCAACACGTCACTCCTATACCTTACCTACTCAATAAATAGTTGTATTTTGTGTTATTAACCTCGCCTTGATGAAGTTTTCACTTTTGTCGTGTGGTCTTAAGCGCACATCGTTTTTTTTTTACATATTATATTTTAAAGACAAGACTTTTGTACAGTCTTGTTTTTAAAATAAAAATTTACTGTAATTTTTATTCACATAATTGAAACGTATAATTAATCTGACGTTGTTAGGATCGTCTGAGGTGGATGTGAGGCCTAAAAACTAAATTAAAAAAATAATACCTACTCCATTTTTGAGTCTATTACATTTGGACTCCATTATTTTTGAGTCCAAATTTACTGCATAAAATATTCTATCCGAGGTCAAAATTCCTAAAATTAATTTCTAGGTGATCAACCTGCATTATCAGTTTTACTAACTATAAAGAGGATTATACATTATAATATGTATAATACATATATATAATATAACACTTCTTACATATAAAATATGTTAATTGAACCAGGAAATAATTTGGACGTCTCTAATGTGCAATGTTCTTTTTTTTTATTGCTATAATATATGAAATATGAATAATTTGGGCCACTGTTGGTGCCTGTAGAAATGTGCATTTAATAGGATGTTAACTATTGGAAGAGATTTACTGTTGATGTTTTAATTATATGTAACTAACTAACTATATATTGTAATAATAAAATAGCAGACGAATTATAAGTACTTGAACTCTGAATAAAATTTTCTTTTTTTTTTTAAATATGATTTGATTGTGAATAGCGTTTGCTAGTTAGGAATTTAAGATCTGATGCGAAATTTTACTAAACTTTCAGTATTTGCAAAAAAAAAGTGTTATTTCGGGGTCATAAAATAAAAATATTTGACGAGGGCCTTTGTAGAGATTATTGCAAAGGCTCAAACTTTTTATTATGATTTACAATATATTAGTTAATGCAAGTATAGTTCCTTAAAAGATCGCGGGAAATTCGACTTGTTGGCAAGACAACTTTTATAAGGATTTCAGATATAGATACAATACAATACCTACATAATTTATTTATCTAGCGTACACGCCTTCAAAGCAAAAATATTGTCACTTTTTTCAGATTGTGAATGTCTTATCTAATAAATGATTAACTTTATTGATAGAGTTTTATTTGTTGACCTTAGCTCCCGGTTTCTCTTGGTAAGAACCTTCCTCGGACTTGATTTTATATATAACAAATATTAGAAAGAAAAATAGTATAGATTTATTATAATATGTAGTTATATTCCTTAGCCACCCTCTCAATATTGCCACTGATTACAGGTACGTGAATGCTCGCTTTAACGTAGTTATTAGGTACTATTATATTAAAAATATTTTTCTCTAAACGGTTTGCATGGTCAATCCCAGCAGAGACGTTATATTTTTAATCATATAAGTTACTCTATGCTTTGAATAAATTCAACACAAACGTTGAGAATAGAGGTAAGGAAAGTGTCTGTAAACTTTCTTCATAATAGGAAGCGTTCTAGGGAGACCTGCGCACACAGCTGGCTAGCTGTGTGTGCCTAGTTGCCTACACAAGGTTTCCCCGCCTGGGGATTGCTCCGGTGTCTCCGGGCAATCCCCCGTGTGCGTTTAGCCTAGCCAGCATTGGCTAGGCCGCCCTGGGGTGGGGGTGGATCGGAGTTGTTGCCTCGGCAGAGCCCGGTCCATCCCGCTCATAGGGCAAGGAGGCACCGGGGTTTTAAGTGGGTATTCCCAGTGCAGCCAAGATCAGGTGCTGGGCGACCCCCACATATCCCTTCCACCTAGCCAGCGGTAGGGAATCTGTAAGCGTCAAAAAAAAAAGGTATAGTAGCGTAGACTGACAAAATGTCTCTTTGCTTCGCTATAATAAACGACCCGATTCTAAATCGTTACTTGTAAACTAAACATAGCCCAATAGCCTTACATAATAAAACCTATCAAATCAACTATAAATTCTATCGTGTTACATACATAGACTAAATAATTTTGACCAAAGTAAAATCTTGCATTGTCTGTGTATCTTTATAATATAGTATCTATGATAGTATTCTGTGTGAATAAATTATTGTATTGAGATTGAGACGTGATTTATTTGTTTAGTTAGGTTAAAAATATGTGGAATAGTTTTTAAAAATAATTAAGTAGGAACTTTTAAAGTGTAAAATGTCGCGTGTAATAAATACAATTGTGAAGCAATATTTAACTATAAATAAATTTCGTTACGCCTGTTTGCCATGTAATACAATAACCACCTGTAATGGCAATAGGTACAGCAGTACAAATAAAACTTCCAATTCAATTATTGATAACTTAACTGATTGGGAGACTTTAAATAAAACGAAAAAAGTCAGCAAAGCTATGAAAGCGTATTTAGAAAGAGCCCAACAACACGATGAGTTCATGAAAAAGCAGATATTAGAATTTAATATCGGTAAGAGGCATCTCGCTAACATGATGGGTGAAGACCCCGAAACTTTTACGCAAAAGGATATTGATCGTGCTATCGAATATTTGTTTCCCAGTGGCATTTATGACCCGGCTGCACGACCTCTTATGAAACCTCCAGAAGAGGTTTTCCCGACTCGTAAAGCTGCCGAATTCGATGAGGCCGGCAGACCATTCCATTTCTTGTTTTATACAGGGAAACCAAACTTTTTCAAAGTACTATATGATGCTGTTGAAAACATTCAAGATGTACAAAAGTTCGAAGATAAAGTTAATAAGAAACTAGCCACTCCGAACCCTAATATATCTATAAATTTGGACTCAAGCTTATGGATATCTAAGGAGGAACTCGAAAAGCAACTAATGGAAATGATTAACGATTTGGAATATGACAATTTTAAACTAGTAATGGAGAGACTTGTATCATCACCTCACTCTTATAGATATAAGGAGTTTATAGAGAAATATAGAAAACCACTATCTGTACAAAAGTCTCAATTGGAAATACCAAAACCAAGTTACGATGAGAATGGATGTGCTTACGTCACAGTTTATGAATGTTTAAGGAAGAGGTCGCGAGGCGACGTCACAATTCGCTCGCCAGGTACTGGTAAAATCACTATAAACGGTAAAGATTTGACATACTTTGAAGACATTCAGCCTAGAGAACAAGTAATGTTCCCTCTCCTCTTTACTGGAATGCAGAAATCGGTTGACGTTGTGTGTAACATTGCCGGAGGTGGTCCATCCGGGCAATCTGGAGCTATCAGATGGGGCATAGCTTGGGGTTTACGTAGTTTTGTCGATAAAGAAATGCTGACGAGAATGCAAGTTGCAGGCTTGCTTACGAGAGACACCAGGCGTAGAGAACGTAAGAAGCCAGGGCAGCCTGGAGCTAGGAAGAAGCCGACATGGAAGAAGCGATAAAGTACTGATCATAAATTGTTGAAATAAATTCATATACAATTTTTTTTAAATTTTATTACCCACTAGCGTGAACTTAGAAAAAACAGGTTGTAGTTTTTTCTAGGTTGATGCCCACCTATAAGTTAGGTGACATTTTCTCAATTAGACTGCTTGTATTGTAAAATTTCGCTAAAGATGAAAAATTATGTTCTATCACTTATTGTGCAGACATAGTATGTACAGTCAAGAAGTTGGAGATTATTTTGTCAATTTAACAGACTGCCATTGATTTGATAATGTCCCATTTTTAAATGGTCTTATAGTAACAACCTAGCCTAGACCATATATTTTCAATCCTGGATGCAAAAATGCAGTGTAACAGGTTTGCGATAATGTGTATCTGTCTATGGAATTATAGCTCCCTAATGGATGGATCTTTTTTGTTAAATGAATCATAAATGTCAATAAAAGTGGATCCTATAAGCATAGGAGGTAAAAGCCAAAAAAATATCCTAGGAGCCAAGTGGAGGAAGGCCTTTTTTTGTTTTAAAAGTTGCCTTGATAAGAAGTTTCTTTTTACTCAAACAAAAACAATTAAGAATTCATAAAGCAATAGTTTATGAAAATCTGGTGTGGCGTTTGAAGATCATCAGCCCATTTTCCTAAATTCCTAGAAAGGATTTCATAACTGACTGGTTTTATTGATGTGAAATTTGGTATAGGTTCTGTAGCTTCGGTGATCTAATTCTAAAGCATCAAGTAGTCTGCAAGACACTTAACTCCTCACCAACTTACTGAAGATATAGGGTATTTATTTCAATAAAGTACATTTTAATAAAATATATAACATTTTATGAATTCATCTTCTTGAATTATTATACATTTTCTTTTTTCTCCCACCAATTTTCTTCTGAAACATTTGATTTTTTCTTGTCGTGTTGTATATTTTCTTTTTCATCAACAATCTCAACTCTCGCCTTTTTTTCTCAACATCACTGTCCATAGGTTTATTAAAAAAAGCTAATCCTTCTGAAATTAATTAACAAAACGATATTAATCCAATCTATACTAATAAATAAAAACGCTTTTTTAAATAATATACATAATTAATGAAGACATTTGAATACTTATGGCATACCTTTGAATCTAACATCATTTTTTGTAAAGAAGAATGTCTCTTTAAAAACAGACTTAATTTCTGTATTTTCTTGTACGGGCTTCACTTCAGCTTCGACTTCTTCGGTTTCAGAGTCTGAAGAGTCATACTTAAATGGGTTCCTTTCCCCCGGTGCGAGGGGATTTTTCAATTTGGACTCTTTTTGTGTTTGTAACTGTGTATATTCCGTTTCCATTTCTTGTGTATCTATGAAAAAAAAAAAAATAATAGCAATATAATATGTACATTATAATATCTGCGTCCGTATTGGGCTAAGTCAAAGAAGAAAATATAAAATACGAAATATGTATAAAAGTACCTGCATCATTATCATTATGAACACTTGGGAATAAACTTCTTAAGCTAAACTCAGTGGGCTGTGCTATAGTTTCTTTTAACGTTTCGCTAACTTTATAGAACTGTTCCTTCGACACTTCAATTTTAGGAACATCTTTTTCCACTTCCATGTTCGCTTCTTCAACGTTTTCTTCATTTTGTTTAGTTTTTTTAGCTTTTTTTGACTTTTTCTGTTGCACTTCCACGGGCGCTAGAAATTTTGCATGTTCCGGGTTTGATGGATCAAATCTGATCATTCCCATCGTTTTTCTGTGAACAGATTGAAATAGGTTTCAACAATTTTCAATAGTAATAATACTAATATACAAAATGATAGTAATAATATTAAATACTAAACATATTTACTGTTTAACTACAGCTGTTAGTATTTAGAAGAGACCTTTCAAAAAAGAGTTTAGTTTTGATTATACTTTTAATTTTTTTATAGATAAGTATTTTTATAGATCCAGATCCACGTTTAAAAATAAAATATGTAAAACCTGAAGAAATATGTAAAGCTTGACAAATTAAAATATGCTTTTTCCAAGTGTTGGATCTTTATTTTAGACTAGCCGGCACCCGCGACTTCGTCCGCGTTTAAAAAGAAAAAATTATCCTGAGTCCTGTATGTCTAAATGTTTATCTACCAACTTTCATGAAAATAAGTTAATTCGTTTAAGAGTTATGGAGGAACATACAAACATACAATACCTATACTTACAGATTTATTATTAGTATTGATTGATTGATAGCTGGTTGGACAATGTCTACTGAAATTCTATTTTAATTTCTAACTATTGACGAGATTTTTTTTAAAATTGGATCACTATTTTCAAAGGTTACCTCCTACATACAAAAAAACATCACACAACTCAACTTCTTTATAATATTAGTATAGATTTGCAATACTCACTTCTTCTTTGCACTGTCTTCGTGGGGATAAGATAGACGGGGTTTGATGGTTACACCTAAGACTTTCTCCAAAATGGCGAGTTGTTTCGACTTCTCATCGGTCTCATCATCTCCCAATTCTACCTTATCTATGCTACTCTCTTTTTCTACACCCTCACCCTCGGATTCTTCTTCAATAAACCTTTCATCCAATTTGAAACGTTTATCAGATTTGTATCTGGATTGTAAATCTAAAGCCTGTAATTTATAACAATATTATGGTGTATAAAATGATATTCACAATAAACTTTTAATGCAAGTCAAATAACATTATTCAACATTTAAAAAATTAATATAGGACTTAAAGGAGTCAAAATAGCATTTTCAGCAGATTTTTCTGTGATTATGGCAGATTTTGAAATTATGAGATTAAAAGTTAAAGAAAAAATATGTAATGAAAATCGGTTATAACAATCTTCAAGAAATGGTCGTAATAAATGGATTAGTAGTTATAAGCAATATTAATTTATTAGATATTATTTTTTTCTGTATGAAAGGTACTCTATGTCTTTTTTGTATGTATCCCTGACAACATGTATGCAAAAATTCATGATGACCAGTTTGGTAGTTCAGGTGTGAAAGCCTAACTAAGAAAGGTATAAATTCGTTAATAGATTTGAGAATACCAGAACCAGAAAACACAAGAAGTAAAATTTTCACATTACAACTTAACCCAAAACAGAACAATGAAAAGGAAATTGAATTGTTTTAATACCTTTTGCCCTTTCTTGCCTTCAAACTGTTCTTTAACTTCAAAGTTGATTTCACCATCGCTGTCATCATCGTCGAAAAGAGTTTTCCCTTCTTGCTTTTTTGTTTTCTTATTTTCAACTTCTTGAATTTGGGAAGACACTTCTTCTTCATTATCAGAAAACACAATCTTCTTATTTGTACTTGTATCCTGAAAGTTAAATTCATTAAAGATGACACCATACTTACTTACATAATGAAATTCCCAAAAATATATAAAATATCAGGAATCTGCCAGTGTTTAAGTAACATAGGTACAAAATGTTCTGCTGGAAAAAGCGGTTATTCCCTTCTATTGAATAGTGAGTTTCTAAATGAGAATATATAGGGCAAAAATGTCTTACCTACTTATGTAATAATTTTACGGTAACCACTTGTGGGTTAAATATGTGGACATACTACAACAATATTTGTATGCAGCATTCCTATTCAGAAAATAAGTAAATGATTAATTGAGTAATATCATATGTAGTGGTTTGTTTGATCTTATAACTGTATATAAAAGAATAAGAAATTTTTATTTCAGAAAAACAACAACAGATACATTTCTGTCCCCCACACTAATAAAAGACTGTAAAATTAGCTACCCGAATAAAATAGTGCAACCATTAGATCAGTTGCTCCGGTCTCCTAAAAAACATACTGACATTATTCCCTTAATTTGTCGCTTAGGGTAAAATTTTACATTTGTAATAAGTTTACCCTTATTACCAAATAAACATGCAACACTCACAATGCCAGCTAATGCGGTTTTGATAATTTTCTGTGTTTCTTTGAATTCATTTCTTCTCCTCTTCATAGCATCAACTCTCTTTTTGTCTGAATCTTGCTTCTTCTTGTCAATTTCATCCAACATCTTGTTTGTCCGCCCCATCTTCTAATCGTTGTGGATATGATCAAATTGACTATTTTCAGTAAAAATCAAATAAACCTTTATTTACATATGTTTAATAATTCTTATCTTAACATCCCGAACATAATATCCCGACAGTGCCCGCCAGGCCGACATACATAAAATAATAACATAACCTAAAAGAAAAGCAATCATATCACAGACTATCAATATCCACATAATCATACATGACATTAACATTGACACCTCTCTGACAGTCTTTAAGGTCAGACTGACAGTAAACAAAGTACAAGTTCTGTGTAAGGAGTTTAGAGATAGGCAGCCCAGTACACGTTCAATCTAGATCTTGATCCGAGCAAGGTAGCGGATCGCAGTAGATTGATAAGATTGATGAAGACATTACACGCTCAATCCAGATTGATGTCAGTCCACTGTTCGCAACCATTAGATGAACACGCGTTCTCTTCTCAGGGGCCCTAGACAAAGTGCATTCGATTCGCATTCGATTCGATTCGCTAATGCACTTTGTCTAGGGCCCCTGATGACTTCGATTTGAGATTTCTTCATGTCAGCGTCACACTTTTCAATAAATAAAAAAGTAGAAGAATATGCGTTCATAAACACATAATGGATCTGAATAAGATTTAGAATAATTAAGAATAATAGAACCTTTTAAAAATAATTATCTTTTTTAATTCTCGTCGGTAATTTTACATAGGTATTTAATTTTTACATAGATTTTTTGAGAGCTCCTCATAAGCAGTTATTCGTTTATACTTATTCATATAATCATTGGACTTTTTATCCCATAATTTGAGCGAAGATTCCAAACTTAATACTAAATATAGTACGAGCTCCGAATCGCTTAAATCCAGGCTTCTTTGTCGCTGTTGTTGTCGCGGCAGGCCGAGCCGCGAAAGCCTCCAATCTTTTATGTCGGTGTATTTATTATCGAGACTAGTAAAATCACAAACGTACTCTGTGGCATTTCTCTCTTTATGATGACAGCATTATAATGACAACCACTAAAAAACTGACAGGCCAGTGTTGTCTGTGGAGGGCTTTCTTTTCGGATTCAACAAACGCGGGAAAAGGGTGAAAAGTGCGTAGTAGTGAAAACTAATACAAGAATAAATAAGGAAAGACTCCAGGACGAAAGTTAAGTACTTAGTTAATCACTTTACATATAATTCTTAATGCATAACATGTAATTAACTCTGATTTCTTGAATTTATACATGTCGACCACGCGGTCTAATTGAGACGCTTTGATGCTTACATACTTCCATTGAACTGTACTAATTATGTATCAGAACACACGAATCATTATTCACACAAGGCTACTTACTAAACTAGCAACTAGTTTAATTGCTTATATACGAGATTATTTGGGATAAGGCATGATTTCATTAATAACCTTACACTTGGTCACATGGTATAGAGGATGATCTCACTACACTCATTACTACTAAATCAGCGTTGTACAAACGACTACATAACTTACACACCGTCTACACTTAATCCTTGTGCATTGGTCACAATTTATATTACCCTCAGCTAGGTAGCAGGAGCGGAATCGAGGGAGCAAGGGGAGACGCATGTGTGACTGACTCTCCAATGTTTCTGCGAGTACACCATGCGCAGCGTACTTAAGTCCCTTCGGGGGACACTTACTTAAGTCCTTTCAGAGGACACTTACTTAAGTCCTTTCAGAGGACACTTACTTAAGTCCTTTCAGAGGACACTTACTTAAGTCCTTTCAGAGGACACTTACTTAAGTCCTTTCAGAGGACACTTACTTAAGTCCTTTCAGAGGACACTTACTTAAGTCCCTTCAGGGTGACACTTGCACGAGCTGGGAGGTACCGGGATACATGTCGGATCATGGTATGGCCGGTACCGGTGTGCCCCTCGTTGCACCAAGGTATGTTTCGGGAATAGGCGTTGAATCGTGACCCACTGTAAAACCTTATTTATTATTAAGCACAAGCTGGGAGGTACCGGGATACATGTCGGATCATGGTATGGCCGGTGCCGGTGTGCCCCTTGTTGCGCCAAGGTATGTTCGGGAATAGGCGTCGTATCGTGACCCACTGTAAAACCTTATTTATTATTAAGCACGAGCTGGGAGGTACCGGGATACATGTCGGATCATGGTATGGCCGGTACCGGTGTGCCCCTCGTTGCGCCAAGGTATGTTCGGGAATAGGCGTTGAATCGTGACCCACTGTAAACCCTTATTTATTATTAAGCACGAGCTGGGAGGTACCGGAATACATGTCGGATCATGGTATGGCCGGTACCGGTGTGCCCCTCGTTGCGCCAAGGTATGTTCGGGAATAGGCGTTGAATCGTGACCCACTGTAAACCCTTATTTATTATTAAGCACGAGCTGGGAGGTACCGGAATACATGTCGGATCATGGTATGGCCGGTACCGGTGTGCCCCTCGTTGCGCCAAGGTATGTTCGGGAATAGGCGTTGAATCGTGACCCACTGTAAACCCTTATTTATTATTAAGCACGAGCTGGGAGGTACCGGAATACATGTCGGATCATGGTATGGCCGGTACCGGTGTGCCCCTCGTTGCGCCAAGGTATGTTCGGGAATAGGCGTTGAATCGTGACCCACTGTAAAACCTTATTAATATCAACTGCGGTTCTCTTCAACGGCGGCATCAGGCTTCAGCAACGGCATCGGGTTCATCTGCATAGGTTCTATTCATCAGCGAGGACACCGGTTGACGACGGGCTTCCAGAGGCAGCACTACACCTTTATCTTATCCTTTCTCTCTCCTCACTAAACACTAGCCCAATATACACTGATACACAACGCCATCATACTACAATTTACATTCAACACAACACCATATGCGAATATAAAGAAATATAGATTAATTCAGTAACCTTCATGTGTGTTAACTATGTACTTAAGAGGGAAGAGTTGTACCCACTTCCCAGACCGCCATGGCACCGGCAAGGTGTCATGGCTGTGAACTATTTTTATAGGTGTGACAACAAAGGAAGAGAAAGTGACCAACACACCATGTACACTAAAGCGAAGCAGATACACAAACTCAGAGTCGGTATGTGCTGAGGGCAGGTGAACACAGGCACACAAGGAACTTAATCGGGTATGTAATCTCTACATACCTACATTCGGAAAATGACCAGAAGTCTGTTGAGTTACACTATTGCTTAGATGACAATGCTTATTGTCATCATTACTTGAATCATTAATTTAACTTAATCTTTGTACATTATACAACTTTAACTTTAATCAACTTAACCCCATAAAGACTTCACGGTACCATACATTTTCCGATAGTTGTCATCCGACTCAATGGCGTTGCGACCGCTGACTGACGTAAACTGACAATAGCAGCCATTACACGTTCAATCTGGATCGCGATCAACGGATCGAGATCATTGATTTCTAAAATTCTAGATAATTTAAGATCCTATGTCGCGATCCGTCAATCCAACACATTACACAGTCAATCTCGATCAAGATCATTGATCACGATCATTGATCGCGATCCAGATTGAACGTGTAATGGCTGCCATAAGGAGCATCATCTTACAGGGGTGTCAAACTGAAAAAGTGGCAACTAAATCCGATAAATATAGATAGCGCTAGTGTGAACAGTGAGAGTTTGAGAGTATGGAATGAACGTAGCAGTAGTTGACGGAGTGAAGTGCGCCGAGTTGAATTTTGGTTGAACACTAGCCTCACCAGCGCCACCAATTTATCGTCTTTCGACGGACACTTTTAAATCGTTTTTAATTTCTAAATCGTAGTGTTCCCAGAATACGGATTTCTCGATATACGTAGAGTGATAGATGGGGCCCTAGACAAAGTGCCATAACGATAACGATAACGAAGTTCGATAGTTATAAATGTATGGGAAGTATCACGTGATTTAGCGAAGGCATATGTCAATCCCATACATTTTATTTTTAGCGAATCGAATCGCTACGGAGCGAATGCAACTTGTCTAGGGCCCATGATCAGATAGCACAGACCCACACAGACCACAGTTTTTGTTTGAATATTTATGTTTTTATTATTCTATAATTATAAATAAATCTCTACGTTAGGTTAGGTTTATTACTTTTATTAGGTTTAAATAAGTTTATTAGGCTTAAATAAGTTTGTAGTAGACAAATAAAATTATTAAATATTTATAAGGAAAATATAAGGAAAGTTCAAGAATGCCCTTAGCTCTACAAAATAAAATCTAAAAAATAATAAATTTGCAAATAAAATCACTGCGATTTTATAACAATGCTTGAAAGAATGATGAAACGTATGAATACTTGTATTTTTCATCATATGAGGTTAACAAATATTATTATACCATGTAGACAAAGTAGCCTAGGATTATGGGTAAGTAATATGTTTGTCAGTGTTTCTTTTAATACTTCCTTTTAATTACAATATAAAGCTTCTTATAAATTGAAGTCATTTCTTTCAGAAAGAAGATTTAAATACTGAAATAAAATTGAGAATCGAAAAACGGTGGGGACAAGATGTAAGGAAGCAGAATACTGACCTAAACCATGAAAATAAAAAGCCATTCTATGTCTTAGCAATGTTTCCGTATCCCTCTGGTAACTTGCACATGGGGCACGTACGAGTCTACTCATTATCAGATACAATTGCTAGATTCCACAGATTGAATGGTGCTAAAGTTTTACACCCGATTGGTTGGGATTCATTTGGATTACCCGCTGAAAACGCTGCAATAGAGCGTAAAATACCACCTAAGCTTTGGACTACTACAAATATAGAAGAAATGAAGAAGCAACTGTTGGCATTAGGATTAAATTTTGATTGGGATAGAGAATTTTCAACATCCGATCCAGAGTATTATAAATGGACACAGTATATATTTTTGAAATTATTTGAATGTAAATTGGCTTATCAGAAAGAGGTAAGCAACAAATGTTTAAATTTTAATAGGTTTGCATTGAATAAATTTTATTTTATGAAGTAATACCAATATTACTTAACTAAAAAAAATAGCTTGTTTATACACTTAACTTAAAAAAGCAGTTTTTTTTAAAATATGTTAAGTTTGATAGACAGACTGACGGTCCATTTGTTGGTAGATGGCTACCATCGCCTATTAACATAATAGTATTTAAGATAAAAGATTAGAATGGCATCCTTTACATACTCACAAAAACACAACATCATACATGCTGTTATTTCACAATGGTCTTCTGTAAGTGGGTGGTTACAGCTGCCAGACGGGCTGCCCAAATGACTGCGAAACACAGTGTGCCCTGCCACTACTTTCCAAATCCAGACTAAAGAAAAGTTTATTTCCAAAGTATACACCCTGCCGGGAATCAAACACGGGCCCTCAGACAGAGCGTTAAGGCAATGACCCTTCCACTTATCCTATGCCATAGATAAGCCATAAAGAGTTTGGAGTCAAAAGGTATTTAGTTTTATAATTTTTTCCAAAAATTACAAAGTCAAAATTATTTGATGGCACGGCACATCTATGACCTCATTAAACATTTCTTTAGAAAAAATGACACGATAATCCATAAAGGTTCGCCACCCCTGTCTTATGGGCTTGTCAAAAGTTAGCGTATAATTGATGTTTGAACCTGAGAATCAGTTCATCAATTATATTAGAAATATATCTTTCTATAATACATATTGCAGTAACTACAATTTGTTTAGTTAAGAACTAAATTGAAATTCCAGGCTGTGGTGAATTGGGACCCTGTTGACAAAACAGTCTTGGCCGATGAGCAAGTAGACGATCATGGGTGCTCATGGAGATCTGGTGCAAAGGTAGAAAAAAAATTACTGACACAATGGTTTTTGAAGGCCACAAAGTTTTCTCAAAAATTATACGAAGGATTAGACAGCCCTTGTCTAGAAAATTGGAAGGATATAATTAATTTACAGAAGCACTGGATAGGTGAATGTAATGGGATCGATGTTACATTTAAAATAAAAATTGACAATATATTCAGACAAATCGATGTTTGGTCTGTAGATCCATATAAGTTTTTACATGGTCAATTTTTAGTAGTGTCTAAAGAAAACTTAATAATAAAAGACTTCATTCAAAGCGAAAATGTCAGTATAAAAGCTATAAATCCAATAACGGGTTCAGAAATGCCAGTTATTATAAGTGATGCTATTTCGTTCCCGGAAGGAAGAGATGTGTATATAGCTTGCCCTTCAATATGCAGTGAGGATGAGAATATAGCTATATCTTTAAATGTGCCCATACTAGTGAAACATGAAAATATAAACATTGAAAAAGAAAATGAGGCAGTAATTAGTATTGCCAGAGAGAAAAATGTCGGTGGACATTTTGTTAGTTCTAAACTTAAAGATTGGCTAATTTCCAGACAGCGATATTGGGGTACGCCTATACCGATTATTCATTGTGCCAAATGTGGTGTTGTACCCGTCCCGTATGAAGATTTACCTGTAAAATTGCCAGAAAACTATGATTCTTCTGAGTCTTTAAAATCTAGCGATTGGGTTAAGTGTAAATGTCCCAAATGCGAATCAGAGGCAACGAGAGAAACAGATACTATGGATACATTTGTTGACTCCTCCTGGTATTTTTATCGATTTTTAGATCCTAAAAATGACAAAATGCCTTTCAACCCTGACAAGATTGCTGGAAATACACCTGCTGTTGACATTTATATAGGTGGCAAAGAGCATGCTGTGCTACATTTTTACTATGCAAGGTTTATGAGTTATTTTTTAAACTCGATAGGCATGTCACCGGTCGCTGAACCATTCAAAAGCCTTTTAGTTCAGGGCATGGTAATGGGTAAATCCTATAAACTGAAGTCATCGGGTAAATATATTCCCGCTGAAAAAGTTGAACAAGATGGTAAAGTGTGTAAAGAAATAGGTACAGGCGAATCAGTGATAATGCAATGGGAGAAAATGAGCAAATCGAAATACAACGGTGTTAATCCAGAAAAATTACTCTCAACATACGGATGTGATACAACCCGACTTTTGATTGTGGCTGATGTTTCCCCAGCCAGTAACAGGCGCTGGTCTGACGAAAGTAAGTTACCTTACTTTTATCAGTACTACTCCTTACTAATATTATAAATGTGAATGTGAGTTTGTTTGTTTGTTACGCTTTCACACAAAAACTACTGAACCGATCACCATGAAATTTTGGATACACGTTGTCTGGCATACCAGAAAGGACATGGGGTACCTTTCATCGTTCAACGCGGACGAAGTCGCGGGCACCAGCTAGTATTATAAATGTGAATGTGAGTTTGTTTGTTTGTTACGCTTTCACGCAAAAACCATTGAACCGATCACCATGAAATTTTGGATACACGTTGTCTGGGACACCAGAAAGGACATAGGGTACCTTTGATCCAGAAAACAAGGACTGTTCCCAAGTGATCATTTAAAATAAAATAAAAAACTAACGCGTTAATACGCGGATGAAGTTTATGTTATGATCGATAGACATGCTGACGATCCACTTGATAGTAGGTGGCTACCGTCGCCTATAACACAAAGCAACTCCAAATTGCACTGCCGAACATAGTACCTTTAAGCATTCCTAAGTTTTAAATTAAAGGTTTTGAAATTTACAGCGTTCCCGGGTGTTTTGAATTGGCAACAACGTTTATGGCTCACTATGAGAACATTCTTGGACCATAGAAATAATGATGATCTAGAAAAGTACGATAATAATAATGAGGAGTTTAAAAAACTCGAGAACGCTTTATGGGAGAAAAGGAATAATACTATTTCCAGAGTCACTTTCCATTTCAAACACACACAAATGCCTAGTGTTGCCATTTCAACACTGCAAAGTCTAACAAACTCTTTGAGGGTAAGCAATGACATAATCAATACTAATAATAAATCTGTGAGGGTTGGTCATGGAGTAAGTTACTTTGTTTTCAGAGATATCGTGTTTATAGGCTCTATACATGATACTGAAACTAAATTGACCATTTTTACAATTTTTTTCTGTATGTATGTATGTTCCTCCTTAACTCTTAAACGAATTAACTGATTTTCATGAAACTTGGTAGATAAACATTTAGACTTACGGGACACAGGATAAGCTACTTTTTTTCTTTTTCAATGCGGACGAAGTCGCGAGCACCAGCTTGTTATAATAATGTATCTTTAAATACATTTGAAATGTATGTCTGTGGATCTCTGTCTGGGAATAGTAACTTCCAAACGGGTGGACCAATATTGATGGGTTTTTTTTTTTCGTTTAAAATCTCACTCAGAAATGCCATGTCTTCTTTTTATCTATTCCCACGACCAATAAATATTAACTTGAACGAGTAATCTTAGAATTGAAGACGTGAGTGGATGAAGGTGATAATGTCGCATTTTTGGGTTTTTTCGTTTTTTTGCGTTGTTTAAGGTAATATTTATGTCCTTATGAATGATCACTACAGAACTTAAGATCGTCAATTTAAGACATTTTTGGAAAATGAGAAGTTGAAAAAGGTGTTATGTCCGGTTAATTTTAAAAAGCAAAAAGTGCAGAAAAGTTTACCTTTGTTAATGGAAGAGGGAGCTATGTTCACCTTTTTTTTTAAATGATACAAGTGTTTAATTGCTATAATACCATTAATATTTTTAGGTTGTTAACACAACTTTGGATCATAATTTAGTACAAAAATCAGTTCCGTGGCGACTTATCTAAAAAAAATTAAAAGTAAAACTTTAACCTCGATTTATTCAAAATTGGAATTATGCGACATATTACCTTCATCCACTCACGTCTTCAATTACGTGGTATGGAATCGGTAAGCAGATGACGTTGGAAAGTGAGCTCTTAAATGTTCAAAACATTGTTTGTTTAAATAAATGCATTTTCATACATTCCAGAACAAACTGTCTCCTGAATTTATTCACAAAAGCCGTGAGTTTGAATCGACCTTGGCCTCGTTAATAATAATGCTGGCGCCTGTAGCTCCGCATTTTTGTTCAGAATTGTGGGCCGGTTTTCTTTCTGCTCCCAAAAGAGTGTCCGCCGGTTCGTCACCGATTGACTGGGATAAACCTGTTTTGAAACAGTCGTGGCCGAAGGTCGATGAAGATTATGAATTATTCTTTTTCTGCAGAGTAAGTTATTATCTATACTAATATTTTATAAAGCTGCAGAGTTTGTTTGGTTGTACGCGCTAATCTCGGGAACTGAAAAATTCTTCTTGCATTGGATAGTCCATTTATCGAGGAAGGCATAGAATCTATAGAGAACGCAGACGAAGTCGCGGGCACCAGCTAATACTGTATAAGTTGCTAATACTGTATTATACATATGTGTGGAATCGTAGCTCCCAAACGGATAGATAGAATTCGATTTTTTTATGTTGAAAGCTTACGCGATCAAGATCACTAATAGAAACACGAAGGCGTTACTTTTTTAGCGTTAGCCGATTATCCCACGGGAACAGTGCTTTTTTTTCTAGATGAAAGGCACCCTATGTTAATTCCTGTATCCCTGACAACGTGTTTCATAATAATTAATTGAGCAAAATTTAATAATGATTAGTTAAGGCGTGAAAAGGTAATAGACAGACAGAGTTACTTTCACATTTTTAATTATTAGTATGGAAGTATGGATCTGGAAGTTTCTCATAGCTATTTTTCTTTATAATTTTGTATAAATAATAATTGTAAAATGCTTATAATTTACAGGTAGATGGTGTAGAGAAGTGTCGTCTAAAAATAAAACCGAGAGATCTCGCGAACTTAACAAACGAAGACGCCATACAAATGATGCTCAATGAAGACTCCGTCAAACAGTCAATCAAACATGAAATCCTTAAAACACAATGTGAAATATATCCTGGTTGTCATGCTCTACTGCAAATAATTACGGATATTCGTAAAAAAAATATTAAAGCTGAAAAAGTGAGCAGTTGAAAGTTGAATCATTGGTGGAAGTATAAGAAAATTAAAATTATCATCAGCCTTTATCTTTCCATTGTTGGATATAGGCATCTTCAAATAAAATAAAGACTTGGCTTAAAGGTCTTGTTACCAGGCCATAAAATTAAAAATAAAATAAAATTAATACTTGGCTTCAAGGTCTTGTTACCAGGCCATTAAATAAAAAAATAAAATAAAGACTTGGCTTATGGTCTTGTTACCAGGCTATAAAATTAAAAATAAAATAAAATGAATAAATGGCTTATAGGTATTGTTACCAGGCCATGAAATTCCAAAAAAAAAATAGGCATCTCCCGAGGCTCACCACACGGCCCTCAGACTGGCGCATTTAACCGGTTTCCTATTATAGTGAATCTTTACTATTATGCTAGTAGTGGTAGGTAATAGCGGCCTTTTTGAAAAAGTTTATCTTATATAGGGAATAAATAGAAGTAATAGCACACTGCGTTTCACAGCCATTCGTAACCACCGTAATAAATAAATAATTTCTATTATTGTGTGAAGTCTAAACAAAATGATTGTTGAAAATGACTCTCATAATCAGCACAAGTTTTTTTCTTAATACAAGAGAAAAAATTAAATAAAACTAATGAAACATAACTTTGTTTATTTATTAAAAAAATAGCTTTATAATAAAAATTGTTTATACTTAACATTATCCCACAACTCGTAACCCAGGTCATATTAGATAAACCCTTGCACCTTTCTTACAAAAGTAAACACATTTTTTGGCAGTACATTATTGTTTTCTTTATAAAATAGCTATGCAGGTACCAGCTTCATTATTGGCTTTATGATCGTTATTAAAGCAGCTATAGAAGAAACTGCTCCCAAGGCTCCAACCGAACTAGGACTCAGCTTAATAAATCCAAGCGCGGACAAAGGTATGAACAAATCACACGAGTTTTTCAATGTATCCAAAAATATATCTCTGTGGAAATTCACAATGGTGTACATATACTTTATACCGACGTACACGTTAAAACTGTTCACATTTGAACAAATGAGAGCTGAAGGTTTTAAAAACGTTGTTTTATTTAAATTTAGCACATGTAATATTTCGTGGAGATCTCTCACTAAATTGGCTATTATGGATAGAAGCCAAAATTTGTTCGCCCTTTGGTTCCATTTGATGGAGTCCGATTTGAGAAAACCACTTTTTATGAGCCATACTATATGATCCGAGTACAAGTATAGTGCGTACGCAATTTTACTTGTCGTTAAACATGTTCTCAAGAGAGGATCTTCTATGTGCATTGTGTTCAATGCTGTGTAGCATGCGTCTACGCATCTTCCTAGTCTCAGAACTGTAACAAAATAAAAATAAATATTAAATTAGCTCATTTCACCATCGCAGCCGCAGTACGTTCACTGCTGGCCATAATTTTCCAATATAGCTACAGTTAAAGATTTCTATTTAATTATTCCTACTAATACTATAAATGCAAAAGTTTGAGAGTATAGATGTAACGATGTTAGTTACTCGTTCACGCAAAAATGGCACAACAGATTTGGATAATTAATCCGTGCAATATTTTATATGTTTATATATTTCTATATGTTTATAGGATACTTTTTATACTAGAAAAATGTTAGATTCCTATGGGATTTTCAAAAAATCCGTATGAAATCATAGGGACAGCTAGTTCTTAATATTGTAAATGCGAAAGTTAAATGTTATACTTAATGGCACAAAACAGCTGAACAGATTTAACAATAGTTAACATGCACCTGAATTAATCAATACCACATTACCATAAATACTTTTTATCCTGAAAAAATGTCAGATTCCTGTGGGATTTCCAAAAAATCAAACTGCAAAGTCACAACTAATCACTAACTACATATTATAAAACAGTCCTCCACTGCATCTGTCTGTCTGTTCGCGATAAGCTCAAAAACTACTGTACCGATTTTTATGCTGTTTTCACCAATGGATAGAGTGGTTCTCGAGAAAGGTTTTAATATAAATTTACGGTTACACGGGCAGCAGCTAGTATTATAAGCACAAAAATTAATCCAATGGGACCATAACAACATAATTGGAACTAAGCACAAAAAAGTAATTGATAATTTCACATACTCTTTCTAAAGGAACTTAATGTCCCCTCCAAATTTTTGATCCTGTCTACAGAATATTTGTCTGCATTCCGCGATTCTAATTGATGCCAAATCAAACGACTTGTGTACTGAGCTAATCTGTAAAAAACAAATAACATGTTTATGGTACATACATTTATACAAATTGAAAATTCACTATTAATCAGAATTATTATTAATTACCATTAATAATCAGAAACTTACCTGGCTAATTTATCACGACCATTTGACTGATTATTAATTTGTATTACAATATCCATGGCCCCAAATATATTTTGTCCTTATACAATTCTTAATTTAAATATATTAAATTTATTTTCATGTTATATTTAAAAAACTTGTAAACAGTTTATTTCATACATAGGAGTGAATATTTACTTATAGTGAACACATAATTGAGTATTTAAAAATTAATTAGTGATATAAATATGTGGACCGGATGACCAAGGACGAATAAAATATAATACGAATTTCATTACCATCCAAAGAGAAAAACTCGAGAAAAACAAGCAATATTTATGGCTATGTAAGTTACGCTATCAATAAGTTAAGTGTATACCTATGTATATATAACCAAGATCAAACTATATCAACCGTCACTGCGTTTTCAGTTTTTAATTTTTAGAGTAAATAATAATTTTATTGTAAAATCTGTAATTAAGTAATGTAAATGTATAAAGAAAAGAATTCCTACTAAAGTCAAATTAGCAGACTTCAATTCATCGATTCTGTTTGTAATTTATGCAGTGATATCTGTCATTGTCAAATTGACAGTGATAGTCAAAATCATCGTCATAATTTCGCAATTAGATCTAAAGCGGCCTTTACATTTGGCTAAATTTATTATTATAATTAGACAATCAGACTGGTGTCTGCCGATCTAAATCAGTTAACATGCTGAATTTAGCCAAGTGTAAAGCGATTTAGACAAGAAATGCTTTTAGTTGTCTGTTCTCTAATATATAGTTACTCTATGCATTGTCGCCGAACGCACGCAGCGCAGTAGGTTAAAACGTAGTGTGATTGTTGGTCGTGATTATTTTATTTTTATTTTTTATTCTCTTTGCTTTCGAGCAGCGATGGTCGCTAGAGAAAAAGAAGTAATTCTTCTTTTAATTGAAATATATCAAGAAATGCCCTATTTATGGGACAAAGGCCACAGTAAATATAAAAATAACACAAAGAGAATATTAATCACTAGCACTACGTTTACGACACGCTCGGAATTCGCCGTTATACGTGCATAGAGACTTATATATACGGAAAATTCGGTGTCAGATGGCTAATTAGATAAATTGTAAAGAGCAAGCTTTTTTTTGCTGTCTGAATTTAGTGCACTAAATTTAGCCAAATGTAAAGGCTGCTTATAGTTAGTATCTACTATTTAGTTTGTGGTATACTTATACTATCTATCGGAAAATGTATGGTACCGTGAAGTCTTTATGGGGTTAAGTTAATTAAAGTTAAAGTTGTATAATGTACAAAGATTAAGTTAAATTAATGATTCAAGTAATGATGACAATAAGCATTGTCAATTAAGCAATAGTGTAACTCAGCAGACTTCTGGTCATTTTCCGAATGTAGGTATGTAGAGATTACATACCCGATTAAGTTCCTTGTGTGCCTGTGTTCACCTGCCTTCAGCACATACCGACTCTGAGTTTGTGTATCTGCTTCGCTTTAGTGTACATGGTGTGTTGGTCACTTTCTCTTCCTTTGTTGTCACACCTATAAAAATAGTTCACAGCCATGACACCTTGCCGGTGCCATGGCGGTCTGGGAAGTGGGTACAACTCTTCCCTCTTAAGTACATAGTTAACACACATGAAGGTTACTGAATTAATCTATATTTCTTTATACTCGCATATGGTGTTGTGTTGAATGTAGATTGTAGTATGATGGCGTTGTGTATCAGTGTATGTTGGGCTGGTGTTTAGTGAGGAGAGAGAAAGGATGAGATAAAGGTGTAGTGCTGCCTCTGGAAGCCCGTCGTCAACCGGTGTCCTCGCTGATGAATAGAACCTATGCAGATGAACCCGATGCCGTTGCTGAAGCCTGATGCCGCCGTTGAAGAGAACCGCAGTTGATGTTAATAAGGTTTTACAGTGGGTCACGATTCAACGCCTATTCCCGAACGTACCTTGGCGCAACGAGGGGTCCATAGGTACCGGCCACAACATGATCCGACATGTATTCCGGTACCTCCCAACTCGTGCTTAATAATAAATGAGGTTTTACAGTGGGTCACGATTCAACGCCTATTCCCGAACATACCTTGGCGCAACGAGGGGTCCATAGGTACCGGCCACAACATGATCCGACATGTATTCCGGTACCTCCCAACTCGTGCTTAATAATAAATGAGGTTTTACAGTGGGTCACGATACGACGCCTATTCCCGAACATACCTTGGCGCAACGAGGGGTCCATAGGTACCGGCCACAACATGATCCGACATGTATTCCGGTACCTCCCAACTCGTGCTTAATAATAAATGAGGTTTTACAGTGGGTCACGATACGACGCCTATTCCCGAACATACCTTGGCGCAACGAGGGGTCCATAGGTACCGGCCACAACATGATCCGACATGTATTCCGGTACCTCCCAACTCGTGCTTAATAATAAGTGTCACCCTGAAGGGACTTAAGTAAGTGTCCTCTGAAAGGACTTAAGTATGCTGCGCATGGTGTACTCGCAGGAACATTGGAGACTCAGTCACATATGCGTTTCCCCTTGCTCCCTCGATTCTGCTCCTGCTACCTAACTTAGGGTAATATAAATTGTGTATGTCATGTAGTCGTTTATACAACGCTGATTTAGTAGTAATGAGTGTAGTGAGATCATCCTCTATACCATGCGACCAAGTGTAAGGTTATTAATGAAATCATGCCTTATCCCAAATAATCCCGTATATAAACAATTAAACTAGTTGCTAGTTTAGTAAGTAGCCTTATGTGAATAATGAGTCGTGTGTTCTGATGCATAATTAGTATAGTTCAATGGAAGTATGTAAGCCTCAAAGGGTCTCAATTAGACCGCGTGGTCGACATGTATAAATTCAAGAAATAAGAGTTAATTACATGTTATGTATCAAGAATTATATGTAAAGTGATTAACTAAGTACTTAACTTTCGTCCTGGAGTCTTTCCTTATTTATTCTTGTATTAGTTTTCACTACTACGCACTTTTCACCTTTTTCCCGCGTTTGTTGAATCCGAAAAGAAAGCCTTCCACAGACAATATTGGCTTGTTAGTTTTTTAGTGGTTGTCATTATAATGTTATCATCATAGAGAGAGAAATGCCACAGAGTACGTTTGTAATTTTACTAGTCTCGATAATAAATACACCGACATAAAAGATTGGAGGCTTTCGCGGCTCGGCCTGCCGCGACACTATCCATTCAGATAGCTGTCGGAAGCGTCCGATAGTTTTATCCACCTTTATACATCGTAATCGTAAAATATTAATTTACTTACTCTATGGTGATTGATTAGTTATGGTATCGTATCTTTGTCTTTGTCTTTCTTGCAGATACAGCTTTTGTGATTTTTTTTGTCTCTTCATGTGTCGTTACGCGTTTTCTGAACAACACAACAAAACGTTACCGGAGCTATCACAACGTTGTGCAAACCGTCTATTTCACAACGATCTATTTCGCAACCACCGTCAAAATAAATATGTTGTTTTAAAACAGTCAATCGTTTTTGGATCCGTTTTTCGTTGTGGTTAATTTCGCGTTGTTAGGCATTGTTAAGTATATAAATTGATTTATTGCGCATAATATGACGACTGATAATATTCAATTCAATTCAATTTTTATTGCGAAACCATAATGTACAAAGATGTTATAAAAATAAAGACCAATGTTATGGACCCTGTTGGGCATGCAACTTAGGGACTAGGAGAGAGGAAGCGTATATATATAAGTATATAATTATTTATTTATATTATACAGTTATTTAAAATAAAATCTAATCCTAAGTTACACACACATTATATAATATAAAGCATCGGTCCTTTTGGTAGGGTCCCAAGCATGCTGGCTGCATTACCTCGTTGTATAGCAATACTGATCTGTTGACCGAGGTAATATATATTACCTCCCACAATATATATTATATATATTTATATAAATATATATAAGAATTTTGCAGTCTGCATCACCTTCGATTTGCTGACGACATTGTCTTGTTCGAAGAAAACCCTCGCAAGCTTGAAGAAATGATACAAGATCTAAACAAAGAAAGTGAGAAAGTCGGGCTGGCAATGAACTCAGGAAAAACAAAGTTGTTATCAAATTCAATCCCTTACGACATAAAAATCAAGGACCAACCTCTCGAATATGTGGAAGAGTACATTTATCTAGGACAAATAATCTCACAAACTGATCTAACTACCAAAGAAATCAGAAGGAGAATAGCCAACGGATGGAAAAGATACTGGTCACTGAGGGAGATTATGAAAGCAACAGATCTTGGTCAAAAAATTAAGTGCAAAGTCTTCAATACCTGTATCCTCCCCTGCCTTACTTATGGCTGCGAAACCTGGGCGCTTTCCAAACATCACAGATACATGTTAAAGTACTGCCAAAGAGCCATGGAAAGAAGCATGTTGGGAATAAAAAAAATTGATAAGCAAAGAAATACATATATAAGAGCGAGAACAGGTGTGACAGATATTCTCACTAAAATAGACCAAATGAAGTGGAGGTGGACGGGTCACATGCTGAGGAGCACCCATGACAAATGGAGCAAAATATTGACAGAGTGGTACCCCAGAAACGGGAAACGAAATAGAGGTCGACAATGCAAAAGATGGGAGGACGAACTCAAATTAACAGTAGGATACAACTGGAGAAGAGTTGCAAAGGATAGAGAACAATGGAAATCGTTAGAGGAGGCCTTTGCCAAGAGGCACACCGAACTCCGGGACATATTATAACTAAACATAATTAAGAAAAAGAAAAAATTATTACATATAAAGAGGAGTTTCGGGATACAAAGGCTATATTATTATTATTATATAAGAATTTTATTTTATTTAAATTAAAATTAAAAATAAATTATATTCATATTATTAATATTTAAATGATAATGTCATCTAAAAAATATTCATTTGAGTTGTAGTAACATTTATTATTTAGAATTTTTTTTATTTTTTTTTATAAATATATCATTTTTTTCTTTTTTTAAATTATCTGGTAATTTGTTATATATTTTTATAGAAGAACTGAAGGTTATATATATATACTTATATATATATATATATACACTAATTTACAAGAACTATACAATTTTCACATCAATTAGGTTTGTACACACACACAAGTATTCGTAACGAACCTAAACAATAACGGCTGTGACTTATCGAGACTAAGGCAAATATGTCACTAATTAAGTACTTGCAATTTGCATTCACAGTCATCAAAACAAAATGAAAGAAATTCGGTAAAAAAACAAGTATCGAAAATAATCGAAATTTATCTTATTAGTATATGCATAAGGTAAACTATTGTACAAACGCATCTACCGAACAATGTCAAAGGTCGTAATAATTACATCGTATCTGATTAGATATTACCGTCTCTTTTTATCATACTTAACCGGTGGTTGCGAAAGAGATGGTTGTTTCGTGCGTTCCGTTCGTTATGTTGTGAATTTTCCGAACCGAAAACGAAGTCCGTTTGCCACAACGGACAACGGATTGGTGCACGGGAGAAATTTGAGTTTGACGTTTTGAGAAATAGTTCGTTGTCAAAGTCTCCCACAACGTTTTCGTTGCCGTTCAGCCACAACGTTGTGAAAACGATTGGTGCTACATAACGCCCACCGCTACAGCCTGAAGTCCACCATTTTGTTCATATAATTTTATTGTAATTTTGTCTCAAAAAATTAACTTCACAAGTTTCAACCAATACTTAGTTTTTTAGGACTTGTTTTCGAAGTTGGTTGCAGTGAAGTCATTTTGTTTCATTGTTTGCTGGCATTTTTACTTTTGGATTATATCGTGCCGCGTGTGTGGACTTGGTTGCGTTGATTGAAATAAAATTGTTTCATGAAAGACATTCAGTTGATCAGTGGAGTGGAGTATATAGTGAGCTAAGTGCACTGGCGGAACATATTTTTGTGGTAAGACTTCGATACCTATGTGAGAATATCGTGCGTTTGAAGTGATTCTATAAAAATCTACTATTGAGAACTGCGACATTTTGAATTGAAGTGACGTGTAATGTTGTGTGCATTTCAGATAGTTTTGCGTCGTACTAAGCTTACATGATTGGATTACCGCGTAGCGATAGAGATAGAGATCGAATAACGGTGAAAATTCGTAATATGAAGAGGAGTTCATCGAGGGATAGTATGCCAAGATCGAAGAGAACGCGTAGCAGTATAGGCAGGTATGACGATAGCTCTGACGAACGCGTCACCCCTGAAAGGGTGCGCCGTAGAGTTCGCTCCCCGAGCCCTCGCGGTCGCTATGTGTCGCCGCATCGGGACGAGTATGTTCGTTCTAGAGAATCCAGAGAAGATTCTTCTCGTTCATACTATAAGGTACTTTGTGTTAGCGCTTTACACCCTAAAGCGTCGGATGAAATTGTCAAGGACACTCTTTATAGGGAGTACAAGAAGTTTGGTGATTTCAGCATTAAAATTTCACATGAATTAGATGAGCGTGTGGCCTATGTCTGTTTTCGCAGTGCCGAAGACGCGAAAGACGCTAAACATGCCAAGCCTAGAATAATTTTATATGATAAGGTCGCTATAGTCGATCCAGTGTATGAACCAGTGAGATCTGAATATAGAAGTAGGCCAAGGAGCATTACACCTCCAGATTACGATCGCCCATATTCATATGCTTGGTCACCGGTACCAGAGAGACGGAGAGCTCCACCCGACGAGAGAGGTTACGGTATCCCACCCTCTGTACCTCCCCATCATAGAGAGTTCCGTCCTCCAATGCACGAGTATCCCATGGCTGGGCCTCACGGGCCGCCAATGCATCATAGACCTCCCATGCACCACCCTCCACATCCTCACTACATGCCGCGACCATATATGCCTCGTCTTCATCATCCACCGTTTGAGAAGATGGAAAACAAAAAGGATAAATTCCCCAATTATTTGCATCACGTCCAACCAGAGGACGACCCCTTGGCTACGAGGACTCTATTCGCTGGTAATTTGGAGATACACATATCAGATGAGGAACTCAGGCGTATTTTTGGTCGTTATGGTATTGTAGAAGATATAGACATCAAGCGTCCACCGCCAGGAACCGGTAATGCTTTTGCGTTTGTCCGCTATCAAACCTTGGATATGGCACATCGAGCCAAAGTCGAATTGTCTGGACAATATATTGGGAAATTCCAATGCAAAATTGGCTATGGAAAAGCAACCCCAACTACTCGAGTTTGGGTCGGTGGGCTCGGTCCTTGGACTTCAGTAGCCCAGTTGGAAAGAGAATTTGATAGATTCGGTGCTATAAAGAAAATTGAATATGCAAAAGGCGAGGCACATGCATACATTTTGTATGACTCAATTGATGCCGCTCAAGCTGCCGTTAAAGAAATGAGAGGATTTCCACTGGGCGGTCCAGATAGAAGGTTGAGAATTGATTTTGCTGATACTGGTACTGGTGGTCCATTTAGGCCGAAGCCATATGCACCACCGGTGGGCGAGGATGGACGTCCTGTTGAAGGATATGAAGGTTATGAGGGTACATGGGATGAAAGCTATGGATACGGAGCACCTGGATTTAGGGGTAGAGGTAGGGGGCGTGGTCGTGGCATGTACAGGGGTGTTTATCACGGTACCGGTGATTACCGTGATGAAGAATGGCGAAGGGCACCTCCCGATAATGATTATGAAAGTCGTGCTCGCCGTTCGGGTTCACGGGAACCGGGTGCTGACCGGTCGCGGTCTCGTTCGCCACGTCGACGTTCACCGGATAGTGACTCCGACGGATCTCCCCGTCGTAATGGAGGGATGCTTTCATCGGCTAGAACCCTTCCAGAAGTTGTGCGCAAAGCGACTACAGTCTGGAATGGAGCGCTCATCCTTAAGAACTCTTTGTTCCCGACAAAGTTACACTTGACCGATGGTGATTCAGAAATCATTGATAGTCTCATGAAAGATGAAGATGGAAAAAATCAATTAAGGATAACTCAAAGGCTGCGTCTTGATCAGCCTAAACTAGATGATGTACAAAAGCGTATAGCGACTTCAAGTTCTCACGCTATCTTTTTGGGTGTGGCCGGTTCAACTGGTTCCATTACAAACGAAGATGCGAGCATTCAAACTCGACCAATGAGAAATTTGGTTTCATATTTGAAACAAAAGGAGGCGGCTGGAGTTATATCACTTTTGAATAAAGAGACGGAAGCCACGGGTGTGCTCTACTCGTTCCCTCCTTGTGAGTTTTCAACGGAACTGTTAAAGAGGACTTGTCACAATTTGACAGAGGAAAGTTTAAAGGAAGACCATCTCGTTATAGTCGTAGTTAGAGGCGGCTCTGCATAGTGTATGATTATTACTATTGCGATTTTATTGCTTATTACACACACGTATATTACTATTTTAGTATTAAGTTATTTTCATAACTTTCTGTTAACATTTGCATTACAATTTGTAAACTATGTAGTTAACACTATTTGGTGGGAGTGTGTGTCAGTTTGTTGTGAGGTGTATATAACATATAGGAGGGGTTTAATAATTTTTGTGCAAGTGTTTTTGAGAAAAATTAGTTTTTGCTAGATTTGACCACATTAAAAATATAAATTTTTCTTAGTGTATAAAAAATAGTACCAGTTTTTGTGGCACATGTTTTTATCAGTGTATTTAAATATATGTGAGTAGTGTGTGTGTGAACTGGTTAAAATAGATATCTTCCTATCTAATGTTGTTGTTTTTTTAATCCTTGTGAGAGTGATTGAGAAATTCAAGTGAATTCGTAACTCAGTGCCTTATTGTGGAAGTATTAATGTGAACCGTAAAATAAATTCAATATTGTCTAACTAAATTAATTGGACCTTGGACCTAAGTTGTCAATTACTAAAATAAGTTTGGTGACAGTAGTGTTACTTTATAAAAATAAGTGAATAAGTTCAGTGTTTTGTGTTGTGATGAAATTAATTCAGAAACTGAACTGTTTTTTTTCTAATATTTGTGTAGTTATCGTGATGAATTGATCTCCTGTACACACGATCTGACTATATCTTATTCATTTATACCGTGTACTTTGATAAAACTCGGAAGTATACTTATGAATACGTCTTTTATAAATAACAAAAGAAAATTTTTGATCTGACATCCAGACTAAAATGAGTAAGGAGTGGGATAAAAAAAATTTTTAGTGGTAGCAAAACAAAATTATCTAGCATACAATAGTTACCCTGCCTGGAACTGAAGGAATGTACAACAGATGTAAGTATAAGTTAATGGTTACACACATGTAAGTGATCTAAATAACTATATGTATGTTTTGTACTACCTTTATACTGCCTGCGACTTCGTATGTATGAATCGCTGGTGTTCAATTTAAAAATCCAGATAAATGTTAATATAAATATAATATGTTATATAATATAAGTCTGTGTGCCGAATTTCATCCAAATCTGTTTAAGCCGTTTTTTCGTGATTGAGTAACAAAGTTTTATACAAACTTTAGCATTTATGAATAATATTTTAGGATGTGGTAAATTAAATGTTCTTCTTTGGAATGTTACTTTGTAGCTCCACAACGTCAATTTCTCAGTTTGTGTTTCAGTCCTAAACCTAAAGTTACCAATAGTAACTACATCCAAATAAGTTTTGGTATGTGTTAGGATGCTGAGTGCTTTGCTTTTTTCCCAGTTTTTACCTTGATGGTAGGTAATGAAAGCTATAAAGCAGAAGTTGGAACATCAACCACATTATGGAAATACAAATCTAAGTATAGTTAGTATCTTAATTCACTATAAATAAATCTAATTATTTAGTTCTTAATCCAGACAAATTTTTGGAAATAGAAGATTTTGACCCAATATTTTGTCTACAATTAACAGATCCATTGATACATTTAATAGAGAATTTCTGGAGTTCAGTAACCTGAGAATACTTGGAGTTTCAGTTCTTTTATCAAGAAAATCTAATAATGTTTAGTAAGTAGTAGGTAATTGTAAGGACTTCATTTTGGTCCCCTATTCTTACTTTAGGAACTTTTAAGTTTATTTATAGTGGTCAAGGTGCTTGCCTTAGTGCAGCAGACCCAGGTTCAATTCTCGCACGGCCAACTTTGGAAATGAGCTGAATGGTCTATAAGTGCAGGTTTCGTTCTCATCTAGTATATGGTTATTCCATAATAGAAGTCTTGCAATTTATTTACGTCTATAGTATATGTAGATGTAAATAAATTAATAATTATTATAAATTCTAGTTATACCAATATTATTTGTTTATAATGGAATAAACTCAAAAATTACTGGACCAATTTTAAATTTTTTTCACCTATAGAAAGATACATTATCAGTGAGTTACATAGGCTTTTTTTTTTATTAAGTTAAGCGTATGAAGTTGCGTGCAACAGTTAGTTTTATACCTATATTATTAAATTTTCAGAACAACTAACTACATAATCATTTCACCTTTTACTGGATATCTGTTTTATTTCTAGATATAGTTTTCCAGAGGATGGTTGTGTTACATCGGGTAATTTTTCTGGTTATTAGGTAAGTCATCACATGTCCTTGGAAATTGTAAATCTTTTGATGCTTAGATTTTCCTTCACCATTATAAAAGTGATAATTATATTTAAATCCACACATGAAAGTTGAAAATGTTCATGAAAAATAAACAACTGGATTTGAACCAGTAGCTGTCATTTCAACAGCAGAGCATTACCTAATCGCTTGTGAGCATAATATCACACAAGGTTATCACGTAATCACAAGCTTTGTGAACCTTGGGCATGACCATTACTTCTTTGGGTTGATCATGTCAAATTAGTATTAGCGCCTCTTTCACAAACGTCAAGTAGGCCAAACTGTCATTTAAAGTCACCGGTAACCGGGGATAATGGAGCTGATATACCTTTGTTTGTACGGTAAACGTCCCAAACATTAAATAGAAAATAATTTTAAAAAAATCGGCTATCGAATGATGCAGTGAACCGAGTGCATAATTCAAAAAAACAGAAAATTATTTTTAAAAGTATCTAATCAACACATTACTTGTAGTTTGTGAAAAAGGCCCTTATTGTCTTAAAAAAACGTTACTAATGGAAGTTACTCGTATGTAATTGTTTTTCTTTTAAAATTTATACCTGATTGCATATTTGTGGATCCACTGTGAGTGCTTGGTGATGTCATCAACGATGGTAAGTGGTAGCAAGGATGAGTCAAGCAAGTGCCCATAATAATTATAATTAATTGGATAATTCATCTTTTACAGGTTTTTGTGGGAGATGAGATACCTTTATGTATACTTGCTTTACTATGTAGCTACCATTTGGAATTTAAATGTCCATTTCTTAATAAAATCAGTTATATTAATAAAACATTCAATAAATAATCGCTATTGATAATTTTTATTTTATTTATTAAGAAACCTTTTTATTAACCAGTAGTTTAATAGCATCTTCAATAAGTAAAGTTTCATACTTTACAGTATGAAACTTTATGTATCATCTACTGTTTTTGGGCGACTAATTCAATTAATTAGTGATTGTAATTTAGTCAAGTAATCAAAATTGAAATCATTGAGTTGCTCTGCCTATCGTAGACACAACTAAATATGCTAATAACAATAAGAAAAAGCAATATCTAGGGTAACTACCTGCCTATTGCATTTTGAATTTGGTACCAGTAATTTAATAAATGGGTCTAATTTTCGTGCCAATCTTTTAAAAAAAATTAGGTATATTACAATGGAATCGGATTATAGAGAACCGAATTGCTGTGATATTTACTGATATTACACCAATTACACAGGTTGATATTTACTGATGTGGAGGACAAGGCCGACGCAAAAACAGGGTGTTATAAGTTGACGTCTGTGTATGGGTGTATCCGTTTGTCTGGAATTCTAACTCCCAAACGGATAGACCGATCTTGATCCAGTTTTTTTGTATGAAAGCTGACGTGATCGAAATAGCTATAGTTTATAAAGATCTGTTCAGACGTTTCAGTTTCTAGTTGACGAACAGATCTCACTAACTTCCACAGGGTTGATTGATGTCAAATTTTGTACCTATACCTACTGTTACTTCGGTGGTATTTCCATGACATGGTAGCCTTGATCTTATGTGCATCAAGTAGTTTGTGGGACACCCAACACAGCAGATACAGCGTGTTTGGGCTTAATAGGAAATCGGGGGTTAGTTTTTAATTTTAATTATCTTTTTTTATGTTAAGGTTGGCGGACAAGCTTACGGTCCACTTGATGGTAGGTAGTTACCGCCATCTATAAACACTAGCAACGCCACAGATGCTGCAAGTGCGCTTGCCGACTAGGGAAGTGGGCTCTGGCATCCCTTATTCACTCGCCGAAACACAGCACACACATGCTGTTCACGATGCTATGTTGTAAACTGCAGTGTGCCCTGTTACTAATTAAGTATGTACCTACTTTGCTTGTTTTTATACTGGTAATGGAAGGCGAAAGCTGCTACATCCCGCACCACAGTCAAATCGGGAAACCCGTCCTTATAGTATATAGATGTAGTCAAACTTAGAGAGGTGTACTCTTTGTCAGTTGCCGGTTTATTAGGTTTGGTCCATAACGTCACTCAAATCGCAGAGTACACTGAGCTTGGTCGTAGGAAGCCCACTGCTGGATGTAGGCCCCCCCCTATGAATTTTTCCTTTACTCAATAGGTTAAACGCAGCCTGGAATTGGACCGATCATCATTAGATCATCTTGTAAGTTAACATCCTGTCCTGTGCGTAAGTATATAAGTGAAAATATTGTGTAAAAACTGTACATCTTTTAATATTATGGTAGTACAATATTTTATCAAAAAAGAGATAAAAAAAAGATTTTGATAATAAATTGCCTTACATCTCTTGATGTTTTTGTGTCTATAATCCACAGTAGTGTCAATAAAATGAACCGGCAAGATCATTATAAAAAAATAAAAAAACGATCACCGTGTAAGTTGGCACAATCATGATTTATTATTTTATTTTCATTGTGGTTTTACGCTCCCATTTTGTTATAACTCTCCTAGATGGCGCTGCAGGACATTGCCCCACATCCTTTAGCTTTAACCGATTGCACCAGATGAATTATTATTATTCTTAGATATTATTTATGTTAAGGTCGACAGACAGGCTGACAGTCCACTTGTTTTTAGGTGGCTACCGTCGCCTATAAGACAAGCAACGCCACAGCTGCTTCAAGTGCGATATTATGAAATTTAAAAATTTGTGTATGAAACCGTAGTAGTATAACTAGGTGGACTAACCCTAATAAATAAAACTTACGGGGAAAATGGCTCATTAATTAAAATATATAAAAAATGTAATATGAAATTTTATGAAAAACGGCAAAAAAATTCTACATAAAAATAAATTTAAAACTTGGGACATTATTATAATTTCTCTGTCAATTATAACTAATTAAATAGGTAGTTACCCGTTCAAATGAAAAAAAAAGTTATTGATAAAATAATTTTACTTTGAATACATATTATGTAAAGAATTTTGTTTTTTTCTTTTACATGTACTTACATAATTTAACATTTATTATGTCTAAAATACCCATATAAATACATTTTCATTGGTTGATATGATAGTAGATCAGCTATTTCCCTTCCGTGCAGCGTCATTTCAAGTTAAGAAATATAAATACACTAGCTGGTGCCCGCGACTTCGTCCGTGTTCTCTATAGCCTTCCTCGATAAATGGATTAACCAACACAAAAATATTTTTTCAATTCGAACCAGTAGTTCCTGAGATTAGCGCGTACAACCAAACAAACAAATCTCCAGATTGATATATTAGTATAGATGTGAGTTCTTGTAGGCTATTAATACATCGAACAATTGGGCATTAAAAGTTGAAAATTTATTTATCTATACAATTATTTCATATAACATTGGATTTAGATTTTAAAGATTTTATAAAATGCATTATATACAATTAATACTTTAACAAAAAATGTTTACAGTACCTACCTATTTACAAATTCATATGACGTAGGTATATATTAGGCATGTACCCACCATAATACTAAAATAAATAATATTATAATTAGCGACCCGCACCCGGATCAGAAACAGACTTCCAATTATGTAAAGAACATATCAAATACAAAGTGAAATCACATAATTTTTTATAAAGTTCTAGTGGAATCTACGTTTTTTTTCCTGTTTTTTGTGTATTTTTGACTGAATTGAAAATGTATAACCCAAATGTTTTCAAAATTCGACTTCTGGGTGAGCTCGCTCCATCATAGGCCTCATCTTCGCTACAGGAAGATGCTGGCCAAGAGCACACCCATATCTAATAAATAATAAAATATGCATGCTGGCTACAATTATTAATTACAATACAAAACAAATTATGGTGATGTTTAAAACAACAATTAAAGTTATATTTTGATAAATAATTAAGATAATTTGAAATTTAACAAAGTGATCAACATTTGATGCTTACCTACAATATAATTCTGATATATCATCTTTTTAGTAGGTAGGTATTGTAATGTGGCGTAGTCTAATGTTTATCATTGTTTATTAAACCTGTAAGATTCGTAATCCTCAAATATAAAAACAAATTATAATATAAACAAAAATAATAAATGGGAATATTAATACACATCCCAATTATTTACTTCTCATTTGATAAGTGTATCAAGATACACTTGGAATGTAAATGCACGTTAAAATATAAATTACGACCAAAAGTATTCACTATAGTTTGACCTTATTTTGCCCGGAGGGGCGATGTTTTACCATCATAGAAAAAATAAATAAAAAGAATGCAGTCGTTGCAAAAGTTTATGAAATAAATAATTAAAATCTCCTAAATGCATTTTTCATGCACAAAGTATGCAGGTTGAAATGTATATGTAAAGAATTTTATTCTTTAAATTTGATTTATATAGCAAAACCATCTGTGATAGGTTAAAAATTACCATTTTATAACCAATCTCAAATACATCACCTTAATTTTCCACCTTTGGGGATTATTAGACAGTTCCTATATGAAATCAACAGAAGCAAATCTGCATTTAGTAACGTAATATTTATGTACAAAGATATTAACAGCCTTATTGTCTTCCGAAGGTAAGCTTCTTCTAGTGAAGTGTTTATGAGAGTAAAAAGTCCTTCAAGCATTTTGGCAACGGTAAAGCTTTCACACAACCATTCTTGACATGTTGCAGTATTGCATCGCGACATACACTCTGTAATGACTTCACTGGAAAGAAAATATTATTTATTAGTACATACATGTTCAAATTATTATTTTCTGATACAGTTAGTAAGAAGAGAATAATGCTAAAAAAATTATTTTCGTCACTTGTTCTATACTTTATTTATTTATTTGTAATAATTATATTTTGTTTTTCTTTCCTTGCTATTTGTGGGTAATTATGCTTTGTGGGACGTGGTGACCTGTAACACAGGTATTTTTCAATACCTACCACGGGCACCAGGCTCTCATACAGTTACGACCATTGCCTGTGTATATAACAATTAAGTTAACATTGTCTGTATATTCTGTGGATTTGTGGAGCTAATAAATGCATTATCATTATTATTATTGATCAGAGGTTCTTTTGGTGGAGTCCAGAATAGTCCAGAATAGCCAGCCATAATCTTAATTCTTTAGTACCTCAATTACGTGTGATTTGGTTAATTAGCAATACTACAATTATAGCTCAATAATAAATTACCAATTATGGGGTAAGTCTATATCAAACAACTATTGACCTCTGAAGTTATCGCAAGTTGCGTCGTAATAGTTAAAAACAGGTAACTATCAGCGGGAACGCGCTGTTAACTGTACTTGCTCATAACTAACACCGGTATTGACTCTAGAGGTCAAAAATTACTGAATAGATTTTAAAAATTCCTTCACCTAAAGAAGCTACGTTATCACAGAAAGCTATGTTATCCGCTGATAACGTAGCTTTCTGTAGGTGAAGGAATTTACTCTCTAGTAACATAGGCTACATTTTATAAAATCACGCTAGTATACAATAAATGAGTAAATATTCACCTCCATAAAGTTGTACAATTTTAACTTGTTTCGTAGTTCCATATACATCAACAACTGCATGCAGCGGTCCTCTCGTGTATGGTATACTCTTAGTACACGGTCCCTGATCCTCCCCATTTATAATAAAATGCATTTCAGCTAGATCCGTGTCATTTTTGTTTGTCTTAGGAATAGGGACAAACATAACACCAATGCGACTGCCCGCGTCCATTGGTAATATGCCCTGTGGAGTGCCATTTTGTGACAAGGTATGCGGTTTGAGACTTATTTTTGAGATATAACCCTTCGGTGTTCTCACACCATGTCTATCACCAAGTACCGACACCCGCGGCTCGCTCTGTCTACGCCCACTTGTGCCTTGATTAAGTAATTCTACCAGCACGTTATTTTGAGATTTAGATATGGGGAATATCCACGACATACCCGTGTTCGCTAGGTCTGGTAGGGCATACTGTGGGAGACCTTTATCGCCTAAAGCTGCAGTCTGAGGATCCAGCAGTGTTAAACCTAATCGCATGTGACCGCTCCAACCGCGTTCGGTTTTCTCAATTTCCACTAAAAATATTTCACCCGGTAATAAAGGCTTCTCGCTGAATGTCAAGCCGTGAGCGAAACTCGTTTTTCTAAAAGCAACAGTATTGTCCTCGAATAAGATTATATTCGAACCGTGATAGTGATGGAATCTCGACAACATATTTAATGTCATAATAAAATCACTTTCACCTTATTCACAATAAAATCATCGCACTGATGCGGAATAAACATTACTGGGTCAACTGTTTCTGTTGATAATTCATTTGCAAGAAAAACAACTTATTTTATCAAAAGAAAGGGTTTTACAACAATATTATTTACTCAACAATTCAACCAGCAGATTAAAAACTCAAAATATGTAAATTATAATCGGTGTTAACTAATCTTTTTTCTAAGCGAGACGAGAGTGTAATTTATATGGAGTTATGGACAATTGTCGATTGTCAATGTCAAATTGACAATTTTCAGGCTGTTTTGTATATAAATATTATGCTAAGGAGGGTAGAGACAAGGAGCGCCATCTTACATGGGTGTTAAACTGAAAAAGTGGCAACTAAATGCGATAAATAGAGATGGCGTCAGTGTGAACAGAGAGAGTTTGAGAGTATGGAATGAATGTATAGCAGTAGTTGACGGAGTGAAGTGCCTCCCTTATATAGTTGGATTTTTAATTAGATGGACTAAAATGACAGCGGAAATCGACCTTTCTTTTTAAAATGTTGCAAGCATGAAGCGTAGTGTTGTAGTATGACTCATTTATAAGCGAGTTCGATCATTATGGTCGAGTTGTATCGATCACGTTATAGAAGAGAACAAAATGATGCAACTCGACCACCTTATTGATGACGTGACAGAAAGTTTTATAATAAATGTAACAGACTCGGATTCTGAAACTGATTATTCAGAAATAGATAGTGATTAAGAAAGTTCGTTTTTTTTTATCGAAAGTGTTTAATCTTAATTATTGATCACTGTTAATCTAATTTTTTTAATAATATTTTATTGTTGTTATCCGGTTATCAATTATACAAAACAAAAAAATATAGCTTGATCAATAACTAAACATAAGTTTAAACACTAAACTTTCTATTGAAAAACAGGCAAATAAAAGTATCTTGAAGTATCCATTTCCGTCACTACATTTATAAATCCATGCTACTTATGCTACTGATCAATCCAAATTCAAGCTAACAAACTTATTATAAAATAAAAAAGATTGAATCACGATTTTTACCTAATACTCGATTACTCAGGATACAACACTATTTTTACATTACAATAAAATGGCAACCCACCAAATGTCATTTTAGTCCGTCTAATTAAAAATCAGACTATAGTTGATTTTTGGTTGAATTGTTTACTGTCACTAGCCTCACCAGCGCCACCAATTTATCGTGTTTCGACGGACACTTTTAATACAGAGATTGTCCTCCTTATCTCTACGCTCCTTAGACTTAACTTTCCATATATATTATTATGTTTTCAATTCAACTTGCTCTCGCTTAGAGAGTAGCAAAGTAGAGTACTATATTCCTTGAACTCTTGGTTTTGTTTGTTTTTGAGACTTGAGTGATAAGATTTAGTGATGTTCATGTAAAAAAAATATCGATATTTTTATCGATATAATATATCGTATTGTTCTATCGATACTTTGCGATATATATCGTACAAACTACAAATATATCGATATTTTCGATATATCGTAAGTATTTAAGTTTTAACTAGTCTATAATATTAAATATTAGATAGGGTTCAGGTTTATATGAGTAAAACAGAGTGCAGAAACAACTCAAATTTATTTATTTATAAATTCCAATACTTTTTATCAAGACCTTGCAAAAACAAAATGGTTAATTGATCACAAGATAATTAAAACTATGTACATATTGGGGAATTTCATACAAACACTAAAGCATTCAACAATTATCAAAGATTACTATAGTAATCTTAGATAGCACTTAAAAATCACGTTATACTTACAGTATGAATCGTAAACAAAACAAATAACAATAACAATTGTCACAGATATGTCACAGCTTGCTTCTTTTGTACAACTGAATAGTGGCCATTTTTATATATCTTTATGCACACTAACTATATTTACATATTTTGGAAACTGTACAAAAAAACGACAACTTTTATTTATAGGTTATTTTGTACTGATAACGAAGCGAGTAATCACAAACCACAGATTAATTAAAGATATAGTACGAAGCCATAGATCACAAACGTAGGATTCGATTGATGGATTGATCTCTTGTTCCTTTAGTGTTTCGCGACAGATTATAAACAACTACTAGTGCTGCCCTCACGGAGAGTATAAACGGGCTTGAAGAATTTCGTGTCTGCGTTTTGTTATGGCGATCATTTTATAAAAAAAATGAAATGGAATTTCTTCCGATATTTAATATATCGAATGAAATATATCGATTGTATTTATCGATACTAGATGATTCGATAATATCAGATTAAATCGATATATCGCGTACATATATCGATATTTTACGAAATATCGATTTATATCGCGCACCTCTAATAAGATTATTAAGTTTTAGAAATGAAGAAAGTTGTTTTGTTCAAAAGCGCTTCTGAAGATTACGAGAAAATATTCAATGACTGTAATTATGAAGTAATGTTTATAGAACCATTGCAATTTGAATTTAAGAATACGAGTGATTTAAGTGAAAAGCTTGAAAGCCAAGATTATGGTGGTCTGATATTGACAAGTCCTCGAGCAATCGAAGCAGTATCTAAATGTTGGGATCCCTCGAAATTTGTTAAGTGGAATTCAAGACGGAACTATACAATAGGCGAAGCTAGTAGAAAGAAAACGAATCTGTTACTAGGACTAGATCCAATCGGTGCTACGTCTGGCTCGGCCGAGAACTTGGCGAAAATTATTCTTGCAGAAAATGCGGCAAATTCAAAGTTTCTGTTTCCATGTGGCAATTTAGCGTCCGAGACATTACCTAATATGTTGAAGACTAAAAATATTACGGTGGACTCGTTGACTGTATATGAAACTAATGAAAATGAACATTTACGCGAACAATTGATGGAACTTAACAAGTGTGAAACAGATCTATGTTGCGTTACATTCTTTAGTCCATCGGGATGTGAATATGTCCATCGTCAACTACAAACGTTTAATAACAAAATATCAAATCTACCCTACTTTGCTATAGGTAACTCCACTGCTCATAAAATAGAAAATTTAGGTCATGAAATTGCAGGAGTAGCTTCTACACCAAATGCTGAATGTCTTCTTGAAGCTATATTGGAGTATTTTCAAAATAAGTAACAATCATTTTTTATAATTGTTATAGTGATGTATTTTATTTCTAAATTAATTTTATATTCTATTAATTCTATTTTATATTCTATAATATAATAAAAAAATATTTAAACATATTTATTTTATTTAAACATAAATCTACCTACATACTTAACTTATAATAAAATTCATACATAGAAATGAACCACATGTAGGAGTAAGTACAAAAGTATTCAAAACAAGAAAGATGGCGACTATGTCTACGCTCATCATTATACATATAAAATATTTAACACTTATATTAAATCCCATTATTTTAAATCATAGTTTTTTATTAGCACTTGTTACAACTGTTAAAAACCTAGGTATTTTTAAAACATTGCTGCTCATTGCCCTTATTCATAACTTGATTTATAAATAAGGTATAAGTAGTACACTATACAGTATAGCATAGTACTCAGAAGGCCCATCATAAACCATACTATTGAATAATAATTGATTTTAGGACTCATACTTCTTGTTCAGTTGGTTGGGGCCTAACCGGTTCCTGTGTGGGACCTCTTGTAGAATCCAATTTTCGCATTACAGATGTGTAAGTGATTATTGCACTTGTTGTTACCAAGCCGGCGTTTATCGCAGCAAGAGGCTGTAAAGTCACAATAATATATATTACTAGATGCTTCCAGTGACTTCGCCCGCGTAACTGTATAAAAATTTGGCCTCCTTCCACTTGGATCCATTGTGGGGATAAATGGATGTATGACTCTTTTATCGAATAACTATAAATAAATAAATAAAGCCTTTATTTCTGACATTTTTTTTACAATATTTCTAGTTTTTTGTTATACATTTTTCTTTAATTTTTTTATTTTATTTTATTATTCATTTTTCTACTTAGTAACTATATTTGGTTTTCCTTTTCAGTGTCAGCTTGCCTTTTACCGAAAAACTACTGTTAGGATTTGGATGATTTTTGGCAAGCAATTAACTTATTATCTGGATTAACGTAAAGGATACTTTTTATCCTGAAAAAAATTTTAGTTTCCCGAGGGATTGTCTAAAAATATAAAAAACTAGCTGTTGCATGCGACTTCGTTCGCGTATCTTTATAAAATTTAGCCTACGTTACTTGCTGATAATATAGCTTCCCAACAGTGAAATAATTTTTCAAATAGGTCCAATAGTTTCGGAGACTATTCAATGCAAACTATCAAATCTTTCCTCTTTATAATAATAGTATAGATTAATAATGTCAGTTGTACTTTTGTGAAAAACTTGCAGAAACCCCAACCCCTTACAAAGACCGCTGAAATAACAGCATATCTGCTGTTGAGTTTCGGTGAGTGAATAAGAGATGCGAGAGCCCAATCCTTTCCTGCTATGGTCGGCAGCGCACTTGTGGCGTTGCTAGTGTTATGGTCAATGATAGCCACTTACCATCAAATGGACCGCCAGCCTGACTGTCAACCTTAATATAAGAGAAAAATAAATAATTTGTGAGAAATATTGCTAACACACTTGACCTGTTAGCAGCTTCGGTTTGGAAAATGATCACAGAAGTTTATTTTGCTATATTTTCACACTAAAGACAATTTAAAAGTGGGGAAATATAATTTTTTCCTAATTTTATTTTTAATTTAGATAATAAAAAAGTGTTGCTGTTGGATTTTGGTGCATAAGTAAGGAATCCAGGTACAATTTTTCTGGATACCTGGATTCATATCAGGATTGGCAGTTAATTTGCATTTCCTTTCAGTGAATACCAAAGTGTAAGTAGTACCTATTTACCAATAGGTTTATTGACCCTTTCACCTTGGTAAATGTCTACTGCTCTGCAGCCGAATTTAAAAAAAATAAAATAGGCAATTATCTATTCATACTCCATGCATGTAATCAATGGCACTATTCATCACGCAGATGGTCAAACTCAAAACTGCTGTAACCAGAAGTAGGACGCCCATGACTGTTGACAGTATTATGTCCTGAAACAGTAATATCAATTGCTTATGTTATGTTTTCGTTGGTTACCAAATGGGGCTTGGATATGTTTTGGTGAAAGCACAGACCTGTTTCTTATTTAGGGTTTAACTGTATTCAATCAAATTATTACCTATCTAATGAACAACCTTCATCTTAATGAACGGGACTGTAAAAATAAGTACTATATTGTGTTTCGGTGCGGGAGCATTTTACAATGTCGCGTGATCCGATACAGAGCCCATCTTGTCCTTGACCCTATATTATTATGCATCTCCTAGTCAGTACCATAGCTTGCCCTAAATGGGAAATTAAAAAGGCAGCATGTTTCTAAACGCAATTGCATTTGGACTGTATACAGATTCAAAGAGTTCATATCTGAACTTAATCATTACATTCATAAAAAAATGGAAAAAGTATTTTGAATACTGACTGTAAATAACCAGATTTGTGGAGCATACAATGGTAGTCCAAGTGTCGCCCCCACATACAACAAAGCCATAATGAACCCGCAAGCCAGTGCTACAGTAGCAGCACTGGCCACAAGCCCAGATGGAACACTGCTACAGGAACCACCGGTCAGGAATAATATCGCTGATATTATACATACTATCTGTAACAAAATATGAGACTTATCTGCGGCGACAGTGTCATCAATACCAATAATTAATCTGTAAGGGTTGGTCATGGAGTAAGTTTCTTTGTTTTTAGAGATATCGTGTTTATAGGCTCTATACATGATACTGAAACTAAATTGATGATTTTCTCCGTTGATTTTCTCATAACATCTCGTTCCTCCATAACTCTTAAACGAATAAACTGATTTTCGTGCGGCATCAATCAATCGAGTTCGATACCGTGCCCCAGTAATGACTAATGGTATTTAGTAGATATACATACCTATTTACTTTCGGCAAACATTTACTTAAAATAACAAAGGTGTTTTAATATCTATACCTTAACTTGCTTAATTACATGATGGACGTGTACTTAATATCATATCCTTAATTTGAAGGAACAACGTATGAACGTACACAAGAAATGCAATGCTTCTCATTTCTATCTCAATATATGGTCACATTCCACAGATAGGATTACCTATCTGTGGAATGTGACCATATATTGAGATTAACAGATAAAATTTTATCTGTATTAACTGGTATTAACAGATAAAATTATTTTTTTATTATACTATAATACAAAATGTGAATGAATAAGGAATGAATCCATTCAAATGTAAAATAGATGTATCTGGTGCTTGTGACATTTAAAAAAAAATACATATACATACATAACTTACTATTGAACCTAAAACTAGAAACCTTAAAAAAATATTAATTACGTATTTTTCATTATATACTTACAACTGATAAAACTTTGAGGGTTCCTTCGGCGGATAAAAATATATCATTTTCTTCATAATATTCACGTAATGAATCATTTGCAGTAGTGGCACCCATATTTTATGCCCTCGCAAGGGTAACCATTTTTTTTATAAAACATTTATATAAACACTGTTATTCAATTAAAGAAACAAAAATGTGAAATTAAAATCTTTACGTAGATAAGAATATATCTGATAAGATAAGTAAATACTTAATTGATAATTATATTAGTTGGTCAATAAACATTGACTTTTATCATTGATGGAAGCAGTGATTTCGATAAATAATTGATAATTTTTATTTGTAAGTAGATTAAAAGATAGATTAATAGATTCCCCTTTCATCAATCGGACATACAGACGTACGGCTGGTTACCATTCTCATCTTGTCGATATCCCTTTATTTCGAAACAAGCGCTTTAAAACATTCTTTATAATGCGCACTGCCAAGGTTTGGAACTCCCTGCCGGCGTCTGCATTTCCAAGCTCATATAACATAACCCAGATCTTTTCAAAGTTCGAGTGAATAGGCATCTTCTGGATGAGCTCGCTCCATCATAGGCCTCATCTTCGCTACACATCTGGATGTTGGCCAAGAGCAAACCCATCTGTAATAAAAAATAAAAAAGTAGCTGTGTATACGTAGGCATTAGGTAGGAGGTACTATAAAACTTTTTATTTGAAGTGAAAACTTCTTCAGTCCCGTTGGGCACTTTTGTATGGGGAATTTAAAATTTAGCAGTTATTTTTTTGTGTAATCCTAAATACTTCTATGCTCTTAATTGCAGTCATAAATTTTGTAATTAATTGTGTAAGTTTTGAATTAAAAAAATGTGTGTCAGCTCCGACGCACTACTGAAGTTCACTCCTTCCTTACCTTACAAACGATTATAAAATACCATAATAAAAATTATAAAAACATTTATCATAACGATTTTATATCAGCGCCATCTCTGTTCGCAAGGATTTATTATTACGTAACATAGTCTAGTTTCAGTGATATTGTGTAGATGGCGTAATATCTCTGAAATTTGAGATAATCTAAAATATTCGAAAATAGAACGTAACGCATACCGTGTGACAATTTCGATTTTACTTCCATAAATTTTCATACCCCGGGCTTATATATGAAAATCGACTCCAAAAATAAAATTAATATTTTTGCATAGTTATTATTTTTATTGTCTGTACCCTCCTTAATTTTTATATTACCATTTTTGACAGCTTTTTGTTTCGTCAGATTTTTGTAGTACCTATTCCGACCTATTCTGTGTGTTATAATTTGACACCTCTTTGACACCATGTTACAAAAAGTGATGGCATGTCAAAACTAATGACAGAAAACACTGACAAAAAGAGAAAATGGCTGTCATCGGCAGAATTCTGTCAGGATTTTCTTCTTGCCAACGCATTAATTTATTTTCTATAACACGATATAACAAAAGGAATTTAAGTAATTGTTCGGTCTTTTATGCCACGTCCTTGTGTCACACTCGATATAATAAATATATATCACTTAGCCATTATTTCTCTACATCTAAATACAGTGTTTCATCAGGAAACAGGTGATAAATCTTTATTTATTCTCTTAAATAGATTAAAGTACTACTATTACTCTATAAAAGAAGTGCTAAATACCTTCCTAGCTTACGGTTCAGTTTAGTTTTTGTAGTAGTGTGACGGCTTTATGTTCTAAACTTATAATAATAAACGACCGGTATTTGTATGTATTGTGAACACGGGATATGATTATTATGAATGAATGACCGGCATAAACTGCGGTCATAAATAAACGAATGACGCGGCACATCATCCGGAGAGGATCGTTATTTAAAATGAATAATAAAACAAAACTGTCATAAATGTCATACACACTACGATTATTTTTTATATTATTCTCATAGAATCGCTCATTCAACTGATTCAACGTTTTCTATGCTTCTTGGGGAGTCGAGTAACAGTGCAAAATAATGGGTGATAAACTTATTGTTTTTATAATATTATGTACTATTTCAAATGTTTTTCCTTCTAGCCAAATCAGAACAATGGCTGGTTTAAGTCCTCTCGATCCGTCTTCTTACTCAAGACCTGGTAAATTACATTTTTATTTGTACTTTTTTATTCATACTCATTTTTAAAGAAATAAACTATGTTACTTTTTGATTAAGTAATATAATACTTTTGTCAAATTTATATAATAATATGGGCCTCTTTCACAAACTACATGTAAAGTTTTGATTAGTTACTTTTAGAAATCATTTTCTCTTATATTGAATTATGCACTTGGTTTACTGCTTCATTCAATAGCTGATTTTTTCAAATTATTTTCCATTTAATGTTTGGGACGTTTACCGTACAAACAAAGGTATATCAGCTCCATTATCCCCGGTTACCGGTGACTTTAAATGACAGTTTGGCCTACTTGACGTTTGTGAAAGAGGCGCTAATAATAATAAAGTACCATCTCAAAAATTAATTAAATTTTTATATTTTAGTGCATTTTATTGTCATACTAACTGGTGCCCGCAACTTCGTCCGCGTTCAAAATGTTTTATAGCCTAAAAGCTTTTCTTAATAAATGAATTATCCAACACAAAAAGAATTCTTGAATTCAAACCAGTACTTTCTGAGATTAGCGCGTACAACCAAACAAACAAACAAACTCTTCAGCTTTATATATTAGTATAGATATCTACTAAAGTCCTCTTACTCTTCATAAATTTAAAACAATTTATGTGTTTCTTTCAGAAATTGCCATAATAAAACACATATCACTCAACCTGAATGTTGCATTTGAAAACAAAACTCTAAATGGCTCTGCTGTTTTGGATATTGATGTTTTGGAGGATTGCAATGAGTTGGTAAGATTTATAGGTAACAGTAGCCTGTTCATATACTAACGATTCAATGCTAAACCAACAAAAGTTTGCATAAATAACAATTGCATAATAACAACAATTTAAGAGCACACTGCGTTTCACACTTCACACTAAAGATATATGTAATATAATATTTAGCCCATCTGGTGTCAGTAGTGACACTCTTACAGAAAACCACAGTAAATACTCTCATAAATACTTAGTAGGATAATAAGTACTTAGTACTTACAACTCCATAATTCTAGACCAAAATCACAAATTAATTTTCAGATATTGGACAGCAATCAGTTATGTATAGAATCAGTTCAATTGGAAGATGATTCGGAATTGGAATATATGGAGGATAACTTAACACCTAAGCTATATGGTACGAAGTTGACAATAAAACTACCAAAGCAGCAAACAAATGGAGATAAGTAAGTTTTTTTAGACTTATCACTACATATTATAAAGCAAAGTCATCCGCCGTGTCTGTCTGTGTCTGTTCGAGATAAACTCAAAAACTACTGCACCGATTTTCATGCTGTTTTCACCAATGGATAGAGTGGTTCTCGAGGAAGTTTTTAGTATATAATTTACAAAGTTACGCGGGCGAAGTCGCGGGCAGCAGCTAGTCTAAATACAAAAATTAAAGTTAGAGCCTTTTTGCGAGATATGCGAAATTTATTGATTGTTTGATTGTTTAAACTTTTAAACTTTAAAGTTATTACATTAAATAACGTGTAATGTTAGTACGCGACATCACCTACGTAAAATATAGCCTATGTTATAAATATCGTTCCAGTAGTTTTTTTAGTTTATTCATTACAAACATCCAAATCTTCTCTATTTATAATATATAAATTAGAATACACGTAACAGTCTTTTTTTATTGTTACAAGAAACTATGTTAACTTCAATGAAGAATGTTGCGAAGAAACTGAAACAAACATTCCCACTAAACATACTCAATCAACACAAGTACCGGGAACGTTTTCGCTTAACTTCACCGGACACGTTTATGAGATTGTCGAGGATGATTTAAATGCTGATTATCAAGTGACGAAAGTTGGAGAATCGTGTAGAAATCCAACAAAGTCGTCCCAGATCTGTTCTTGTAAAAAATATACAAAGTAAGGTCTCTATTACTTTTGGTTAGTCATTAAAAAATAAAATCTTTTTTTAAGTTTGAGTAAATCCTTCACTTGTTCTAGTGTTTTTATGTTTAGTGTTTTATAATTTTTTTTATGTTTTAATGTTTTATTGCAGGCTAAAAATTAAAATAATTTATAAGACGTCCCCAAATGCCACTGCTTTACAATGGTTGGAGCCCAGTCAGACGTCGGGGAAGAAATTCCCTTATCTATTCAGTCAGTGTCAGGTGAATATAGTCATTTTACCTTGAATTTTCTAACACATTCAGCCCCATCATGGAAGCCGATAAGCATCTGATACCTATATACCTACAACTGATATGCACGGGACGCCCATCTTATAATTTCTGAGGTTATAAGTTTGACATCTGTGTATGTGTGTATATATGTGTATGTCTATGGAATCGCAACTTCCAAAGGGATGGATCGATTTTGATTCGTTTTTTGTTTGTTTGAAGACTGACATGGTCGAGACGGTTCTTAACTATAGTTTATGGAAGTTCAGGCGTTTGAAAACATTCCCTAGTTGTCGAAGGGATTTTACTAAATTCCACAGGTTCTATTGATTTGAAATTTGGTGTAATGTTAGATCAGTGGTATTTTCATGACATGGTAACCTTGACCTGATGTTGCAGCATCAAGTAGTCCGCGGAATACCCGACTCCTTAGCAACTTACAGCACATATAATAGCGTCTTTTGTTAACCGACGAAAAAAACGGAGTTGGTTTTCAAGTCGACCGTATATATGTTTTTTTTTTTTAAATTACATAAAGCAAATTTAATTAAATAAAGAGTGATGCGCGGCGGCGACTCAAAATTACTTAGGTATACTTACATTAGTTGAACTTTAAATTTAATTAGTTAAATAAAATTATTTTTTGCTTTTCAGTTTTTTCGGTGGTTTATTTTTTTTGTTAAAAAGTTTTTATTTCATTAGATAGTCCAGGATTAGTTTATAACTTTAAAAATCTATAATAAACTGGGTTATAATATACCTTTATAAAGGTATATTATAACCCAGTTATTATTATTATTAATTATTATTAATTATGTTTAGATTTATAACCTGTAATAAATATTTATTTTATTAGTATAGTACTAGCGACCTCCCAGCATCGCACAGGAACAAACTTAATTGTTCCTGGGGGAGACGCGAAAAGCGACTTCAAATTGTAATATGTAATGTAAAGATTATGTTGTCAGTAAAGCAAACATTAAAAAATATCGCCATCTCAATCTCATTTTATGACTTACAGCCTATACACGCAAGGTCGATTGTGCCTTGTCAAGACACACCCGCCGTCAAGTTTACATACGACGCGGAGATCACAGCCCCCGAAGAGTTCACGGTACTAATGAGCGCTCTCCGTGGAAAGAGCGCAGGAGTCAAGACCGCCTTCACGCAGCCTATTCCTATACCTTCGTACCTGTTGGCATTGGCCGTAGGCGTGCTAGAGTATAGGAGATTAGGACCTAGGTGAGTGGATCTTATGTGCTAAGAAATAAAGTTGCATGTCGATTGCGTTTCTCAGAAAATTTCTTTATTATTGTGACAATTATTCAACAAGCAGCCGTGTGTGGTTGACGTTTTTGAATGCCAAACAGTGTATTGCAAATTTTATTAATACTTACAACGTATGGAGTACAATCAGATCAAAGTTTTTATAACATTTTTATGTTACCAGTGTAAAATACATTGGTATTTTAGAGTAACTAGGACATAAGATTTTATGTTTTTTTTTTTTTTTTAATATTATTATAATATCTAAATTTAATAAAATTATATCAGTACTAATCCATACTAATATTATAAAGTTGTATGTTGTATAGTTTGCATGGATGTATGGATGTTTGTTACTCTTTCACGCAAAAACTACTGAACCGATCACCATGAAATTTTGCATACACGTTGTCTGGGACACCAGATAGGACATAGGGTACCTTTCATCCAGAAAAAAGGACTATTCCCGAGGGATCATCTAAAATAAAATAAAAAACTAACGCCTGGCCGAAGTGTTGTAGCTTGTAGCACTTGTAGCAACAAGTGGTGAAGCGTTATATTGCTTACTAGCTGGTGCCCGCGACTTCATTCGCGCTGAAAAAGAAAAAAGTAGCCTATCCTGTGTCCTGTACGTCTAAATGTTTATCTACCAAGTTTCATTTAAATCAGTTAATTCGTTTCAGAGTTATGGAGGAGCATACATACAATACCTACACTTAGAGATTTATTATTAGTATTGATATTGATTTTTTTATTTTTCAACCCAGACCAATTCGTGGGCACCAGCTAGTCAATACTAATAATAAATCTGTAAGGGTTGGTCATGGAGTAAGTTACTTTGTTTTCAGAGATATCGAGTTTATAGGCTCTATACATGATACTGAAACTAAATTGACCATTTTTACAATGTTTTTCTGTATGTATGTATGTTCCTCTATAACTCTTAAACGAATTAACTGATTTTCACGAAACTTGGTAGACAAACATTTAGACGTACGGGACACAGGATAGGCTACTTTTTTCTTTTTCAACGCGGACGAAGTCGCGGGTGCCAGCTAGTTTATAAATAAAGTAAAGCCTAGGCGTTGTTTAATAAATAAGAAATGTTATATCAATTATTATTGTGACAGGTCTTTGGTGTGGGCCGAGAGGGAAGAAATTGAACGTAGTGCATGGGAGTTTGCAGACACCGAGAAGTATCTTCAAGCGGCCGAGAAACTTTGCGGTCAGTACCAGTGGAGTCAATATGACCTTCTGGTGTTGCCACCTTCCTTCCCCTACGGTGGCATGGAGAACCCGTGTCTTACCTTTGTCACCCCCACTCTGTTGGTGAGTGCTTTCTTCTCATGTGCACGCCCCCGGCTTGGCATGGGTGCAATTTTTTTTTAGCAATTTTTGTGTACATAACGCTGATTAAAAACTAAAGGGCCATAAAACAAAAAAATCCAAAAATGTTTTTATTGCATAAATACAATCAAAATCCTTCATATTATAAGTTGCAAAAAGACTTATGGTTGTTTTATTCCATATTTAGTATATTTTGATCATTTTTTATATATTCAAAAGTAACATAATATGCTTATTTATATCTCTTCTAGTATTCAGTTTATTATAAAAGTACTTAAAACATTTAATGCTACTTAAAAATACGCTTCTAACGATGTATAATATGCATATATTTGATACATATATCTAATAAGAAAAAAATAGACAAAAAATAATTTTCGATTAGCTCTCCTGTAAAAAGTGTAATTTTGATTTGTGGCCCTTTAGTTTTTAAGCAGCGATAAGTCTATTGCATTTCGTCACAGACAACCATGGAAAAACAGAATGTCTGTTTTAGTGTTTCAGTGAGCGAATAATGGATGCAATAGCCTATTTTACCTATCCCTTTCTAATCTTTTATCCTTGATTCTACTATGGTCTGCACGGCAGTACACTTGCAGCACCTGTGTGGAGTTGCTTGTGTTATAGGCGACGGTAGCCACCTACCATCAAGTGGACCGTCAGTCTGTCTGTCGACTTTAACCATCAAACTACTACAACATGGAACACGCGTGCCATACAAAACACTACGAATTTTATGGAACATTTAAAAGTGACATATGCGTAGAGCATGAACTGTCATTTAAAACAAAACAAACAATAATAAGTACGTAATTTAAAGAAAATGTGACTTTACGTCAACCCATTAGAGTTTAAAATGAAATAGTAGAAATTGATCGTTACTACCTTTTACCGTTGACGCGTGAAGGCAAGAGTCCGCCATGATTCTGTCAAAGGCGTTCTTTTTATGTGCCGCTTTGGCATTTGTGACGCAAATTCCATTGTAGTATTTCGATGACTTTAACATAAATATTTTTTTTTTTTAATATAAATGCTAAAAATAATTTATGAAACTACTAACTTTTTTCCTTAAATTGACAAAATATTACGTTAATTTGTTTTTTACATAACATAAAAGATTTTCAATTTGAATTTTTTTTTCAGGCCGGGGATAGAAGTCAAGCGGACGTGATTGTCCACGAGATAATGCACAGCTGGACTGGAAATTTGGTCACAAACAGAAACTTTGAACATTTCTGGCTGAACGAAGGTTTCACTGTGTTTTTGGAGAGAAAAGTTGCCTCCTCTCTTATCGCCGATTCAACGGAGGCAAAGAAAAGTAGAGATTTCCACAGTCTATTGGGATTGCAAGAGCTTAGTGAAACGGTGAGTTATTTATATGTATTTTCATTTACATACTTGCTATTACTGTATTATTACTGTATCACATTCTATGTGAACTCATTTTTATTTTGCGATCAAAAGCAACACAAGATGGCAATTTTTCAAATTTTTATTAAAATGCCTATGTATACTGGGACATACAGTACTATATTGTATTCTTTTTTCATTGATCAAAAAGGTTAACAAACAATTCACGATATAGAACTAAACAAACAATACGAACAAATTCTAAATGAGTAAATCACTGAGTCGACTCTCTTTGATATAATGCCTAATGTACAAATCCCATCTTTAAAACAGTCCAGTGACCATGGCGATTGGTGACGCTATATTTGTTTATATTTAAGATCAATAAAAAAAGAATAGATCATAGTGTAGTACGTGCAATATTGTATTGTCTGTGTTGCATCGCTTGCAGGTGAACGATCACCTCGGCGTGAATAGTCCCCTGACAAATTTGGTGCCCAGTTTGAAGGGCGTCCATCCGGACGACGCGTTCTCTCGCGTGCCCTACGAAAAGGGATCTCTTTTCCTCAGATATTTGGAGGACACTGTCGGGGGCCCCGGTAAGACTGTGAGCATTCTTTATTTTTTTTAGGTAAACGTTGAACTAGGCGAAGCCAATCCTCTCACGAAGCTCGTTGTGGACTTGAGAGGAATGCATCCCGACGATGCGTTCTCGACCGTCCCGTACGAGAAGGGTTCGTTGTTTCTGAGATACATTGAGAATTTGGTCGGTGGACCGGGTAAGATTATAGAATGTCTTTAAAATTAAAATTACGAAGTAGTATATTTAGGGTGGATTGCACCGTAGGCTTTTGGTTATTGCTACCGTCAAAATTAACTATAGCGGTAACTTCAACGATGACAGTTGAAATTAACAATTGCATGTTGCACCATATTGTTCGTCACTGTCAAAGTTAAAGGAGTTGCCATTAAAAAATAATGTAATTTTCCTAGATTGTAGTAGTAATATTATTTTAATATGGCAACATTCAAAGTCAAATGTCTCAAAACTGTAACAGTTGACTTAGCAATAACATTAACAATGACCGGCGAATTTCTAGCGGTTATTGCTATCGTTAAGTTATGACGTCATTTTAACCGTTGTAAAAATGGTGCAACGCTTACTATGCTTAAACGAAGATTTGACGGCTGGTTTGGATATAGTTAGCTGGTGCAACCCATCCTTAGTTGAATCAGTTACTCATTTGTTGTTTACTCATTAATTTCTGTAGATCTAGTTCATATTATGTAGGATAATATTGGTCATACTCATATTCAATATTCGCCAAAAAAAGGGCTCTATGGTATTTTCAAGAAGAAAAAGAAAAATGAAGTCGCAGGGTTGCACGTCACAAGTGAAAAAAAAAAACTTAATATCTCAATTTTATTATGAACTAGCTGTCTTCGTCCGCGTTGAAAAAGAAAAAAGTAGCCTGTTCTGGGTCCTGTTACGTCTAAATGTTTATCTACCAAGTTTCATGAAAATCAGTTAATTCCTTTAAGAGTTATGGAGGAACATACATACATACAGAAAAAAAATCTAAAAATGGTCAATTTAGTTTCAGTATCATGTATAGAGCCTATAAACACGATATCTCTGAAAACAAAGTAACTTACTCCATGACCAACCCTTACAGATTTATTATTAGTATTGATTTGCAGCGCTCATCTACGATTTAGTCGTAGAACATTAACCACAGCGCCATCTAACGTCGAAGATCTAACGAAGAGTTGCAACTGCAGATTTGTTTCAAACAAAAGAGTATGTTTACCTTTTAAATTGCAGCGGTGTTTGACGGTTTCCTGAGATCGTACCTGAACAAGTTCCAAAAGAAATCTTTGGACACAAACGAGTTTAAGGAGGCCCTTTTCGAATATTTCAACAACGATAAGGAGAACAGTGACAAGTTGAAGGCAATCGATTGGGACTCGTGGTTGTACACGAGCGGTATGCCTCCGATTATTCCAGAGTAAGTGAATATTAATCAATACAATTCAACACCATTTTAATTCGGAGTTCAATTCAACGTTATATACCTGATTGAAATGAATATAAAAAGAAAAACTCGTCTGTACAATTTTTAATTACAAGTGATAAAACTTAAAATTTAACAACTGGAAACAATATTGGATAATAACGGATTGGATGTTTGTTAATCTTTCACACAAAAACGGCTCAACAGATTTGGATGAAATGTGGCACACAGATAGTTTATTTTCAGGAAACCTATTTCTACCTTGGAAAAATTCTCAAGGTATCATTTAGAAATTTAAAAAAAATGGGTGGTCTCGTCACAGCGATAAAGGTGTCAGATTAGGTCTGAGAAAACTCAGGTGTTATTTGTTTCATTTTTCAAAGCAGATGAAGTCGCGGGCACCACCTGGTGTGTAATTATAAAATGATTATGGAACATTTTTTTTTTTTTCAATTTCAGCTACGACACATCAATGACGAAGGCTATTTCCTCCCTCGTAGCAAAAATATCAAACGACACTCCTCTTTCGTACGAAGACGTGAAGGCGTTCACACCGCATCAAATCATCAATCTTCTCCAAGAGCTCATAGACAGGCCGCCGTTGTCTATGGACAAGGTGCGTCAATTGGGAGAGGCGTACAAAGTGAACGACAGCAAAAACAGCGAGATTCAATACAGATGGATACGGTTGTGTATAAGGAGTAGAGATTTTGATAAATTGGACGATGCCTTTGAGTTCGTGAACAATGTGGGTCGAATGAAGTACGTGCGACCAATTTACAGAGACCTCTACGCGTGGGAAGAGGTGCGACAGCAGGCCATAGACAATTTCCTAAAACACGAACAGTGCATGATGCACGTGACTGCGTACACGCTTAGAAAAGATTTACACTTGAATGAGTAACGCAAACGTCTTGTTAGAACTTATGTACAATAATATCTAATAGTGTGAATAAAATTATTCATTTTCAATATTTTTTGCTTTATTTTTTATGTTATTATATACTTAAGTATAGTATTTTATATTAGATTAGTTTTTTTTATATGTATATTTCTTATTGAATAAACTTTGAACCTTATATTCATATGTTTTATTTATAAAGTCAGACAACGTTTGAACCGTTATTCGCCATGAATAGAGTTAAAAATGACTTTAGGGCCTTCACTCACAGCACCTGCCGTTACAATCCCATACGGATCGTTGAATCGGATTCACTTGCTTGTTTACACAGGTTCACTGGCTCTGATCTGATCATCCATTCATTTTACTTTTAGATTGCATTTGAGACGGTGACATGAAAAAATACACCACACTAAATGGGGTCTTCGAAAAGATAATGAGTGCTGATGAGCAATATCACGATTGACATTGCAATAATAAGAATATATGTTAAACCTACGAACGCGTTGAGATCTATTAGTTTACAATTTGAAGACATGAGTGGATGAAGGTGATATGTCGCATTTTTGGGTTTTCTCGTTTTTTTGCATTGATGAAGGTAATATGTCCACATGAATGACTACAGACATTAAGATAGTCGATTTAAGACATTTTTGGAAAATAAAAAGTTGAAAAAGGTGTTATGTACAGTTAATTTTAAAAAGCAAAAGTGCAGAAAAGTTTTCTTTTGTTAATGGAAGAATGAGCTATTTTCACTTTTTTTTTAAATTAAATAATACAATAGTTTAATTGCTATCATATCATTAATATTTTAGGTTGTTTACACAATTTTGCATCATAATTTAGTACAAAAATCATTTCCTTGGCGACTTATCTCAAAAACTAAAATAAAATTTTAACCTCGATTTATTCAAAATTGGAATTATGCGACATATCACCTTCATCCACTCACGTCTTCATTTGAATTATAGCTTGACAAAGAAATTAAAAAGTGGCAATACTTTTAACTAGTGTCCTCTCTTTCTTACCAGCGTCATGGTTAAAACGTGACAACACTACAGTATTGCCACTTTTTAATTTGTTGGCTATCAAAGTTTCGTTATGATTATATGCATAATCAAGGATTTATTATATATCTATTTTAAATGAAACAATAATATAATTAAAAAGTAATATATATTAGAAATACTGTCAATTCAAAATTGGCTACATTAGTATCTACTATTTAGTTTGTGGCATACATTAAAACTAGTATTTACTAGTCTGTGCGACGCAATTGACAATTTCATATATAAAATTTTATTTATACTCTGTTTCTTTTTTCATAAAAAATAAATATAACCTAAATTAGTTGTTACGGTTTTCTTGTTATTATTACGTTTTATTTTATTAAGTAATAAATATACTTATTTTATATAAGTAACATTTTGAAAATGTCTGCTGCAAAAAGGGTGCAGGTATATATTTGTATTTTCGTTGATTTTGACTTAATTATGACAAAAATTTTATTACAAAATAATGAACATTTTCAGCAATGGGCAACTTTTGCAAGAACTTGGCATATATTCGATTGTAAGTGGCAAGATCCTTACGAATCGGCTGAGCTCATCTCTAAATACTTAAAGGGACGACATAAGCCAATATATCACCCAATGAATGATTGTGGAGACGTTGTAGTGTGTATAAATAGTCGTGAAATTGCCCTTCGCGGCGATGACTGGAGGAAGAGGGCTTACTTCCACCATACTGGGTATCCTGGTGGTGCATCTTGGACTTTAGCTTGGGAATTGCATAACAAGGATCCAACAATGGTATAATTATATATTTTCATTATTCTTGTTCTAACAATAATATAGACAACTGTATTATTGTCTTCACCCAAATAATTACAACTAAAATAAAACGGTGTTATTATAGTAACAGAAAATTTTCATATATTTGTTACATTGAACAGTCATATACATTTCTTTTTTATTAATAAGCAATAGACAAAACATACATACCGAATCACAAAAAAGTTTACGCATAACAATTCTACTAACATTATAAATGTGAAAGCTTGTGAGGATGTATGTTTGTTAAACTACTGGATGGATTTCAATGAAATTTGCCACACAGATAGTTTACTACCTACATTAACATATAGGATAATTTTTTCCTGAGGGACTCTGAACTAATATAAAAAACTACCCGCTGCCCGCGTAACTTTGTAAATTATATACTAAAACCTTCCTCGAGAACCACTCTTATCCATTGGTGAAAACAGCATGAAAATCGGTGCAGTAGTTTTTGAGTTTATCACGAACAGACAGACAGACGCGGTGTAGGACTTTGTTTTATAATATGTAAGGATTGGTCGCCATGGTGTCACCACCACCTATCATGTTTTATTAAATGTAGATTTGTGTCTGTTGCAGACCATATTATTAATGTTTTTTAATATTTCCAGATTATAAGGAAAGCAGTATACAGGTCAATGAAAGGTAACCTATCCAGGCGTCACACTATGGAGAGGTTATTAATATATCCAGGAGAACAGGTTCCCGCAGATATTATGCAGAATGTAACAAATCAAATTAGACAATTGCGTCTCGTACCAACAAGACTGGATCACATCCCGGAGGAACTGGTTAAATCTTATCCGAAAGTGATGGAATATCCAGATGACTATGTTCTTAAATAATAATAACTTCATGTGTGTAGTTTAATTAGTGTTAGATTAATAAAATAATAATGTTGAGCAATATTGTTTAATTAAATCCTATAAAAATAACTGAAAAAAAAATAACATTAAATAAATCTTAATAGGAATAACAGACTAGCTGTTGCCCGCGACTTCGTCCGCGTTCATAATGTTATATAGCCTAAAGCCTTCCTCGATAAATGGACTATCCAACACAAAAAGAATTTTTCATTTCGAACCAGTAGTTCCTGAGATTAGCGCGTACAACCAAACAAACTTCAGTTTTATATAATAGTATAGATTAAATTGCAATTTTAAATACCCTTTTTTACAAAATTGATAGAAACGGAATTTTGTTTTATAAAAATCTTAATGAAACTAGCTTTAATCAATTTTTATAATACTAGTACAGGGATACTGTATTATTAATGATAAGTACCTGAGAGTACGAGCTGCGCTCGGTGGACTTAAGATCGTCACAATAATTGCATTGTTACTATTGGATGTAAACTGAACTTATTCATAATCATATATCGCCATAAATGAAATTATGAGGTAACCTGTTTATCATCATCATCGGCAACAGTAGAAGTATTAGCAAAATTTACGAGATATGGCGCTTTATTAAATAAAACAAGGAAGGTTTTTATAAATAATCCGGGAGCGGGTCGATAGTAGACTTAACTTAGTTATAAAAGAACAAACAACACAAATTTAAACATTTAATATTGTTCAAATAACAGCAATCACAATGATTACTTACATTCTAAAAATTTGCATTCATTTGCAGATCACGAGCCAAATTATCTGGATTTACTAGTCTGATTTTTTCCAATTCGGATGGAGCTATTTTGATCGTTCCCAAAGGAGTCTCTATAATCTTAACTTTATCAATAGAGTCTTCTACTGCTACGTCAACGACTCTTACAGCTTCTGGGTTGACTTCTGGCATATCCTTGACAGCTTCTTCGGGTATAATTTCGAAAGCATTGACCACATTTACAGCTTCGATTGGCGCATCAGAAATCTCGGGAGCTTCAACTACCTTTACTGCTTCCTTTACGTGCAAAACTTCTTCCATTTGAGGTACATTGCTTCGCAAAAATGGTTTATTGTATTTAACATCATGAAGGAAATTATGTAGCATGCCTTCTGGAATCGCTAACCTGATACTTTCTAACTCGGATGGTGCTATTTTGGCATTATCAATAGATATTTCGTCAGCTACGTCGACAACGCTTACAACTTCTGGAATGTTCTTTTGAGCTTCTTCCGCGACATCTTCTAAAGCATTGACTACTTTCACTGTTTCAATCGGAGTACCAGCGACCTCGGGAACGTCGACAACTCTGACTGCTTCCTTCTCAAGTGAGCTGCTTTCGAATTGTGGCAAGACAGATTCTGGTAATCTGACAGCCTCTGGCATGCCGTTAGCAACGGCCAGGAACGCAATCGCAATAAGCAGTTTCATGTTTCTAGAAAAGTATGAGTTTTATATAAAAGCAAAACACTCTTGATGCATTAATAATTATGTTTTAATGATAACTAGGTACAATAATGACACCTACAAAACACGTAAACATAATTTTCAAGATAGATATTAGCTCGACAGAATTGCAATAATCTCAAGTTTTTATCCACTGTTAAAAACAACTCTTTAAACAGCTACACTGTTTATTTTCCACCACTTCATATGTTTCAATAATAAATAAACATTAATTTATTGATTTCATAAAATAAATAAAATTGTTACTCACCTGATTAGTTATATTACTGCAATAAAATTATATCTGATAAGAAATAGTATTCCCTTATATACTTAAGTAGACTACAATCATTTGTTGATATGATAAACATATTAAGGCGACTATCGCATCAAGCCGATTTGTCCACGTAAGTTGTATTTTGATTAAAAAAAATATTCATAAAACGTTGGTTTTGGGAATTAACATGACCGTTGTGTTCGCTTGTCTTCTGATTATATTATAAATCGTCTTATCAGTCATGCTATTAATATTATAATGCGATATTTTGTATGTTTGTTCCTCAATAACTTGAGGATTTGGATAAAATTTGGCACACAGTTAGTTTATTACCTGGATTAATGGTTCTTCATTTATTTCTCACTTCTATCAACCGATAATCGTCCAAATAAAATCCAAATATATATTTCAAGTTTTCTATCTTAAAAGTGAAATGAACTTATTTTTTTAACTGGATTAGTGAAGTAAAATTAAATTTTAATTAATTTTAGTAAATAACTAAAATTTAAACATAACAATTGGGTAAAGATTGTTAAAAGTATAAAAAAAACTAATAAATAGAATAAGAAATCAACATCACTTTATTCAATAATTATTCATCTTTTCCAATACATTGAATTACCGCTAAATATATTTGGCAATATAAAAAATAAGGGATACATAACTACCTAATAACATTAACTAACATAATATTTTATATACATTTTTTTTGGAATATAATATATATATTTTTTTATTATTTACCTAACATACTCGTAATGATAAAACGAATGACTATAAAAATAAACAAAATCTTAAACACCTTAACCCTTAGAAGATAGATAGTAAAATAAATGGAAAAGTGTTGGTCTAAGATCCAAAGAGCGGTCGTACTTCATCCATCTGTTTGCCAGACGAAAAGTATATTTTTATCAATTGTTATCTATGAGAAAATAAATAGCAATTGTGTTGCCTATGCCTATGAATATTTTTAATAAAAAAAAAACTAGCTACTATACTGCGTCCTTCTTTGTTGCACTGCATAGTACGCTTAATGCTTCTCTGTCTTACATCTTTGCTTGCTCCGATTTTCAAATTATAAAATTAAAGCTTCAACAGCATTTTAATTGCCCTCGAAATTGCGTTCATGAATTGCATGTCTTTGAAATTTGAAAATCGGAGCGAGCAAATATGTGTGACAGAGAAGCAATAAGTGTACTATGCAGTGTAACAAAGAAGGACGCAGAATAGCAGCTAGTTTTTTTTTTAATTAAAAATATCCATGAGCATATCTTAATAAGCAACACAATTGTTATTTATTTCCTCAAATAACAATTGATAAAATATATTTTTCGACTGGTAAACAGATGGGCGAAGGACTACTTCTCTTCGGATCCTGTACTATGTCAACAAAAATTGCAGTCAAAGCGTATATTTTGAAGTAAAATTAATTCACAAGAACACCGAAATTAAGTTAGGTAACAATAATATTGATTAAATTTTACAATAATTCGGAACAATTAGAGATAATAATATATATTTTATAAGTCTTCACATTTTGAATGTTGCGCTACGTTACCTAAACAGCCTCCATTTTTATGCCACCAGAAAAAAAGCTGGTTTACGAGGAGAATAAACATAAATTTCTATAGGACAATATCACATACACACATAATAAAAATAGGTAGGTATAGTGCGCACGCTAGCTCCGAGGAATCTGTTTTTTGAAGCATTTTTTCATTTTATTAACATTAAAAAATATCCTCTAAAATAATTCCTTGATCACTTAATATCGATAAAACTGCACTAGATCTTTCAACGTTACTAAAAATTCCTCGAAGATCGCGTGCGCAGTATACACGCTTGGCCACAAAATGATCACGTTAAGAAATCCTTAGATCTCGGTCGAAAAGCTACATTCTATAAATCATTTAGTAATTTAGAACGACTACAAAATCTCCATTCCTATATAATCTCAGAACTTACATCTCTTTTGGCGCTTGCTTTTTCTTTTAATGTATAAATATAACCGATTTTTCGGTCAATTTCAACATTTTCAAAAAAAAAATCAACATTTTTCTAAGCAAATTCCCAAGGGAAATGTTGAAAATGCTAAGGAAATTGTTGAAATAGCCTTGGAAAATGTCGAAATTGAGCGAAAAATGATAGGTATATAATGAGTATCAATCAAGATGTTACATCCAAATAAACCTTTAACGCATTTAATGAATAGCAATGGTTATGTTTTGCACAGACTTAAATTAATAAGGCTCCAAAAATATAAACTTGTGTTTCGTTACAAGTATGTATTATTTTAAAGAGGGTATTTTTCATTTAATGCTGTGAATGGACATATCGATTGCTACTACCCTCACATGACATTGACAACATCACTCTATATTAAACACATTCATTAATTTAAGGTGTTTAGTTTAAAAGAGCCGAGAACTGTTGACCTTGATTTTTACCATGGAAAGTTTATGAAGCCTTCAGTAATCACGAAGACTTTAGAAGAGCCTTTTTAATACGTGAAAGGGGACAAAAGAGACATTTTTCAAGATTATAATATAGTATGCGCAGTTATTATCACTTTTAACTCTATATTACCTTACAACTTATTAATTTTATATGAAACTTACGACTTAACTAACACGGATACAACTTACGCAACCGATTCAGAAACATCTCGATCAAAGCACGACATTTAAAAAAAAAACAGACATTCTTTTTTCAAAAGTAAAACATTTTATTAAGTATATATTTTTAAGAAAATTTGATATTTAGTTCAAATTAATACCATCATCACTATAAAAGTGGAAAAATATGTTCCTGGGTTGATAGTGTAATTTTAAGTTGTAATTATATGTAAATATGAAAAATGCACATTGGCACCTAAACATTTATGAACGTATAACAGAAAAATCAGTTTTATATATAGAAGTGTGTGAGTTTACCTATGGAGAAAATTAAAACGTTAAAAAAAGTTCGCAAAAAAAATTTTTGCAGACATTATCCTCCACTAGGGATCGAATTATATTTGTATCAGATTTCTTCATAATCAGTAAAGCTGTTCAGACTTACAGCAGACTTATATACTATTACATGATATATTGGCATAGTATGTGCCCATGTAGTGTTTAATGTATGTAATGCTGAAGTTTTTTTAATGTTATTTATACATAATTAGCACACGATAACCGTCACGAACGTTCTGAATCAGTCGCGTATCAATTCAGCACAAACTTATCGCGCATTTCCCTGAATTGATAAAATAATGTATAAAACATTACTTCACTGTCATACAATAAAATAAAAAAAACGTGTTCGTGGCGAAGACGCACTTGTGAAAATTCACTAAGAAGTCATTTTTGAGCTATGTGGAATATCAAATTTATATAAAAAAAATACTCCAATTATACATGACATTTCTTTTACATATATCTCTAGTGGTTTTTTTTCACGGACCGGTATTTAGTCGAGATTTTGAAGCTAAATATCAGTTTGTTTCTTTATTATGTTAAGGTTGACAGACAGGCTGACGGTTCACTTGGTGATAGGTGGCTACCGTCGCCAATAACACAAGCAACGCCTACAGTATGATTGAGGACCTTGTCCTCCTTCCTTCCTTTTCCTTGAAAATGACTTGTGTATTTGAATACTAAAACGTCACTGGTTGTAAATATATTTGCAAAAGGCCAATAGAAATAACAAATAAGTTGATTTTTTAAATCAGTTTTAAATTCTACACAGTATTATTTTTGGAGCTGCTTTAAAACAATTTTCATATATGTATATGTTTACGTATACATTATAAATCCGGATATTGGAAAGCCACGTCTTTATCTAATCTGGACATGATTAATGTTGTTAATCATTGAAAAGTAATTTAAAAATGTTATCTTTCCATTAAGTTTACTAATCATTAAAAACAAAAAAAAAACCCAGTCACAATAATACCTCAACACAACATGTACTAAATTAAAAAAAACCCGTACGAAAGCCGAGAATTTAATGATTATAAAATACAGGTTGATCCAAATCTAAATCGACAATAAAGACAAATCCTAAAATAGAAGAGATACGAAAATTCGTTCTTAGGGACCAAGGCTTCGATTTTTGACTTGAGAACTGCATGATTTTTTTTTTTTTTTTTAAATTACACTCATTAGCAACCAGGAATCGAACCCGGTCAAAAAACCGCAATTATTTTTATTACTGTAGTTGATATAGTGTGTGTGGGTGGTTATATGGAATAAGTTTTGCTATGGATTAATTATTAACAAAAAAATGTTAATATCATATCAGTTCATTGTAGTAAATAAATTTTAATTTGTATTGAAAAAAAAAAAAAAAAGTTTCATATTTGCCTGACTGACCCATTTGGATTAATTTGATCAGCCTGTGAAATTCTTATCTCTATAAACTTTTGAAATTATAAAATTAATATCTGCAACGACAGTTAGTCGTCACGTCATTATCATAGTAAAGCGATTGTCGCATGTGCGTCTCTGCTTTAAACCTATACGTATATCATAATATTATTATATGAAGATTTATTTAACTAATTTATTGTTCTCTTCTCCACTTATGAACATCGACAGATCTCTTATGAATCCGTGCATTTAAATGTACCTATTTATAGAAATGTTTTTCTCTTAAGAGCCGCTAGCGTGGTTTTGATCTAAGCGAAACAATAAAACAGGAATCTGAGTATAATATAAACAATAAAAAGGGGTTCTTACCTTTTAAAACAAAAACAAATCGAATAAACCTTAAAACAACAATTGCAACTTATTTGATTGATAGTAAATTTTATACTTAATTTTAAATGTAGAAAGGTTAAGGGAGTCTACATTTATTAAGTTACATTCGAATTTCTATGAACGATTTTGTTTACACTTAAGGCGCGTCCGCTGCGCTAAAATTCTAACAAAACATTGTTCATGAACATTGTTAATTTGCACATTTTCCGTCCTCTGTCAACTTCAACAATGTTTAATAATAACTCGCGTACAGCGCTGAGTGCAGATGAACAGCGCTGAGTGCAGCTGAACAGCGCTGAGTGCACCTGAACAGCGCTGAGTACAGTGGAACAGCGCTGAGTGCAGCTGAATAGCGCTAAATACAGTTGAACAGCACTGAGTGCAGCTGAATAGCGCTGAGTGCAGTTGAATAGCGCTGATTGCAGCTGAACAGCGCTGAGTGCAGCTGAACAGTGCTGAGTGCAGCTGAACAGTGCTAAACAACTTAACGGACCCTTTACACAAAATTGATGTTTTCAATAGAAAAAAGCTGAATAGAGCTTGAATAAGTGTAGTCACTCCCTAATTCGTGAGAGTTGCTCGCTCTCTGATCTAAATATGTAAAAAATATTCTTAATCACATAGACATGAGAAAATTATTGAGACAATAATAATATAATAGAAATATATTTTTTCAATTCTCTCCGATTTAGTTCACTTTCTTATAGCAAATTAACAGACAAGATATTTCTATAAACGAATTTGTTTTCTTTTTATGAATGCTTTAAGATAAATGCAATTACATATATATTTATTATTATAATAATAATAATAATTTATTTCTCAACAATTTACAAACAGATTAGATTTGATTTTGATTGTTAGATAGAGTGATAATGATTGTATTTTGTAATAAAACTTCATTTAATTTATCTCGAAAAATAAGAGCCGTTTTATATTTTCCTTCATTTAAATTCCTTCATATTATGCTTTCTTTGCGCAAAATTCCTCAAAATGGATTAATTTCACAGTATTTTGTACCTTAATTGTTTTTGATAAGATTCAATTTCAGCGTAGCATATTGTGAAATTTGAATTATATCAAAAGCACGAGATATTTTAAATGTTAATGATTTCAAATAAAGGAATGAAGTTTTTTTTAAAGAAAACAAATTCGTTTATATAATTGTACACGTTAAGGAAAATTGCTCCCCCGTCTCCACCATCCCCCGACTCATTTAATAGCACGCGCCTCAGGAAGGAACGCGTCCCAGTAGCGGATAGCCTGAACAAACAGATTAGACAATATTAATATTAAATTAATCTTACACATATTAAAAAAGGGTAAAGTTTGTAGGTTTGTTTGTATATAATATAATTTTTGTATATTATAATTTTTATATAGGAAGTAATCTTCGAACCTGCTCATTCGATTTAAAAAAAATCTTTTAACCAATGGTCAGATTAGAATAGAATTTTAGGATGGAAAATACATAAATAAATAATAGGATGCTAAATATTACATGCGGGCGAAGCCGCGGGGGCCAGCTAGTAATAAATGTGTCGTTCATTGTAAAAGTGAACTATCTCCTTGTAACTGAATTTTAGAATAACGAGCTTTTTGCGAATTATAGTGTGGGAAAAAAAATATAAGCATTCATTCATTGTTTTCATCTATGGGATTTTAATGCAACTATTGGAGTTACTTCACTTTTATATTGAAAGTTATGACTAAATGTGATACCATTAGGCAAGAAAAGATGGTTTTAAAAATAGAGAGTTACACCAATTTTACAATGAACAACACAAATATAATACAAACTAGTTGAACCAGGCCAGAAAAAGGCTGAACATCAGCTATTTGCCAGTGAAAGTGCCGTCAAAATCGGTCCAATTGTTTCGGAGATTAGCCAGAACAAACACCCAGGTTATTCCCTACATCAGCAATTTGCTAGTGAAAGTCCCATTAAAATCGGTCTAGCCGTTTCGGAGATTAGCCAGAACAAACACCCAGGTTACTCCCTATAACATCAGCCATTTGCTAGTGAAAGTGCTGTTAAAATTGGTCCAGCCGTTTCCGAGATTAGACGGAATAAACACCCAAGTTACTCCCGTTAACATCAGTCCAGCCTGGATAACTCTTTTTTTTTTTAAACTTTGGGAAATGACGGGGAGGGGACAACTTTCTAGCGTGGCCGTTGATCGGCGGGGTCGCGGGGATGTTATGACACAACATCGGTGCCCCACCACGGCTAACCTGCGCTGTCCCTGTCGGAACTTCGGCGTACCCTAAAGTGGAGGTACGCCAGCCACCTCGGGGAACCTGGACAACCCTGGTCCAACACATTGTTTTTTGTCCAATGCATTTGTCTTTTTCAGTTTATACTATTATGTGTTTAGTCACCGGGCACGTGTGTGAATCGTTTGTGTTGATGGGTCTAGCTGTAGGTGTAATGAATGGGTGTTCAAGATAATGACCTGCGCCTGATGGTTCATGTGGTCGTGGAGGTAGCGCAGGAAGGCGGCTCGCAGTTCGCTCAGTCGCACCTCCTCCCATCGCTCTACCTCCTTCTTGATGACGCGCGAGATCGTGTCGAACTCTTGCTGACCGCGTTCCACCTTCGCCTCCCACTTGAAACAAACCAACACAGTTATAGTTCAACGCACGTAAAAAGAGCTCCAAGCACCAGTGGTAGGGATTTGTTTGCGCATGGTGATGATTCAATAGCGCGAGCGCAAATCGCGCCCCTCACCTCTTACCGCCAATTTGATGTGTATTTCGCTACTATGCGCACCGTCGTCGCCCAGAGCTCTTTTTATGTGCGTTCATCTATACATTAGTACCCAACTGATATGGCTTAGGGATGCGAAGAATACGAATTTTTAAAGCGTGGGAAATGCTATCGACCAATAAACACATTACGAGGCTTTTTCCAGTATCGCTATTGATCGCCAGCTGCCTTCATGTTAGCATGCGCCGCTTGCCTTTTTACGCGAGTGCGCATTTTATTATCAACCTTATAGATATTGCATCTAAGGTTAATTGTAAGTTTTAAACATTCTTCGTTAATTGTCGGAGCCGTATTTTCTATTCTGCGTGAACGATCTTAATATTGGTTTTACATTAATTCAAATAATAAATCATACCTCAATGATTTCGTTGGACGCCTGACCGATCTTATCAAATCTATTTGCTAGTTCAGCCTTTGCTTTGTTCTCCCTTCTCTTCGTGAGTTGCAGTTGAGCGTGTTGCCAGTTTTGGAATACCTGAAAAGATCACAATTGAAAAAATCGGTAAGGAAACCTATTGTGCATAGAATGTTTATTGACAATACTTATTGCTTATTTTACCTTTACTCTTTCGTGAAAAACATCCTTGATAGCGCCAATAAGTCCTAAATAATCCTTAAAGTGTTCAGTCAGTACATAGAAATCTGTATTTGATTGTTCGATTCTTAGGTGCTCAATCTGTAAAAGATGTAAAATAACATTATATAATATCTGCTTTTATATTTGAAAATTTAAATAAATTTAACAGGGTATTTGTAAAATATTAATGGTATGGACAGACCATGCAAAATCATAAAAGGATGACTAGATATATTCTATTCGCTTCTAACTACTTTACTATTTGTCAACCAAGTGGTCCTTCGAGCCTGATGTGTTTAAGAGTTTGCGAGTGAATGCGCGCTGTATACCTTTTCGTGCAGGTCTGCGGCGTGCGAGAGTGCGCGCGAGAGCGGCGCGTGCGGGTCAGCGCCCGAGAGTGCGGCGGCGGCGCGAGCGGTGTCGTGCGTGCGAGCGGCCAACTCCCGCCGCTCGCCCGCCAGCGCCTCGCAAGCTCCCACCAGCCGGCGCAGGCACGCCTCAAGCGCCTCCATTCGCCCCACGCGCTCCTCGAACCACTACGGAACACAAAACACTTTAGATGTCGTGCACTCCACCAAATGACATTAATTGAAAAGCAATCTGAAAACTACACATTGTATAAGTGGAGCCCAATATGGGATTTTTAGGATTTACCTGAGCCCCACGCGTCTCTGATAATGGACACGTTAATCTGCCGGTTTGGATGGTGGGGTCGGTACAGAAGGGTTGAAAATGGGAAAAATATAAATACTGCTCGAGCACGCACGTCAGATTTTCGAATGGAACCCAAACTAAGCTCTCATTTAAAATACAGACGTATTTTACATACAGAACGTAATACAGAAGTTGGTATAACAAAGAATAGTTACCGGATCGGATTCATCCATCCTATATGTGATTTTGTTGACTGTCTCCCCGACTTTATTGAATAGACGCAACATTCCAGCGCCACTGAGCGCCGACGTGCTCGTCGCTTTTGGTAGCTCAGTGTCTGTAAAAACATTCGATTATTTGAAATCTATTTTAATTGAATATTTTGGAGAGTAGAACGACTTTTTTACAATATATCATCAGATTCATCAGTATTTAACACAAAATTCTTGATTTTAAATATATGATTAAATTCTTAAATACATATGAAGATGTGAGTGGATGAAGGTGATATGTCGCATTTTTGGGTTTTTTCGTTTTTTGGCGTTGATGAAGGTAATATGACCATATGAATGATTACATACCTTAAGATCGTTGATTTAAGGCTTTTTGGAAAATAAAAAGTTCAAAAATGTTATGTACGGTTAATTATAAAAAGCAAAAAGTGCAGAAAAGTTTACTTTTGTTAATGGAAATATTATAAGTGTTTACTTGCTATCATACCATTAATATTTTAGGTTGTTTACACAACTTTGCATCATAATTTAGTAGAAAAATCAGTTCCGTGGCGACTTATCTCAAAAACTAAAAGTAAAACTTTAACCTCGATTTATTCATAATTGGAATTATGTGACATATCACCTTCATCCACTCACGTCTTCATATATTTAATTCATTATATATAGTGTTTATTTCATTAAATTTATACTTCATTTTCACTCTAATTTTTCTCTATTATAAGTTTCATGTAAGTTGATATTATTTATGTTGATTTAGATACAAAACAATACAGTATCAATATCAAGTGTTTGACACCAATTGTAAGAATACCTGATTCTAGAAATTCTCTGAAGTCTGGATCTATGGAAAGCACTGGATGCTGTCCGACTCTGTTGAGGAATCTTTCGAGAGCAGCTCTCCTTCTCTCCACAAACTGCGATTGAACACTTGCTGAAGAACTAGTACCATTCGCGCTCTCAGTTGATGGCGTAGAGGTCATCTTTAGTTTTGTTGTACCTTTAAGTATGAATAAGTAGGTTACTTTTAGTAACTTAGCTAGTTCGAAAACTGAGAAATTAGAGAAACAATTCTCTTCTACACTTGTGTGGATTTTCGATGGAAGTCAAACAGTTCATGTAACCAGCAGGTGCTTACCAGAAATACGTGACCATTTTTTTTTACTTTTCTATGGAGGTCAAATAGTAAACTTAAGAAGTTTATTATGAAACTGAAAAAGTCACTTTTTAAATGGCTACTAGGTGAAGGAATAACTTCATGTATTTCCTGGAGGCGATTCAATCTTACAACATTTTTACAAATAGGTAATATTAATAATGTTTTATATTGTTTTAAGAAAAAGGAAATATACCTACAACTAAATTTAGAAAACAACATGTTAAAATATTAGAGTTACAAATCTAATTAGCATGATCAGTGGATAATCGCCTTAAAATTATAAGCATGGCTTGTTTGGAAATGTCACAGTCAGTCAGACAAATCTAATTATAACTAAATAGAATTTTTATGACTTTTTTTCAGTTAAACACAATCATTTGTATGGCCCCCAACTATAGTTTCATCTATGCCTAAAGAAACCAGGTAAAAAAAAAAACCTCCAAAAAAATTGTTTCAGGGCCCTCTAGGATTAGCTAACATCACTGAATTGGAAAACAAAAGTTAGTCTTACCTACTATACTTTTCTCTGGTGCCGGTGGTATTATCCTTCCAGATCGCAGATATTTTTCAGTCAACTTTTCGTGTAAGCCAAGAAAATCACTGAAGCGTCTGAGCACAGAGAATTCGTGTTTGTTGAATATGGGCATATTGGTTTTTGTGAGCACACGGTAAGCCACATACGAGCTCATGCCTTCTCCGATTTTTTGCGGTTCTGTGATTGTGATTATAATATTGTTTGTACGCTCCGTCGCTATCTGCAATAACATTTATCAATTTGGACAATTCGTTGTAATGAAACTCGTTTAGTGTGATTATTTTTCATACATTACATGGTCAATAGAGTTTCCAATTTAATAATATATGTATAACAACATTATTATATTGTTGGCAAAATACAATAATGTTATATTTAACTAGAATGATTAAAAATCCTTTCTGAGTGGATGCTTATGTTATAAAATAAACCAATGTTCAGCTTTTAAGACTATGTTATACTGCTGTGAATGGTTTAACATTAAATGCTACTTCTCAAGTATGAATTTTCAATGTAATCTGTATTTATATTCTAATAACAAACAAATAGTTACTGACCTCTTCCATTATAGAACTGCCGACAGTTGCAGCTGGTGTTGGTGCGTTATTATCAATGGATATATTCTGCAGTCCTTCACTAGCCCCATTTATTTCGGGATCCAAATTGACTTCCTAAATTAGAAAATTAAATTCAGCGTAAGGTTGACGCAACTTTTTTTTTTTGCAAATTACATACACAAACTTTCCTTATTCATTACTATTTCCATTAGTGAAAACCATATCAACATTAGCGAAGGAACAGACACAGGCTGACAGCTTATCTATTTTATGATATATGATATATTTTATACCCGTGACTTCATCTGCATTATAAATTGAAAAAGATAACTCCTGAATAACACTCGACATCTTTATCACTGTGACAACGGTCACGCCGAATTATTTTATACTAGCTGGTGCCGGCGACTTCGTCCGCGAATGTCTCTGGATGAAAGGTACCCTATGTCCTTTCTGGTGTCCCAGACAATGTGTATGCAAAATTTCATTGTGATCGGTTCAGTAGTTTTTGCGTGAAAGAGGAACAAACATCCATATATCCATACAAACTTTCGCATTTATAATATTAGTACGGATTTTTAGATGATCCCTCATGTACCTAAAATTTTTCCAGGGTAAAAATGTTAATCCAGGTAATAAATAAACTATCCGTGTGCACAATTTCATCCAAATCTGTTAAGCCGTTTTTGCGTGAAAGATGCAAGCATCCATTCATCATTACAAACTTTAGACTTTATTATATTACTAGCTGGCGCCTGCGACTTCGTCCACATTGAAAAAGAAAAGAGTAGCCTATCCTGTACGTCTAAATGTTTATCTACCAAGTTTCATGAAAATCAGTTAATTCGTTTAAGAGTTATGGAGGAACATACATACATACATACAGAAAAAAAATTCTTAAAATCGTCAATTTAGTTTCAGTATCCATGTATAGAGCCTAGAAACATGATATCTCTGAAAACAAAGTTACTTACTCCATGACCAACATTTACAGATTTATTATTAGTATTGATTAGAAGGATAGAAGCAATTAAATTGATCAATGGATATTGTCAGCTAGGGTTGGGTTTTGAATTAAGTGTGGTAGTTTTTTAAGGTGTTTTTAGGCTAAATTAGTTAGGAATTGTCATAGTTTTATAAAAATATAGTTTTTATGTCTAGGAAATCAATTTACAATTAATTTTATAATTATTTTAAAACATAACCTAATATTTCTTTACAATACAAATAAGTATTTATATACCACGTTTGTTTGAACTATCAGCATCAGTGTCACTTAAAAACATCACTACAACACACGTTTTCATTACAACACTTTAAATTTTTACTGTTTAGAAGTTAATTTTATAAAATTAGTATTTGTTCACTTAATATTAGTATTCTGTGCGTTTATTACAAAATGCGTTACAAGACTTATTTGTACAGAAAACAAATAGGTTAGGTTAGGTTCTGGAATGTTATGAAAATAAATGCGAGCGGAGCGCAGCGGAGCGAGCTCACCCGTTTACAAAATGTGTTACAAGACTTTGCAATGCAGAAAATAGGTTAGATTGGGTACTGGAATACTGGTTGTAGCAGAACAATTGTGCACTTATTACAAAATGTGTTTCTCTGTGTTTAGTATGTCGTAATGTTTATGACTCTAGGTTATATTTTAAAATAATTATAAAATTAATTGTAAATTTATTTCCTAGATATAAAAACTATATTTTTATAAAACTATGACAATTCCTAACTAATTTAGCCTAAAAACACCTTAAAATCTACCACACTTAATTCAAAACCTTTCCCGTAAGCTATTCAATATTGATTGTAAGTACTTGTCCATTAATCCACTTGAGCCTGAGCACAAAGCCCTGGGCCATTTACAATGGGATCAATGGGATATCAATAGATATATTACCACTCACATTATTATGTGTTAAACTTGACACAAATGACTTTGATTGTAAGAAAGTGATGTCAATTATGGTATCATGTAATGTATGAATTTATTTTCAGGCCTTTACTATTTATTTGATTTATTCTGATACTAGCTGGTGCCCGCGACTTTGTCTGTGTTGAACGATGAAAGGTACCCTATGTCCTTTCTTGTGTTCTAGACAATGTGTGTGCAAAATTTCATGGTGATTGTAGTAGTATCAGTTCAGTTCAGTTCAACTAGTTCAGTAGTTTATGCATGAAAGTGTAACAAACAAACTCACATTCACGTTTATAATAATAGTATTATAATAGTAAAGTAAGATTAATAATTTTCCATATAAGGTAGATTGAAAACAAATTCTATTAGAAAATCAAATAAGTACCCGACTCAACCATTTTCACTAAAACATATGATTGCATACAACAGATTCCTAAAAAGAGTTGTTTGTAATGTTTTCACACTGTTCACTACTTTTACTGTTTTGCATTCGCATTGTTAGGGATACAGAAAAAAACATAGGGTACATTTCATCTAGGGCCTGTTTCCAAGGGATCATCCAATCCAAGATTCAATCAATGTTTTAACACCCAATAAAAACGGGTGTGAGCGTGAGCATAGGCCTTTCCTATGCCCTTGTCAGTAGACCGTCAGCCTGTCTGTCAACCTTAATAAAAAATAAAAAAAATCCTTCACAGTTAGACATAGGAGGTGTAGCTCTTATATATAGAACCTTATAACTGTTAGTAAATAATTTATCAGGTGTTTTTACCTTAAAATGTACGACTACAGAATTAGGAAAATAATTGCATTGCATTTATCAATCTTTATTACAAAGAACAGATGGAATTTGTTATCATTCGTGAGTCATAAGTGTTAATAAAGGTGAACAAATTCACACATATATCATGGTATAAGAATATGATATTTAAATAAACATTTAACGTGCCATTAGGCATTTAATTAAATTATCGCAAGCGGCATTATAATTTTAATTTTTTGCATTATTTAACAACTATATCATTTTAGAGTAGTTTTAAAACTATTAGCAACAGAAAGGGGCGTATACTATGGTGCCGGCATTTCATTGGGGGCGTCACTGGTTAGTATATTCGTAACAAATTAATGAAATGGGTTTCCAAATAGAAAGATATACCTGGACCGCAGATGCAAATAGATCTTCTTCATCCCGATTGCCATTGTTAATATCTACGGTACTAAATGGCGGAGAACTGGGTCCCTCAGACATTGTTGGGTATTTGAAAGAAGTTTCCGTGGGCAATTAATTAAAATTCGTTAAAACACAAGCCAGAACTAATGAACGCTATAAAAACATCCACTCAACCACAATACAATATCGACATTCGTTCGACTTCGACAACAATTTGACATTACCGGTGACGTCCCACGTCCTCAAATTAAGCAATAATTTATTTTGTTCTGTGGTCTGTTTTCAATAGCATGATCAGAGACAATGTAAAGCCACAGACTAAATTGGTATTTGGATGGCAAACAGTAACAATTTATTTAAAATGATTTTTCTCGTTCAAAACAAAAGTTAAAAAAAAAAAACAAAGAGTAGTTTCTATTATTCTTTTTATTTTTCTTTTGAGGAATTGTGCTAATACCATCGATAGCAGAGAGGCTATATTTCTAAAAAAATTAATCATCATATCGTATTGGTCTTTAGCCATTTATCCACAGTCCTTAGCACAGACTATTGAGTATATTTATACACGTCTCCTCTTTGACTCAAAAAAATGACACAAATACAAAATACAATTTTGTTTGATTATTATGATATGAAAAGTGTGGTGAATTATTTGTATTCAACTATCAATTTTGTTTTTATTTAATTTTTAATAGATTTGTATTAAATTGTTGATAAAGTATTCAGTAGCAAGTATATTTAAGCTGTAATTATATAGGTTTAACTGGTAACGTATGAGAAAGTTTTAGACAGTCTTGTCTTTGACACGCAACTTTGCCTATTTACAATTACTAATTTCACATAATTTTTGATTTTCACATAATTTTTATATCTATATAAAACTAAAAAAATAATACATTGCACAATACCCGAAATACTTATACAAATTGACTTATACAAATTACAGTACCTAATTCCTTCCACAGAATTTCCACGATTTCTTTATGTTGTCACAATGAATAAAAACGACAAGAAAAGCAAGATACCAGAGGCGCCAGTTCTGCCAGGATCTTCTTCTGGTAACCTACTGTCTAGTGTAGCGCCTCCATCACAGTTGCCTAACTTCGTTACTGCCAGCATTCCAGCCACAACATTGGTAAATGTATTTCCATCATTCTTTCATTAGGGTAAGGCCACACTGAAAAGAGCTTTGCCTAAGCAACGCAATACCCCTAAGGCTTTATGTGCAGTGCCCCTAAGCCTAACACTTTGTGCAACACATAAGTGGACGGCGCTGCAAAGTATTTAATTTTTTTCATAGAATTTTGGATCACGCCCATTGTTGCCGTAGCATACAATGAAATTGGAATTATGTTAAAAGTATAAATAAGGTAGATAATATTATGAAAAAATTCAAATAACTACTTTGTTGCATTTTGTGCTAAGAGTTAAGATACTCAGTGAGTGGTCCTTGTCCTAGTGAGTAGACGTATTGCATACTATTGCATTGGCCACATTGCAAGCGACTTTCCAAGGTAGATGACTAGTCAGTCACCAAGCGAGTTAACGTCATCAGACATTGGTCAATTAGTGCATTTTGGTATTGTATAGATGAATAAAATATTTGGGTATAAAAACAACTAGATACACAACTTCAACAAATAAGTTAACAGAATATAAAAAAAACTGAATTGTTGACACGCATGCATTGCATTGCATTGCATGAATGTAGCCTTTTTACTACCTTTTGTTTAAGAAATCTAACTATGGGCTTTTGCGATTTTATTATAATGTTGATGATGAAAATGATCTACATTAAATGCTTCAAATGTCAGGTACCACAAGCACAAATAGATTCCGTTACAACCCAGCAATCAACAGTGGAGTCAGTTCAGACAAAACAACCTGTGAAATCTATTCAAAACCCAGAACCGCAATCACCAGAGAAGTTTAGGTACCTAATGTTTGTTTTTAAAATGTCTTTTTCCTATCAAATTTTTTTTCTCAATTAGTGGAAATTATAATATGGAAATCTGTAAACAAAAACTATAAATACTAATATTATAAAGAGAGATTCATATTTTTGTTTGTAATACATTTATTACTAACAAAAATCATCAAATTACTACAACAAAAAATACTCAAGAGTTCATTTACTCAGAAAAATGACTTGACCGATTTTAAAAATTCCTTCACCTATAGAAAGCTGAACTATCAGCAAGTAACATAGACTATATTTTATAGCGTTACGCGGACGTAGTCGCGTGCAAATACTATATTTATACTATATGCTGTGCTATACTAGTATGATATACATACTAGCTATGTTTTCTAGTTTTATGATTGGATAATAAACTATATTGTTTGATTTACAGCCCAGCAATTCCACTGAGTAAAGGGGAACCCTTAGTTTGCATCAGATCACCAGATGACTCTCAAGCAACTCAATCACCAGAATCTCTACCCCAATCAACACCGGAATTAGATAAGTTAGGTATGGTATGCCCAATAAGTTAGGGTCAAAAAATTAAAAAAAAAAATAGTTTTTTTAAAAATAAATAAATAACAAATTAAATGAAAAATCTAATGATATCCAGAGATGACTTTGTTTATTGTTGGTTTTTTTTTATTCTATAAAATTTTACATTTTTAGAATTTCTCAGTTAATATTATAAATGTGAGTGAAAGTAACCATTTGTTACTTTTTTACGCCTTTACTTAATCAATCATAATGAAATTTTGCATACACGTTGCCAGGGATACCGAAAAGGACATAGGGGGTGCCTTTCATAAAAAAAAGTAATGTTCCCGAGGGAGGGAAAAGGCGCAGCGATTCTTTGCTCTTGTGGTCTTAACACTCGAACATAGTTTGATTCGAAAAATAGTTAAAGAAATTGCGATTATGAAAATTTATTGTTTATTTTTTCAGGTGATGTGATGCCTGGAAGCGGCATTTTCACTTGGGTCAAGGGAGCCGTATCATCTGGGGGCATTTTGCACAGAGTCGCCGAGAAGGCCAAAAGTTCCGTCGACTCAATGATTACAACTCTAGACCCACAGATGAAGGAATATCTAAGTATATATATATTTTTTACATAGTGTTAAAAAATTAGTAGCTCTGTTGCCGAATATAAATAAATGATTCATCTTTATTTGTGTAACAAATTGGCAGAATGTTGCTTAACTTGCTTAGTTTGTGAGGATGGATGTAGGGATGTTTGTAATGCCGGCGTCTGATACAGTCAAATGTTTGAACAAAGACTTTGAGCTACTTTGCTCACACATTTGAACATATGTTTGTTGTACTTGCTAGACATGCTTTGAAGACACGTTCGCTTCACAGTATTCAAACAACGTCATGGACGCAGTATATCTCTATTATTTAAGTGTAAAAAAAAAATTGAGCTAAAAAGTCTCTATTTTTTTATTATTAAGCTAAAAAAGAGTTATTATACCAATAACTCCACTGAACTTTGAACAAGTGTAGCAGACTATGCACATGTTTGAACTTTGAAACGCTTTGATGTGCGCTCCAAAAACCGACACTGAATGGCAAAGTGCAAATATGTAATCAAACTTTGAATAAATACCCAAATACCCGTGCCTCGACTAGTGTTCAAATATTGTTGCTATGTCTGGCGCCGGCTTTACTCTTTAACGAAAAAACGGCTCAACGGCTTTGGATGAAATTTGACACACCTGCAATTATTACCTTATTACAGGCTTATTACCTGGATTAACATATTGGGAGACTTTATTTTGAAAAAATGCTAGGTTCCCGAGGAATCGGAAGGTTGAGTTGTAGCCAAAACACAATCTCAACATTCATTTCTATCCGTGACTACAATATAGTAACGATTTTCATTGTCAATTTCAGATAGCGGCGGTGATATCTATTTGGTAGTAGCATCAGACAAGGAAACCAAAATATCACCAATAAGAGAAGCGTTCCAAATAGTGTTCGGGAAGGCAACTGTTATGTAAGCAACTATATAAATATATTCCTGGGCCTTTATTGTAAAAAGAATAATATTAAGAATTTTCGTCGCGTGTGCACGTCGAATAGTAGCATGTCGCATCGCATGTTGAATAGTCGCATAACGCATCGCGTGTTAAATTGTTGTCGCATGTCGGTCCGAATTTATTGTTTTACCCCCAACCAAACAACTGCCCAAGCCCGCCTTAAGAAGTTTGCACTTTAAAAACTTAAATAACAATCCTTTATCAATACTAATAATAAATCTGTAAGGGTTGGTCATGGAGTAAGTTACTTTGTTTTCAGAGATATCGTGTTTATAGGTTCTATACATGATACTGAAAATAAATTGACCATTTTTAGAACTTTTTTCTGTATGTATGTATGTAAAGTATGTATGTTCCTCCATAACTCTTAAACGAATCAACTGATTTTCATGAAACTTAGTAGATAAACATTTAGACGTACGGGACACAGGATAGGCTAATTTTTTCTTTTTCAACGCGGACGAAGTTGCGGGCGCCAGCTAGTTACAAATAACAAGCTCAATTTGAATAATTGGGATTTTGAAAAAAAAAAAACTTGTTTTTTTATGTATTTTTAAAACTTCATTATTAATAATATTGATATTTAATGCGAAAAACTGAAAAAATTTTTTTTTAATTTAATTATAAACAATTAAAAATTGATAAAATTTAAAGAAAAATCATGTGACGCGCCACGATTGATCGCCATAGTTGTGAGTGGTTGTGACGTCATAATGTCAAAGCTATTTTAGAACGGTACATCTCTGTAAACTGCAATGAGTGAAAGAAAACTAACATTATGACGTCACGCGCGCTCGGGTTTGTTCGGGAGCGGTCGGCGGGTCTTCGGTACTGGATTTAAAAATTAATTTTTATGTTGATATAACTTTTGAATTATTGCGAAAAAAAAAATTTAGTTTTGTTATAAAACTTATCTTCCATCTTTCCATTTATCACAAACAATATACATATATTCAAAAACCCAATTAATGTCTCTTTTTGTTTTAATTTAGCGGTTACCCGGCACAGAGTGAAGTGACGGCAGTCCAGCCGGTTGGGTGTGCGGCCGCTTACGCCGCCGCCAAACAAAGGATCGCTGAGTTGCGTTCGCTCCGAGCCGACATTCACAACAACGTGCCCGTCATCGCCGTCGAAGGGTTTCTGTGCGAGTCCATCGCTGACAGGTTAGCATAGCTCATTTGTTGAATCATAAGTGCTTCATAGAAAATTCCAAGTGGGACTGTACCTACTGAGAGTGTAATTACATACTTTGTGCCAAATAAATACGTATAAACGTTGACGAGCCTGTCGAATAAACGTTCTCTCTCAGGAGTCCCTAAAGACATTAATGTTATGTTAACTCGATGAATATTAATGTTACTAAATAATATTTTTCATTAATTTTTGTATGTTACTTTTGAGTCAAAATTGACAAAATTGTCAATTTTTATTAATATAAAGTCTGTTTTTTATACTCAGAGACAAAAATGACACATGCAAATGTCAAGTTTGCATAATAATGATACCTTGTAATGTATGTAATGCATGTCACATGTAATGTCATTTTTGTTTCTGAGATTAAAAAACAAACTTCAGTACTTTTATAAATAAATGTTTTTGTTTTTATTTCCCACAATGTGTAGTTTATTGTCTCACTCACACTTCCTAATCGTAAACATACCTTTCTCGCTCACACATACTGGAATGCTACCTGCTTATGAGTAGAAGCTTTTTTTGTCATTTTTGACTTGCTTTTAGACCCTTTTTCTAAATTGCTAGTGTAAATAGCGACAATAATTTAAAGTTACATAATTTGTTAGCACGGCTTCTTGCGAACAAATTAAAAGGAAAAAAGAAACGATATGGATAAGGGCCTGGTTTTTTAGGTATGCACACAATTTTACTAATATTTTTGTCTAAATAAAATGTTTTTGTTTATTAGTTTTAGTATTTTTTCAACAAATTTGTTTTTAAATGCTAACAAATTTCATCACCTTTAAAATAAGGTCAATTTCGTATTTGTTTCAAAATTTGTTTCAATGAACTCGTAAAAATGCGAGTAATGAAATTTTAAAATGGCTCCCATTTAGAGGGGTGAGGGGTGCGAACCCCCCTTTGTATGGTTTTTGTCGATAAAATTTAGCTTACAACACATAAAGTTTGTTTGATTAATCTCAGAGATAAAAATGACATTACATGTGGCATGCGTTACATACATTACATAGTATCATTATAATGCAAACTTGACATTTGCATGTGTCATTTTTGTCTCTGAGATTAAAAAAAAACAGACTTTAGGTAAAATATCGGTAATCCTATCCCTAATACACTGTGTAAAGTGTTTACGAGATTTTGTGGTTGTACTAATGCAGATGGTGCGAGTTGTCGCTGGTGGTACTGTCGCAGCCGTCGTTGGGCATCGAGCTGCAAGTGCAGACGCAGGGCACGCCCGTCGCGTCCGCGGCCGTGGCCACTGCCCAAAGTGCCACGCCCCACGACTACCCTCACACTCAGACCGGCTACAGTGTCACTATCGGCTCCATCATGGCTGCCAGTCTACAGGTTATTTAAGCTATGCTAATTTAATTGTTGGTGACGTAAAAGTCGATTGACTATGATAATACACAGTCTCATACAAGAGTCAAGTGGGTGCTCATTTGCTTAGGAAGTTTTTTATTTTTTTATTATTTTTATTTTATTGAAACATAGTCACACAGCACTCATACAACAATAATATAAAAATAAATACATATGTATACTTAAAACCTACTGCCAATAACGGACTTCGTTATTTTACCGTAAGAAAAACTAAACACAATAAGAAATAAAATCAAAAAAACAATAAAACAAACAAAAAAAGAAACCAAATAAGTAAACAATAAACACAATTTCATAGGAAGAGACGCGTGTGCAGTGGTGTGTGTGTGTGTGTGTGTGTGTGTGTGTGTGTGTGTGTGTGTGTGTGTGTGTGTGTGTGTGTGTGTGTGTGTGTGTGTGTGTGTGTGTGTGTGTGTGTGTGTGTGTGTGTGTGTGTGTGTGTGTGTGTGTGTGTGTGTGTGTGTGTGTTTATACACACACGTTTTTTTTTAGTTAATTATGTAGATACATATTATAGTGTATCAACGGACATAAAAGATAAATTTTATCTCATAACTCACACTGTGGTAGAGTTTTATCTACTCGTTGCGAGCGAGAACTCATCAAAATAATTTAAACCTTTATATACAGGGAGATAATTTTGAGACATGTCCGGGGTCAGTAATGGCACCTACCTAAACCATTATAGCTAAAACAATCCATAATTTCAATAGTTATTTCCATCAGCATTCAAAGATTTTGTGGAAAAAATGGTACAGTCAGCGGGGAAAAGGACATTTTTTAACGTTTTGTTTTTTATTAGAAGGGTTACTTACAAGGGTCAACTGACCCTATGGGACCACCTGAGCTTGGACTACTAGAAATGTCAAAAATCGCCAAACTACTTACAGTTGTTGGTGATAAAGATTGCACATCGACTTTTAGAGAGAGATGAATGGCTAGAGCGTTATCTCTGTCACACAGTACCTATGTGACGTTAGTGCTTCGAGTGACAGAGATAACGCTCTACAAAGATGACAAAGCCGAAACTAGGCGATCATGTCGATGTGCAATCTTTATCGCCTACAAGTGTACTATCGCGGTCAATGGAGCAGACCCACTTTTCATACAAATTTGTCTAACGTTGAATTGAGGTTGTCATAGTAACGTAAATGTTAATAATACGAAATACGAGTAGGTATTTGAAGTAGGAACAAAGATAAATACAAAATGTGCACACGAAATTGTTCCTTACGGTGGGACTGCTCCCTTGACCGCGATAGTACATACCTTTCTCACAGAATGCGATTGAAAAATAAATAAGTGATTCCTTAAAAAGATTAAATACAGATTAAGAGCGGGGTATAAAGAGAAATAGCCAATCCTAGATCCTGAATTTTATCTAAGTAAACGAAGTCTAATTTAATTAATTTTTTTAAATAGATAAATACATTATAAATGGAAGTGACGACTGTAACAGAAAACATAAGGAAATTTTCTCGATAGAAAAAAATCACCAAATGAGCTCTCATTTCCATCGATTTTAGTTTTATTTTCAAAATGACACACATTACAAAGCTAAAAGTGTATAAGTAATTTCACTTTACATATTATTTATCTACATAAGGCTGTATGTAACAATTTTTCATTTGACATTGTAGTTTACGAATAATTAATATTTAATACTTTTGGCACTTATAACAATTTTTATTGAGCGATATGCGCTATCTTCCGTCGCGTGTTGTGCGTAGTTGTACGTATTTTGTGTCACTATCTAATCTATCATGTCCAAGGGACCACGCGGGTGAGATTACAAATTTTGTTTGCTTTATACCCCCCAATCTTAAGAATAATTTTCTCGTAGGTGCCTCACACACAATGGCAGGAGGAAGTGACAGGCGTATCGCGCAGAGAACTGTTGCTGTTGGCAGCTCGTTCAATCGCCGGCTCGTACAAGAAAATGTTAGCCGTTTCCGCAGCACAAGTCTGATGACAAGTCTGAAGACAAGTCTGAAACAATCATAATATTGTGAGTATCGTTATGGAAGTTCGAATACCTAAAGAAATAAATAAATAAATCTGTATTTGAACAAACACATGTCTTAGCGCCTCTTTCACGAACGTCAAGTAGGCTAAACCGTCATTTGTCACCTGTCACCGGGAATAATTTAGCTGATATACCTTTATTTGTACAATAAACGTCCCAAATATTAAATAGAAAATAATTAAAAAAAATGTCGGCTATCGAATGACGCAATAAACCGAGTGCATAATTCAATAAAACAGAAAATTATTTCTAAAAGTAACTAATTAACACTTTACTTGTAGTTGGTGAAAGTGGCGCTAAAGGTCCTAGTTAATGACAGTTACAAATTGTACTTGTAGTTACAGTACAAAGTATATTCTACCCGACAAGGTCATGTAAATATTTGTATTTAATTGTTTTTTAATTTAATAAATAAATGAATAATTGTGTTTTATTATAAAATTCTTTAAGCAACAGTATATATTCAAAAAACCATTCTGTCAAAGTTTTTCTTTATACTCGTATTATTGGGTAGTTTATTGACTATTATAATAAGAATTTTGAGTGTATTCAAATAAAAATATAATTTTTCAAAACGGTAGTTTCCATAATAGAGAAATACCTAAAAACACAAAATTTTTCTTTATTTCGGATTTTTTTTTATAGTAAGTTGATACAACAGATTCTCCCAAATACCTACCCATTAAATTTAATCGCTCATAAGGCGTGCCCTTAAAGTATAAAATTAAAGATATTGCCTTGAATTAATAGTTAAAAATACAAATTCAAGCTTCATATAATCTTGAATTATGTCAATTTTATATGTTTACTAGACCAAAGCATCACATTTTAGTATTTGAAGAAGAGCTTGTATGGGGACAATTTATTAACGAAGTATCAACATTTTTTTTCTTTCAGAGACTATAACTGCCCTCTACTTCTACAATCGGCCCTATCTTAATCTAAGGGCCTCTTTCTCAAACTACAAGTAATGTGTTGATTAGTTACTTTTAAAAATAATTTTCTGTTTTATTGAATAATGCACTCGGTTTACTGCATCATTCGATAGCCGATTTTTTTTAATTATTTTCTATTTAATGTTTGGGACGTTTACCGTACAAACAAAGGTATATCAGCTCTATTTTTCACGGTTACCGGTGACTTTAAATGACAGTTTGGCCTACTTGACGTTTGAGAAAGAGGCGCTAAGTGTAATATAATGATTATATTGTAATTTTTATTAAAGATAAGAGATATATTATATGTAATAAATTATATGGTATTATTAAAAATGTGGACGAAACACAGTTACGTTGAAAACAATAAAAAAGTTTATGAACTATTATTGTAGTTTTTTTTTCAAGTAACGATTACTTAGACATTGATAAGGAGCCTTAAATGTTCAAAGTTTTTTTTTACTAATACTTGGAGATCTTTTCTGAATATTATATTCCAATATATGAAAAAAATAGGAAATGAAATTCTATAATGTTCTATTATACTTTTGAGGTTCTATTTTTATTGGGATTCGCAAGATAGTAATTTCAGTTTCTAAGTGTGAAATCAAAATTATTTTTTTCTATACAAAAAATAATCAATTTTTGCAATCTCTCGCACGACTTCATAAATTCGACTATATATTATTTAGTAAATAGTGTATATTTAGTAATTTATAATTTGTTAATATTAAAATTAATATTTTTATTTTTATTTTATTTTTTGATATTTATTTTAAATATCAAAAAATAAATTTTAATCAATTCATGAAGCACACGATACAGGCTTGCAAGCCTAGTGTGTGCTTTTATGGCCAATTAAATTAAATATAAATGTTATTGTAAATAAATAAATAAATAAAAAAAAAATTCTGACACATACGTTCAGTTGTACCAATTCTGACGCTTACATGCCTTTATGAAGATAAAAAAAGTAAAATGTGTTGAAAATGCTATTCTGCACTCCATGATTAACATGGACCGTCCATAATAAATCTTTTAGTCTATAATTTCTAGTCCTAGTCCAGGAGTCCATAAGCTGACACGTCTAAACAAAATTTCAATGAATTCATTTCTATAGCAACTTAAAGGTATCTCAAAAGCCACCAAATAAAAATAAAAATAAACTAAAATTGATAAAAGGATAACGAAACAGATATTACACTATCTACTGGTGCAAAGCGAAAAACTTTCTTGCCAATCGAATATTTACGTTAATAGATCACTTGGTGCTCTCGCCTCTTCAAAAGAAGGACTTTTTCTCCTGAAAGACACAGTTACAAGTTGACGAGCCCGTTGGATGAGGGTTAGGGTCGCTCTGTCCACTTAGATCCATTGCAATGGTTCCATTAATGTATCAAGGATACAATTTTTCTCCACTTGAGTCCATTGTGCCAGTCAATTACAAAAAAAATTGATTCAAAAATACTTCAAGATGAACTTGGATTTTTCAAAAATCTCTAATGAATAAGTAGGTACAGTCAACTTTAGGTTGATCTTCATATTTATAAAATAACAAGATATTAGAAAGGAGAGACATTAGAATATTACTAAAATGAATAATGTCTCTCCTTTCGTATGGAATCAATTTTGATCGATACTTTTATTATTATTTATGTTTAATTGTCTGTAGAATCAAATTGATTCTACGATAAGTAAATTTATTCTTCAAACAAAAGTCAGACATGTTTATCTCGTCAAATAAACCTTTAAAAGCCTGTCGCGTTCTGCAAACCTTCAACTGTTGCAAAATCTTACGTGAGTGGTTAATGTATGGGCTGTATTTCAGAGCTGCCAGAGCTTATTACCCTATTTTCATCATGTCTCCTACCCTTTGTAAAGAGGGTCGGCAGCCTATCTCCATTCATGAAAATATAAATCAATTTAATAAGAACTAGAGCTGTTGCACGCGACTTTGCCCGCGTAACTTTATAAAAAAATTTCCCGCGATTTTCATCTTGTTTTCACCAATGGATAGAGTGATTCTCGAGGAAGGTTTTAGTATATAATTTACAAAGTTACGCGGGCGAAGTCGAGGGCAGCAGCTAGTTTTGTAATAATTCACAGATGCAGTAAATACAGATGTTCCCTTTGATGTTCTTACCGTTTCATATAAGTAGGTCACCAAGAACAAAATCCTACCGAAAACTTGCTTTCATAGACTACAAACGTCTAGTCCTTCCTACATTTCAACTCCTATCTAACTCCCAGTTATGTAGTTGTATACACAAGCACAGTTAGGCCTCTCACCAACTACAAGTAAAGTGTTGATTAGTTACTTTTCAAGTAAAACTTATTGGCGAGTAAATGTTACGAGGAGATAATGGCAGGGTACGCTGTATTTCGCAGTCATTTGGGCAGCCCGTCTTGCAGCAGTAACCGCCCCTTTACACCGTGAAGTAACAGCATATTGTGTGCAGCTGTGTTTTGGCGAGTGAGTAAGGAATGACAGAATCCATCATTTATCCTATTAAATAATTTTACAGCGCACTTGCGGAACCGGTGGAAAAGAAAGGGACGCAGAAGCCCCTTAACTTATACGTATTCAAAATCCCTTATCCTTTAATATCGGCAGCACACTTGCTGCGGAAGCCATCTATCGTTAAGTGGACCGTCAAGTTTACAAAAAATAATAATATAGCATCAAATAAAAATTTTTTTTAGTGATTTTGTATTTTTGTGACGTCAACACACATTTATCTGTAAACGCTTCCGCTGCTTAACCATTAGTGTATGTAATTCATGCTAACCTTCTTTTAGGCAGCTGATTTGTGATATTTATGAATGCCAATAAAACTAGTCAAAGCGACACGTTAATCCGAATGCAATAAAGATTATTGATAAAGTATCTCATTATCTTAGGAATACTCAAATATAAATAACCGAACTTCGTATGAGTGTGTCAAATTGTTCGAGGTTAGGTGAGTTTAAACATCATAATTAAATTTTAGGCTGAGGGGAAATTTTTTGTGACGACATTATTAATGGCGTATTTTTTTTTGTAATTTAGTCCACTTAATAGAAAATATCACAGATTTTTTTTACTTTCCACATATATTTTAGTCAATTTAGTTACTAGAGTCGCTTCACCGAATTCAATAGATACTTTTAATTCTACTTTGTTTCAATATTCAAACTTTTAATGCCTAATTCTGCAAAGTTGAAGCGATTTTTTTTTAATTTTTCCAGTCAGAAAATTTAAAGTACAAAAATAGTATTGGTTTTTTTATATGTTTTGGTCAAATCCCAAAATATAAAACTGTTACAAATTCTTTTTTTTTATGATGCCAACTCTACAGCTATGGTCAATAAATTAATTTATTAGGTGTTGATTAGGCTCGATTTGCTTGTTGTTGTTGTTGATGTTTGTTTTTAATTTAGCGGAAATGCTTAAAGAAATCTAGCATAATATATCTAATGAAATTAAAAGGCCTTAAGGTATACATTATACTATGAAAAAATTTAAATACTTTGCCGGGCCGTCCTCCAATTAGCATTCCTCACACTTTTTTATATATTGTAAAAAAATAGGACAGTAAATGAATAAATAATAAGATATTTGTGGTTATTATTTTTACTTTAATTTTTATATTATACTATCTGTTGCCCGCGACTTTGTCCTCGTTCAAAATATTATATAACCTAAAGCTTTCCTCGATAAATGGACTATCCAACACAAAAAGAATTTTTCAATTCTAACCAGTAGTAACTGAGATTAGCGCGTTCAATAAAACAAACAAACTTCAGCTTTAGGGTAAATCCATGTAACATGAGTGACCATTATTTAATTCTCTAAAAAAATGCGTGTTTCTAAAACCATTAATTTTGCTAATGATCTCATATCGCTGCTTAAAAACTAAAGGGCCACAAATCAAAATTACACTTTTTACAGTAGAGCTAATCGAAAAAAATTAAATTATTTTTTGTTAATTTTTTTCTTATTAGGTATAGATCAAATATATGAATATTATACATTGTTAGAAGCGTATTTTTAAGTAGCATTAAATGTTTTAAGTACTTTTATAATAAACTGAATACTAAAAGAGATATAAGCATATAAGTTACTTTTGAATATATAAAAAATGATCAAAATATACTAAATATGGAATAAAACAACCATAAGTTTTTTTGAAACATACAATATGAAGGATTGTGATTGTATTTTTGCAATAAAAACATTTTTGGATTTTTTTGTTTTATGGCCCTTTACTTTTGATGCAGCGATATGTAAGACATTTAATAAAAACGGATTTGATTTTTAGAAAATTCAAAATTATGCTTTATAACAACGAAATTCCATTAAGGGGATAGTTGATATAATTATAAATATGGTATGCTAGCTTTGTTAGTTTCAATAGGGAAGTAAAAATGTAACATGAGTTACCATGGAATTACCCTTTATATAATAGTATATATAAAAAAGTAAAGTTTAAATTAATTAGGAAATATATATAATATTATATTACCATATAATAATAATATTATGTATTATTTTTCCAGTAACCACAGACAGTCAAGATGAAATCCTTCGCCATTTTCTTTGCTGCCTTGGTAGCCGTTTGCAGCGCCACCTCAGTTCCAACGACATGGACCCTCCAAGAGCTGTCTGATGCTTTCACTAACCCCAACACCGACCCTGCCCTCATGCCTTACTTGGAATACGCTCTTAACCAACTGATGGCATCTATCTACGCCGGACAGGAGGGTGTAAGTTATCTGCAAAAAAAATTATCTCTAAAATAATATGATGAATTACCCTATTATGTTAAACTAGCTTTTGCATCCGAATCCGTCCTCGTAACTTTATAAAATATAGTCCATGTTACTCGCTGATAATTTAGCTTTCTATAGGTGATTTTTTTTAAATCTGTTCAGTAGTTTTTGAGTTTATTCATTACAAACAGAAATACAATTCTTCTCTCCTTATAATATTAGTATAGATACAATAATTGTCTATGAATTGCTTACAGGACACCATCACCATCGGTATCCCAGCCAGTATCCTGCCAGTTAACCCCATTGACGCTATTGCCGTGACTCCTGTCGAAGTTGTTGAGCCTGTACCGGTTTTCCCAACCCCAGTTGCCCCAGTTCCGGTTCTCCCAACCCCAGTTGTCCCAGTTCCGGTATTCCCAACCCCGGTCGCCCCAGAGCTCCCAGTTTCCGTAGTGCCGGTTGCCCCAGAAGCTGCAGTCTCTGTTCCAGCCTCCGCTGAATCCAGTCCACTCGTTCAGATCATCATCAACATCAACCAAGAAGAGAAGCAGGTACACAAGTGGATTCTATAAATATTTTTAAATATTAAAATTTATGTTAAAGTCAACAAACTTAACATAGGACAGGGCAATGGGCTCTGGCATTCGTTACTCACTCACCGAAACACTTGCTGTTATTTCACGGTGGTCTTCTGTAAGAGAGTGTTATAGCTTCAAACGGTCTGCCCAAATAAGAACGAAATGCAGGGTGCCCTGCCACTACTTTCCAAATCCAGACCAGAACCAAGTTTAAAAAGTTCATTTCCAAAGTTGACCCTGCCAGGAATCGAACCCGGGGCCCCTGAGACCTGAGATTGAGGCAAACCTTTTAACCTCACTCCTAAGAGTGAGAATCACAATTTTTTTGCGTAGAAATAAAATATTGAATATCCAATCAGTATTGCCTACATTGGTTTAAGGAAATATAATACCATTATTATCTTGTTACCATATTTGTTAGAAAATATAAAACAAAATATGTATTGTAGTTCGCAGTGTTTATATATTTTTATAAAGATTATCTACTAGGTAAATAAATTAATAAATATTTTTTTAGTTGTATCTGTCCTTATATACACACTATGTAGGTATATTAACTTTATATTGTAGGTATTTATGTAAGATGGATACATTTTAACCTTAGGCACAGACATTGCCTACACTACAGATAATACCAGTCAACGAATTCCTTGTATTCTTGAAATAAAATGAAACTGAGTAAAATATTTTCCCTAGTGTAATTCGTACTTTTGACAGCCGAGTGACCGACTCACTAAGCGCCTCTTTCACAAACGTCAAGTAGGCCAAACTGTCATTTAAATTCACCGGTAACCGGTGATAATGGAGCTGATATACCTTTGTTTGAACGGTAAACGTCCCATACATTAAATAGAAAATAATTAAAAAAAATCGGCTATCGAATGATGCAGTAAACCGAGTGCATAATTCAATATAACAGAAAATGATTTCTAAAAGTAACTAATCAACACATTACTTGTAGTTTGTGAAAGAGGCCCTAATCATAATTTTTGAAAAACAGAAAATATTCTAACTCGTAAATTTTTCGCTAATAACTAATATACTAGTAAACTAATACTTTTGAGAAATAGGACCCTGGTCTCTTACTGATCTGAGTGACTCACTGGTCTTTAAAATATTAATCACGATTTCAGGTCGCCGATGTAGCTGCCCCAGCCCCAGTGCCTGCTCCAGTTATCGTCCCAGAAGGAGTCAGCGTAGTCGACCAAGCCCCTGAAGTCGTATCTGTTGTCGACCTAGCCCCCGAAGTTGTATCTGTTGTAGACCAAGCCCCAGAAGTCGTATCGGTTGTCCCCGCTCCCGCGAACCCCATTGACGTTATCGCCATCGGTGCCCCAGAAGTGAACCCCATTGATGTGCTCCTTCCCATCCCCTCTGTAGTTCAGCCAGTTGGTGCCGTTGAAGTTGTTGGCCCAATTGTCTAAATTTAGAAGAATTCTAAAAGAATTTAGACGTCTAAGTTCCTAAATTTAGACGTCTTAGTTCCTAATTGTAATTATTTTTTTATAAAAAATAAAGAGTTGCAAGTATTAATTTTTCTGTTTTTTCTTCCATTAGACATTTTAGATTTTATTGTTAATAAACAATAAACATGCAAGGTAAGTACTCGTTCACATAATCTAATCAGTATGAAAACACTGTGAGAAATGGCTAAGTATGAAAAAAAGATTAGATAAGAATATATGTATTTTGTATTGTTAATAAAACAATATTGAGGCGGGGCTCCAATATGTATTAAAATGATCCACATGACAAAAATTAGATTTTACTAGCGACATGCTCCGGGCTTCGCATGGGTGCAATTATTTTGAATAGAATTGGTGTGTTAGAAAATATTTTAGACAACATAATTTCAGATATTAATATCAAATAAAATACTATTATTTTTATAATATCACTTGCTGTTGCATCTTTACAAAATATAACCTATGTCACTCGCTTATATACAGCCATCTATAGGTGAAAGAATTTTCAAAATAGGTCTGTAGTTTTTGTATTGATTTAATACAAACAAAAATACAAATATTGTCTCTTTATAATATTAGTATACACCAGATTTTTATGAAAAACAACAAATCACTAGGAAAATTACTATTGGGCAAGAATTTCTTTTATGCATTTACGCTGCAGTAATGCCGTTTGATATTTTGTGGAATGTTTATCGAATATTTTATGTTGTGGTGACATTATCAACATCATATTATCGCGAGTCAAACGCGTCGAACACACCCAAGCGATATCATTGTGATTTTTTATATAAAACGCCAACGATATATAAGTCATATTTCAGTATTCGACTGAAGTTTGTCGTGCCTTTGGATAACTATAAAATATTTACTACTATATGTAAGTATAGACTTTATTATTGAAGTTTTTAAGGACTAATTGTGCCTATTTAGTGGTGGCAGAGTATAGGTATTAATGTGCCCGTTGGATTAGTGGTTAGGGTGACAGCCGTAACGCTCTGTTCCAGAGTTTGATTCCCGACATTTATTTCCAAGCTTGGCTCTAGCCTGGACCTTTTCTTTACGTTGGGAAATCCTCGTGGATACCCGGCAGCGTAGGAGACGTTGCGGGGTTATACCAGACTCTTACACGACTTTCTTAGCGCGGCCGTGGATAGGAGGGTCGCGGGAACATTATGATAATACATCTGCTACCCACCACGGCTGTCCAGCGGAAGGCCTGTCCCTGTCGCAACCTTGGCGTACCCTAAAGTAGAGATACGCCGGCCATCTCGGGGAACCTCACGACTAGTTGTAGTTTTTTTTTAATAAAATCAAGGCATTGCTTTTCCGCGATCTCACTTGGTGTTAGGTGTATATGCGGCCGAAAGTGGACCACGCTTACCTAGTAAGTGCTCATTTAACCTTGATTTGAAGACCTCGAGGTTGTAATTTTGGGGAAACACGGACGCAGGCAATGAGTTCCACTCCTTAGCAGTTCGGACAAGGAAGGTGGATCTGTAACGCTTCGCGCGTGACCGAGGAACATCAACCACGAAGGGATGAAACTCCCGCCCGCGCCTCATGTTCCGCAAGTGGAACGGTTCCGGATCAGATCAGTCTTACCGGTTATGGATGTCGACCATCGCTTTTATGACTGCCAGCAGCGAGAGATCGCTGTCCATCGCTGAGGAGAGCTCTGGCCTGGACCTGGAAAGTAGTGACAGGGCACACTGCATTTCGCAGTCATTTGGGCAGCCCGCCTGGCAGTTGTAACCATCTCCTTACAGAAGTCTACCGTCAAATAACAACTTGTATGCTCTTGAGTTTCGGTGAGTGAGGTTCTTGGACGGCCCTGGGCATCGGGATAACGCCTGGCAGGCTTGGGACTTTCCAGTGTTTTTAATTGATTGATTGCTAACTAGATTTAGGCTGCCTGACGCCATAGACATTCAAAAAAGTTAAAAAAATCCGTTACTACTATAAACAGTGAAATGATTTTCTCCTTATGGTCATTATATATTTTACCAGTTACGAAAAAAAGTTGCCAAAATGATGACGATACTGAGAAGAAATTCCTAAAGAAACTCAGGATTCGAGTATATATAACAATTATGTACAATTCTCACAGATATTAAATCACAGTATATATACAATATTAATCATAGTATGAGCTCAAAATCGTTTAAATCCAGGCTTCATTATCGCTTAAATAAATCAGCGATTTTATAATTTTATAACCTTTCAAAGGGAGTTTTTTATTACAGTTTTATTTATAGGGCTCTGATTATCTTGGGAAGTTTATTTCAAAACCGTATACCTACTTTGCCCCATAAAAGAATTACTTGTCTTGTACTAGTTATATTTGTTTAATGGATTGTACTAGTACTAGGATTATACTATGGAAATTTCTTAATTAACTGGGAGCGAATTTTAGTATGCATAAATCATGGGGAGCAGTGAAAAGATATTTTTCATAATTGGCTTTACCAGGAATTGAACACCGTTTTCTAAAAAGTGGCTAACTATTTAACCACTTAACAATTGGTCTAAAAATAGATTGTTGATAAAGTGTCATTCTATTTTCTTATCATATTGTTTGTTTGTATAATCTTAAAATTGTCAGACATTATCTTTAAGGGCTTGTCCATCGTTTTTAGAAGTTTCAATGTGACTTTCCATGCAGATTTTCTTTGTGTATCTACGCTATGTTTTATAAGTAAACTAGCTGTACTTACCTCGCTTTGTTGCGGTAAAGTCATGTATACGTACTGGACACTGCATATATAACTTATGCTATCTGTTCCACGTGACTTTGTCCGCGTAACTTTACAAAATATAGTTTATATTATTAGCTGATAATGTAGCTTAGGTGGAAGAATTTTGAAAATCAGTCCAGTAGTTTTGGAGTATATTCTTTACAAACAAAAATATACAAATGACTTTATTTTTCTCTTTTCTCTTTATAATAATAGAGCAGATATAACATTAAGGGCCTCTTTCACGAACTAAAAGTAAAGTGTTGATTAGTTACTTTTAGAAATCATTTTCTGTTATATTGAATTATGCACTCGGTTTACTGCATCATTCGATAGCCGATTTTTTTAAATCATTTTGATTTAATATTTGGGACGTTTACCGTACAAACAAAGGTATATCAGCTCCATTTTCCCCGGTTACCGGTGACTTTAAATGACATTTTGGCCTACTTGACGTTTGAGAAACAGGCGCTAAATAAAATTAATAATAATAATTAATTAATAGATAGATATTAAATTAGTTAGATACAAGCATTTAAAAACAAGAAATTAGAGCCTTGAAAATTAGATTTAAGTGAATACCCCACTAGAAATAATGAAAGATATTATATAATTTAAAATTACTTAATTTTCTTGGTTAATTTTTAGGTATGAAATATGTATGTACTTTCCTGGAACTGGAAAATATGAATATATTTTCCAGTTCATTCATATTTCATTCATATTTCCAGTTGGAAAATATGAATGTACTTTCCTGCCTACTTCGATACTAAAAATATTTTTTAAAATTTTTTTTCAGCATTCAAAATGGCTACCCTCCCCACTGTTACTATTAGCGAATTGTCTGATGGCATACAAGACCCAACGACTAACGCGGCCGCACGGAAAGTTCTAGAAGGCATTCTTAATGACTACATGGATCTACAATATGGGAAAGAAACACCATACACTACTGGCAAACAAGTCATTCCATCGGACACCACTACAGAAGACCTCAATAAGGCAATAGAGGATGACACTACAGAGAAAATATTCAAAGAAATGTTCACTGTTATTTCCGAAACACATAAGAGTGGTTGTTTGGAAGTGCAGTCGCAAAATGACGGTAGTTGGGATCCCAAGCTGAAACCTGTTTTGGTTTTGGTAACGCCTAACAGGCATTTATAAAATCTATCGTAAACATAAATTATATTTCTCGTAATAAATATGAAAGTAGCATATAAACATAATATAATTTTAGAAGACAAACATTTCTATAGACCACTACTTATAAGGAATATCAATCGTCTATAATTACAAAATACACATTTTGATTTAAATTATGACTATAAATTTGTACTGCAAATTATTATAATAAATCGGAAGGTGCCGAGATGAGAATAGACCATATTATTATTAATCAATAGCGGAGAAAACACTGACACAAACTTTTTAAGCTTAAAAGCTCCAGCCAATGTATGACTAATGTAAATTTGTGAAATAAGTTAAATGATTATGAAACTTATTGTCAATCAATACAGTAAAAGGTCACATAAAACCGGCTTAACTATGTTGTCCGCTAAATTCTGCCTGTGGTTCTTATTGCCTATAGTTTTTCGGAATTTTCAGTTATATAACTTTTTATTTATTATACTATCTTATTTTTATATTCTTTGGGGTTTGCTTTTCACTATTTTTCAATTAATCAAACTTACTTCTATTTATCTTCTTACTAATAGAGACAAATTCAAGTTTTCTGTACTTACTCAGGTTTATCTTTTTGAAGTTTTGATTAATCTAAAAAAAATTAAATTAAAAAAAAATATTTAAAATTAATTAAAATTAATAAAATTTTAAATTAAAATTGAAATTTTTATCTGTTTGAAAATTTCATTCGATAGCGACGTTAAATTTATTATATAATATTATTATTTTGTAAATAAATATTTCTAATAATAGAATTCAGTGCATTTTTAATTGTCGATTTTGGTGTTATAATTAAATAGCAATATGTGTCGTTCATTGTAAAAGTGAACTATCTCCTTGTAACTGAATTTTAGAATAATGAGCTTTTTGCGAATTATAGTGTAGGAAAAAAATATATAAGCATTTTTTTTTATTTATTTTTTTATATCTTCAAACATTCCACACAGCACCATCTAGTTCCAAAGTAAGCAAGTAATGCTTGTATTATGGATACCAGACAGTTGATATAATACATAGGTTACTTTTTTTTTGTAAATACATACATATTATAAATACAAAACATCCATGACTCAGGTACAAAGGTAAAATGTTCACATAAAACATTTGCCCCTAGCGGGATTCGAACCCGCGACCGCTAACAGCTAGGGTTACTAGCCACTAGACCAAACGTGTCGTCATTCATTCATTGTTTTCATCTATGGGATTTTAATGCAACTATTGGAGTTACTTCACTTTTATATTGAAAGTTATGACTAAATGTGATACCATTAGGCAAGAAAATATGGTTTTAAAAATAGGGAGTTACACCACTTTTACAATGAACGACACATATAATAATCAATTTTAGCAATTTTAATGTAGATTGCTAACATTTAGGTCTAGGATAATTTAAGTTTATACAGTATTTAACTTATGCTGTGAGTGTTAAGTATGTCAACTTGATGGCTATAACTTTAGTTGGCTACGTCCTTAGTAGTCTTACTAAGGTCGGCAGTGCACTTGCAGCAACTGTGACGTTCCTTTGTGTTATAGGCGACGATAACAACCTAATATATACCATCAAGTAGATTGTCAACATGTCAGTCGCCGTTAACATAAAAAAAGTTTATCCTTTGCTTTCGTCTGAAATGAAAGGTCATATATAATTACAATCAATACTAATAATAAATCTGTAAGGGTTGGTCATGGTGTAAGTTACTTTGTTTTCAGAGATATCGTGTTTATAGGCTCTATACATGATACTGAAACTAAATTGACCATTTTTACAATTTTTTTCTGTATGTATGATGTTCCTCCATAACTCTTAAACGAATCAACTGATTTTCATGAAACTTGGTAGGTAAACATTTTGACGTACGGGACGCAGGATAGGCTACTTTTTCTTTTTCAACGCGGACGAAGTCGCGGGCGCCAGCTAGTAATCTAATAAATTATACTATCGTCAGTAATTTATTTCCCAATAAAATTTATATCGTAAAAATGTAAACAAAGTTCTAAACATCCATTTAAATTAAACTGATAGATAATAAGGAAGTTTTTACGATTTTATTATCGCGCTATTAAATGTAATAAATTACGACAAATACTTTTATTGGGGTATTAAGCAAAATTTTTACAGATATTAACTTGTTATCGGATTATTGTCACGACTTCACTAAATTTCTTGGTACCTTCGCATACAGCGAGGAACCTTCCATCGTCGTGCAGGTAAGGGATTTTTTTTAATTTAAAATAATATTATATATTATAATTTACAAAGATGTATATATTTGTTATTATTTTGTTAATACCTATGTACCTATATTAATAATTATGGATGTTCTATATCTGAAATAAATGATTATTATTATTATATTATTATTTTAATAGAACCAAATATTTATGAATAATAATTATAAAACCAGTGATTTGATTAGATTTAAGGTTACATAATTATATTTTTTATGATTTATTCAAGCATATTTACTACAGATTTTATTCAAATTAATTATGTTAAATAGTTACAAAAATATATAAAACGTAATCAATTAAATAATTAGTTATTTCAAAATTAACAATATAAATGGTAATGTTGGTCGTAAAACTTGATTTTTCCAAGTTTTTCAGGTATTTTGGACACACCACGGCCTGATTTTTTTCTATAACTTACAAGTTTTGATATTGCGGTTGTAGGTATAATTTATTTCACCCGACATAAATCATTCAGGCTAATAAAGATTTTTTTCCAGTTTATAATGTTATTATTTATACTCGTAGTATAAACAATAATTTACAAAAAAAAATGCTGTCTTACTATTTGGCGGACCCAGGAAAATATCGGGACTATAAATAACATTCTACAAGTTTTTGTTATAATATATTAAATCAAATTATAGAAATTAGGTACAGTGATTTTAGTTGAATATTAAAACTAAACTAAAAATTGACAAAAATTTATGAAACGCCAAATTATTACAGGTTTTACTTTATAGAATTACATATATGCTACTCGTTTGAGCTGACTACATTATATTAAAATATACATATGCCTAAAAATCATTTAATTTTATGTGTCGACAGAAATCATGAAAATCCTTCTTTTGGGATTCCTATTGGCATTCGCTGCGGGTACTCCTATTCCCGACGAAGATGGCGGACCTGTCGAAGTTATCGTAAACGGCCTTCCCGAAGGAGAACCTCTAGAAATTCAAGACCTTGTCGATATTACGCTCAACCAACATAAAGATGGTGAATTGGCATGGTATTATAACTTGCTACATCCGTTCACTGCTTTAGGGTTAGCAGAAACCGCTGCAGCCGCAGAAGCTGCTGCAGCTGCGGAAGCTGCTGCTAATCCAGAATCCCCGGTACCCGAGCCTACACTACCAGAAGTTAATCCAGAAATACCAGATTCTGTTGTATTACCTGAACCCGCTCTCCCTGAAGTGGTCCCAGAAACGCCAGACTCTGTTGTATTACCCGAACCAGCTGTTCCCGAAGTTACTCCAGAAATACCAGACTCTATTACTTTACCTGAACCCGCTGTCCCGGAAGTTGTTCCGGAAATACCCGACGCAGTTGCATTGCCCGAACCCGCTCTCCCTGAAGTTGTACTACCTGAACCCGAAGTTGTAATGCCTGAAGTGCCCGCTCCCGAAGAAACTATTCCCGCTCCAGCACCTCAATTCCCCAATGGTGAAATCTATAACGATGGATTAGTTCAAGTGCAGGTCAACGCTCCTGAAGACCCCGGTGTACTTGCCACACTTCAGTCTTGGTTGAGTATGGCGTTGAATTATATCCATAACGGTGTTCAAGCTACACACCAAATAATATAATCACCAAACAATTTAAATCTGTATTAAATGCTGTTTGAAGATTAATTTTTTTTTATTTTCCTTGTGTTCTAAGTATGTAATTAAATAAATATGATTAAATACCGCCTTCCCCTTTTTTCCATCGCACTGCCATTGCTAAGATTTTCAAAGTTCGAGTGAATAGGCATCTTCTGGGTGAGCTCGCTCCATCTTAGGCCTCATCTTTGCTACTCAGCTGGTTGTTGGCCAAGAGCAAACCCATCTCTAATAATAAAAAAAACATAAAATGTAGATTTTTCATAAGACATTGTTTTATGAGCTGTGCATAACCCCGCAGTGTCCCCTTCACTGCCGGGTATCCAAGACGATTTCCCAACGTTAAAAAAAGGCGCCTGCCTGCCTTTTTTTAACGTTGGGAAATCATCTTGGTTTCTTTGTGGTAGGTAGCCATCGCTACAAAAATAATGTAATAAATACAAAGAATATCTAGAGGAAGTAAGTTCACTGTTAACACATTTCCATATCCCTTCGCTCGCAGCACCTTGGCGTTGTTTGTGTTAATAGGCGACGGTAGCCACCTCCCATCAAGTAGACCGTCAGCGTGTCTGTCGAGTTAAACATTAAAAAAACCCTGTCAGCATGAAAGGCAAGAGACAATCTAAGAGAATATCTAGGTCCATGTTTCATTGAGGTCATGTTAGTCAGGAAACTAGATCATATTTGTCATCTATGTTAATATTATTTGTATATTTACTTATCTATTAGAGGAGGGTTTCCGACTTTAAGCGCCTCTTTCTCAAACGTCAAGTAGGCCAAACTGTCATTTAAAGTCACCGGTAACCGGGAATAATTTAGCTGATATACCTTTGTTTGTACGGTAAACGTTCCAAACATTAAATAGAAAATAATAAAAAAAAACGGCTAACGAATGATGCAGTAAACCGAGTGTATAATTCAATAAAACGGAAAATTATTTCTAAAAGTAACTAATCAACACTTTACATGTAGTTTGTGAAAGAGGCCCTAAGTGTAATTAATAAGTTAAAGTAAAAAAAAAGTGATACATTTTGGCATATTTCCAAACAAGTTGCCCTAACTTTACTTTACTTACTTAGGTCGTTAGCATTGGAATTCGCTCAGAGGAAAATATTCTGGAAACATTGAGCTGCTGGGCGCTGACCAAGGGAATAAAAACTTTAGTCATTTCAGAAGAACTATTAAAAACTACTCTCTCGAGAACAATTTTATGTTTGAAAAACATGTTACCTCATCGGGTAACAAATGTATTATAACTTGAACTCTCGTCCAATTATTAAATTACCTTATTAAATATACTTTTCCTTATAAATAAAAAATAAAAAAAGAGTAGTCAAATCGCTTTTCCATCCATGTCTAAACATTTAGTAGTATTTAATACCGTTACTGCCTTGACCAAGTTAGTATGAGAGACTTGTGAGTTTACTTGTAATCGTGGTTAAATAGGTATTAGAGGTATATTTCTCTAACATTTTGTGTAGGTAAGTTTAATCTAGAAACAACATACCTATATAAATAAAAATCAATTTAAGTGTGTTCTCTGTGGACTCCAAAACTTTAATTCGATTTTGATTTATGAAAAGAGGGATCAACGGGGAAGGTTTTATGTATATAAAAAAATTGCATCATTTGGAAAAGTAGGGAGCGGGTCACTAGTAGGTAAATAAAATAAATGTTTGTATGTAGTCAGAATTCGATAAAATGCCATTGATTTGTTCTGCGTAAGTCCGAGAAGGTTCTTGAAATAAAATGTAAAAACTTTTTAGGTTCGGCTAGTGAAACAAAAGATGAAGAAAGCTTAAGGATTATTAGTTTTATGTAGTCTAAATTGTATAGACAGTATATAACAAGCCAGTGGTCTGTTAGTCGGGTGTGTATTAGCGGTTTTGTGGTAGTTTTAATACGTTTTTTAAGGATCCCAAACAAAGCACTGGTGGTCACGCACAGGTAACACGCGAATGGTGACACGCCACTGGTGGTCGATTAGACCGCAGTGCCGCTCCGCACTCTTAGCACTATGCACCTTTCATAGAAACTCGATATTGAGCTATGAACACTTTATATGAACGACTCATATCGCCCCTTCCCATTAAAAGTGTATAATCTCAAAACCTACTAATTTTACAGGAGAGCGTTAAAGATTCAACGTGTAATAGTTTTAATAATAATGAGCTCTTCAATGTTTATTTTTAATTTTTGGCTAGGTACGTTATCTATCTTACAAAGTAATTTAAAACTATTATATTTTTTGCTACACAGTAGTCAAAACAAGGCTTAGAAAAATAATCGTTTTGAGTTTAAATACTTTTTTTTGATAAAATGTTGCCAAACATAGTTTTGATGAAAAACATAAGGCAGTATTATTCATTATTCTATCACAAAAATTGTACAATTACCTAATTATACAATTTTGAACGGAAAATTGATTCAAATTTTGCAAAATATTTAAAGCAATAAGAGTGTATTATTTTGTGATTGTATAATATTAATAAAAAAAGAATGTTTACTCTTGCCTAAAATTTACGTTTTTGAATACTTTTGAAGACACAGCGCGTGAACTGCTCGGTCGCTTGATCATAACTAAAAATTACATACTATTCGCGCGACACAAGGTCTCACTTCGGCCAATTTAAAACTATACATAGCGCTCTCTAGCAAATGTTGGTTGAACTACGCTCTTTAATCAATATTTAAGAGTTTCTACTGCTGATACCGAACGTTTCCGCACATTAACTCAATTTTGTAAGTTTTTGGGAATTGTACAGTTTTATTGCGAAGGGGCGATATAGGCTTGCTTGTGTGTGTTAATATGCGACGGAAGTCACCTGCCTTCAAGTAAGTACCTACCTTTGACATGCCCGTTGGATGAGTGGAAAGGGTACTTGCTCAGGGGCCCCAGGTTCGATTCCAGGTAGGGTGGTCAGGAATTGGAAAGTAGTGGCAGCTGGGCACACTGCGTTTCGCAGTCATTTGGGCAACCCGTCTGTCGCCGTGAAATTTTCGTTGAGGGAGAAAGGAATTCCAGAGCCCATAACCCCATCCCTAGTTTATCCCTTATCCTTAATTCAACTTTGGTTGGCAGCGCCCTTGTTGCATCCAAGGCGTTGCTTGTGTTATAGGCGACGGTAGCCACCTACCATCAAGTGTACCGGCAAACTGTCTGTGAACCATACCATAAAAAAATATAAACACATAATAATCTCGATCATATCGAATCATAATACATCTATTGATTTACACTACACCCCATTGATCCCATTTGTAAGTCCTAAGGATTTTGTGCTCAAGTGGATTAATGGACAATCACTATTGAATGGCTTACAATATCCATTGATCCATCTAATTGCTTTATAATAAAAATCGTAAACGAGCCGTTCCTGGTACACTAAATATTAAAAAAAAAAAAATTTGTGTAATTTGTGTATGTTACCGTTATCATAAAAAAAATGTAAATATGCCAATATAACGGAAATATAGTGAAACATCCTTTGTTTTTTGTTCCTTATTTTATTCTTGTATGGACGGTGCGTGGCGTAGCACGTAGCACAACGTTTTGCGTAGACTTGCGTAGCTCAGAGGAAGTTAAGTTTATTATTAAACTATGTACATATTGTAAATGTTTTATTTCAAAGACTATTTATTTTTTAAAAGTATAAAATTGAGTCGTTCTCTTTAGATCTGTCTGTTTTTGGTTTCAACATCATCAGCCTTTCTCTCTCCTCTGTATATCCAATACTCGTAGACCTCTCTCTAGGCTCGCTACGCCCTTCACATCCAGCGACTTTCCGCGATGTCTTTCATTTCAGGTAGTCTTATCAACCTGCTCGTATTTCTTCCCTGAAGTTTATTAATTTAAAGTTTATGGTTAACTAGCTGTGCCCGCGACTTCGTACGCGTTGCAGTTCGTTTTTTGAAAACTCCTCGGAAACCTAACTATTTTCCAGGAAAAATGTATCCTATATGTTCTAGGTATAAAATATGTGCAAAATTTTGTCCAAATCCGTTCTCGCGTGATTGAGTGTCAATATATCCAAACATACAAACTTTCGCATTTATAATATTAGTAGGACAAACTGTAAGCAGACAGACTGACGGTCCACTTGATGGTAGGTGCTTGTGCGATGCCTACCCTATAGGAATATGTTTACAAGTTGTTTTTTTTATTATAAAAAATTAAATTTAATACATTAGAGTTATTAGGAAAGGATTAGCAAGCATTGACCTAGAAAATAGCGTTGCGTTTCAGGTTTGACCGCATTGTACATATTCGATCGAGTTAAACTTTTTACTTTCACGAAACGCACACGTTACGGAGCGAATCGATAGGCTGTGTGGCCGCCGCGGCTGCAGCGTTACGACAATTATTGTGCCGCGTCTGTAAACGCGAATTTAGGGCAGAGAAACGCGGCGGTGCGGGCGGGGCTGAAAGTTCCCGCCCGCCCGGGCCAGTCTGCCTCGCGCCCCACACCGGTCGCTCGTGTTAGCTCGACCGCTAAGCTGTGCTCTTACTGTTCTGTGCTGTGTCGTGCTGTGTTATGATGCGCGCGTCGCGCTCCCCAAACCACCGAGCAGGCGGTGTCGCGTGCTACCCCACACCCGCTTAACCGGCGACCGGCCTAATCTCACGGACTTATGTCGCGCGATCTTAGGTGAGCCACTACATTTTCACATTAAACTTTACCATGTTTTAATTTGAAATCGATGTAACTACGTCACAAGATCGATAAGCTATATTGTCAGTTATTGAGCAGTTAAAATGTTGATTCATTATTTATGACCGGTATTTGTACAGTGAAAGTTTAATTGGGTGTTTCGGGTTAGTTGTTGCTATGTTTCAGCGAAGGTTAAAAACGTTTCATAATTAAATAGCGGCCGGGAATTATGGGTTGTGTCTACAAATCAGTTTTCTATGGAATGTCGTACATTTGTATGGTTGACGAGTTGTCCTGACCTACTTCAATTACTATGATAGTGAATCGATCCAATAACTATGCCATTCGCCGCTCAATCGGTGTGCATATTTATTAGAAGCGAAATTGATCTAATTCTGAAGTGTTCATGCTGAACTTGATATAGCTTTTAATAATTAGATATTAAAGGTCAAATTCCAATTAATCATTTTAACAGCTAGATACTTTTAAATTGGATATGTTAATATTTTAAAGAACTACTTTTCGCAATCATTTGGGCAGCCTGCCTGACGGTGAAATGTAAAGGAGTAGCCATTTACAGAACACGACCGTGAAATAACAGCATGTGTGCTGTTGAGTTTCAGTGAGTAAGTAAGGGATGCTAGAGCCCATTTCTCTCTTAAGCCCTTATCCTAAAAATTTCGTATATAATTTGCAAAAAAAAAAAATGTATCCATGCGAAGCCAAGGGCAAGTTGCTCTAGTAATATCAAAAATATAGACAGAGAAAAATAATTCAGTTACTTAAAAAGAAAAGTAATTTAAAGTGAAGATTTCGAATTGAGCTTTCAAATTTAATTTTGAATTCAAAATCAAAATGACATACGAATCTTAACATGTCATCAGTTTTTACACGGAAAGTGTACGGGAAAGCACTCATTTCCTTTGGGTAAAACCGGCGTTCTCGTTTACTCGCAAAAAAGTAAGGGCGGCGAGGGATAACAAGAGATTTTCACAATTTACGTGGTAGCAATTCTAAACATGATGCCGTGTAATGAAGTTAACTAACTTCCTTGTCTCATGGGTCGTATGAATTACTTTATAAAGGACATTTCGATGATGATATTTATTTCGAAGTCCATTTTGCTATAATGTGTGGCAGGCAGGCTGACAGTCTACTTGAAAGTGAATTGTATTTATTTCTTTAATATAAATTGTTCATGCATCCTTGCTGGGATGTTAATGAGGTTTCAACTAAATAAAATTCATCGCGCCACACGTTGCAAAGGTCAGAACGTCTCAGGCCAGCTAGCCAGCTAGCCAGCTAGTAACCTACGAGCTTAATACCAATAAATTAATTTATATGAACACAAGTGTATGTGTACGGTAAAGTCGTAAACCAGGCATTATTACCGAAGTTATGGCAGTGGGTACAGACTAAGTTATTTAGTGTTTAAAACAAGCAAGAAATTAAATTATTTAAAACATAATGTCGATTCTCTAATGAATTGTCTGTTTGGGAACGTTTTTATAACATTTTGGAATAAGTATAATTATGTATAAGGACTAAACTCCGGATTCGAATTAACAACTACACAAATTTTCTAGTTAGTTATGGTTATGCTCATAATTTTTGAAAAGATACGGCTAGGTCCATAGTCTCCACTCGAGAACCTTCCGGTCCCAACGGCTGTTGACTCCGTACTATGTGTCCTGCCCACTGGCACTTTAACTTACTGATTCGCCGGCTTATGTCGGTAACTTTCGTTCGTCTACAGATCTCCTCATTCCTGATTCAATCTTGGAGTACAACTCCGACCATAGCCCTTTCCATAGCTCGTTGAGCTTTCTTACGAGGCCTATAGTTAGAGACCTAGTTTTAGCACTATCCACACGAAGTTCGCTCTACCAAGTTGGACTTCTACCTATATTTCTCTACTTATGACTGCACAGTGATAATTAGACTATTTTATATATGTACGATTGTACGTACATATTATACAAAGTAAGTACATACATAAGGTATATAAAAATTCAGAAAAGATAAATGACTAAGTAGGTCTCTCTTTAACATAAAAAAAAGTTAATTGCCTCACGCTGTTCAATACGGTTCGAATAAATCGATTTTGGTCTGGAGTTAAGTAGCACTATGCCACTTAGCTTAAACACGCTCCGTTTGCGGCTGTTGTTTAATTCGAATTTAAGCAACGGCCTTAATTTCAAAGTTGCTGAACAAAAGACTCGTATAAAGACCGATTATTGCATTAGCATATATAGGGCAGCGATGTTTGCCTTGCATGTATTATGATAATAGAGTTCATGTTCTATCTTTTGCTTTTTTTGTGAATATATGAGCAGGCTTCAATAAAAGCCAAACTGTTTAGCACATTCTCTCTAAACATTTCGTCAGAATACAGAACTTTTACTACCTACTTAGCTTTCTAAAAATAAGGTTTTAATAATCATCAATCATCAATACTAATAATAAATCTGTTAGTGTAGATATTGTACATATGTATGTTCCTCCATAACTCTTAAACGAATTAACTGATTTTCATGAAATTTGGTAGATAAACATTTAAACGCACGGGACACGGGATAGGCTATTTTTTTTCTTTTTCTAGTAAGCAATATAAAGAAAGATTAGTTATAAGATACAAATAAAAATTCCTTTTATCTATTCACTTCGATTCATAACAACCATTAAAATAAATAATATACTGAAGTCATTATTATTTATACAATTATAATTATGTCAATTGAACTATTGAGACCAAAAGTCCCAATAGTTCAATCAATTGTACTCCTAATTGAACTAGTGGGACTAGATCTATTTTTCATTGGTAATATAAATTGCTATGCTTATAATTATATAGGATACTAGCTGGCGCCCGCGATTTCGTCCGCGTTGAAAAAGAAAAAAGTAGCCTATCCTGTGTCCCGTACGTCTGAATGTTTATCTACCTAGTTTCACGAAAATCAGTTAATTCGTTTACATACATACATACATACATACATACATACATACATACATACATACATACATACATACATACATACATACATACATACATACATACATACATACATACATACATACATACATACATACATACATACATACATACATACATACATACATACATACATACATACATACATACATACATACATACATACATACATACATACATACATACATACATACATACATACATACATACATACATACATACATACATACATACATACATACATACATACATACATACATACATACATACATACATACATACATACATACATACATACATACATACATACATACATACATACATACATACATACATACATACATACATACATACATACATACATACATACATACATACATACATACATACATACATACATACATACATACATACATACATACATACATACATACATACATACATACATACATACATACATACATACATACATACATACATACATACATACATACATACATACATACATACATACATACATACATACATACATACATACAGAAAAAATTTCTAAAAATCACCAATTTAGTATTGATATTGATATTGATATAGATTTAATAGATTTAATTTCAAAAACCTTGACATTTATATCTATTATACTCGTATACAGTGAAAAAACTTAACAGTTTTTTTTCACATTTTCACAGACTAAAAAGGTAGTCTGATATGGTTATACTAACTTTCAATTCTCATAACTATACCCATTAGGGGTAAGAGTTTAAAAAAGTATAGTGTTCCTAGGTAGCAAGTTCTCCAAACTAAGTTTAATTCAATTTGGTTCAGCAGTTTATTAGTATGGATTAGTAGGTTTATAGGTTGTAGCCTATAAACCTACTTCTATCTAACCTATTTCCTAATTAATATTATAAATACGGAAGTAAGTTTCTTTGTTACGCTTTCACGCCTTAACTAACTCAACCGATAAGAATCCCTGAAAACGTGTATGCAGAATTCTAACGAGTAAGAGCAATCTAACGAGTAAGACAGGACAAATAGTTTCAACAGTAGATGGCAGCAAAAGGAAGATACGGTACGTTAATTACATATGTACATTATGGAATCGATAAATGGGCTACATAAAACTAAATGCGTGTTAAAATAGAGAGATTGGACAAATATATTTAATTTTATTTCACAAAAACTGAGTCCAAATTTTTGATGTATTACGTGATGTAAGAAAGTGTATTACACGCGAATGAATGATACTGAATTCATTGGACTCAGTATATGGAGTCCATGCGCTGATAGTGAGTCACTAATCTTTCTTTTTGCTACCATCTATACGGTTTCAACATTGTCATATTTTCTATTGTATTTAACGTCTCTCATATTTTCCATTCCACGTGAATCTCTAAACGGAACTTGCAATATAAATTCCAATAATGCATAATTCCTGTTTCCCAGTTTCTATTTTCCAATCCTAGTTGTAATCTCGTACTAGTTTCTAGTTCAGTAACTGTAGGAAGCAATATTGTGAATTATAATGCGCTTGGTCGCACTGTTGAACACTGCGACCGCATTAGAAAAGATTTTCACGCTTCACTTTCTTTAAATGGTTTTTATCATTGTGTACGTGATAAAAACCATTTAAAGAAACATTATCGACTTATCTAGATTTAAGAACCTAAAAGAAGAAACTAAAACATTATCGACTTGACCAACGAGTTCGTCAACCAAAAAATTAAGAAAGAATCATTACATTAATATAAGAAATGAAAAATTTGGATAACTATAGCTGTAGTGTATGAGAAAGAGGAAAGGAACTATTAATGATACAGAGATTAAAATATTTTTTTATAGGTACAGTTCATTTTTAATATACCAAAAACATCAAGGTTTAGGTGTTACAGGTATACTCAGTTAATAAATTATACGCATTACTAGAATAATTAACTGGAACAATGGCGATGGCGTCTCGTCTGCATCTGATTGCGTTTTAACTATTATCGCCACACAAAGGGCGATTCTGAATTCACGGCTTTGGAAATGACAGCGATTAATTCGACCCTCTTTAAACTTGTTTGTTTTTCTGCCAAACGCCCCTCTAAACTTTAAGCTTCAACTTCAACACTGTCGAGCTGTAGGTCCGTCTGTTAAAGTTAGCGCGTGACTTTGGACTTTAAATTAATTAACAGCTAGATTTCAACGCTCCGAAAGTCCAATAAACAAACTGAAGATAAAGAAGAACCTATTGATGTGGGACCTTATTTGAACTCAGTACAGATGCATCTTCTCTCTCTCTCTCTATGTGCCTTTTCAGTCCTGAAGGTTAGCCGTCAACTTCCTGGACCGGTCCCTGTCAAGAGCCAACTGGAACAGCTGCTTGACCGAGGCAATCCCAGTCCACTCTCGGATATTTCTGAGTCACGACTTTCTCCTTCACCCATCCTACTAAGATTCAATTACTATCTGAAAAAAAAGTAGTAGAAAAAAGTAGCCTATCCTGTGTCCTGTACGTCTAAATGTTTATCTACCAAGTTTCATGAAAATCAGTTAATTCGTTTAAGACTTATGGAGGAACATACATACATACATACATACATACATACATACATACATACATACATACATACATACATACATACATACATACATACATACATACATACATACATACATACATACATACATACATACATACATACATACATACATACATACATACATACATACATACATACATACATACATACATACATACATACATACATACATACATACATACATACATACATACATACATACATACATACATACATACATACATACATACATACATACATACATACATACATACATACATACATACATACATACATACATACATACATACATACATACATACATACATACATACATACATACATACATACATACATACATACATACATACATACATACATACATACATACATACATACATACATACATACATACATACATACATACATACATACATACATACATACATACATACATACATACATACATACATACATACATACATACATACATACATACATACATACATACATACATACATACATACATACATACATACATACATACATACATACATACATACATACATACATACATACATACATACATACATACATACATACATACATACATACATACATACATACATACATACATACATACATACATACATACATACATACATACATACATACATACATACATACATACATACATACATACATACATACATACATACATACATACATACATACATACATACATACATACATACATACATACATACATACATACATACATACATACATACATACATACATACATACATACATACATACATACATACATACATACATACATACATACATACATACATATATACAGAAAAAATTCTAAAATTCGTCAATTTAGTTTCAGTATTATGTATAGAGCCTATAAACATGATATCTGAAAACAAAATAACTTACTCCATGACCGACCCTTACAGATTTATTATTAGTATTGATGATGATGATGGAAGACTTTTCATCTTAATAGTACATTTAGTAGGGATAGGTGGAACCGTGGAAGGGTCGTAAATGCAAAAGTTTGTGAGGATGGACATATGGATGTTTGTTACTCTTTCACCCAAAAACGGCTCCACAGATTTGTATGAAATTTAGCACATACCTGCCTGCCGACTTGTACATGAAGAAATTGGTCCTTAAATATTATAAAACGCCGCGTCTGTCTGTTTGTATGTTCACGATAATCTCAATAACTACTCAACGGAATTTCATGCGGTTTTCACTAATGGGAAAAGCGTTAAACGAGCAATGTTTGTCTATGTAATTTGCAGAAAAAAAAATTGCCCCCATACGAAGCCGGAAGCGGGTTGCTAGTAAACATTAAAAAACAGTACAGTTTCTATAAGTCTCAATGAAATATTAGTTAATTAGGTATTTGCATATGGCGAGCAATAGTTATAATCCGGTTAGTTTACAGCACAAAGCTTACACAAGGATAAATTATTGTTTAATTCCAACCATTGGTTTGCGCAACGCCCACGAAGCTGTTTCGCGTACTCTGCAGTGTACATACACTTCGACATAGTATATATTATTTACAGACCAAATCTCTTGTTGATTTCTCGCGTAAGCCACTCGTTCGCGTGAACGTGTTTTTCAAGATGTTTAAATATGCAAAAATGGCCCCATTTCCCCGTACGTAGACGTATCTCCAGAGGTCAGCCGGATCCGTTTAATATTGGATCTTGTCAATCGACACTCTCATTCAAATGTACCGTGACGATGACATTAAAAAAATATTATTATTTAATAAAAAAAATATTCACATGGTTTCGTTATCCTACATGTATTTAAACAGTAAAAAAATATTTTGAGCATTATCTGTAAACAGATTACATATATTCAACTAATTGGTATATACCAAAATAATATCTTTGATCCTTTAGCTATTGTGTGGTGTTATCAAATTTTCAATGTAGATGACAGATACTCGTATGTAGGCTACAGCATCAAAAGGGTTTCCCCCTATTTTGCTATAACTAACTAGTAGTTTTCTGAAATGCCTCCCACTATGGAAGCAAAAAAGACATTATCAATTGTTTACGGCAAAAATCAATGCCTTCTTGAACTGTCATGAATTTTCGTGGACACAGTATTGCATAATGAATTATTATTTAAGGTGTAATTTTAATTGGAACTTCCAATATCATCGCCTGAATAAATAGAAGGAAAAATATGCTAATGCAGCCTTTCTATATAATGGGAGGTTTTGTGAGAATAACAGAGATAAGAAATGTTACTCAGAAAAAATTGTGGTAAACAATACTTTATCTTTCGTTCGGCCCCTTTTCGTCGCGTTGCCGTACAGCGTAAAGGTCAGAGGTCGATTGTGACGTATTGAATTATAAATGAACCGTCAATACGACCCGAAAAAGATTTTTTATAAATTTCTGTTATAAACGATAGAAATTTGCGATCTTACAACTCAAAGGAGTTGAAAGGAGCAATCTGTTTTTTGTTTTACTCATTATTAATGTTATGCCTCATTATTAAGGTTACTATCGTTAGAATTTAACTTGATAATGACTAATACTGTATCCGTCTGAATAGCTTCTCCAAATATCATATTTATATCAATACTAATAATAAATCTGTAAGTGTAGGTATTGTATGTATCTATGTTCCTCCATAACTTAAATGAATTAACTGATTTAAATGAAACTTGGTAGATAAACATTTAAACGTACAGGACACAGGATAGGCTACTTTTTTCTTTTTCAAGGCGGACGAAGTCGCGGGCGCCAGCTAGTAACTATGCGATAATTTTTTTAGAAGTTAGAATGAGTATAGTAAGCTATTGTTGAAAGATATTTTAAGAAATATTTCCAACATACATTGTTTTGATATACAAGTTATAGATAAGAAGAACACCATTATAATGATAAAGATGAGCACAATCACCCACGCACACACACACACACTCCCACACACAATTCTGGTTGAAGAAAGTGCGTATATTTATAAAGATATATTGTATTTCTTTATTCATAAATATTTTTTGTGTCCCTTTCAAAGTAATCTGCGTTGAAAAAAAAGACACCTTGCCACTAAATCCATTTTATACCATCAAAGAGAGACCATCGAGCTCTCTACCGTATTTTATGTTAAAAAAGTGGAAGCAGTCGGTATTTATATATAGTCAAATTATTGCTCGTAGCTTCACCTGCGTACAATTTAAAAATGGCTTACATTAGGATATTTCCTACCAAAAAAGTTAAAGCTATCTCCATACCAGAAAACTCAAAATTAAAAAGTTTAACAGTGAAAAAGTAACAGACAGAGCTGAGTACTTTCGCATTAAATATTATAAAATGTTGCGTCAACAGAAAACTTTCTGCTAATTTTTATTTTTTTATTTTTTATGTTATGGTCGACAGACAGGCTGACGGTCCACTTGATGGTAGGTGGCTACCGTCGCCTATAACACAAGCAACGCCATAAATGCTACAAGTGCGCTGTAGACCATAGGATTAAGGATAAGGGATAAGGAAGGGATGGGGTAATGGGCTCTGGCATCTCTTACTCACTCACCGAAACACAACAGCTAGTAAATGCTGTTATTTCACAGTGGTATTCTGTAAGGGGGTGGTTACTGCCGCCAGACGGGCTGCCCAAATGACTGCGAAACGCAGTGTGCCCTACCACAACTAATATTAAAAGTACAGATTATATTGCAAGAATTCTAACTCACATTCAGTAAGTAAGTGTTGCAGCAAATTCCCTTTTACAGCTCAGTATAAGTGATTTAAGCGGGGCACAGCAATAAATAACTTTCAATAGTGAAGTTCCTTTCATGCGAGTTGGTCTCTTGTGACCAACTTCACGTTTTACGTCCTGTAAACTTTAAAATGAAATTATAAAATATGTGTGTATTGTAGGTAAGTTGCTTACCTGTTGAAGTGCATGCATTTCTTTTATGTAGGTACAAATTCCGGGGAAATTAAAATTGAATTTAAAATTTTTGACATGGTTGGTTAATGGTTAAGGTGGCCATAGCGCTCTGTATCAGGAGTCCTTCGATTTCCGGCTGGGCTAAATTTAAAAATAAACTTTTTAAATTGACTTTAGTCTTGATCTGGCATGTATTGGCTGGTACATTGCAAGGTACATCTAGTAGACCGATTTTATAAAAAAAAAACATGATGAAAGAAATATTAACACACATAAATTAAATTATTTATTTATTAGATTAAGGGCCTCTTTCACCAACTACAAGTAAAGTGTTGATTAGTTACTTTTCAAGTAACGCTAATTGGCGAGTAAATGTGACGAGTATCTTGTTTCAATTTCATTGAAATTACCTTTGAGTAATGCTACTCGAAGATGGTGAAACTCGTACGCTGCCTTACAGGTGACTTTAAATGGCGGTTAGCCTACTTGACACTTTACTCAGAGATGCCCTAAGAGTAATATTTTTCAAAAGTCCTTTTAATTTTATTTAAATGAACACAATTTACATTAATTGAAAAAATGATTTATGTGCTTTATTGTATTGGTTAAGGAGAAATAAAAATAAATATGTATGTGTGTACGTATGGTCCTCCATAACTCTTAAACGAAATAACTGATTTTCATGAAACTTGGTAGATAAACATTTAGATGTACTCCTGACACAGGATAGGCTACTTTTTCTTTTTCAACGCGGACGAAGTCGTAGGCACCAGCTAGTAAGAAATAAAATAATTAAACTTTGGAATAGTGCCGCAAAAAGGCGGCCTGTTATAGCGTTGCGCTACAACCTGCCTGTAATAATATTTGTCTGCGGGTTGAAAAACGGCTGAATACCTGAATACGGTGAGAACCGGAAATGACAACAGCCAAAGCGCCACCTACATCCGGTGGCGGGGAACTGAGCCGTTTCCATTTGTAATTAAGTTTTGTTTTACCGAAAACGCGATGGTTTTAAAGGTGACTTTGTTTTAGCGGAGCTTCGTCACTTCTTTGTCTGATCCTAATAATATTACGAGCTATAAATGCGAATGTTTGTTACTCTTTCATGCAAAAAATTAGCACATATAAGGATATTTTAATACCTGGATTAACATATAGCATACTTTTTAAAAATGTTAGGTTCCCGAAGGATCTATAATAAATTTATACACAGATAATAATGTAAATTTCTCTCTATTAGCTAATATTGAACAAGCTGTGTTCATAATAAGTTTGTTTGAGTAAGTAGATAATATTAGCATCTCCACGCAGCGTAGCTGATGAGTAGATCGTCGCTTATCCACCGGTTTACTTCGGCTTAAGCGTGCGGGTACCCGGAAAATTGGCTCCCACACTCTCTCATAAAGGTAAGCTGTACTATTAATGGAGCCTTTTAATAAATTAGTCATTGTGGTTGACTACGTATATTTATATACTCGTAGTAAACTAAATTTGTCTCAAGAAACTTTTATTCTCAAGTTTGGAAATACTTATTTTTAATATTAAGGGAGCATATTTATCACTTTTATTTATTAATCCGCTCCAAAGATCACTTTTAATTCTTTGTTAACAACTTGGGTCTTCAGCAGTACACGGGGCTAGTTCCGAATGTCAATATTTTCAACGAAAACATAGCTTTAGCAGTAGCTGCTCCATACAACGAGCTATTCCTGTAGCGCAGGTGCTACAGTTGATTTCGATTTCGTAAATAACACGATATTTTATGTTTTCCATATTTTAATAACAATGATGTCAAAGAAAAATTAAATAACTTGGAAGCAAATGAATCACTAAATTCGAGGCAAGATTACAAGAGCAACATATAAAGAGCAAAGAATTTGAATTTAGAATTCCTAACCAAACGCCAGATATTTGAAACCAAAGTTGCCAGTTCGACAAAACGAAAATTTCATAACGAAACGACCTAATATAATATTTTCTTGTGGAAAATTCTCATATCCGTTTTGATGGAGTCCGGTCCTAAACTCTAAATTTTAGAGTTTAGCGTACGACTAAAAATTTAAGTGCGATTGTTTTAAGAATTTTAGCTAAGCATTAATTGAATTTATTAATTTTAATTATTAATATTATATTTTAATTAATTTAATATATACATTAATTTATTAATTTTATATTTTAATTAATTTAATATACACATTAATTTATTAATTTTATATTTTAATTAATTTAATATACACATTAATTTATTAATTATATATTTTAATTAATTTATTAATTATTAATTTATTAATTTAATAATTTTATAAATTATTAAATTAATTTATTAATTTTATATTATAATTTAATTTAATAATTTACACATTAATTTATTAATTTTATATTTTAATTATTTTATTTACACATTAATTTATTAATATTATATTTTAATTAAATTAATTATTTTAATTACATTAATTATTAATTTTATATACACGTCGGGGGCCCTTTAGTCCGGGGCCCTCCCTACCTAATTGATACGGCTGATACGGCTGACCTACGCAGGGGCGTCTACCGTTTCAGCTGATAAGCGTTTGAGCCACGAGGCTATGATTGCTTCTCTTATAATCTACACACCTTTTATTCATTTTAAATGAAGGGATCATTTAGGACTCCCTTTACATAATGTGATTCAAACGGCTAAGGAAATAGGTGAAGTGATTAATAAGCTTTCCAGTCAGAGCAGGGTCAGAGGCTTCAGGCATTACAGTAATTTGCTTAATGGCAGTCATCTTCGCTCGTTCCGTGCTCTTTGTTTGTCCTACATACACCCGTATACATGGGATATAGCCGCATATAACTCATAGTGAGGAATCGGCTGTCTTTTATGCGTAGCCTTCGGGATTGAAAAAGAGACAATGGCTGTACTTCTTCCTGAATAAGACACTACCATTTGTACAGCGTTCAATATACACCTTCACTGATTTTTTTGACTTCGTATTATGCTCAATACTTAAATGTAGAGGCAATTTTTTCTATTGTAAACTTTGAATACATGATACTGCCTTAACATGTACTCTAAAGGTTCTGTCATGTGTATGAGAAGATAGTAATTATTATATAAATGACTAGCAACCCGCCCCCGGCTTTCTCTCGATCTCAAAAACTATTGAACGGATTTTCATGTGGTTGGATGGAAGGAGCGTTAAACGGAGGTTTATATATTATACTAGCTGGCGCCCGCGACTTCGCCCGCGTGAAAAAAGAAGCTTATCCTGTGTCCCGGACGTCTAAATGTTTATCTACCAAGTTTCATGAAAATCAGTTAATTCGTTTAAGAGTTATAGAGGAACATACATACATACATATAATACCTACACTTACAGATTTATTATTAGTATTGATTGATGATTGATGATTTGCAAAGAAAAATTGCACCCGTGCGAAGCCGGGAGCGGGTCGCTAGTACTTACGTATTATACTTGTGTATTTGCTAAATAATAAATGCTATGTGACTTTGTCCAAACAAAAATTAAGAAATAAATAAGTAAAAAACCGCCCCATAGAAAAACATCCGATATTTTTTTGTAATAAATTCTTTTAAATGCGGTAAGCTAAAAAACACATTGCTATAAGTCCTCAGTAAATCATGATTACAAATTAAATGGATTTGTATGTAATCTTTCTCGCTTGTGGTACAAGTTGGGAAAATTGCTGGCTTTTCAAGGATTTAATATGTATTTTATACTTTATTATTAAAATGCTGAAAATATCTAAAGGCTCCATGTGTTTTTAGTGGTGTTAAACATGCCTTCACTCTGTATAATAACTGAAATATTTAGAAACTAAAATTGATGGAAATGAGAGTTCATTTGGTGATTTTTTTCTATCGAGAAAATTTCATTATATTATGTTTTCTGTCCGAGTCTTCACTTTCATTTATAATGTATTTATCTATTTTGAAAAAGTTTTTAAATTGGAGTTTGTTTACTTGGATAAAATTCAAATCTAGGATTGGCTATTTCACTTTATACGCGCCCTTAAGAGTGCGTATAAAGCAAACAAAATTTGTAATTTCACCCGCGTGGCCCCTTGGACATGATAGTGACACAAAATACGTAGAACTACGCACAACATGCGACGGAAGTTAGCGCATCTCGCTCAATAAACATGTTATAAGTGCCAAAAGTATTAAATATTAATTATTCGTAAACTACAATCTCAAATGAAAAATTGATACATAGAGCATTAGATAATCTGTGAAGTGAAATTACTGATACACTTTTAGCTTTGTAATGTGTGTCATTTTGAAAATAAAACTAAAATCGATGGAAATGAGAGTTCACTTGGTGATTTTTTTCTATCGAGAAAATTTCATTATATTATGTTTTCTGTCCGAGTCTTCACTTTCATTTATAATGTATTTATCTATTTTGAAAAAGTTTTTAAATTGGAGTTTGTTTACTTAGATAAAATTCAAATCTAGGATTGGTTATTTCACTTTATATGCGCCCTTAAGCAGCTCATTCCCATAGCGTGGTCAGTGTGCCGCCCGGTCTAATTTTTTTCACATGAGCTGACTGAGCCATCACATCGATAATTCCCACGGTCCAATACTCGACACTCGACATTTATTAATATTTATATTATATGACAATGACACGTAGGCATTCCTCTCGATAACTATTTTAGATTTTAATTGAAAAATAATACATAATTAACTTTTAAAATAAAATCAAATTTAATTTTCAGTTAAAAATGATCAAGTAATTCACTTATTTATGTAGTAACTGTTTTATATCACTAAATATTATAAAACAAAGTTCTCCGCCGCGGCTGTCTGTCTGTCTGTTCGGGATAAACTCAAAAACTACTGCATCGATTTCATGCTGTTTTCACCAATGGATAGACTGGGCCTCGAGGAAGGTTTTAGTATATAATTTACAGTTACGCGGGCGAAGTCGCGGGCACTAGCTAAAATAAAATAAAAAGTTCATTAAATTTTTCCTATCACCCCGACTAAATATAAAAATAAAATTTGTATTAAAAAACTAGCTTTTTTTATTAGAGATGAGTTTGCTCTTGGCCAACATCCAGCTGTGTAGCGTGTGCACCCATTGACTAATACGTGTGAACTTGACCAATGGGCTTGACCAATTTGGTTCTATCTTCGATTATTTCTTTCGATAATTATTATTTAAGATCAAAATGATTAAATTGCTATGTGAAGCTATTATCAATACTAATAATAAATCTGTAAGGCTTGGTCATGGAGTAAGTTTGTTTTCAGAGATATCGTGTTTATAGGCTCTATACATGATACTGAAAATAAATTGACCATTAAAAAAAAAACTGTATGTATGTATGTATGTATGTATGTATGTATGTATGTATGTATGTATGTATGTATGTATGTATGTATGTATGTATGTATGTATGTATGTATGTATGTATGTATGTATGTATGTATGTATGTATGTATGTATGTATGTATGTATGTATGTATGTATGTATGTATGTATGTATGTATGTATGTATGTATGTATGTATGTATGTATGTATGTATGTATGTATGTATGTATGTATGTATGTATGTATGTATGTATGTATGTATGTATGTATGTATGTATGTATGTATGTATGTATGTATGTGTGTGTGTGTGTGTGTGTGTGTGTGTGTATGTATGTATGTATGTATGTATGTATGTATGTATGTATGTATGTATGTATGTATGTATGTATGTATGTATGTATGTATGTATGTATGTATGTATGTATGTATGTATGTATGTATGTATGTATGACGTACAGGACACAGGATAGGCTACTTTTTTCTTTTTCAACGCGGACGAAGTCGCGGGCGCCAGCTTGTAATAAATAAACAAATAAATAAACCTTTAAATGTTGTCAAAGTTAATGAAATAATGAGGCCAAATATTTGACTACAGGATTTCAGTATTCCACAGTGTGACAGTATTTAAATTGGTTTCCCGTATACGTGTCTCTATTTAAAATGCTATTGAGTTAACGTGACAGTTAACAATTCAGCCAATATACATATTCGCAATAAAATCAAAATTTAAATTTGATGCCTATTTATTTATTTATATAATTTTTAAAATCAAACCAAATATAAAAATAATTAAAAAGTATTATTTAAAGTTGTTATACGGTCTACTTGTCTTAAAAATATTTTATTCTTTTCAATAAAAAAGTTATTTCTATAAATATCTATAAATCCCGGCTTCGCCTAGGGTGCAATATTAATATAAGTGAAAATTAACATTATACTATTTATCCCAAATATTTGATTACCAAATCTTTTTTGTACCAATTTTAATATAAAAGGCACTATACACAGAATAACAATTTTTTTAATATTATGTTGAACCGATTTTCTATTATTAAACAATGAAACCGCAAAATGACTCGGTACTCAAGCCGATCTATCCACTTTGTATAAGCTGCAAGTGTCCGACATTTGGTCTGGCAGCTTCCCAAAGCTTTTGCATATTGAAACCGAAAAAGTTTGCTCAACAGAAAGCTCTTAGGGGCGTTGAAGGTATTGTAGTAACGAGTGGTTGCACACACACACATACAGTGGAACATTTGCATACTGTAGCATCGAGGATTTGCCCCTTTGTCTATCATTTGTGAGTAGTACTATTTAGGTACCTAACTATATGTATTTTATGATTTTGCATAATATCTTCTACCATATAAATTATATTTTTATGCAAAATTCTGTGATTACTATTGTTATACTCTATTAATTATAACAATATAGAGTATTATTTAAAAATATAATAAAAAAAATATCACTTTTCCTCATAATATAGGTATTTAATTTTTTTTCATAATTTTAAATTGTTCTCCAGACTCACTCTCATGATGTTTTATTCCAGTGTGTTTATTTTAATAAACAAAAGGTTATTTTTGAGACTAGTATGTCGCACAATGCACGCGAACATGTCTGAAGCGAAGTTTGCCTCCTGACCTCAATGAGTGAGATCACTTCAGAGTCGTTTTTGTAGTTTTGGCGACACGTTTTCATGAATATTCGCATTGTTTGCTTGATACTAGCGAGAGGTTTTTGAACTCCATTTTTTCATATGAGAAAGCTTTTTCGGTGCAATGTTAATTGTACACAATATATTTGTATAAAATGTTAGATTTGCTTTTTGTTTATAAGAAACTAGCCTAGTAATTTTTGGAATAAAATCTGCAGTACAAAAACGGAGACGGGTGTCTCCGTTTTTGTACTGCAGATTTTATTCCAAAAATTACATAGACGAACCTTCCACGTTTATCGCTCGTTCGAAAATCTAAAATCCGTTGGACAGTTTAGAAGAAGTTAGCAGAGAAACAGTCGAAAGCAGAATGCGACTACAATTTGTAATATGTATGTATATAATAATAATAAACCACGTTTCAGTGCCATATTTCATCACTGGCAACACACATTGGTCGAAAACTAGACTTCGTTTCAGTGATATATGTTTGTTTGGCCTATTGTGCTATTGTGGAAATTTAATAGTGATAGATGTGATACCTAGGTCAGATGCAGATTATTCCTTTCCGCATGTGATAAAGCATGAGACATTAGAAGGGTAAATGAGAATAATTTTCATTATATTGTAAACAGAAATTTAAGACACATCATGCAAAACAAGAACAAGAACAATAAAACAAAACAGAACATAATTGACTATTATTTTTATTCTGATGTATATTTGTTTTACAAAGCAATATTTCATTGTTTTCATGGAAGAACAAAGTGGAAAGTTTAATTCTTCGAGCATCAGTTAATTTACTTTATGATCTGTAATTCAAGCCGGGCCACGAGAGCAAATCGAAGGCGATTTGTCTCTACTATATAACTTTGCCCGTAATTATCATCAATCATTTCATTAACTATGACGCCATTTGAACGCCTACACACATCGCACGCTTTAAAGGTTCATACTATTAACCTTTCGTACATACAATAGATATATTCAGTTGGTCACAAAATTATGAATTCTAAAATAGATATTTGTCTTTGTGTTTGGGGGGATGTTTAGCCTATTACGATTGGTTTGGCTGCTTAGAGAAGTTATTAAAACAGTTTCCTGAGCATCATAAAGAAATCAACAGTGAGACTGTAAGTAAAAATTACATTTCTTTCGCTTTTATCTCCGACGGGATATTTATGTCTGTAAATATTTATGATTAATTTTTAACAGTATTCTTTTTAACCTACATAAAAGTCGGCATTTAGACTATAATAAATAAAATTACTTTTACGTACCTTTACCACCTGGTTTGAACCTGTAAATTGGCCGTCGGACCAAGCACTCAAGCACATAGGTACTAATATTACATTATCCTACACATTTTATAATTAAGAAAATAGGTAACGTCTAGGGACCCTGGTATTTGGGATATAAAATCTCGGAAATTTATGTGTTTAATTTAATATTTGATCACTGCTAGATGTAGGCCTCTCCCAAGGCTCACACCACGCTCGGTCCTCTGCGCTCGTATCCAGCTGTGTCCCGCAATTACATTCCGGCAGAATATCTGTCGCTTGTCAGCTATACATAAACTTATATTGTTATTCCTATCTATGTATTTCTTATTACCATAACGTATACTTATTCAATATTCAGTTTCAAATAATCGCATCTATGAAAACTCTCCTTGTACAAATGTGCGAACGTACATTGCAAAGCCACAAAGTACATTATTACGAGGCTTATAAAACAAGCCGTGTCGTTTTTCCCTTACAAAGGGTTCAGACTAATTATGAAGTTTGAGAGAGAAGTGCCCCGTCAAGGTCTATTTGCTGGCTGAGTCGAAACAAAGCCGGCATTACAGCTACAAAGCTCACTCACAATACAGATAACAAGCGGTTGAGTAACTTTCTACAAGTATGCAATACACGCAGTCATTGCTCACTTAACTTTTTCTGAAAACCTAGTAATTATTTTTCTCACTTGCGGTTTGTCTGTGGAAGCGGAAGGTCCTATGGGACGTACTGTTATCTTTCATATGGAAGTACTGTTGATGACTTGGTACTCTTAGTTCTAGATTAATTAATTATGATACAAACTTTTATCAGGGCATCTATGGAAAAGTTACTGTCAAAAATATATCTGATGGCAAGTAGTGGTAAGGCACACTACGTTTCGCAGTTATAAATAGGGCGGTCATTATTTGACGATGTTCTTCTTTAAGGAGGAATAACCGCCTCCTTACAGAAGACCACACAGCATGAAATAAAAGCATGTCTGCTGTTGTGTTTCATTGGTGAGTGAGTAAGGGATGCAAAGGCCCATTTTCCTATATATCGTATTCTTAATCACTTGCAGTACCTATGGTGTTGCTTGTGTCTATATGTGGTCACGTACCATTAAGTGAACCGTCATCCTGTTTTACTACCTTTACCACCATGCCCTTTTTTATGTAAGATATTAAATTGTTAGAACTAAAAAAAGATTTGAGAAAGACACATCTTATTCATGAATTCTTACTGTTCGGCGATTATATCAAACGGAATCACAGTCTCCATAAACGTGACCTTCCAAGCAGTATTGAATCTCCAGTAACATGTTCAGTAGGAGCAATTTAAATCCGTCCTTTCAAAAATTAGCACCAACCATTTTTACCAGCATTAATCTTTACTCTCAAAATTACCAGTCATGGCGACCTTGCGCCGAAAAACATTATTTAAAGGCCTTCCCAATCTTTTTTGTTTAGCTTTCGCGGGGAACAAAATGGGCTTTTTGTAACAAATAAACACGAGCCGGTATAAACAGAACTTCATAAAATGGTGCTGTTGTTTCGCATAACGAATAGACAAAAGAACAAACGAATGCGAAAAACTATTTCTACAGAGTGTTAATTTTGAAAATAGAATGGGGAGCGGTTCCTTTGATGTGGAACTGTAATTTGGCTGTGCAACAACGAAATCTAAAGTGTGCAAAATCAAATGCAAAATAAAAAAAATACGAAATAAAAAACAATGCTACGACGAAATAAAAATCGATTGAATTTTCTAATGGTCACCAGCTCTTTGGTTGAGTGTATGCTGGTCCGTGTTAAAAATAAAAAAAATATTTAAACATTTTTTTTATTCTTCTTTCTTGACCTCTTGTTGCTATAACATGGCCAGGCGTATTTTATTTTATTTTTAACTAGCTGGAGCCCGCGACTTAGTCCGCGTTGAAAAAAATAAAAAATAAATAAGCAATATAATGCCTGACATCTTTATTGCTATAGCACTTTTCCTGACGTTTTCTTAGTAAGTTTTCTTCCCTTGGGAACTGTAACTTTTTTCTGGATGAATGGTACTCTATGTCTTTTCTTGTATCAATGACAACGTGTATGTAAAATTTCATGATGATCGGTGAAAAGTTAATAGACAGAATTACTTTCACATTTATAATATTACTAGCTGGTGCCCGCGACTTCGTCCGCGTTGAATGATGAAAGGTCTATGTCCTTTCTGGTGTCCCAGACAACGTGTATGCAAAATTTAACTTCAGTAGTTTTTGCGTGAAAGCGTAACAAACAAACAAACAAACTCACATTCACATTTATAATATTAGTAAGGATAAGGATAGTATGGGAGAGGGTGAGAGAGATATTTTATGACAGAGCCAACTTCATAATGTGCACTAATTTAAATACAACCTAAAATTAGGGTTGGGTTACCATATTAAATTATATTTTGACTACAAAATTATATTTCTGTGGCTTTTTATAGTCGACACTATTAAACCAAGCATATACTACAAACAATTTGCATATTAAGTATATATTTTAGAATGGAGTAAATTTTAACTTGGAATTTGTTTACTTAATTTTATTGGTATCCGCGTAGATAACAGTAAAACTGTTATCTACGCGTAGACAACAGTATATATTAAGTCTACTGGAAGTATATTTAAGTATACTGTGAACATAAACTAACTCAACATATATAAATATTCAAAATTAACTCAACATAAAATATATTCTAAAATTCAAGATTCAGGGAACATAGGAAATCAAAGATTGGCAAATCTTTGATATCCTGATTCTTTCTCTGAACATTTCAGTCAGCGTTTGTGACCAAAAATTTTCCGGCTACAAAGAAATACTTCAACGGCTTAACGGGAAACAAGCGAATCTACCATCCCCTTTTGTTTTTTTTTTATTATTGCTTTTTAACTTAAGTTCTTGATGATTTTGCTTGGTGAAAACAACATCAATATCCATCACGTGATTTAGGAAGAGTTAGAGGATATACAGATAGACGCGGAACTCGACTTCAATTTATAATAAGTAAGGATAATACTAAGGGCCTCTTTCACCATCTGTCAAGTAGGCTAACCGTCATTTAAAGTCACCAGTCACCGGGGATAATGGAGGTGAAAGTCCCTTTGTTTGTACGGTAAAAGTCCCAACCAAACATTAAAAAGAAAATTTAAAAAAAATCGCCTATCGAAGGATGCACTAAACCGAGTGCATAATATAATAAAACATAAAATTATTTCTAAAAGTAACTAATCAACACTTTACTTGTAGTTGGTGAAAGAGGCCCTAAGGCTAATAATAATATTAAGTATAAAATACACAAACCAGCAAGCCCGGCCAGCCCAAAGGTAAGGTGGGCGTTCGCCCACACTCATATCGATCGCAGGCGCGACCTTGGGCGTCTATGAATGGTGCTGTTTACCACCAAACTGTCGCATTCAAGACGACCACACTGTGTCTCTCTCTCTACTGATATGAAAATTTAAAAAAATCATAACCAGCTTGTCTATAAAGTTATCATTCGAAACCAGGCCATTGTTTTTTTTACTTACACTTTGGAGAATTTTGGTAATTAAATTCTGTCTTAGTTTCAATAATTTCCTGTGAATATTTCAGATTTATACAATTTAGATTATAAGTTTAACAAATTTCATAAATGAATATGTGAAAAAAACTATTTCTTCTTAAATAATTGTACAAGTTTCAACAGTTAAAACGAAAATGAACTGATGGCCTGATCTCTATGCAAAAGTGATTTAGAAAATCAGTTAACCAACTTATTCTTTAGAAAATTAATTAAAATAAATAATTAAAGTAATAGGCTAAATTAATTAAAGTAACAGGCTATAGGTAAATAGAAAGTAAAAATAGGTAAAGTATAGGTAAATAGGCCGTTTGTGACTTATTAGTACAAATATTTAAGAATTAAAAAAAAAGGTTAAGTTTTTCTTTTTACAGTGCATGTTTTATACTTGTTTAGAGTTACTAATATTACTACTAATAATGTACTGATCCTTAATTATAAAGTTATCTCATTTGCATAATCATGATTAATTACCTGATTTTAATTTATGAAGCGGGATTTACTGTGTAATTTATTAAAATTGCAATTATGAGATGACAAGTGGCGGACCGGTGAGCTGGTGTCGAGCCTACGGCCGAGTTTTATCTCCAAATCTTTAATGTCGCTCGATGTCCCTAACAGTTCATTTTTACAATAAATTTCACTAACAAACAGTTTTAGGCTTAATGTAATACGTTTGTTTGAACGACACTCAGTTGAGATTAGCGGTGTTTTAACTCCAAACTTGCGGGTTCGCGTTGCGTTCTGGTTTTAGTTTGAGTGCGGTTACAGCAGCGTTGAGGATTATTTTGATGTTGGCGAATACAGTATGAAGGGATTTGCGAAATAATTATGTACTGCCACGACTACAAATATGTTTGTACATTTGATAAATTAATTTTGAAATTACTGCGTGACAGTCAAACACGTTTCGGAAAATTAATTTTGAATAGTTTACTTTCGTAGAAGTTGAAGGGCAAATTCAACAAGATATTATAAACCAACACAAGATTTTTTAAATGAGTCCAAACATATCTGTTTTCATTTTTTTCAAAAAAACTGGTCAAAATATAGTTTTTAGTTGGTGCATTTTTGCCAAGTTTGTGCACGCAAGTCTCAAAAACGGCTTAACTGATTTGAATGCGAATTTCACTAATGTAGGTATTGATGATTATCAGGATTAAATTATAGGATACTTTTTAGTGGCCTGTATCATAACCTTATTATTTAAAAAATGTTTAGTAACTATATTTTTAAAACTTTAGTGTCCCTTGATTATACAAGAAATGGTTTCTTTCATATTAAAATGTTCATATACGAAACACATGAATGTATTTACCGACAACCGCAAACCACAATCGATACATGGAGTGGATAACTGGATCGATCTTCTCGATATACACCGCACATTCCAATGGCCGACTAATCATTATTCTCACCTATATCAGTGTAGTTCAAGAAACACGTGTCGTTGTGTACCTTATCCTCATAGTTATAAGACTCAAAATCGAATGGTCGCAATGTCGAATATGCTGTCAGTTGAACTTATCTGATTTACGACTATGCGTGACTCTATCCATTCTCCGATCCTGTAAACTGATTTTATTGGCATTCAATTTGAAGCAAAGTCAAGCTTAAATACATGCACATTAAGTTTAAATTAATTTTGAACTTCAGTGAAAATAGTGTCATGTTTTCACCGCATAAACTAGAAATTAGGAATGGTCAAACTAATCAAAAGGTCATTATTAATTCGTCAGGAAAATTGCTTCGATTTCTTATTTTTATAAGTAAATTATATTTATTTTGAGGTATGTTTTTTGTAAATTATATACCACATTAGTTTCACTCGCGTAGAGTCCGGAAAATGTTAATACTGTTGAAATTTTAACAATTTAAGCGACTAACCAGCACACCTCGCAAATTCTTTTCACACAGTGGGGCAAAGGTTTTTACCACTTATTTTAATGAATAATATGTTTGTATGCGATTATTACGTACTTGCTGCTGCCCGCGACTTCTCTGTAGCCTATAGCCTTCCTCGATAAATGGATTATCCAACACAAAAAGAATTTTTCAAATCGAACCAGTAGTTCCTGACATACAAATGTACAAAATCTTCAGCTTTATATATATTGGTATAGATATTTTATGAGTTTTATCACCGGGATAAGGGATGTAATAAAAATTACATTCTAAATTATGAAACATAAAAAGATAAATTGAAAAATAAAATAAAATAATAATAATAAAAATCTTGCGGCATATTTCCAAGCTTTACGCTTTTAGTATAATGTTTATTTTAAAAGTAGACTTCTTTTAAACTTACCTCTATTTCCAATCTTCAAATTATATATGTGGTATCCAACCAAACTACCCAACTTATTTTGAGATCTTATATTAACTTATTTTGAACGTATCTTGTGATTGCAGATTTCCAAGTAGAAAAGATTTCATCTAAATCTGAACAGACATTCAGTTTCGTTTCATTTTTATGACAAGCTTCTCCAAGGGAACTTTGTCGCGATTTTCCTTTGTAGAGATATTGAAAAACGATTTTCCACATCTTCTAAAGTCGCAACTAATCCGGTGGCGGGAGAAGCAATCATTTCGAAGTGCACCTCAAATATTGCTCACTGGGAACGAGCACTTAACCAACTTCAAGTGTAACGCTGTCACTGATATATGTTTTGGTACTGAAATAAATTTAACTGTTGTTTAAATGCCTTTTCATCAATACTAATAATAAATCTGTAAGGGTCGGTCATGGAGTAAGTTACTTTGTTTTCAGAGATATCGTGTTTATAGGCTCTATACATGATACTGGAACTAAATTGACCATTTTTAGAATTTTTTTCTGTATGTATGTATGTATGTATGTATGTATGTATGTATGTATGTATGTATGTATGTATGTATGTATGTATGTATGTATGTATGTATGTATGTATGTATGTATGTATGTATGTATGTATGTATGTATGTATGTATGTATGTATGTATGTATGTATGTATGTATGTATGTATGTATGTATGTATGTATGTATGTATGTATGTATGTATGTATGTATGTATGTATGTATGTATGTATGTATGTATGTATGTATGTATGTATGTATGTATGTATGTATGTATGTATGTATGTATGTATGTATGTATGTATGTATGTATGTATGTATGTATGTATGTATGTATGTATGTATGTATGTATATATGTATGTAAGTATGTATGTTCCTCCATAACTCTTAAACGAATTAACTGATTTTCATGAATCTTGGTAGATAAACATTTAAAGGTACGGGACGGACACAGGATAGGCTACTTTTTTCTTTTTCAACGCGGACGAAGTCGCGGACACCTGCTAGTATTTAAATAAAAATAATAATGAAAACGATCGAACAACAACTTTATGTGTATTTAGGGCACGGGCTACAAGTTAGAGCTTAGAACTTAGAGGTTAGGCACGAGCTTAGAGTCTAAATGCATTGCGTCCAAAAACATGCGTGCTATTTTGTTTCGTACTTTACCCTACATTTGGGTTTGCCAGATTCGGGAAGAAGGGCCTCTCGATTAAACTGGATACTTGCCAATCTAGAACAATCTACACCACTGGTTTTAACTGATGTTATTAGTTAAAGGCGGCGGTTGAAAGTACTTTTGACCATTAAGCGTTTTGACTGTACATCTTTTTCTCTTATTTAAAGTTATTCTTGAAGACACGTACACCAAATACAGATGAGAAGTTTGGCAATCTGCCAACATTTTCAAGTCGGTTGTGCACGAGACTGTTAACAAATTATTTAAAGTGAAAGTCGGTTACACAGTTGAATTCCATGTTTGAATTATTCATGTTAGTTTACAAACAAAATAAATGCCTAACATTTTAAAGCACAGTACTGAAATGTTTACTGAAAGAATCAACATAAATTTTATTTCTAAGAATTGAACATTTTTGGCGACACCTTCAAAAGTTGCAAGACAAAATTGTATGCTTTCTTCTCAAGTGGATGAGAAAACTATTGTAATTTTTTTTTTAATTCAGATATTTTTTACTTAGCATTTTAATATTTTTAATACCTACAGTATTTAATTTTGGCCAGTTTATTTAAGCCAGCTTTCTGAGATTCTATGTGAACATGTATAACAAATATTGACATTATTATTTGTTATATATACATATCATATATGGGCATGTGATTTGTAGTAATAATGCAAATATAAGTTTATTTTACGACAAAAATTTCATGATTATGATGTCGTATCTACAATCCTAACTGTGGAGTTCTTTTTTTTATATTTATAGTAGCTGACGCACGCGACTTCGCCCGCGTAACTTTATAAAATATAGCTATGAACTTGCTGATACTATAAATAAAAGAATTTTTAAAATCAGTCCTGGGCCCTGATTCTGTATGACAACTACGATTCCACACTCTTGTCTTACTTTTTTCGAAACACGTCAATGTCTTGCCTTGTCGTGTCACGGAATTCTTATGTCTCTATTCTGTATGCCCTAAGACAAATTATCTATGACACATTATGATTTCACAGAAACCACAGTATACTATTGTACTTATTTGACAATTCCAGTGATGAGTGACGTGGTTTTGAAGTAAATCGCGAAATGGCGTTACAGAATCAGGGCCCAGTAGTTTTTCAATTAATTCCTTACAAACATACAAATCTCTTTTTATAATATTAGTACCTTATAGATTAATTTTTAATTGTTAGCAAAACAAAAACAGGTTGCCTCCGTGTAGTGGTTTACAAGGAGAGTCGCCTGGAAGAGAGTTGAAGTATGAGGGATGTCAAGAGGTGACGTAGAGGCCCGCCGACACGCGGCGCTCCTTGCAGATATTATGTGTCATGTCATGACCCTTGCCACTTGACGGGTTCTTGACTTGTGTGAAGCCGGTCCGCTTGATATTTCCATCACCACACGCTCAAAAACTAGAATAAAACTTTTTGCGAGACAAGCGAATTTCCATATCTTCTAAAGACCTTTTATAGTTATACATCTTATTTCGTTCAGACATATTTATTTGTTGTACCGTTACAAATTATAACAACAACAGTTCTGTAACTAGTCTGTCAAAGTTTCTATAAATAATAATCATCATATATATAAAAGGTGTGTGTGTATGTTCCCTATGGACTCCAAAACCGCTGAACCAATTTTGATGAAACTTTCAGACAATCTTCAGATTAGTCCAGCGGATAATCCTGTGAAGTTTGGTAGCGATCGAACGCGAAGTCGCGGGCACCAACTAGTAAATATATAATTTTGTGTTGGATAAGAGCGAATATGAGGCTCATATTTGCCGCATAAGTGGCAAACGCAATTAAGCACGCAATTATTGGAATCGCTTTGGCGCTGGGCCAGACCGCAATAATGCTTGCCTTCACCGATATTATACTTTATCTTTCATTTATTTTTTTTACCTACGATGTAGCTAATTTATGGAAACGCCTACTTTTTTCTGGCACAAGTAAACGTTTGTGAATTCTATCATCTATTTCTACAAGCAAATGCATATTTATTTATTTATTTATTTATCATACAAGGCCCCCAACGAGGCAGGCATCTAACTATAACACACTGTTCAAAATAATTAGCATATAAAAATATAAATGTACTTTTTGTACATATATCCACAAACACTTGTATTATAAATATATATGTATGTATGTATGTATGTATGTATGTATGTATGTATGTATGTATGTATGTATGTATGTATGTATGTATGTATGTATGTATGTATGTATGTATGTATGTATGTATGTATGTATGTATGTATGTATGTATGTATGTATGTATGTATGTATGTATGTATGTATGTATGTAAATTTGTAAAAAAATGCATCCGTTTCAAATATCGTTGTCAATTAATATTGTCTAACGACCTTATTTATATATAATATGAATAAGGTCTATTTTCTACCTGTTCTACTCCCTTAACCTTAATCCTACTTAGTTCAACACTGAACTTGCGGCATTCCGTTTTTATATTAATAGGCCACTAGTAGCTACCTACCAACAAGTGGACTGTCAACTTGCCTGGCGACCATTACATTAAAAAAAATTTGTCACAAATACATAAATCAAACTTAAATAAAAGATAAATAATAGAACATTTCAGCTTCGCAGGCGTCGTTTATCGTGGTAAAATTGTGTAACTATTTTCCTCGTTGCCAAGACGAGGCAATAACTCTAACAGAGCTGTCATTAATCAAAATCTCAGCGTTATTATGAGCTAAATGGACCCACAATAAACACGAATCTCTTGTGTGTACGCAACTTTATTCAAAGAACGGTAAGCTGTTTATGAATCAGGTTTATCGATATTAATGTTGGTTGGTTATTTTTATCTTATAATAGCTGGCCCGCGACTTCGCCCGGGTAACTTTGTAAATTATATACTAAAACCTTCCTCGAGAACTATTCTATCCATTGGTGAAAACAGCGTGAAAATCGGTGCAGTAGTTTTTGAGTTTATCGCGAACAGACAGACAGCTGCGGCGGAGAACTTTGTTTTGTATTATGTAGTGATTAATTCCACTTATAATAACTGGCTAAGCCTACGACTTCGTCCGCGTAAAGTATGTATAATTTTGAAGTATAAACTATATTATTGTAGTTTTTTTAATTTTTTTTTTATTTAAGAAACAAACCGTCGTTATACTGGTTGTACAAAAATTTGTTAAATATAAATAATAAATACATAATATATGTTTGTAGACTTAGAGTTCCATATACAAAAAATAAATATAAATACAAAATAAAAACAGTATTAAAATAAAATGTTATCTGTCAGAAAATTCTGAAATAATATGAAAGAATAATAATAAAAATGATATTTCAACGGCCCATTTTAACTGTCATCCCATATCTCGTATTCAATAGCGGGAATCAACAAAGATTCGTACATTCAATAAAGATAAAACTGATAAAGAAAAAGTAATGGATTCATCTTTTTCTGTGCAAGTGCTTTTCACATGACGGCGCAAGTGCTTTTATTTCTGTAACATGCTGTTCAAAAAGCAGCCTTCAATTCAATTCAATTCGTGCCTATCAATTTTATAGCCACAAGTGGTAAAAAAATATTAATAAGTACAGGATTTTTTGGGAATTATTAAATAAATATATTAAATATTTGGATTTGTCTCGTTCATCAATCATTTATTCCATATTTTTGAAAAATGCTGTTAATGATATGACTAAATATATATAATCACAAAATATCATAACTGCTTGTTGTGTGCGGCTCACTATTGTTAAAAATATAATGTCACTGTAAAATAATATAAATTGGGTAGCCAGTTTGGCGACAGTGACCCCAGAAGATCTTACAGAAGATCACCATGAAATAACAGAGAGAGTAAGGGATGCCATAGATCATTTCCTAATTATAGAACAAAGTTCTCCGCCGCGTCTGTCTGCCTGTTCGCGATATACTCAAAAACTACGGTACCGATTTTCAAGCTGTTTTCACCAATGGATAGACTGGTTCTCGTGGAAGGTTTTAGTATATTTTACAAAGTTACGCGGGCAAAGTCGCGGGCAGTAGCTCATTTATAAACTTAGGGTTGGAAGCTATGGGATTGCTTGCATTAATAGGCGACAAATTGATCGTGTAGACCATAAGTGTACCGTTAGCCTGCAACAAAAGAAAAATAAAAGACAAAAGATAGCGGAAACAAATTCGTGTCAATATAAAACTACTAGTGCTTAGCTGTAGATATTTCAATGTTCTATTTACTTATAGCCTCTGTCTGTCTCCACACACAAGAATAGATCCCTTAAATCTTTTTGTTAAACAGTTCGCGCAGAGTTTGGCGACATTGACACGGCAAAGTAGTTTACACACAGCTAAAAGTGTCTCAACTCTCGAGGGTTGAGCTTGAAACGTGAGCATTCTGTATAGACCAAAGATTTAAATCGAGAGATGCGGCATTACTAGCGAAAGTGTGTTACAAAATACAACATACATTATACTAAAGACAAAAGTATAAAATACATATACCTTTGTCTAAACACACTTTTAAACACAGACAACACATTCCTTACTTCAAACGTGACTGTGACGATAGCGACGCTCTCAACAAGCGACCGTCACTCACTGTAGCTGGCGTGCAACTGTAGTTGGGTTGAGCGCCTGCGCCCAACCCATTAGTGTGTTTTAAGTATGGCGCGAGGAGATTACGCCGCATCTTTCGATTTAAATCTTTGGTATAGACACGGTTCTATGTTACTCGTACTTATACGAGTATGGGTGATCAATTCAGTTAATAATGTATCTTTTTGTAATAAAATTCAGTTTATAGTGACGACTATAGCTTTTCCCCGCGAATTCGTCCGCATCCTTAGACGTTGAAAAAGTAATAAAATAAAAAAGTAATACACTTCGAGGACTACGTTCGTTTCTGTATCCATGAGAACTGAAAGTATATCCAAAGTTATATAGTGATCAAAAAAGTATTTTTAGAGATTTGCGGTTTTGAACAAACGAATATTAATTTTTTATTGATTCCGGGTAAATTTTTCAATTTTTCTCTTCAAAAAATATTTGAAAATAAATAAATAAATAAATAGCCGAATTGGTTCAGCTGTTCTCGAGTTTTGCGCTTAGTAACATATTACTGATTTAATTTTTTTTATCTGTACTAAAAAGTCGTTTGTTCTAACTGACTATCAACGCATAGCCTAAAATAATAAGTGTAGAAAGCTGAAAAATGGAACATAGGTAGGTTTATTTTATAACGTAAGCATCTGCTAAGTATTTTTGTAAATTTCATTTCCGTGCGTCTTTCTTTTCACTTGCAAGCGAAAGACATGCCCTGCTGAAAATTCTGTCTGTTTATAAACCCAGTGCAGAACCCAGTGTGTCCTAGCACTACAAACAAAAAGTCAGCACAAAATAATAATCTTTCAAATTTCATCTTTCACTTAAACATCTGTTTTTAACAATTTCCCGAACAAACTTACAAAGGTTGATATGAGCACGAAACAACTGAAAAGTTGCTCAATGGCGGAGAGATTCCATCGAGTGTCTGCCTAATGTATTGGAAAATTATTCAAAGGGAACCAACAACACAGAGCGGCATTATATATTCAAAATTGATTTTTATAGTAGGTAATCGAATATACCGATTTTATTTTTGTGCTTTAACTTAAGGCTTATAACTTTAGTTTGTAACTTATGGTATGCACATGGTATATATTTATTTAAATTTATGAATATTTAGCCTGTCTTATTCTTCTCCAGTTCCTCTAAAACTAGTGAAGGTCAGCCTGGAACAGTCCTTTGGCTTTTGCTCGTCGGAAAAGCTCTACTGCGTTAGCTATCCCAATCCACTCACTGATGTTTCTCAGCCACGTTTCTTAACCTATGTCTATCTTGAAATTCTATTTTCAGACTTTTTTGGAATTGGATGACTAGTTACGCAGATTATCTGCTACATACAAACAAACACATATACAAACTTCACTTCTATAATAAAAGTATAGACAAATGAAAACACTGTATTATTATAATTGACCTTTGCGTCTTCCATGAGCGAGTATTAGTGGTCTGATCTTTATTAACTCACAAGAAGCAACAGATCCCAACTATTCGGGTTTATCCTTTTCGGAATAACCTTGGGGTCAGGCTGACCCTTCGCAAACAAGGTCTGCGAATCCCACGATACATTAGATTCGGAATTGATTACATTTAGTAATCAGATAAGACTTTGGTATATGCGATCCAAATAATTGCCTTAGCTACTGCTTATCGATATTCAGTACTGAACAACTTTTCCATGGAGTTAGAGTTCTTCGCAATGAGCTGCTTACCTTTGTGCGTGCCATGTAACCACGACGGATTGGGCGGGCTCATTTATATAAAGACTAGTAGTGCCTCACGGCTTCACGCGCCGTTTAATTTAAAATAATTAAAATTGAATTAAAATTTAAAAGAAGTCTAATTTTCTCTTTCTCTACTCTCTCTCGAAATGTAATAATGTAATACTTTGACATTTCTATTTGCAAGATTGAATGCGACGAACACTTTTTATTAATTTAGCAGCAGATGGGACCAAAACAATTAGCCGCCTGGCCTGACACTTAAAATGGTCGTAGCGTTAGGGAATGAAAAATATTTTAGCCCTTCAGTTCAATTACTAAAGTCAATAAAAAATGTTATTTCGCTGCTTCAAAACTAAAGTTTTGGTTTTTATTGCAAAAATACAATCACAATCCTTCATGTTGTATGTTGCAAAAAGACTTGTGGTTGTTTTATTCCATATTTAGTATATTTTGATCATTTTTTATATATTGAAAAGTACCTTATATGCTTATATCTCTTCTTGTATTCAATTTATTATAAAAGTACATAAAACATTAAATGCTACTTAAAAATACGCTTCTAACGATGTATAATATGCATATATTTGATATATATGTAATAAGAAAAAAATAAACAAAAAAAAAATATTTTTTTTCGATTAGCTCTCCTGTAAAAAGTGTAATTTTGATTTGTGGCCCTTTAGTTTTTAAGGAGCGATTTGTAAATTTAAAATAGAATAATTGAACATCGCTAGGTTTGTATGAAAACTCGTAAGTTGAATGAATCAACTACGGAAAACAACGTTTTGCAAGAATGTTTTGTGAGAATGTTATTATACAAGAACATTTTTTTCTAAAAGTGTCTTAAGTTACTCCTTATAACATCAGCTATCTTCCAGTGAAGGTCCCTTCCAAATCGGTCCAGCCATTCAAACAGACAGACAACAATTTTAAAAATAGTTTTTTTTTTGTTACAAGGACCGTATATACTTTGATATACATTTAGTAAAAAGAAAATTTTGATATTACAAACAGACACTTAAATTTTATTTATTAGAATATCGCTGCTTAAAAACTAAAGGGCCATAAAACAAAAAATCTAAAAATGTTTTTATTGCAAAAATACAATCACAATCCTTCATATTATATGTTGCAAAAAGACTTATGGTTGTTTTATTCCATATTTAGTATATTATGATATATATTTTTTATATTCAAAAGTAACTTATATGCTTATATCTCTTCTAGTATTCAGTTTATTATAAAAGTATTTAAAACATTTAATGCTACTTAAAAATACGCTTCTAACGATGTATAATATACATATATTTGATACATGATATATCTAATAAGAAAAAAATAGACAAAAAATATTTTAATTATTTTCGATTAGCTCTCCTGTAAAAAAGTGTAATTTTGATTTGTGGCCCTTTAGTTTTAAGCAGCGATATATTGACAGGGCAACGAGTAAATTAATAAGTGTTATCTAAGTAACTTCATTTGAACATTTCAAAAAAAGCCAAACCTAGAAAAGTTTTAGTAGCACTTGAACTAGTTAATTAAGAAAGACGGGACGCCGGAAAAGCTGGAAATTCAATTTTCTCGGAAAAGATGTAAAAAGAGCTAAATGAAATGAATTTATTTATTTTATTAATATAAGCTTAATTTTCGTTTACAATGAGCTTTCACAGTTGAATTATTGGATTCAAAGGTGGAGGCTTTAACGAAGATTAAATATGAGGTTTCGGTTTTGGGTTAAGTAAAACAAATAATTTAAAAAAAGGGCAGCACTTTCGAAAAGTGGCGTATGGTAGTATCTATACTAAATAATATTATAAAGAGGTAAAGTATGTATGTTATTTTGTATGTAGGAGATAAGGTAATTACTATTCATCCGGTTTTAAAAAATCTTTCACCAATAGTTTTTATAGAATTTTAGGATAGACATATGTTAAATATTCCACGCGTCCAACTTAAAAGATAGGATATATAAATTGCTATCAAAACATATTAATTTTACTGTTTATTTAAGAAATATGTTTAAAAATAGGTAATTATTTTACTCATGGAAACACCATTCAATCATTGAAAACATCCATTTAAAATGGAGATAATAAAAATGCTCCAAATTCTCGATTGATTCCCTTTGTGGATTGACTGACTATTTTAAAAATCGCTTTTCCATTTTTATTTATAGCTTTGAAAGTATCGTTGACAATGTTAACGATAAATTGTTACAGGAAATTGAAAAACGTGTGAAATATCGACAGTTTTTGAGTGAAGTATCTACGTCAACAAATGTATTTCACGTGAAAATCCTATATATTCGATTTTTCGATGCGAAAATCAGACGGCTTTTTCTTTATCAGTAACGACTTGTATGATAGTAAATCTCAACTGACAATAGGTTTACGATCTCGTTCAGGGGCTTCGTGTACCCGACCTTTGTAAATAGTGCGGGCTTCTATATCAAAACCGTTTCAGTGTGTGTACGTTAGACGTTCGGATCGCTCGTTGTGCTGCTTAGCTTTTTGTTTGCAAATATTTAGACCACGGAGCATCGTAAAATGAAATCATTGGGCTCTAAAACGTTGTTACATATAAAAAGAAAACATGCGTGTATACAAAGTAGTGAAACTTCCTCGACGATCAAATATATGGTAAACGGTATATATCAGAGATAGAGAAAGAGAGAAAAATAAAATAAATATTTTTAATGATTAGTAGTATTTAATTTTGTATAAAAGTTGTAAGAATCTTTATGTTAATGTCGGCAGACAGGATGACGGTTCACTTGATGGTAGGTGGCTAACGTCGCCTCTAACATAGGCAACGCTACAGGTGCTGCAAGTACTCTGTCAACTGCAGAAGGGGTTGGGAAGACAAATGACTGCGAAACGCAGTGTGCCCTGTCACTATTTTCCAGATCAAGACCAGAATTGGGCCGGGAATCGAACCTGGGAAGTCTGAAACAGAGCGTTAAGGCGAGCACTCTAACTCATCCAACGGTCTCCTCAAAATCAAAAGCGTCACACACAATTATTGTTGATATTACTTTACTCCAAAACGTGATTTCTTGTTGCAGGTGGCAGTAATAATATGAAAATGACGTCTTCGGTGCGTAAATAGTGTTCGGGTGTGGGTGGCGATGGGCTCGCGCGCGTAGCCCCCGCCGCCGTTGGCATGGAAGAGGACGAAAGACGGTTGTCGTTCCCGCCGCCAGCGCCGCTCAACTCGCCAGGCGAAGAGATCGATGGGTCGCGTTTGCTCGGTGAGATTGTACGTACGCTGGAGGCTACCAATCCGGAGGCCGCCGGGCCGCTGGTCGCCTCGCAGTCCAAGGATGGTTTGGACGTGGAGTGCGATCGGCCGCGACGCGACGACCTTAGGATCCCGCTGGAGGGCGTCACGTTCTCTCGCGAGACGATGGGCGGCGGGGGCGGTGGTAGCATCGGGAAGGGGGACGAGCCTCGGGCCGCAGTCACACCGTTCACCCGCGAGTCAGCCAAGCGAGCTGGCTCGCGTGGTGCGCAACTCGTACGCGAGTTTGGATTTATGCCGCGACGCCGCCTCAGTGTGGAAGACGGTGCCCGGTTGCCTAGGAAGTACGAGCCGTTTCCGCCCAAGCTCTACGGACGTCCGCTCGAAGAGATCGACAACTTCATTTACGATGAGGTATGCGGACATTTCCTTATAATCCAAAATTTAGTTTTTCATGAGCAAGTTTTGCATATTTTCTTAAATAAAAGTAGCTCCCTCATTTGCTAGCCATTAAAAGAGCCCATTAAAAACTAACCAAAGCGCCCATTAGCCTATCCATTCCTTATCTCTTATCCCTAATCCTTCTATGATCGGCAGCGCACTTGCAGCACCTATGGCGTTGCTTGTGTTATAGGCGACGGTAGGGGACTGTCAGCCTGCTGTCGAACTTAACAAAAAAATATAACTACACATTCGAACCATTTGGACGCTCTGTCATGTGAACAGCCATGTCCCGGAACGAAAAAAACTATTTGCCAGAGAAAGTCGTATGTTATATACGAGGTCCACTCATTATATTAGAAAAAAAAAACACTAATTGATACGTGGTTGCACTACTTTTGTTGTCATGTCAAAGAGTACGGTGAAATCTGAGAGTGAAATAACTCGGTGGATGCTGCTGGTCCATTTTAAAAAGAACCCTTGGCTAACTCAGTTCGTTGGAAGTTGGGTGTCAATTTTAAATGGGGATTGGTTAACAACAAGCCGAATGACATCGTAAAAAATAATGATGTAGTACACATGACTGCAAACAATACAAAGCGATAAAAAATAAAAAAGATTTTCATTCAGATTTTTGTGATACGAATATTAGATTTGTTCACGGCGTTTTCATTCCAATAACGAGTTATAAAAACTATCAAGATGAGTGCCATATTGGAAGTTTGACTCTATTGTGAATATTGTTATAATTATAATATAGAAAGAAAAAAAAATCTTCAAGAATTCTTTTTATAATTACAACTCTGTCCTGGCACACTAGGCTTTGCCTCTCCTATGGGGAAAGTAGATTATTTTAATACATATTTATATATATGTTACGTACAATAATAATAAAAATAAGATCTTAGCAAAGTATATCTAACTTTATTAAGACATTATTTCATATTAGAAAAACCATGCAAATGTCTATAAACTTTATATTAATATGTAGATAAAGTAATAAATTTTGAATACCTTTTTTGCTTGTGCATAATTTTTTCCCTATGGTGAGGTATTAAAATTAGTTACTAAATACATTTTTTTCCAACTCAACAATCTTCTTACTCTTATTTTAGTCGTTTTGTGGAGAATTAATGTTGAATTTTTAAAATATCTAAACCAATATATAAAGCTAAAGAGTTTGTTTGTTTGTTTGGTTGTATGCGCTAATCTCAGGAACTACTGGTTCGAATTGAAAAACTCTTTTTCTGTTGGATAGTCCACTAATAGAGGAAGGCTATAGGCTATAGAGAACGTGGACGAAGTCGCGGGAACCAGCTAGTATTGATGAAAACGGGAACTTGGCAACAAGATTGATAATAATCTAATTACTACTGCAGCTGTATTGAGTGAACAATATTGCCGTACTGAGTGGCCAATTAACATCGACATAATATGTCTTTGCAAGTACCAATTGATCACTATATTAAAAACTAGCTGGCGCCCGCGACTTCGGCCGCGTTGAAAAAGAAAAAAGAAGCCTATTCTGTGTCCCGTACGTCTAAATGTTTATTCTACCAAGTTCCATGAAAATCAGTTAGTTCGTTTAAGAGTTATGGAGGAAAATAATTACATACATACATACATACATACATACATTCTAAAAACTTACAGATTTATTATTGGTATTGATGATATCAATCAATCAATACCAATAATAAATCTGTAACTGTTGGTGATGGAGTAAGTTTCTTTGTTTTCAGAGATATCGTGTTTATAGGCTCTATACATGATACTGAAACTAAATTGACCATTTTTAGAATTTTTTTCTGTATGTATGTATGTAAGTATGTATATTCCTCCATAACTTAAACGAATCAACTGATTTTCATGAAACTTGGTAGATAAACATTTAGACGTACGGGACACAGGATAGGCTACTTTTTTCTTTTTCAACGCGGACGAAGTCGCGGGCGCCAGCTAGTTGTTGTAATATGATTGTGTACTCGGTAGTAGGTAGTCGTATTATGAAGACGTAACAGGTGATCGGACGGACGCGGCCGGTCCGCGCGGACTTATCGTGAAAGCGGACGAAGAATGGGCTTATCTGATAAACGGTTACCTGTTGCTACATTTTAAATGGGAAATGATTCCTTGCAAATGTACTCGTAGAAGCCTTTAGTACTTTACACAAACCTCTTTGTTATGCCTATTGGCAATAATACTTTTCTAATAGTTACTGTTTTTTTAATACTTTTCTGTAATATGTACATACTAATATTAATATAAAGAGAGATGATTTGTATTTTTATATGTTTGTAATGAATAAACTCAAAAATTACTATGCCGATTTAAATAATTCTTTCACCTAATGAAAGCTAAATTTATCAGCGATTAACATAACCTATATGTTATAAAGTTACGCGGACGAAGTCGCGTGCTAAAGCTAGTGCATAATATAAGTAAGCCAAAGATTTTTTTGTTTGAATTTTTAAACTTAAAATAACCATTAGGATTTTAATAAAATATTTGATAGCCTTATTCCTGAGTAAGATTTTTTATCATCACGCCATGACCGTTACAATCCGAGAAATATAATTAAACCCCAAGAAACCGGAGTACGAAGGAAAAATTCACATGTGAGTGTATTTTTATAACAGTTGTTTCCTAGGTAATGCTTTCAAAATGTGGCACGTACCGATGAAGGAAAATTTTTAAAAATGAAACAAAACCACCGTTTCTTTAGTGGCTGTAAAATTTTACGATCTCATTGTGACGTTAATATATTTCCTGTTTGTTAATGGAAAATCGCTATATTGTAGCGCAGACCTGTAATATATGTATGTTACGAGGATATTATGTGAGGCATATCTTTGTGAGTTACAATTTAACCTCAAAGGACACTAAGAACTGAAGACGTGAGTGGATGAAGGTGATATGTCGCATTTTTGTTTTTTTTTTTCGTTTTTTGCGTTGATGAAGGTAATATGTCCTTATGAATGATTACAGACCTTAAGATCGTCAATTTAAGACATTTTTGGAAAATAAGTAGTTGAAAAAGGTGTTATGTCCTGTTAATTTTAAAAAGCAAAAAGTGCAGAAAAGTTTACTTTTGTAAATGGAAGAGGGAGCTAGCTATATTCACTTTTTTTAAAATTAAATAGTACAAGTGATTAATTGCTATCATACCATTAATATTTTAGGTTGTTTACACATCTTTGCATCATAATTTAGTACAAAAATCAGTTCCGTGGCGACTTATTTCAAAAATTCAAAAAGTAAAAATTTAACCTCGATTTATTCAAAATTGGAATTATGCGACATATCACCTTCATCCACTCACGTCTTCAACTGAAAAAGCGTGGCTGTATTTAAGGGTCACTTCCAACTCGAGCAGCTTACCAATTTCATACCATGTAATTCCATGATTACTGATTAGGTATTGGTCGTACCAATACATAAAAAAAATGACATTTTTGAGATAAATACATGAAGGTTTGGATGAAAACAAACAAATGGCTGAAGTTATTGTATGTATGTATGTTAGTCCATAACTCTTAAACGAATTAACTGATTTTCATGAAACTTGGTAGATAAACATTTAGACGCACAGAACACAGGATAGGCTACTTTTTTCTTTTTCAACGCGGACGAAGTCGCGGGCGCCAGCTAGTATCTAATATAATTAATTTCTAAAATGTGCAGAATTTGTGATACTTTCGCAGGTTGAATTTTTGGAATTACTGACTAATATTTTTGCATGAAAACATACATTTAAACTACAATCTGTAAAAAAGTTTTTCTAAAATATTGTAATTGCTAGCGTGTGTTTCATTATTTTCGCGTGTTCAATCAGTGTATTCGATCTCCCAAAAACTTATTAGGTACTAGCTGGCGCCCGCGACTTCGTCTGCGTTGAAAAAGAAAAAAGTAGCCTATCCTGTGTCCTGTAAGTCTAAATGTTTATCTACCAAGTTTCATGAAAATCAGTTAATTCGTTTAAGAGTTATGGAGGAACAAACATACATACATACATACAGAACAAAATTGTAAAAATGGTCAATTTAGTTTCAGTATGATGTATAGAGCCTATAAACACGATATCTCTGAAAACAAAGTAACTTATTCCATGACCAACCCTTACAGATTTATTATTAGTATTGATTGATTTCACCACCCGCATGTCTTATTGCTATTTTCAATGGTACCTGACGAAGGACGCTCAATCGGCTGCTATAGCCAGACGAAGATTCGAAACCCGGTCGAGTCTTTCCGATATTAAACGTTATTTTTCATAACCTTCTAGAGGAAGAGTTTAGGTCAATCAAATAAATTTTTGGTGGTAAGAAATTCACCAAGTCATCTAGTTAATTAATAGTATTAATTAATGTAATATATAGTTAATATATGAAACAACTTCTCGCACACAATAACGAGAACATAACGTTTAAAAATGCAAATAGTACATCTATTTTTACAATTCCCAGCCAGTCATTAATTTGCGCTGGTTGCAAATAAACAAAGACTACCTATAGCCGTGATGAGAAACAGTTGAACGACGGAATCGGTTACGAACACTTTTTTTATTTATCTCTTCGGTTTAAGTAATTTTTTATCGATTTAGTTTATGTTTCTTTTTATGCTCGTCTATATTACGACGGAACGTAAGACCAATGAAATTTTGGTAATTACGCACACAAAAATAATCAAACTTGCTCATTATGCGAACGATAATTTTAGATCTCGTTTGATTGTCAGTTTTATTAATTTTATTGTATTATTATAATTGTACAAAATAATTATTAGTATAATTATTATAAAATAAATTAATATACCAAATTAATGCGAATGCAAACAGAATCAACATAAAAAACAAAGTAGCTTATTTATAGTTATATAATAAAATATTAAAATTAAAATTTTCCTATTAACAGTAAGCATTAATTCTTTTTTAAAATATAAATTGCCAGGGCTAAACACACCAAACGTATGGAATTATATGGATCTTAAAGTAAGTACTATAAAAGGGTTAAGGTGATACAAGTCAGCTTTCCTCCATACAAACGTAGAATTATTACCTATTACTCCGCTGTTTTATGTTTAATTTACAAAAGTAAGCATGATACCGATTTATATTGTCGTTAACTAGGTTCCTTGTCATACAAAGTTAAAAAAAGTATTAATTCAAAAGATATGATCCTTGAAAAATCCATAATTTAACAGAAATTTTAATGCAACTTTGAGGATGAATAGGTCACTCTAGTTTACAAAAACTCCAGAATACTTTGCCTACAAACATTGATTAATTATTCAAGAGTTCAAACAACTTTACACGAAGTAGATATATGCAGTAGTTTTGTCAAAAAGAGTATATGCCCAAGAGTCTGTTTATGATATTTTTTTTGGTATGAATCATTGTGCATCTCACTCGACTGCTCTTCCTGCGCATTGTGCTGTGTGAGACAGAATGATTTTTAGCTACACGCACCGATGAGTTCGAGCCGCCGACTTGTGTCATCTTAAGTAATGTTAATTTTCAAAGTTGGTCCTGTCAGAAATCGAATCTGGAAACTCTGACTCAGAGCTAAGGCAAGATATCGACCAATGGCCTCGTCAAAGCAGTTGAAGGTACATATTATACATCACACACGTAATGCAAAACCACTATATCTACAAAACCGCTATGCAAAAGTAAATTATTTAACATTACTCAAAAACTACAAGTATTTTACACAAATAGTAGTTATCAGATTATAAAATTATTTCTACAATAAATAATTACAGTATTATGGCTAAATTATAAAATTCTGATTTTTAAGAAAAACATCAATTTCAACTTGATTTAATTTATTTTTTCCTGACAATTTGCAGATGCGCTTGTTTTTTGCATTACGTATGCGAGCGACATGCTGTTCAAGTAAACATATCCTTATTTTTATTTCCAAAGTAGTCTCACACGTACGGGTTTATACAGGAAGCCTTGCCAACTGCTAAATCGTCTGGAAATATATATTTCTCCCTATCGTTGTAATGCATTGAAATGGAGATGGAATAACGTTTATTCCACCCACCGCATACGAGTATCGGACGGCGCTAAACGTGGACAGGGTACTTTTATTGTTTTTAAAACGTTCATTATACGAGTACTTTGGCCATTGTCCAACTTGACCGAACATTTCTGTGGTTGTTATCGGTAAATACGAAAAAAAGCCGAGGTAATTTTGAATTCACAATCAGTACGACACTTTGCGGGCTCTTATTTGGAATACTCGTAAAGCAAAAACGAATTCACAGTCATGAATGCTCCATATTATGAAAATTTACAGCTTTAGATGTAGTTTATACTCGTACATCAGGATAAGAGATCCTAACTAATATTTTTAAAAGCGAAAGTAAGTTTGTTTGTTGTTTTTTTACACTTTCACGCCCTAATTACTCAAAAGATCATAATGAAATGTTGCATACACATTGTCACAGATACAAAAAAGGACATAAGGTGTTTAATTCAGAAAAAAGGGGATACTGTTCCCGAATGACCATCAATAAATAAAAACATTCAACGCCCGAAAGAAATAAATGAACAATAAAAACCTAAGAAAAAGGTAAAGAAATGTGTTAAATGTTTTAATACCAGGTGTGTGTTTGCAACTATACTTACAAGATAAAAAGACGCGGACGAGTAAGTTGTCTATACTAATATCATAAAAGAGGAAGAACATAACTACTGGACGATTTGAAAAATTCGATTTCGGCCCCTTTGGCCCGCAAAATTCGCCCGAATTATTTTTTTCCAATTGGCCCGAAAAAGTATGTCCCATTCGCCCGAATGTTAAATTGTTCATTAATTTTCCCCACTCGCCCGAATTAATAGGTTCAACTGGCCCGCCAATGTATGTTGATACCGATAGAAGAAACAACGTGTGCACTAAGTTTATTTTAATACTAGCTGGCGCCCGCGACTTCGTCTGCGTTGAAAAAGAAAAAAGTAGCCTATCCTGTGTCCTGCACGCCTAAATTTTTATGTACAAAAGTTTTATGAAAATCAGTTTAAGAGTTATGGAGGAACATACATACTTACATACATACATACATACATACAGAAAAAAATTCTAAAAATGGTCAATTTAGTTTCAGTATCATGTATAGAGCCTATAAACACGATATCTTTGAAAACAAAGTAACTTACTCCATGAACAACCCTTACAGATTTATTATTAGTATTGATTATCGGGCACACCAACTTTTGAAATTTGGGAAGTTATATTATTAGCGAGTAACATAGGCTTTATATAAATTTACGCGGAAGAAGTCGCTTGCAACAGCTATTACTTTATAAAGTATACGCAGATGAAGTCGCGGACAAAATCTAGTTCAAATAATACCAATAAATGTTGTTGATATAATTATATATCCATACCATAAATTTGCAAATAAGATAATTAATCAATCCTCCTATGAAATTATTTGCTTTCCCGTTAATTGTTAATAAACGAAGCGTACATTTCATCGCAATGATGTTTGGCTTCCATTGTTTGTCAGCCAAAAGGCGATTACTGGAAATAATACAGTAGGAGGCAGTGAGAATAATACTGAGAATAATTTGTTGGGATAAATGTATTCCTAAAATAACGTGACCGATTGTTTTTTTTGAAAAATATTTAAAATACAAACACGGCTCGATCATGATGTTATTATAATGTAAGTATATAGAAGATAATATAAAAGGACTGGCTGGCGCCCGCGACTTCGTCCGCGTTGAAAAAGAAAAAAAGTAGCCTATCCTGTGTCCCGTACGTCTAAATGTTTATCGACCAAGTTTCATAAAAATCAGTTGATTAGTTTAAGAGTTATGGAGGAACATACATACATACATACAGAAAAAAATTCTAAAAATGGTCAATTTAGTTTCAGTATCATGTATAGAGCTTATAAACACGATATCTCTGAAAACAAAGTAACTTACTCCACGACCAACCCTTACAGATTTATTATTAGTATTGATTAATTGATTGATAAATAAGAATATTTATAACAGGAATAAACATAGTAGTCGAAAAACTTGCTCATATTTTTTTACAGTGTGAAATGTTTGAAGCCACTTTCAATAGAGACGATGTTCGTCTGCTTATCTCCGACTTCACAATTTATACAGTTTGCTCAGACTGGAGCGTGAAGTTAGAAATAATATTATTTATTTTTGCCTAGAACGTTCACGTGTTGGGATTGAATTTTAAAATTTTGTTTCTATTATTTCTTTATATGTGGATTTTCCATGCGAAATTGCGTTTTTTTTAGCATTTTTAGCATTTTATACAACATTGTTGAATTTGTGCAGCCTGTCTAGCCTCCATCTTAGAGAATGTAAAAATGACATTGTATGTATTTTATCTAAAGGTCGTCCGATAGTTCACTCGTCGGTCCACTCGATGGTATATGGTTTTTGTGGCCTAAAACGCAAACAACTCAACAGTAAGGATTAAGGATAAGAGATTCGAAAGGGACAGTGAAACGGGCTCTGATGATATTTTTAAAAGCTTAATCTTTTTTTAAATTTTTATTTTGACGGTATTCCCTGAAGGACATATCGCCTAATTGGGCAAGGTCGTAGGAAATGATAAAACAGCATATTGTGTACTTTTGTATTTTAGCGTGTGAGTAAAGGTAGCTAAGAATATTTACTAACGAGATCAGCCTAGTAATTTTTGCATGAAAATCAGTGTAGCTTTGCCTCCTACGTCATGAAAATGTAATTTGTGACTGTACCTATACGTTTTGTCAGTAACGAGAATTCTGAATCTAATTTGTTTCAACGAACAAATGGCTAGCGATGCATCTATCACTCGTGAAATTTACAGTCATCAAGAGAATTCACGTTTCAAATACCTGCGAGTTAGCCAATCAATTTTTACTCTACCATTTGTATTGGGCGATGACAAGACAAAATGAACTATGCGTCAATGGTGTAAGGTTTGTTTTTATTTGTTTTTTTTTTTTAAATCAAATATTGTATAACGAACGCTCTTCTGTCTGTCGAAATATCTATTGCTCTGCACACATTTTTTTTGAGGGTATACTTGATGGTAGGTGGCTATATTCGCCTAAGTATACCTAACACAAGCAACGCCACAACAGGTGCTGTAAGTGCACACAAATATGAAGAGATATTTGTCTCACAGCCATGGTCAGCCATGTTGGTTTTTTTTATTTTTTTTTATTACATCGAGGCAGCGATACATGGTTATCGCATACAACTTAATTAGATAGGGCCTCTTTCACTAACTACAAGTAAAGTGTTGATTAGTTACTTTTAGAAATAATTTTATGTTTTGTTAAATTATGCACTCAGTTTAGTATACCCTTCGATAGGCGATTTTTTAAAATTATTTTCTATTTAATGTTTGGGACGTTTACCATACAAACAAAGATATATCAGCTAAATTATTCCCGGTGACAGGTGACTTTAAGTGACGGTTTAGCCTACTTGACGTTGGTGAAAGAGGCGCTTAATCTAATCTTGAAATTAGACTCTTTTTGACTTACTCTTTTTGACAAAACTACTGCATATATCTATTTCGTATAAAGTTATTTGAACTCTTGAATAACTAATCAATGTTTCTAGGCAAAGTATTTTGGAGTTTTTGTACACTATAGTGACCTATTCAGCCTCAAAGTTGCATTAAAACTTGTGTTAAAATATGGATTTTTCAAGGATCATATCTTTTAAATTAATACTTTTTTAAAGTTTGTATGCCAAGGAACCTAGTTAATGACAAGATAAATCGGTATCATGCTTACTTTTGTAAATTAAACATAAAACAGCGGAGTAATAATCATTCTACGTTTGTATGGAGAAAAGCTCTTGTATCACCTTAAGATGCCCCAGTATTTGGAGAATATTGTATTCAAAATGTTTACTTAAAAAATGGCTACTCTACGAATGAAAATTTCCTAGCTATTTAAATACTCGTAGTTGAAAAGTTAAATTCGGAAATGTGCTGAGAAGAAACTACGAAATAACTCTCGTAAAGCTTGGAATTTACAGCACATAGCTTATACGGTCGTGTGACGTCATCGTTAAGTTATCGTGCAACTTTTCATCTAGTGTATGCTAGTATATTCAACACCAACTTGCTTGTGGTACTTCACGTACACAACATATATTTATATTTGTAATATTTTTTTACAGAATAAGACGCCTATGTTATTACTTTTTTTAACTTTTTCATGTTTTTTTTTTGTATGACATGGAATGGAATGGATTTTTTTGCAAAGACTCTGAAAGCACCTCGGATGATTACAAAATTCATTGTTAGTTTCTTATAGTTAGTTCATTAGTTTATCAGAGTAAACTAATGATCGCTGATAATGAAATTGAGAATCAATTAATTGAAAACCGTAGGCTGAAGCGAGAAATTGAAGAATATAAAACAAAAAATGCAACCCTTTCCCAGCTTTGTCGTACACCACCAAATGCTATGGGGCAGAGGAAAGGCATGGACATCATAACCTCAAATAATACCCCAAACGCAAACTCATCAAGAAAGGCTGAAATCACTAGTCTAAAGGGAAGAATCAGTGAACTGAAAACTGAGTTGCGAGCATCTCAGGAAGAAATAAAATCCCTTAGTCAGTACATTGAAAATCTAGAGGAACAATTGTCTTTATCCCAAAGAAAATTAAAGGAACCAATAAACTCTAAATTGCTGACGTGGGATAGGAACCTAAATACTCCACCAATTGACTCCAAGTTAACTCGCAGTGAAATAGGTGACAATATCTATCCACCGCGCACTGTTAGCAATAAAAGAAATATATGTCTAATTAGCTCAAATAAATATAATGATATATTGTCAAATATGGAAAAACTTTTATCTAACTATAATTATTGTCACTATAGGATTTCAGGGTGCGGGATAAAATACCTGCTAAACGATATAAACACCAAAGTAAGAAGCTATACTATGAATGATTATTGCATAATAATGTTGGGAGATCAGGATTTTAAGGCATCCAGTAACTATAATGCCCTAGTAACATATATTCGAAAAATATTAAGTCAAATTACTCATACAAATATTATTATTTGTGTACCAACATATAAATGTAGTGATTTCGCTAACATATTCAACTGGAGAGTGGAGCGTTTTAATGATTTATTGTGCCGTGATATTAATAAATATGAATATGCTTACCTTGTAGATTCTAACCTGGATCTGAATTATGATTATACTATGTTTGACAAATATACGGGAAATCTTAATAGTTATGGAATGGAAACATTATTCCAGTCAATATCTCGAACCATTACCTTGGTTAGGAATTTGAATGATGCACGGCTTATTAAGCAAAAACCTGTCTCTCAGATAATCGATCAACATAATGTGGGTATTAATGACAAGTGTATAAAGACGCCTATAAATTCGACTAAGGGTTCAATTTTGACAGAAAAAGGCACTATACCCTACTATTTTCCAATAAAGAAGAAAAATTTGTTTTTTCGATCCTAAATCGGACCGACAAGGCCATTCGCAGATATATATAAATATTCTTCACCAGAACATAGCCAGTATATTGTCCAAAAAAGAGATTCTAGAAATGACATTGCTCGAGCTTGTTTATAAAAATAATGAACCTGATGTAATTTGCTTATCGGAAACTTTTTTAAAGAAAGGAACAGAAAGATACTTAAAAATAAATGGGTATGTATTGGCATCATCCTTTTGCAGAGATCAACAGAGGGGAGGAACGTGCATACTGGTGAAAAAAAATATTATTCATAAAAAAATTGCGATTTTAGATCATCACACTATACAGAGACAATTTGAATGCTGCGGAATAGAAATTCCAGGAAATAATATGATTATTCTTTGTTTATATAGAACTCCTAAAAGCGACGCTGTTATATTTCTGAATAAGCTAGATTATTTATTAGCCCAGTTAATTATAAAATATGGCTACAAAAAAAAGATGGTATTAGCAGGCGATTTTAATATTAATACATTAAATGTTGATAAAACTACAAAGCTGATGAACGACATTGCTTTGAACTATAATTTAACTCTCCACATAACAACAGCCACAAGAAAAAGTTCATGTATAGACCATATATTGAGTAATATCAAAAATGCAATCTCCGCTATCCTGCCACTTCAACTATCAGATCACGATACTGCGCAATTATTAAAAGTCCCTGTAAAGTCAATTAAGAGAAAACCGGAAGCATATTTTATATATGAAAGGGATTACAACAATGACAATGTTGAGAAATTCAATGACTGTCTCAGTAGTTTAACATTTAGTGATATCTTGCAAGAGACGGATCTAAATACAGCATTTACAAAATTTCATAATCTATTTTGCCTCTTCTACAAATTATGCTTTCCTAAAATAAAAATAAAAATAAATAATAGCTCTACGAAAGCGAAATGGATAAGCAAAGGCTTAAGAATCAGTTGTAAAACAAAAAGACTACTACGATATAAATACTACACACATAAAGATACAAATATAAAAAATACATACGCAGAGTATTCAAAAATATTAAAGAAAAGTATATACATCTCTAAAAAAATCAATAATATTAAGCTTATAAAAACGAGTAAAAATAAATGTAAGACGTCATGGTCTATTATAAAGGATGAAATAGATATGAAAAGTAAAGATTTTGACATGATTAATATTAATGATGACCAAAAGATCCTGACATGCCCAATAGAAATTGCAAATAAATTTAATAATTTTTTTATTAATCTCACTAATATGCATACAGGCCTAAAGAATTTAAAAATCAAGCCATACCACACTAAACCAAATTCAATGTATTTAATGGGTGTGACAGAATATGAGTTGAGAGGTGTGGTGATGTCACTTAATAACACAAAAGCAGTGGGACATGATGAAATTCGCACAGATATTATTAAACGTTCCATTAAAAATATTTCTCAAGTCTTAACGTACCTTATAAATCTATCTTTCACAACAGGAAAGTTTCCTGAAATCTTGAAGATTTCGGTGGTCAAACCAATTTTTAAGAAAGGCAAAAAAAAGGACGTCAATAATTATCGTCCGATTACACTAATATCGATATTCGCCAAAATTTTTGAGAAATGTATGACAAAGCGCCTAACGGAATATTGCAATAAAAATGATATAATTGTCCCAGAACAGTTTGGATTTCAAAGCAATAAATCTACAACCTTATCTATTTATACACTAGTGAAGTCAGTATTAAGTAGCATAAATAATAAAAATAGAACTACAGTTCTATTTTTTGATCTTAGTAAGGCATTTGATTTCGTTAATCACGAAATCCTGCTTAACAAACTGGAGAGAATAGGTATACGAGGAATTCCTCTCAGTTGGCTAACATCATATTTGACTAACCGTAAACAACAAGTTGAACTAAAAAGACTCAATAGAAATAAAGAACTTGTTTCCTACTTTTCTGAATACAAAGTAAATAAAATTGGTGTGCCACAGGGAAGTATCCTCGGGCCATTATTGTTTTTAATTTATGTTAATGACATACCTAATATAACTAATTTTAAAAGTATTCTTTTCGCTGATGACATATCTATTATTGTAAGTACTGACATTAAGAATAATGATTTCAATCATGAGTGTGACATCAACAAAACAATTAAATCTACTATAGAATGGCTTGACCAAAATAAATTGAAAATCAATTTGACAAAAACGAATTTCATTAGATTTGACAATTATAAAACTACAAAGCTTGACATTAAATATGAAAACACTAAAATAAAGGAAGTACATGAAGCTAAATTTTTGGGTGTAATAATAGACAAAGAACTTAACTGGAAATCTCATATCGATTATGTCTGTGAAAGAGTAAATAAATTTGTGTATGCCATAAAATGCCTAAGAAAAATTACAAACCTGGAGACGGCTATTACTACTTACCATGCTTACATAGTTTCGGTCCTACGCTATGGTTTGATTTTTTGGGGCAACAGTAGTCACCTACGGAGAGCCTTTGTTGCACAGAAAAAATGCCTGAGAGCCATGACTTTCAAGACACAGAGAGATTCGTGTAAGCCTTTATTCAAGGAACTAAAATTACTGACATTGCCTGAATTGTACATTTATGAAATGTGTATATTTGTTAAGAAACATAATTATTTATTTATTAAGGATTCATCTAATGGCAGGTATCCGGATAGACTAATAGTGAACGAGACAGTCAAGTTAGCTAAAATTAGAAAAAGTTGTATATATATGAGCATCAAACTATTTAATAAGATTCCTCCTAACATGAAAACTTTGCCTTTAATGCAGTTTAAGAGAAAATTATACGCATGGCTTACTTCACATGGCTTCTATGACGTCAGGGAATTCATGGATCACAGATTTTGAAGAGGTGGCTTAATATCATATAAATTAAATTAACTTTACATGGTGTTTTTAAATATTTGCATGCCCTTATAGGGTGGAATGTAGGGGAACATTATTGTTAATGTAATTATTGTAACCTATGTTTGGCAAATAAATGAATTATTATTATTATTATATTATTATTATTCGGTTTTTTGCAATCTTACTAGGATTTTTGCAAAAATCCTTTCCAATTATACTGCGACATATAGAAATTCGTAATCTGCCAGTATATCATAGAAGTAAATATGAATTATAAGAGGTATATAAAATTTGTATCTACATTTGGCTAAGAAAAAGTTAAATTATTAAGTTTTATCGATTTGCAAAAAAATAAATTTAAATGTAAGCATCCCTGCACATCATCAATACTCATCATCAATACTAATAATAAATCTGTAACGTATTGGATGTATGTATGTTCCTCCATAACTCTTAAACGAATTAACTGATTTTCATGAAACTGTGTAGATAAACATTTAGACGTACAGGACACAGGATAGGCTACTTTTTTCTTTTTCAACGCGGACGAAGTCGCGGGCGCCAGCTAGTTTATAATAAAAATTCAAAAACACGGAAAACAAAAGCAAATGGAATATTTCATCTCGTTTCATTTGTATATGCTTTTTATTTCGCTTTCCTTGGAGTATATCTCTTTGTGAAAGTATATTCAGTGCAACATTACCGCGTAAAGTGCTGCTCGCATCACATAGACATAAACACGTATACGAAATGCAAATAGCTTACCACTTTTATCTGGCGTGCATGGAATGGGTCTATACGACCCCTTTCTTGTAAATATTATCTCTGTTATCCGATGGGAATATAAAGTTTGTCGTCAATATTAAATAATATACTAAACTACTGGCCTGCTCCCGGCTTCGTTTGGGTTCAAAATAAAAACTATCCTATCCTTTAAGAGTTGGACCAGTTACGAAGTTCATGAAATCCAAGATTCCAAGATACATGAAAACCTAAATATGTATTGGGCATTGAAGAAACAAATATTGATGATTGAAATTGGTCTTATTTTTATTTTTTCTCGTTTCTCGCCATGATAATAATCGTTGGAACCAATACGTTGGAACCAATTTTTAAAACACTTTTCCCCACGTTTCATCAGCTTCTTCTGCTAACGAAAATCGTTGTCTATGCATTTTATTTTTGATGTTTGGCAACAAAACGAAGTCATGATCATCTCTCATTTTCTATTAGTGAAAACAGTATCAAAATCAGTTGGGTGTTAAAAGAAGTTAGAAGATATAGATATAAGCACATAAAGGAACCTAGAATTTTATTTATTTACTAAATATCTATAAAGTATTCTTTGCTCCGTGCGAGAACAATTTTACTCTAACTTCATCTGATTTGTTGGAAACGTACCGTCTTTGTACAGTGAAAGGTTTTCGCAAAATTTGTTTAGCCTCAGATTTATTCTGTTTGCATTTGCACGACCTCCCAGACAGCTGAGCTGCATAACAGAATTCTTATTGCGACCGTAAAAATTCTAAACCTGTGACGAGACGCTATACCACAGAGTAAAGAATAGCCGCACCGCCTACTAGAGACGACCATGTTCAACGCTTTTACTGAATATTGAATAACAGTTCACAAACGGCTGACGCACTGTAGGTTTTGTGTTCCAAGACAATCTCGATTCGGAATTTTTAAGAGCAAAAATTACATTTAATTACTTAATGGACGAAATACACGATCAATCATTTGACGTGGCTCCAAACGACTTAAATCAAATGGAGCGACGACAAACATTCTGCCCACACACGGTCAGTCCAATTTTCTGTCATTTATGCGTTTGACCGGGGTCGAGTGACGTTGACATAAGCTCTGATTCGGAAGCGCGGCAAGATGCCACGGCACAGTGTTTCTATCAAGGAGGATAGAAATGTATTCTATTCTTCTACACTTACGATCAGTTGGCGCGATGAAGTGACGTGTCGCAATGGCGCGATTTGAAATCCAGTGTTTGACATCAAGCCATCAGTTTTACCATTCACGATCAAATTTTGGCTTCACGTCAGTTCATTTGACGCGATGGACTGATCGCGTATTTCGTTTATAATTGTGATTTATTTATTCACGTTTTTGATTATTACACAGCACAGCAAATCACAGCACAATGAGGCATTCCTATCGGTTTTTAGATATTTACTCCACAACGTGCAACAGAAACTAAGCGGTTTTGAGTTTTGCTCAGCGCAATTGCGCCCCACAAATATTATTATTACTGCCGTCTCTAGTGGGATGCGGCGCGGCTATTCTTTGCTCTATGCGCTACACAAATCGCGTCAACTTCTTTCTTGCCAAGCGAAACGGGCTTTTATGAAACAGGTAAATTATATTAAAGTAAACTACTCCTCAGTTGTGCATATTGTTAGCAAGTTTCTTCATTTATTTTCCACGGCTTCAAAGCGGTGTGAAAAGTTGATAGCACTAAAGAAGTGCAATTATTCTTCTCGAACTGCAACGAATATAAAAAAAACTGTCAGTTGTAGGACTGCAATAAAATTTTCACTTCAACATTAATCGTCCCTGAGCGTGACGTGACTGTCACGCGAGTTCAGTGCTTTATCTCGTACCAAAAGTGGAGTACCACGTTGAAATCTTCAAAAATAGCCGAACTGGTCCAGCCGTTCTCGAGTTTTGAGCTTAGCGACACATGCGCTTATTTATTAAAAATATACGGAAGCCAGAAACAAAAAATCAACTTGATTCTCTTGTTTAAATTCCTTTTTCTTCCAATTTTTCCATTATTTCCGATTGAAACTCCTGTTTTTCCTTTCTCTAATATGTACATCACAACCCACTCCTTCCCCTTTTTATGTACATATTATTATCTTGAATTTATTTCTTTGTCTGCAATATTTCCTCAATAATTTCCAATAAATTATTAGAAAACCCATAACATTTAATTTCTCCTTTATATTTTCGGCCTTCTTGATACGCAGTGGAAGCGAGGTCTGGGCCCATAACCTCTTGTTTAAATCTTACTTCTGCTTTTCTTCTAGCTTTTTAAATTTAAACTAGTTTATTTATAAAAACCAGCCAGTATTAAATTAAATAACTATCTAATGGTTGACTCATTGATTTTACTTTGCCCGGTGTCGTCTGAAACAGATTCAGGCAATAAGGGGTTTGGTGTATGCGAGGCTCTCTAAACTTTGGCAGTATCAATTAGAACGCTTCACCCCTTTTCGGCTTACCCTAGTTAGTTGATAAGACTAATTTGGGGTATCAAATCAAGCATTAGGTGTCATGTGGGTTGTGCAATTTCCGTATGATAAGTTAGTCTGAATATTTATCTATTTAAATTTAAATAAATAAAATCAACCTTGAAGGTTTCAATCCCTTTTTAAATTCGTATATTGTACCCCAGCACTATTGTAATGTATAATGTAATGAATGATAATTTTTGTTCTTTTTTTTTTCATTAATATTTATTTACATAGAATAAACTCCAAGGTTTTCTTATATATAAGAATTGCTCTAAATAATATAATTCTTATAATAGCCCTATAGGGCTATTATTTTGCGAATTTGGGACGATTATTTATCGTTACTTATTATTATTATTTATTTTTTATTATTTATCTTACGTGTATTATCTTATTTGGGACTAATCGTCACTGGATCTAATCGTCTATACTAGTCTAATATATAAAATTGTCGTGTCACAGTGTTAGTTGCCATACTCCTCCGAAACGGCTTAACCGATTTTGAAGAAATGTTATATGTACATTTGGTAGGTCTGAGAATAGGTTCTTATCTATTTTTTATGCGCGGGCGAAGTCGCGGGCAGCAGCTAGTAATCAATACTAATAATAAATCTGTAAGTGTTGGTCGTGGAGTAAGTTACTTTGTTTTCAGAGATATCGTGTTTATAGGCTCTATACATCATACTGAAACTAAATTGACCATTTTTACAATTTTTTCTGTATGTATGTATGTATGTATGTATGTTCCTCCATAACTCTAAAACGAATCAACTGATTTTCATGAAACTTGGTAGATAAACATTTTGACGTACGGGACACAGGATAGGCTACTTTTTTTTTCTTTTTTAACGCGGACGAAGTCGCGGGCGCCGACTTCGTCCGTCTTTATAATAATATTATAAAGAGGAAAGATTTTTTTGTTTGCATTGAATAGTCTCCGAAATTACCGGACCGATTTGAAAAATTCTTTCACTGTTTGGAAGCTATATTATCAGCGAGTAACATATTTTATTGTTACGCGGACGAAGTCGCGTGCAACAGCTAGTAATAAATAAACATATTTCATATTTCAAAACTTAGATTACTTCTCATTGTTCTCAATTTCGATTTACGGCAGGGCAACTTTGGAAATGAATTTTCAAAGTTGCCCTGTCAATGTCGGAGTGTTTCCGTAGCAACTGGATAGATTCTCAACTGAACAGCTATATAGCCCTAGAAAATTAGAAAAATCAGGGGAAATAAATCGTGTAGTTATGAAAATTGGTAGAATTATACTTTACGGTACTTTGCGGCGGCTAACGCTCGTGGTTTCAGGCAACACAAACTTGGATTTATACTTGGGAGACAGTCTCTGACATAATCCAATCGAAAAATCAAATAGCAGGATTTCTTGCGGATCGAACCCATTTTTGAGCTATAAATCTTGGCCTGTTTGTATATGCAGTAGAAAAGACGTCGATTCAGCCTCAGTGGTATGGTTGGACCTCAACCTCACCATCCACGACTCGCTGACGCCCTTCGTTGCTTAAGGGCATACGGTATCTTGAACGCTCGGACCTTGTTTACATTATCATCTTTTTTGTTAAGAATTCTCCATGGATCTTCATGGGGTTTTTTCATGTTGGGTAGGCAGATGACTAAGCTTGCTTATTCTAAAATAAAAATGGCTATAAACAACGCCGAAAAAAAAAACGAGCCCGTTTGCTGAAATCGTCTTTTTTTGTATCTCTGTAAACTTGCACAGCCTGTAGTCCCTAAAGTATTGATCGTAGAGTAAATATGTATATATCTAAGTTTGTAGACAATTTCATGAAAAAACTTTTGTCAGAAGCAATTATAATGCTATTCCTACAGATATTCGCGATATGAGCAAAAACCTCAAAAAAGGTACCTTCAACCCCCCCTTACACCCTCAGCACAACCTCCACCCTTGAGGACTTTTAGTATGTTAATCTGGATACCGTAAAGTATAATTCTACCAATTTTCAAAACTACACGATTTATTTCCCCCGATTGCCGATATTCCGCTTAATTTGACTGGGATATATAAGCTTTTTTTTCTATAAGCTAAACTCAGTGAGCTTCCTCAAAACTTACAACGTTCACAAACTTATAATCCTTACATATTATAAAACAAAGTCCTCCGCCGCGTCTGTCTGTCTGTTCGCGATAAACTCAAAAACTACTACACCGATTTTCATGCTGTTTTCACCAATGGATAGAGTGGTTCTCGAGGAAGGTTTTAGTATATAAATTACAGTTACGCGGTCGAAGTCGCGGGCAGCAGCTAGCACTTAATATACATATCGTGAATAATTTTATCTAATAATCTATAACTGATGGTGAAAACCGCATCAAAATCCGTTACATGGTTTAAAAGGAGTTAAGAGACAGACAGACAGATAGAGTATCAATCAAACAATACTAATAATAAATCTGTAAGTGTAGGTATTGTATCTATGTTCCTCCATAACTCTTAAACAAATTAACTGATTTTCATGAAACTTGGTAGATAAACATTTAGATGTACGGGACACAGGATAGGCTACTTTTTCATTTTCAATGTGGACGAAGTCACGGACGCCAGCTAGTACTATATAAAGGTTAAAGATAAGGATTAAATATTAAATAATCAAGGTGTTGCAACCAAATTGGTCGTGTACACGAAACGCTGATTAATATCATTGCGTCCATAACACAGTTAATTCTATTTACATGTATTTAATTCACTTCGCTTTGTATACACTTGCAAGGAAATGTTAGTCTAACTAAAGACTAAACGAGTTATCAGTGATCTACATGTTAACTACGAAGTACGAAGGCAAATTAAATGCAAGGTGAAATTAGGTTTTGAATTAGTATATTTTCACACTTACTTTTAAGCTATGCCCGCGTCGTCGTTCGCGTGGACTTTATCTTAAGACTAGCTGTTGTACGCGACTTTGCCCGCGTAACTTTGTAAAATATAGCCAAAGTTACTCGCTGATAACGTAGCTTTTCATAGGGGAAAAAAATTTCAAAATCGGTCCAGAAGTTTTTGAGTTTATTCATTACAAACATACGAATTGTCTCTCTTTATAATATTAGTATAGACATTATATAGATATGATTTTATATACATATTATTTACGAGTACAAACAAAAAGTGATATAATAAATTAGATATAATAGAGTAGAGGCTTATAACGCGACATTTTTATTTTATAGCATTCATTTATTTTATAGACATTTTATAGCAGTCGTGACTTCTAAAGGAAATAGAATAAAAGGTTTGATTAGAATAATTTAATTGAAAGAAACTTTTTTTAAAAGAGCCAAATTCTTCCTCATGTAGTTAATCACATTTCAAAAAGTAAAAATAAAAAAAAAGGGCGTACCTAACTGAAAAAAAAAATGGAAATTTATATTTCATTGAATTTGGTTTGTGTGCAATGAAGAAAATTTTATTATTATTCTTATTTGTACTGAATAATAAAATGTTTTAACTGATAACGTATAAATTGATTAATTAACTCGCCAACATAATATTATATTGTCGATCGACTCCTCTAGAACGAACAACCGCAGTACAATGACCTAGTTTTTGTAGGCATAGTTGCTAGGCCTTACTCACTGCATTGTACCGAGGCAGGATGCTTTTCAGACCACTACACACCTCGCTTTCAATCTATTGTGTGTTTGTGCGATTTTTTTCTGTCTTTATTTTTCATTTTTCCTCATGACCAGTTTTATCGTGTACGTGAAATAACGGTTTACTCCAAGTTTACTCGTATTTTTAAATCAGAGGATTCTGTAGGAAATTTGCCAAGAAAACTAAATTCTTGCCCTAGTTTCACGCCCCATTGTTTTTATGTTCCATGTTTTTCCAAGTTTTCTGATCTGGTCCTTCAATAAAATTAACTTAGGGCTTCTTTCATCATCTGTCAAGTAGCCTAACCGCCATTTAAAGTCACCTGTCACCGAAAATAATGGAACTGATACACCTTTGTTTGTACGGTAAAAGTCCCAAACATTAAAAAGAAAATAATAATAAAAAATCGCCTATCGAAGGATGCGCTAATAAAACGTAAAATTATTTCTAAAATATTCTAATCAACACATTACTTGTAATTGGTGAAAGAGGCCCTTGGTATTACTAAAAGACAATTTACTGCATCCAATTCGACTTTAATTTCTCTCGGTGTTAAGCCCTTTTAAGTGGAAATGTTTAATCATTGCTCGAAATTCACTTTTTTCCATTTTTTTAAATCTTTAATATATAAAAGGCGATGTGTGTGTATGTATGGACTATATTAGTCCAGCGGGTAATCCTGTGAAGTTTGGTAGCGATCGGATGCCGGCGAAGCCGGGATCGGGTCGCTAGTTTTTAATAATATAACTTGTTTTCTTCAACTGATAATAAAAACGAGATCACTCAATGAATATGGCTGAAACTTGTGAGGAATACCGAATGACGCTTACTAAAAACAGATAATTAGCGATGCTACGAGCGCCTTCTAGATTTTGAAAAGACTTATCGACCCTCCCCGCCTCGTATTTAAACATTTAACACCTTTTTTAGCTTTTTCTTAGGTCTTTAATGTTCATTTACTTCTTTCGGGGGTTGAATGTTTTTATTCTTAGACTAGCTGGCGCCCGCGACTTCGTCCGCGTTGAAAAAGAAAAAAGTAGCCTATCCTGTGTCCTGTACGTCTAAATGTTTTATCTACCAAGTTTCATGAATATTATTTAATTCGTTTAAGAGTTAATTAATTCGTTTACATACATTAATACAAAAAAAATTTCTAAAAATCGTCAATTTAGTTTCAGTATCATGTATAGAGCCTATAAACGCGATGTCTCATCTCATCCCATCTCATCGCGATCCCAGTTGACATGGGCAAAATAGCGTCAAGTCCAAGTTAACCATTACTTGACATGGGCGGTTTGCGGTAGTTGACTTGGACAGTGGATCAGTGGAGCGTCTAATTGGACAAAAACATTCCAATTATTTCAACTTTGTAATTTATTTTAAAAGTTTAGAAAAGGCATTGGATGGCACTGAATGAATCCTGCCTTCATCTAAAGGGTTCTCTATAGTTATGTATTCACTTGTCAGCATATTCAGCAACATGACTAAAACAAAATACAAATTCTATAATTTATTGCACAAACAAATCATAAAATACATAAGTGTCCATTTCTTAACAAGTTGGATTCTTCCACGAAGGTGGCTTCGCAAAATCATAAATGGTGGCGACGGTCATAACAAAACCGACATAGCATAACACGAAGGTGGTTGTCGATAGAACCTTATCACGAAACCCGGCCTTCTCCCATATCAATCTACCATCTTCGCATTGATACTCGGCTTGAAGCTTCTTGAATTTCACCAGGCTTGCAGGTTTCTGTCCCAATTTGGGTGAAGTGGAAATAGCCCGGACAAAAGACTTTGCTATATATTTCGGCAACATTTCGATGAATGTTTTTTTACAATTGAAATCTGTCAACATAATTATGAAATCGTCAAAGAGGTTTGGTTCCTTTTTTTTTAAATCTTCCTTAATTAAAAAGTTTGCAATACAAAAAATACATTCTTTTTAAACCTCATCCACCTAAATTCCAAACTTCGTGTTTAAGTAAGTAACGAATTAGGTACATACATAAGAGAGTGAATTCGAACAAAAATAATCTGGGCCAAGATCGGAGCACAAATATTTTACCTGAGAGTTACGATGTTCCTCGTTATTGGATGTTCACGAAAGCCAACGCGATTCCGCTCGGAACCGAGTAATCCCAGATTGTGCCTTCGACTTATTTCTCACTTCTTCAAAGAATAAAAACATTTAAAGCAAGATTTATCGTAAACAACGAATTAGGGTGGACTGAAAAAAGTTAATTGGTTATTTGACCCAATCGTTAGATATCTCAGGTGTGTTCATGTTCTTTTTAACAAGCGTTTTATTCAACTTTTTTAGGTATGAAATACTAACTTTTTTATATGTCTACCTATAAATTTAAAAAAATAATTAATTTTAAAGTTTGCCCAAACAGTATTAGAGAACCTGCTTCTTCTCTTACCTACTCTTATACCTCCTATAGGAGGCATTAAGCCCGTTGGTAGTGTGATTAGGATGCTTGCTTTAACGCTCTATTCCAGGTATCCCTGGAACAAAGAAAATTCGTCTATGTAAATTTTAGAAATGAAATGCATCCGTGCGACCGGGTTGTTTTTCAATGGCCGTAGAAAAAAATATCTCGTTAAGAGTCCATCTTTGTGAAAGCATAATAAATTCACTGGCTTCTGGTTCGGAATAATGTTGACGTCAGTGCTGTAGAGAATAATCTGGCCAAAGCTATTGCATCGCGTGACAACTGCACATAAGCTGGACACAACACGTGACGTAACTGTTATAAATATTCCCCGAAAGCCTTCGAATTCAACGATTAATACTCAGCACTTTGCGATACATACACGAACTCTTGTTGAAACTTTGTTCGGTGAAGGTAAAGTTATTTATCTACAGTCAAATCGGTTATTAAGAATATTTTTAATGTACTGCAACGGTCCGCGACCTCCATGCACATTACATCTATTTTTAGCGACGAAAGTTTTTTTTATGTCAACCTTAACATTATATTTACCTAGTCAGACAGACTTACGGTCTACTTGTTGGTAGGTGGCTACCATTGCCCAAATAAAAGCATAGCCAGCATAGCCAACAAGTAAAAGTATAATATGGCTTGCAACGCATTTGCAGTACCCGTGAACTGCAAATGCGTTGCCGACCATATATGATTAAGAAGTGATAGTGAAATAGGCTGTGGCATCCCTTACTCACTCACCGAAACGCAACAGTACACATTCTGTTATTCCACGGTGGTTCATAAATAACTTTTACGATAAATTTGTAGAGACAATAAGAAATACTCGAGTATAATATGAGAGTTTCGTAAAGAGGGCCAAGCGGATGGAGATACGAGTAATGTAAGTAATATAAATTATAAGGAAATAACAACTGTCTAACAATCATGATTTACTAATTGGGCGCTCGTTAGGGTGTCGCTAGGCGACACCAATGTAGCTCCAATCAATTATACAGTGTGTTCGAGCTTCTAATACAAACGAAGTTTCAACTTACAAACAACATTTATATTTATATCTTTACTAGTGACCCGCTCCCGGCTTCGCCCGGGGTGCAATTTATATATCCTATCTTTAAAGTTGGACCAAATTACACATATGTAGTTACGAAATTTTATCAAAATCGGTTCTGTAGTTTAGGAGTCATCGCGCACAATGTGACACGTAATTTATTTTACATATAAGGATATTGCCATACAAATATACGTGATTAATATTGAAATGAAAAAAGAAATTACGAAAGTGTGACTTTTAAGTTATCTTCGTAGCTTCGAAATTTATCATCACCATCGGCTCTCCGTACTATGTTCCCTGCCCAATGCCATTTAAACTTACTGATCCGTCGGGCTATGTCAGTAACTTTCGTTCGTCTACGGATCTATTCATTCCTGAGCGTACGTTGAGCTTTTTTAAGAGGCCCATAGTCAGAGACCACGTGTTCAGTGCCATAAGATTTTATCACTGGCAACACACATTGGTTGAAAACTTTTGTTTTAAGGCACTGAGGAATTTTGAATGAGAAGATGTCGGAGCTTTTCGTACACTGCCCTTCCGAGCTTCGATATCGGAAAAGGCAAATGCAGGACCACGTTTCGCAGTGCAGCGAGTTTCAAAACAGTAACCAAGAATTATATTGAAGATTAGCTGGCGCCCGCGACTTTGTCCGCGTTGAAAAAGAAAAAAGTACCCTATCCTGTGTCCTGTACGTCTAAATGTTTATCTACCAAATTTCATGAAAACAGGTTAATTCGTTTAAGAGTTATCTATGGAGGAACATACATACATACAATACCTACACTTACAGATTTATTATTAGTAGTATTGATTGATTGTTATGTCTAATACACTTTTTTGCTCTTTATCCCCTTTGATCATTCGCATGCCTCATCATATCAGCTGTAGGACGTCCACTGTTGGACATAGGAATATTAATTTTTCTAATAGGAATTTTATTCTAATGGTTCTACTGTACCTAAACCAGAAGCAGCCTGGTTCTACCGTTGTATGTCTATTTAATTAAATGCTTGAACCACGGTTCACCGCTTGTTGTTGATCTTGTGAAAAATTCATCTGTGTTTATTAAGCCTTTCCTATTGTTAAAAATATTTTATTTGGACCTGATGCCTCCTCTATAAAGTCTTGTATTGGCCGCCGGCCTTTTTATCGATTTTAAAACCGTGTGCTGATTACACTTTCTGTTTGAGAAAGAACGCAATAGCCGTTGAATGGAACATCGCTGCATTATGTAAAATTAGGTGCACGGAACAAAAACTGTGATTCAGGTCAACTATTGTTTATCTTTTCATTGTAATACAGAAGGCACTCCGTGTTTATTTCTTTGAAGCTACCACAAACATAATATTATGTTCAAAAAATTCATATTTTGTTTAGTGAAAATATTGTCAAAATATTAGTTACACATATAGATTTTATTTGTATAATTCTCTAACAATATATGCAAATTAAATTAATCTGACGAGTAAAATTAACTCAAAGCTTCCTCGTTTACCTATTATTTTTTCATTAATACAGTTTGTTAGGTGGTTTAGAAGAATTTAGCAGACAGTATATACATAAAGCTACAACTAACATAGATTTTTAAATCTTTTCGTTACTTGGCTTAGCACTTGGCAGCTACTTACACTATAGGTATGCTTTAGAAATAAGAAAAAGCATAGTATAGATAGTTGGCAGTCACGAAATATCGAAGGACTTGACGAATTAAAAGTAAGCGTTCCAACCAATGCAAACGGGAGCGTGGCGTGTTTACGAAACGATAGAAAATAAAGCCCGGTGTTTGTTATTGTTATTGGTTATTGTAACGCCCACATAAAATTTTAACCAATCACTGGGCTTTATTATCTATCGTTTCGTAAATACGCAACAATCCCGTTTGCATTGGTTTGCTCTTGGCTAGGGCCTGTAAGTGAACGCTTACTCGATTCGTCAAGTCCTTCGATATTTCGAAATTGCCATCTATCTATACTATGCTTTTTCTTATTTCTAAAGCATACCTATAGTGTTAGTAGCTACCAAGTACTAACCCAAGTAATGAAAAGAGCAAACCAAGGTTTGCTCTTGGCTAGGGCCCCTGGTTGTTTGTAGATGATGATTAAAAATAGTTCAGTATGAAGTTATAACGAATGTTGTCATAAATTAAAAATAAGAATTTAATATTGTACATCGTGTCTCTAAACTGTGAAACTTATTTACTCTGTGCTGTGAATCCGGCATCGGAGGCGTGGTGCTCACCCGTTATGCATGTTTCATGTGCTGCAGTTGAATACGGAAGGTGTTGGCGAGCGGAACATAGAATTAAAGCAACTAAATGCGACATTGACCTCTTCACATCAACGCGCACGTAAACATAAAAAGCTTTGAGAAGGAGTCAAAGGACTACTCGCCCGAATTTATCTCGCCCAAATGGGCGAGTTATCGTGTTTGATTTTTACCTATTATTTCAATAGACAACTCGCTCACTATAGGTGATTCTGTACAGTTGAATATAAAAACAAGCAATAGAAGAAATGTTTAGTTTTTTTTATTGCTTTTTAGTTGAAGGATCGATGCGGTTTAGTGCTGTATGAATCATTTAAATTTTTTTGCAAATTATATATAAAAACCTTTGCTTTTTTAACGATCTTTCCATTAGTGAAAATCTCATGAAAATCCGTTCAGTAGTTTTGAGATTAACGTGAACATATAGACACAGAGATGCGGAGAGGGACTTGTTTTATAATATGTAAGGATACGAAATTACTGATTTACTATCAAAGATCTTATATAGCAATTTGTGATTATAGTAGTAACTAAGTAGGTTATTACTTTCATAAGAATTAAGAAATTTCTAAAGAATATAATTACTTGATTAAAAACCGCTGGGGGCGAAAGCGTGCCACTGTTCGTATTCTCATTTTTGGTTCGCATTTGAAGCCTTGTAAAACTCCTTAACAAAAAAGGTTTGTTTCAAAAAATAACACATACATAATTCTATTATTTTTATCAGTATTATTTTGGTCTAGAAAAGTCAAACTTGTTACTGTTTCTTACATACATTTCATAACTAATTATTAAAGTAACTGCGAATACGTCTTCGTGAATTACTGTGCATTTTCGTATAAAAATCTAAGTGTTTCCAGCTATTTTAAGTTTGGTGTTTGAAATCCAGCAATGGCTCACAGGAGGGCGGCCCAATTCGTCTCTTGAATTACCTACCCATTCACTTTTGAATGTAACGTTTACTTGAATAGTTTTTAATCCCAGTTCAAGAAGGTCCCGCTTTGACTCTTCTTTGAATTTTTAAACATATTCATGACTTTTAAATTAAGCCTTTGCTTCCAAATGTTAGCTAATATCACACGAATGAAGAATGTTTTCTTAGTTTTTGGACTCGTGCTCGGAGATTATCTTTTCATTTTCATTAAAGTGTCCGTCAAGTCGCTTTCAAGTTACTTATTATTTTTTTATTTCAATGATGAAGTATTACTTTATAGAAATTTTCAAATCCGTACTAATATTATAAATGCGAAAGTTTGTGTACATGTTTGTTACTCTTTCACGCAAAAACTGCAAAACCGATCACCATAAAATTTTGCATACCCGTTGTCTGGGACACAAGAAAGGACATAGAGTATATTTTATAAAGTTACGCGGGCGAAGTCGGGTGCAGTAGCTAGTGGCAATTGATTAGAAAAATGAATGGAGACTACGGAGTAACTGGATTTTCATAACCAGCTACGAAGCTAGTCGGTGGGATAATTGTAATATTAATTCAAAGGAATCTAAATAACCTAGTCGAGTAGGTATACCTCCTTATTGAGTATCAATACTAAACTATGACTGGATGCAAGAAGTTATTACAGTGAATACAAATTTTTCCAAAAATTACTAACAAATGCACTTGGAGCTTTTGCTGTGACAGACTAGAAAACTAAAGTTCACTGCAAACTTAAATTTATCTCAATCCCTATCTCAAACAGACAAACATCGTTGAAACTTTCAATTGGCAAGAACTTTCTTTGTAAGTAGGTAATTAAATTTGTACGTTATTCTTACTTCCTTGAGAGTACGCTTTTTAAACTACACTGTCTTTTGGTTGATCTATAAGATCGAATAAGGCGTTGATGTTCTTAATCAAGGCTGAAATTATTTTATTATTTATATATGCTATATCTTTACAAATATTTTATACACACAGAGAGAATGAGCTTATTTATTGGCAGGTGTGAATCACAATAACTTTCATATAGTGAAAGAATATTTCAAATTGGTGCACTTTTTTCGGGTGGTTTAAATCTTTGCCTGCACTTATGTGTTGATTTTACTGTGAAAAAAAAAAAAAAAATTAATGTATATTATGTACGTTTATTTACATATGAGGCTATATGTATATGTTATGAAGGCACTTACTAGCTTTTTTCTGCGACTTCGACGGCGGCGCTTTTTCTTATTTCTTAAAACACATATTTTTTAATATTTAAGACACGAAAGAGTAAAAAACAAACAAATAACTTTTGCATTTATAATATCAGTTAGGATACTAGTATCCCAGTTGCTTCAATATTTATTTTCTATAAGAGAATTTTCTTATTAAGTTAGGTGCCTTAATTTTTTCTGTACAAATATCAACAATGACAATTTTGATGTCTCTGTTTAAAAAGGTAAAAATGAAACAAGAGAGTAAAGCACAATTTATGTACATAAAAAGAGTAGCTATCTATCTCCTTTTAATTTAGCAATCTTTCCAGAAAATCGTCGTTGCTAGACAAAGGAATGTTTCCCGACTCCGCACTCCCCTGCGTCTCGCACCCTCCCTTATTGTAGGAAAGATTAAGATAAATAATAGAAGCGCTGTGAACGATTTGATTTAGATTTCTTTTGTTCGGTTCGTTGTCTTGTTTACTCCGACACTGTAGCGTCGCTGTGATTTTTATTATACGCTTGAGGCTTTTGAAACATTATGCTTTTGAACTTTTTATCTCTTAAATTAAATAATGTTGTTCAAAGACCAAGTGCTATAACAATGCAAACATATATAGCTTAGGGAATTGTGGTTTAAAATATGTGTAAATTTATCTATACTTTTTGTATGTGCGTTTGTTTGTTTGTATGCATGTAGGAGGCAATTTTTAATTGTAATTTTTAAAAATAAGTTGAAAATGGTCTATAGTATTTTAAAAATTAATATCTTTTATAGGTACAGTTACCTTATATAGGTACATAATTTATTTTTGTCCTAACCAGTACCAATCTATACTAATATTATTTTAAAAAAAAAACAAGATTTTTAGTTTTGTGTGTAATGAATAAACTCAAAAACTACTGGACCGATTTAAAAAATTCTTTCATCTAAAGAAAGACTGGTTATCAATCAATACTAATAATAAATCTGTAAGTGTAGGTATTGTATGTATGTATGTTCCTCCATAACTCTTAAACGAATCAACTGATTTTCATGAAACTTAGTAGATAAACTTTTAGACGTACGGGACACAGGATAGGCTACTTTTTCTTTTTCAACGCTGACAAAGTCGCGGGCGCCAGCTAGTTTTTTATAAATTAAACGCGGACGTAGTCGCATGCAGCAGCCAGTGATCAACATAATATTCGTTCAGTCATGTATTTTGTGAATATTTATTAGAACTGCAATTTTTCATAGCGGACATCGCATGACTGGATACATTAAGTGAATATTCAGGGACGAATTTAAATTGCCATATGTTTTCACTATGACTGTCTAAGTCATTCACCTGGTGGAAATGTCGTGTTATATTTAAATCTTGAATCTACATAATAAAAACGTTACTTGTTCGAAGTATTACAGTCTGTTTGTTTTCCTCCATTAATGAAGGCCAGCATTTTTTTTAAATTATATTATTTAAGTAGTGGCAGGGAACACTGCGTTTTGTAGTGATTTGGGCCACCCCTCTGAAGGCAGGAACCCGCTTGCTTAAGAGCGGGTATAAAGAGAAATAGCCAATCCTAGATTTGAATTTTATCTGAGTAAACAAAGTCTAATTTAATTAATTTTTTTAAATAGATAAATACATTATAAATGAAAGTGACGATTGTAACAGAAAACATAATATAATGAAATTTTCTCGATAGTAAAAAATCACCAAGTGAGCTCTCATTTCCATCGATTTTAGTTTTATTTTCAAAATGACACACATTACAAAGCTAAAGGTGTATCAGTGATTTCACTTCACATATTATCTAAGGCTATATGTAACAATTTTTCATTTGACATTGTAGTTTACGAATAATTATATTTAATACTTTTGGCACTTATAACATTTTTATTGAGCGAGATGCGCTATCTTCCGTCGCATGTTGTGCGTAGTTCTACGTACTTTGTGTCACTGTCATGTCCAAAGGGCCACGCGGGTGAAATTACAAATTTTGTTTGCTTTATACGCACTCTTAACACCACCATAAAATAACAGCACATATGCTGTCGTGTTTCGGTGAGTGAGTAAGGGATGCCTTATCTTCCCAATACCTTATCTTTTATACTAATAAGGTCGGCAGCGCACTTGCACCACCTGTGACGTTGCTAGTGTTAATAGTAATATCATCAACTTGCTGACGAGCTTTAAAAAAATATATGAAAAATGTAGGCTATTTTTTAAGGCGAGAAAAAAATCGCACAAACAAATGCAAGCGCACCTTTTAATCCTGATAGGATAAATCCATACTTTATACTAATACTAGCTGGTACCTGCGACTTCGTCCGCGTTGAAAAAGAAAAAGTAGCCTTTCCTGTGTCCCGTACGTCTTAATGTTTATCTACCAAGTTTCATGAAAATCAGTTGATTCGTTTAAGAGTTATGGAGGAACATACATACATACATACATACATACATACATACATACATACATACATACATACATACATACATACATACATACATACATACATACATACATACATACATACATACATACATACATACATTCATACATTCATACATACATACATACATACATACATACATACATACATACATACATACATACATACATACATACATACATACATACATACATACATACATACATACATACATACATACATACATACATACATACATACATACATACATACATACATACATACATACATACATACATACATACAGAACAAAATTGTAAAAATGGTCAATTTAGTTTCAGTATCATGTATGGAGCCTATAAACACGATATCTCTGAAAACAAAGTAACTTACTCCATGACCGACCCTTACATATTTATTATTAGTATTGATGATTATAAAATGTGAAAGCAACTTCGTCTGCCTGTCTGTCTGTTACCTTTCACACGCCTTAACTACTCAACCAAACATCATGAAATTTTGCATACACGTTGTCAGGGATACAGGAAAGGACATAGGATACCTTTTATCTACTGTACTGTTTCCCGAGGGATCATCTAAAATAAAATATAAACAAAAAACAGTTTTATTTTTTTTTATTTTTAAAACATTCTGTTGGCTCTCTCTGTTATTACATTTGATATTTGAATTGTAGTTGTAAAAGATAAGTTATTTAGTCGTATAGTTTTATTATTGAAAGAACGTACCGTATCTTTCTTTTTGTTTCCATCTGCGGCCAAATCCCACTTTCTTAGAATATTATTTTACAACCATTGGAAAGCATTGGTAATTTATTTAATAGAAAGTAGGGTGGAAATAAGACATCATAGTATTATACAAAAAGCAGGCGTTTTTCATTCCCCGGAGGTGTTCGAGATAAAACAATTTCCATTTCATGACTTCGCATAAAAAGTAGACAGGCATTTTGTTATTTTTTTCCGTATGAACCGTCCATTTTCCTTGAATGAATTACATAGAAAAATACTTTTATTGATATAAAAGATATTTTTATACATTTACAATAATCATCATCAATCAATCAATACTAATAATAAATCTGTAAGGGTTGGTCATGGAGTAAGTTACTTTGTTTTCAGAGATATCGTGTTTATAGGCTCTATACATGACATGATACTGAAACTAAATTGACGATTTTTAGAATTTTTTCTGTATGTATGTATGTTCCTCCATAACTCTTAAACGAATTAACTGATTTTCATGAAACTTGGTAGATAGACATTTGGACGTACAGGCCACAGGATAGGCTAATTTTTCTTTTTCAACGCGGACGAAGTCGCAGGCACCAGCTAGTTAAGTAAATAAATAATTTAAAGTTTTTAGCTGAATTGTTTGAGTCCCATTAGAATTCGCTGTAACGATTTATAAAAATTGGCTTACTCAAGATATGGTTAAGTTTTTATTCGATACTAGCTGGTGCCCGCGACTTCGTGCGCCTTGAAAAATGAAAAATATAACTATTCTGCCTTGAAAACTTTGTATTTTTGAACATTAAAACGTGCAAACAGTTATACAGATAGTACAAAATAAATTAAATTCAGCACAAATCATAAACACAACATCAAATTCGCGATAAAACGAGCAACGGTTTAAATAAATGTATAAATATTTTGCGAGCGTGTTTCAGACGTATTGCATATGAAAGGCGAAATCTCGAATAATTTTGGCATCATTATTTTATCCGCATCTCTATTTTCAAGTGAGAATTTCGCCCGATATTTTTAAAATCAAACTGTTTCATACGTTCTGTGTAAGAATTTTAAATTTTGATATTGCGAATGCATGACAAATTACATATATATCCATAAATTTTGTTTTATAATTAAAAATTACGAATAATTTTGGTTCGGTGCCATCTGTTGACAATTTTCATTGTTGTGGCGTCTAAGAATACATTTTAGTTGAATTAAAAAAAGTGGTTGGTTTGTGTGGGTAACTTTTTAATTAACAAACGGTGTAAATCAACTGTACAAAGTTCGCAAGGGAACAGCCACAGGCGCCAGCAATCGTACTCAGAGAAACGAAGTTTAACAGAACTTTTTTTATTCTACTAGGTGCGTCCCGTGGCTTCGCTAGAGTTTAAATTTTACATAAAATATTCACTTCTCCATTATAAAAAGTTGATTAAATTGTACCGATATTTAAATTTTTCAAACCAACTTTCTTAAAAAAAAAATTTTCCATACAAAATGCCACATTAAAATTTTTTTCTTTATTTATCAACTATAAGATAAAATCTGTGGATTTTAGTTCAATAAAATTTTGACGACACGTTTGGTTTAGTGTAACTAGCTATTAACCAAACGGTCGCGGGTTCTAATCCCGCTAGGGGCAAATGTTTATTTGTTTAACATTTTACCTATGTGCCTAATATGTATGTATTTACAAAAAAGTAATCTATGCAGTATACTTATCAACTATAAGCTTATAGCTGTTGCTTAATGTGTGGAATGTATGAAGATATTTATTTATAAATAAAAATATAGGATTTTTCCGCCATTTATTGTACATGGGCCGAAAAGTGGGCAATTCCCTTTTTTAAATAAAGCCTTAGATTCGGCCGAATTCTTTAATTTATTACAAATTTTTTTTAATTCTTTTACATTTTTCAATGGAAATAGAAATGTGTATAAATTTTGTTTACTGTTTCAAAACACCGCAACTACTTAGACGACGGTCGACATAGAGTACGTGGTTCATGACACCTTGAGAAATTGTTCCCATTTATATCATGGTTACACTCGGACAAATCAGAGGTCCGGAGTCAAGCGGGCGCCATTCTCTCCACCAGGAAATGAGTGCGAAATAAATTATAGACCATCTTGTCGAGGTCAATGTTCCCGGGTAACATGGGCTAATTTACATCACCTAACGACGACGTTTTCATGAAGAAAAAACACTCTAATACTTGCTTGCCAGTATTTAAAAATCAAGATTAATTAATATAAGCGCCTGTTTCACAAACGTCAAGTAGGCCAAACTGTCATTTAAAGTCACCGGTAACCGGGGATAGTGGAGCTGATATACCTTTGTTTGTACGGTAAACGTCCCAAACATTAAATAAAAAAAAATAAAAAAAATTCGGCTATCGAATGATGCAGTAAACCGAGTGCATAATTCAATATAACAGAAAATGATTTCTAAAAGTAACTAATCAACACTTTACTTGTAGTTTGTGAAAGAGGCCCTTAGTTTACTTACAGCGACGTTGCTTGTGTTATAGGCGACGGTAGCCACCTAACATCAATTGAGCCTGTCTGTCTACCTTAACATAAAAAAAAGAAAAAGAGAGACAAAAGCAAGCATTCCATATGAATAGTCTAGTAGCACAGTCAGCAATATATATATTTTGTATAAAATATCAATAACGAATAATAAATCGCCAACATTATCTACCTTTCTTACTGACCGCAGCCAATCGTGTATCCAGTGCATACGTGACCGGTTTTTTATGTTGCGATATAACCATAATAAATGGTCACCGAACGGAAAGAGATATGTTTGCGGCTACGAACATACTGTAGAGGTATATACAGCGAAAGCTAGCTCCCATCGTGTTCAAGCTAAATTTACGAGCGTTATAAATTTTATTATAGCCGTATACATATATTGTGAAAGTGCATAAAACAATAAACTCTCTATGTAATATAAATTTTAATATAACAGTGTCATTGTAAGCTTATTGGCGGCAGTACGCGTTTAAGAAGTAAGCTGCAAAAGCTGGCACATAGACGCGTTCGCGTCTAAGTGTATTTTATAAGATGTACTTCGGAGAGTGTGCTCAGGAGCTGAATAAGCTCATACTGCCTTCCTCTTTCTTTCATCGGACATTCAGCCGTACGGCTGGCTACCATCCACATCTTGTCAAAATCCTTTTTCGGACCAAACGCTTTGAAAAATCCTTCATAATAAGCACTGCCAAAGGTTTCCGAGCTCATATAAAACAAATCTTTTTTAAATTTCGAATGTATAGACATCTTCTGGGTGAACTCGCTCCATCGTTGGCCTCGTCTTTGCTGCACAGCTTGATGCTGTCCAAAAACAAACCCATTATTAATAAAAAAATTAAAAAAAAAGAATTGACGTCTATCTTAGCGAATATAAAAAGGCGTTAATTGACGTTAAATACGAGTCTTCCTCATTAGTTTCCTCTATTTATTTACTATTTTGAAAAATTCCCGTTTCTTGGAAAATGTTAAATTTTGACATTTGAAGATACATCGCAACTTTTGAGAGTTTTCTGAAGAGAAACAAACCAAATTTCTGCACCATGTAGTAACAGGTTGCTTGGCTTTTAGTGAAATACAAATGTTATGCAGTTAATATTGTATGCGGAATGTAATAAAATAGAATTTAATACGAGTTAAATCGATAATTTCTTAAGCACATTACATAATACTTAATGTAACCGTTGTTCCTTCAATGAAATTGAAAGGGAAACAGGGAAGTACATGTGTGGGCTTGAAGCGGAACCGTCGTTTAATGAGGAAGAAAGACTGATAGACCTTCTACAGTTCTACACAATCATTTTCCTGATGTTATAGAAAGGTCTACTCGCTATTTAGGTGTTTTGAACTAAATATCGCTGCTTAAAAACTAGAGGGCCACAAATCAAAATTACACATTTTACAGGAGAGCTAATCGAAAAAAATTAAATTATTTTTTTGTCTTCCTTATTAAGATATTATATCAAATATACGCATATTATACATCGTTAGAAGCGTATTTTTAAGTAGTATTAAATGTTTTAAGTACTTTTATAATAAACGGAATACTAGAAGAGATATAAGCATATAAGTTACTTTTGAATATCGCACCATAAGTCTTTTTGCAACATACAATATGAAGGATTGTGATTGTATTTTTGCAATAAAAACATTTTTAGATTTTTTGTGTTATGGCCCTTTAGTTTTTAAGCAGCGATATGTCATCTGTGTGTAATTAATATATGAATATTGCAAAAATACTTAGATACTAAGAATATTATCTTTATTTTTAAACACGTCCACAGGATCTTAAGTATTATACACTGTACAACAATTATACATGTATAAAGTAGTATCTGTCGAAAAAAGGATCTGACAATAAACGGATCTGACGAAATACGAATCTAACAAATGTCGTGAGACTCAATTTACAATATCTACCCAATATAGTAAATCCCAATCAATTCCAAATCAATATACATACAGTGTTATATTTATAACTGGTTAAAATTTTTATAACTGGTATTTTAGTACGTTATAATTTTATCTGTTTGCTTATATAGTTTGGTTAGTTAGTTTCAGATATCAATTTGAAGCGTAATAAACCTAAATCTAAGTAAATAAATAGAATAAGATATACGCTGATCGACGTGCTGTCGTTAAAAATGCTGATAGATATGAACCTGTCAGATTGAGTGATGAATTATAATAAAATTATGTGTCGAATGAAAAAAGTCTCACTCACACGCCTGTCGCATTACCGACACTTTATAAGTTCGCGTATCATGACATGGCAAATAAATATTAATGTATGCAGTTATGAAAATATCTAAAATAGCGTAATACTTTTTGTAAATAACTAGTTGGAAAAATGAAAAATATAGAACCTAATAAATTTTTTTTATTAGGTTCTACACCTGACATCTTTATAGCTGTAAAATTCGTTGCAAGAGTTAGGGCCTCTTTATATATATATATATATATATATATATATATATATATATATATATATATATATATATATATATATATCATCAATACTAATAATAAATATGTAAGGGTTGGTGATGGAGTAAGTTACTTTGTTTTCAGAGATATCGTGTTTATAGGCTCATATTTTTAGAACCATTTTTAGAAATTTTTTTTCTGTATGTATGTATGTAAGTATGTATGTTCCTCCATAACTCTTACACGAATCAACTGATTTTTATGAAACTTAGTAGATAAACTTTTAGACGTACGGGACACAGGATAGGCTACTTTTTTCTTTTTCAACGCGGACGAAGTCGCGGGCGCCAGCTAGTTTAGAAATAATTTTCTGTTTCATTGAATTATGCACTCGGTTTACTGCATCATTCGATAGCCGATTTTTTAAAATTATTTTCTATTTAATGTTTGGGATTTTTACCGTACAAACAAAGGTATATCAGCTCCATTATCCCCGGTTACCGGTGACTTTAAATGACAGTTAGCCTACTTGACGAATGGTGAAAAAGGCGCTTATAGGCAAATTTTTGATACCTTGTATTACGTTATTGTAATTTTCGTAGGGATCTATAATTTCTTGAAAATAAAATAAGGACCTTATTGTAACTAGATGATAATTCATAGCTTACTATGAATGAAAGAATAAAAAAAAACAATTAATTGGTTTTTTTAATTTATCTATTACAAACAAACATACGCCCGTAATACAAATATATAAGCAATTAAATCTTTTCAGTATTTAATATATTTTATGTAAAGATTAGCTTTTGTACGCGACTTCGTCCGAAAATGTGCTTTCTATAGGTGAAATAATTTCCAAAATCGGTCCAGTGGTTAATTTATAACAAACATACAAATTTTAATCTCTCTTTATAATATTAGCATATGTAGATTCGGAGTAGGTACTCACACCGAATATCTACTCAAAAAAAAAAAAACTCAAACTACGATATCATTAAAGCTCAAAAAATATATTTCAACACCTGTATTTATTTATTTTTAGTTGAACGAGTTATTCATTACCAGTAACTACGCGTTAACTCAGACTGTTCATGAGAGCGAACACAAATTACGTGACCTATTTGCTTATATTTAAAACTCATTCTTTAAAGCTTTTCCCTCAATTTTTCGTTTTTAAATTATTCGGGGGCAGACATGCCGACTGCTCATCGAATAAACTGTAATTTTTTTGCGTTCATTACATTGCACATATTCGTCACACACATATTAAAAAAAAAAAATTTATCGCATGTACTATCGCGGTCAATGGAGCAGACCCACTTTTCATACAAATTTGTCTAACGTTGAATTGAGGTTGTCATAGTAACGTAAATGTTATAATACGAAATACGAGTAGGTATTTGAAGTAGGAACAAAGATAAATACAAAATGTGCACACGAAATTGTTCCTTACGGTGGGACTGCTCCCTTGACCGCGATAGTACATAAAAATTATTTTATATCACCGTGTACACGGCGAAGACGTAGTTTTACCGGCTTTACTTTACCGTTCACAGGGCTGTATATTTATTTCTTATTTTATATGAGCATTAGACACTTGGCTAGTACCTTACAGTTTAGTACAGAATGATACAAATGTCTAGACAATATAGATAAACATAGTAAAATATAATAGAGAATCATTTACGATAACAAAAAAAAGGGTCTCTTGATTTAATGGTACAGTCGGCCGCATAAGTCAATTAACACATTCAAAAGTGCAAAACAACTGAACACTCAACTTACGTATTTACTGAAGCTTTTTGCGATCGTTTGTACATGAAGTTTATTTGTTCTCTAGTCGTGACAACGACTTATGGCGCGTTGAATGTTCACTTGTTTTTCATTTTTGAATGTGTTCATCGACTTCTGCGGCCGACTGTACATATGATACAATCACATAGGCGACTACTTTCTTGTTAGGAAAACACTTGTTCCTTTGCCATAAATTGCCTGTTCTGACCTTTTAAAGGCTGACTCTGAAATCGTAACCTTCAAACCAAAACGGATATGTTGTATCTTCTCTATAGACTCCAAAACCGTTTCACGATGAAATTTTGCATACAGGTGTAAAGTTTTCAAAAAATTATATCGGGTTATAAAAATCAATTGCCAAGTGTACGACGGAGCTTCATTAATTGTGACCGGCTTGAACGATTTTTCTGATTTTTTTGTTGTGTTCATAATTGCCAGGACAATGTTTACTTATTCTTGTATCCCTGAGAACGCGTATGCAAAATTTCATGATGATCGATTGAGTATTTAAGGCGTGAAAACGTAGCAGACAGACAGACAGATAGACAGACAGATACTTTCGCATTTATATTATTAGTATGGATTGACGGCGTAACGGCTGCCGAGTTAGCCAGTTTAGTCTATACTAATATTATAAAGAGGAAAGATTTGATTGTTTATTTGTTTGTATTGAATACTTATCTTTTTCATATAACTTCTAAACGGCTGAACCGATTGGGTTGAAATTTTATATGGGTATTTCTATGGTTTCCTGGGTGATTTAAAAATACAATTGGACCCGCGCTTTTATTATCTAAATACGTCTGCTGAGCGACAGGCGAAAAATGCGAAAAAATTGTGCAATATCACACTATTTGGTATTACATAGCTCATAACACTAGTGTGGTTTGCGTAAAAATTAACGATTTAGTGTGATATTGTACAAATTTTTCGTATTTTTCGCCTGTCGCTCAGCAGACGTATTTAGATAATAAGCCTGCCGGTAGGTGGCGCTGCTTTCGGTATGTCACCTACTAAACGGCTTGACCGATTGGGCTGAAATTTTGTATGTGTATTTCCATGGTTTCACAGACACGAATGTATTATATTTTATAAAGTTACGCGGACGAAGTCGCGTGCAACAGCTAGTATCGGATATAAATTCATACAAAAGTCAATAGAAAAAATCCAAACTAATGATAGACTAAAAAAATATTCGATTTGTAAACGATGCGTGTGTCAGACAAGGCGAGGTGCGACGGCAATGCGACACGGTCGCGTGACGTCACCGGGGCTCTACACTGTGCGAGGGAGGGCAGGTGAAGCGGGGGAGGGTATGCGGTCGTGCTAACCACCTGCACAGGAGCGATATTACGAACGGATGCGGTGACGTGCGACGTGCGAGCGGTAAGCGTGCGGCCGTGCGCTTCTTTGACCGGCGACCACAGGGCTGTCACGTACAATTTTTCTCGTTTCAATGCACACCACTACTCTATGTGTGGAAAAATATTTTAAAAGAAAATAAAACGTGAACTCTCCAAAGTGAAACGAACCATTTACTATGGAGTAGATATGTTTAATGCAAACATTAAGCTTGAATTGAATAAATGATTTACTCTTATTTGACGTATTTGAATACAAAATTACATTATTCCGGGTCGGCGTTGAAAAAGAAAAAAAAGGAGCCTATCCTGTGTCCCGTATGTCTAAATGTTTATCTACCAAGTTTTATGAAAATCAGTTAATTCGTTTAAGAGTTATGGAGGAACATACATACTTACATACATACAGAAAAAAATTCTAAAAATGGTCAATTTAATTTCAGTATCATGTATAGAGCCTATAAACACGATATCTCTGAAAACAAAGTAAATTACTCCATGACCAACCCTTACAGATTTATTATTAGTATATTGATGATGATATCGTGTTGCCGATAATTGAACCAACATTGCAATTTCAGCGCATTCCAGCTAAACAATCCAATCCTTGAAGTAAAAGAGAGTTAGTACTTTTAATAAGCAGTGATTGTTTGTAGTATTTAATTTCATCGGATACTGAAACGGATACGAAAAAAAATTCGTGCCGTGTCTGGCAAGGATCGCACTGGATTTAATTCTTTTGGGAATATTAAGATCTAATAAATCAGTCCCTAGACAGAAACAAGTCTTTATAAAATATTAAAAAGCGGGTAAAATAAGCCAATTTATTCAGGACTTACAGTACTTTTCTCTCAATATAATTCTCAAAAAGCAGACTGAGCACATAAATTCAGGACGAAAGTATATTAAATTAAGGTTCATTTCCCTCTGACGTCAATTAATTGCTTCTATCGGCGTCGTCACTTCAAGCTAAATTATGTTTAGAATATTTGAATGTTATATTTGATTGCAAAATACTGATAATTTATTCAAGTTTTACATAAATAATGATAAAATGTAACAAAATTTGGAAAACCACATATTGTTATTTAAATAACATTTTAAAAGTAGAATTTTTAGAAGATTTAAAAACATGCTTGGTTCCTTGGAATTCATACAATTCTTGTAAGTAAATAAATATTAAGGAATTTTATACTTAACTAGTGGGGGCCCACGACTTCGTCCGCGACCATTTTTTTTTACATATAAACCATCCCTGGTTATCCTTCTATCCATAAGTGAAGACAGAATAATAATCGTCCAGCCGTTTAGGAGGAGTTCTATATATAAATATAGAACTAGAAATAAAGTTATTTAGTTAATTTAGATTAGTTATAATAATATTTGAAAGACTAAGTATAGTCAGTTAAAACTCATAATATTCCTTTGAGGGACAAAGTTCCTGCATTTCCTGATGCTACGCGACTGCTACGTAGGCCTATAGAGAGCGCAAGTTCTACGCCGTAGCACAAATTGAAAGGAACATTATATCAATGCGAACGCTTCGTAGCGAGCGCGTAGCGCCTCTACGCATACAAGCACTACGAGGCGTATTCATACGAACTCTACTCTGTTAGGTGAAAGGATTTTCTGATTTTACCCAGTTCATACACCGTCCACAAAGGCTACACAGCGAAATAAAGAAAAAATATTTTTACCGCAAACAATAAGTTCCCCCTCATGTTTAGAGCGATTGTTCAAGCTGTCACCTCTCATAACAAAAATACACCTCTTTTGGTCCCTTTTCTTTCATTATTTCGCTACAGTTGACTCAGATTTGTGACAAGCGGGTTCAATTCGGGTTTAATAAAGTTGAAAAAGTACAAAAGACAAAACCTGCACTTTATTTTGTTTAAAAAAAAATCGCAAGATTTGTTTTATTTTCAATTGAAGGTCGTTACCTTTCGTTTCGTTTCTTTGTGCCATAACAATAAAATATTCAATATTTTTAAACTAATATTTTTTTGGGTATAGGCAGGCAAGCAAAGTTTACTGGATTAAATGAAAGGCACACTGTAACCAGTGCCTTGGTTGGAGTAGATTTTAGCTTCAAGAAGAAATTTCATCATTTCTTGTCATTGATTTTAGTTATTGTTATGCAATAATAGACATTTATTGCAAAATTTACCTGTAGTTATTTTATATAATTACATTTTACAAATAATCCATTGACCTAATTACAATGATTACAGCATATGCTCGCACAACACAGATTCTAACAGACCGCATCCAGTCTTCATGAAATTGATGTTGGAAACTAAAGGCTATAAAACCTAATGTGTTGGTAACAGAATAAGTGTGCATAAATTAATTAAAATTACATTTGAAAATAAATGAAACATTCGTGATTACCATATGAATTAATGAACGATCAAAGAGCGGTACGTTAATAATTATTTAACATGGCTCTCCCTTAACCGCGCAACGTAAGCGGCAAAAACTTAGGCCGAGTGAAAATATATTCAAATTAAGTCGCTTTTGTGAAAACGAAATTATGAACACATTCAATCAGTGCAAACGAACCCTCAACTGTTAATCTGTGCCGAGTTAATTACCATAAAAATACACATGTGTTTCATATCGTGTATCTTGTAAAAATAAATACGAAAGTTTATATGTTTGGATGTTTATTCCTAGCGCAGAAACGGCTGAACGAATTTAGATCAAATTTGGTACACAGATAGTTTATTATCTTGATTAACATATAGGATACTTTTTATCCTGGAAAAATGTTAGTTTCCTAAAAGATCATCTAAAAATTTAAAAACACTTCTGTCAATAGTGGTGGCGCCACCGTCGTCACAGCGATAAAGATAAAGATGATAGTTTTGTTACTATGGTTACAGCACAACCAGTAAGGTGATGAAAGCGTAACAAACAAACAGACAAACGAACTCACTATCGTATTCATATAACATTAGTCATGATTGGGACATATTAATACTACAGTAACAATTTAAATATAGCGTTATATTTGTAACCCTCATTCTATATAGGGATCGGAGGGCGTTACCAAATTACACGGATCGGTAAGCAGCCAGATAAATTTGCCGCTGACCGTACCCTCCTGCCAGTAAAATAAGCTCATTGACATCGGAAAGTGTTGGCATTGATATTTATGGAAACAAATTGTACAAATAATACGTTTATCCAACGAATTTGTACACATATTATCTAGAGGCGTTGTAATGGAAAATTGTAAAGGCAAAATTGTAATCTTTCTGTTTAAAAATCAATGTTTGGCAAAACATTTTAAATCATAATTTCGTTCAGTTTTATATTGTTCATTGCGGTTAGTAAATTATAGTGTTTTAGACACTGTAAAGTGCCTGTTATGATTTTATTGTAACCGTTATATCTTTGTCTGCCCTATTTTCATGATAAAATCGACACATTTTTTCTGTAATCAAAGAAGTTGAAGTTACGATAAACTTGTAATATAATAAATAAAAACTTATAAACATTCTAAAAAAAATTTCGTTTCAAAAGAAACATCATAATAATGTACAGTGTGTCCAGTCATAAGGTAGCGATATTCTAGGTACATAAACAATACATAAATTACAACTATTTTAATACACAACTACACCACATACAGAGGTCCAATCCACTTCCTTTCTATGCGGCAGCCGTTTTCTTTTTTGAGATATTCCCTACGTGTGTACAACAAAAATTATAACGATAGACAGTATTGTCTATCGTTTACATGACAAAACAATGGGTTCACATTTTCATTACTTAAAAAAAAAATTACTCCATAAAATAACTGCATTTAAATAAATAAATTACTACAAAAGCAACCCTTTTTTATATATTTTTTAAAATAGTTGTAATCTATGTACCTACAATATAGCTAGTCCATGAGCGAAACACACTGTGTTTGAGACGAGATAAAATAAGTCCTTTGTAGGGAGAAATGTAAAAGCAGAGTTTTGCAGGTGGAACGCAAAATTGAAAACGCCAATAAAGTTAAAATCTTTTTGCGAGAGAATTAAATAGATATTGTAGCAGTAACGGTTTTACTATATCACTCGGCTTACCTATTCTTCCGTTTCGCTTTTGTGCTAGCTGTGAAATATGATTGTCGTGGAATTACCTTTGAATTGTGTCGGAAATTGGAAGTTCGTGTGAAACACGCGAACGAACGAGTGACGTGTCTACCAATGCAGGTATCATTGTGGTGATCGACACTTCTTTTAGTTAACGTTATATACTCATATATACCTATCTTTGTATAGTATAAATTGAAGCCGTTTTCTGCCTGTATAAATGTCTGTTTATACAATATATACGGTTTTTCACCTAGAAACTAATAGACCGTCAGCTCGCCTGCCATAAATCAAAACAAGACATATGAATTACGACTTATGAATATATAAAAAAATAATAATATATTCATGACAATCACATTACAGTGAAACCTCAAAATGGTATGAGGGGCCATCATGCATATTACACGGTCCGGGTTATGTCGCGCCCCGGGACCTTTCAATAAAAGAAACTCCCACAAACCCTTACAAAAAATGAGTATATGAAATCAGTAGTGAAACTTTTGAATAAGTTCAGATAAATACTACATTTTTTCTGATATAAAAAATTTTTTTATAATAATTTATTTATTTCTCAATTTACAGTAACAAATCCATAACATGTTCACTTCAAGGCCATTTCAAATTATTAATTAGGTTGAGTACTAGCGTCTAAGCTAGGCCGGAGCGTGTATCTTAGACGCTAGTTTTTACCAGTGATAATATTTCAATTACAGCAATTTACAGACATTCTACGCACGTTTTTAAGTAGACATTCAATTTTATAAATTTGAGGGCAATAATTATTACATTCTAGCTTTTTATTATGATTTCTTCCACGTATCCTCACAAATTATAGCCTAAACGTTTCTTTGGCGTATAAAGTATATCACTGTAATGTGCAGCAGTTGGTAATTCTGCGTAAAAAAATATAACAAACATCCAAGCGTCCATTATACTGACATACTTTCTTATTTATAATATTACTAGCTGTGCCCGCAATACTTATGCGCTGTAATTCGTTTTTTGAAAATCCCACAGCAGCCCAACGTTTTTTCAAGATAAAATCCCATATTTTAATCCAGTTATTTTCCGTTCAATCCGCTTAGCCATTTTTGCGTGATTGTGTAACAAACATCCATAACGATAATAAACTTTTGCATTTACAATACTTATTAGGATTAGGACATTAGAGTACGAGTAACAACAACTAGAATAATTTTTGAGCTGAAATCATTGTTATAAGTGCATATCATCGTTACAGACAGGCTGACAGGTCCACTCGATGATAGGTGGCAACCGTACACAAACACGCCATAGGTTCCATTTACTCCAAGATATATTTTTTATTGTGAATATCATCTAACTATTTAGGTATATTTATTTGCATAAGCACATGTCTACAGAATCTTAATTAGTTTACACTAGTGTACAGTATTTACATATTTACAAAGTATATTCTGATAACTGACATGTTTTATTGTAATAAATAAATTAATGAACGTGTTTCTGTTATAAAATTCTTTAAACATTCTGTCAAAGTTCTTTAAATTTAGGATATGGCATCAGATACTGTATTTTTTCTATACTGTGGTTACGACTTGTATTGAAAAAAATCACTGCAATCGACACAACAGAATGACGATATCAAACTGAACTGTATACTGTATATTATATTTTATCGTCATAAAATGACACCACCATGACTAGCCTTGAATTAAGGTAGGGTCCCTCTGGTAGGGAGTAGTACCAGTAGGGATACTTTTCAATATATTGGGGAAATGTTGAAATTTTTTTTACTAAAAATTTATAATTTGATCATCAAACTACTACAACGTGGAACACGCGTGCCACACAAAACACTACGAATTTTATGGAACATTTAAAAGTGACATATGCGTAGAGCATGAACTGTCATTTAAAACAAAACAAACATAATAATAAGTACGTAATTTAAAGAAAATGTGCCTTTACGTCAACCCATTAGAGTTTAAAATGAAATAGTAGAAGTTGATCGTTACTACTTTTTACCATTGACGCGTGAAGGCAAGAGTCCGCCATGATTCTGTCAAAGGCGTTCTTTTTATGTGCCGCTTTGGCATTTGTGACGCAAATTCCATTGTAGTATTTCGATGAATTTTATGCTACTGTGGCGATACTCCACAGTTATACAACCTCTTTGAATAACGCTGGCATAGAAGATTTTAAAAATCGAGAAAAGATTCGAAAATATGAAAAAGAATAAACTGTCCTGTCAAATTCGTGTATAAAAGGGGTTGTCAACATTTGTAATGGATTATTGCGCAACCCGACTTTTGCTATGTACATAAACTAATTTGAAATGTAATTATTGTAAATACTAACATTGAATATAAGATTCAAGCTATTGAGGATTTCATTTGGTATAGTGACTACATCCGAATGCATGCAAATGCATAAATGTGGGCCAGAGTCATACTGGTGACGCCTACATACTGGTAACCATAAAATGGTAAATAATTGCTTAATCAATTTAGTTTTTAGGTGCTATTTATTAATTTGAATTGACGCAATTAATTGCAATTCGATGCGCTATATCGGTGAGCGATGTGAAACGCATTCCTAGCTGTCGGTATTTGCGGTTGCATAGTTTAATTGAAGGATTAACCGGTGGTCATTACACGATTATATCTCTCTGGCCAGACTTGTGTGTACACAGTAAATTGAATTTAGAGATTTATTCAAGTCGGTTAAACCGTTTCGGAGATTAGCGTGCACAAACGCAGCGACATCATTATAATATTATCATTCACATCAGCCTGTGTCTCTCCACTACTGAATGCTTCTATCAAGACTCGTCAACATGCACAGTCTTCTGTCCCCTTCCTGCGAAGCCTTTTTCAGGTCATAGAGTCATAGGGCGTTTCAGGCGACAACTTTTCTACCCCATAGGTTTATTCCGCTCTGCGACAAACGCAGAGACAAACAGACAAAAATTCTAAAAACTATTTTTTGACCTCATTAACATTAGTACCGACGTGTGCAAGTTTTTTTTTTGAAAAATAAAATACAGACATTAAAATTTCTACTAATAAAAATATTATAAATGTCACCTTAGAAACGGGGCGTACGTAGTCGCGAGCAAAAGTTAGTAATTTATAAATAAATTCTTGATACATTTTATTCATTATTAATTTTAATATTATTTAATTAGCGCACGATTCGGTAAGTTATTTCACAAGTTCAACGACTTGAAATTTGCTTAACAATTTTTTCGACGTCCTATTTCGCTAACTTACTGTGGCATCATAACTTCAAATTTACAAAGGCGATATCGAAATAACTTTGTCCGCAAACGTCGGCGTTGCTTGTTTATAGCTTAACGTACTGTAATGCTACACCTGCGTCCGAGAAACAACTACACACGTCTAAACTTTGCGGTAATATCCCAAACTGAAGTCAAACTTACACACGAAATATGTTTTTTGGGGAACGTCCTCTTAACTTCGTAAAAGTTGGCCGGAGACAATAAAAATAGAACTAAACCATTTTGTGGAATACTCGTAGTTTGAAATGTTTTGTACTAAGTTTTCTGCTACCCTCTTTTGAAATTGTTGATATTTAAGCAGACGAATAAATATGATAAGAACAAAATCTATACAACATTATTTGCAACTAGCTGGCGCCCGCGACTTCGTCCGCGTTTAAAAAGAAAAAAGTAGCTTATCCTGCGTCCCGTACGTCTAAATATTTATCTACCATGTTTCATGAAAATCAGTTGATTCGTTTAAGAGTTATGGAGGAACACACATACTTACATACATACAAAAAAAATTCTAAAAATGGTCAATTTAGTTTCAGTATCATGTATAGAGCCTATAAACACGATATCTCTGAAAATAAAGTAACTTACTCCACGAACAACCCTTACAGATTTAGTATATTGATGTATTATTAGATTAGTATATTGATGTAGTGTATTAGTATATATATACGAGAAGCTTTAACGACTTTTTTTCTCGACAACTCGATGGAGTACAATTCAGAAGAATTTTGGAGTCCTTACAGGACACCGCCGTCAAATTGTGTTTCAATGGATGAGTAAATGATTCTATATAGAACGCTATCTATTCCTTATTGTACCTAAAAAAAACGGGTGTGGCTGTGTCGTGGAGAGTTTTCTTTGAACGTTTTTATTTGTATAACTACCAACGAATTCGAATATACCATATATATACCAAACTATTCTTTTATCCTTTAGCTATCGAGTGGTGTAAACTATGGTACTATATTCACATCAAAAGGTAGTCTGCTTTTTTACATCAACGGAATTTAACCTGACACTACTTGTCTTTGACATTTGCCACTGAGTTTAATAAGCAAATCTAGACTCTATACTTTACTATTATATAAAACTGAAGAGTGTTTATTCGTTTGTTTGGTTGAACGCGCTAATCTCAGAAACGACTGGTTCGAATTGAAAAATTATTTTTGTGTTGGATAATCCATTTATCAAGGAAGGCTTTAGGCTATATAAAATTTTGAATGCGGACGAAGTCGCAGACACCAGCTCGTTAAAGATAAATTACAATTTTCTCTAATGAAAAAAATTCTCTATACATTGGTCGAATGGTCGGTTCCAATTACAAATATTTATGTTTGCGGTCCAAAAAACCTTTCCCCTACACTTTGATATACCCTAAGCACTTCTAATACGAACAATCGCTTTAATTATCCTCCTTGTGGTGTTAAATAATTAACGAAACAACCTCTGTAACCGAAAACGGGATTCGGGGACACTATTTGCTTAAATTAGGGACAGAATGGGCTAATTTGTTTGCAAAAAAATTTTTTTGCGCAACCTCAAAGTTTCATTTAGATAGGGTATAGTTTCTAATCTCTATGCTGCCCATAGAAATAATATATTCCGCCTGATTACAATTACTTACATTTACCTTTGCCTTTTCAGTTAATGACATTAGCTAAATATATATATTTGCTAAATACATAAAGTAAACCATAGACATAGAGAATGAATTTCTTGCGTATGCGTCACAAATTCAATATCAAATTAGATACTATTTAACAGAAGCACGCGACCAGTAACCTAATACATGATATTTTCTTTTACCTACACATTGAAATACTTCAATTAAAGCATCACAAATGCCAAAGCGGAATATAAAAAGAACGCCTTTGACAGAATCATGGCGGACTCTTGCCTTAGCGCATCATTGGTAAAAGGTAGTAACGACCAACTTCTACTTCTTCTCCTTCTTCTCTTTTAATGTCAGATCTTCTCCGATTATTTTGCCAGTGTCATTAGTAAAAATAGCAATTTGATTCAAGTGATCTTGAGTGATCGCGCTAACGTGTGACGTCATAACGTAACACGGTTCTGCGTATCTACATACTTTCGCTCGTTGCGCTCGCGGTCTCGCTATAAATTTAATTGCTTTTCTTATAGTACATCACTAAAATTGTTAACAAATATTGTATTGTGCCTATGTGTACCAACTCCAGTGAAAAAACAACCCAAAAATAGTTTTTTTTCTGTACCACGCGGTAATAATATTTGGAAAAGTGGTTAAAATTTATGAAGTTAAAAGTTAGCATAACGTAATTTCTATTTATTTTTATTTATAAACATAACATGTTAAAATTAGTCTATTAATAGGTACATAATAATAAAATAGTAAAGAACGGTTCGAGTTTTATTGTGTCTCAGAATTGATAATTTTTTTTGTTTATGCACCTCTCCCAAAATCTTTGTATCTTTGAAAATAGCTCATCACAGTAAAGAATTTCATAAATCTGAAATTTGTTAAATAATTCAAAAATACTATTTTTTTTCTTTGTTACATACTTACATATAGCTAGGCTAGCTATCCTATCTAGCATCTAGCTGAATGATCTCGCTCGGGTTCGAATCCCGCTAGGTACATATGTTTATGTGTTAACATTTACCTTTGTACCTGAGTCATGGACGTTTTGTAGTTATAATAATAATATGTTCGTAAAAAAAAATCATAGTATATCAACTGTCTGATATCCATAATACAAGCATTAGTTGCTTAATGTGGAACTGGATGGTTCTGTGTGGAATGTGTGAAAATATTTATTATTCATTCATTCATTTATTTATTAATTTATTTATTCATTCATTTCATTCACTCTATCATTCATTCGTTCGTTTATTCGTTCGTTCGTTCCAGATGCGTCGGAGTAATATGAAATTTTTACAGAGCATACATCCATTTTTATCTGAGTGATGTTTTATGACGATCAAGTCATATATATCAGTTTATTTGTTATGAAGGATGAAATGAACTTTTTGTTTTGTACCAAATAAAAAAATCAATAGGTACATATTTAAAAATGAAATTAAGAAAATATTTGTCACACCTGCCATTTAAAACTCGACAAAAATAAACCTTTTAATAAAACAAAAAACAAAAAACTTTAAAAATCCTTTTTATTATTTTTTATTGAAAACAGGTTTTTAAAAAACCCTTAATAAAACTTGATCGAAAATCTTACTTACTTTATGTTATTCACTTATTCAGTTTTATTTCTCTCTATTCTGCGGCTACAAAATCACCATTCTAAGATATCGCGCAACCATAAAAATGTCGACTTTTGGTAGGTTATCCGACTGTCCTTTTACAAAACTCTCTTCCATCGCTATGTTTATTTAATAACAATAATATTTAAAGTAATCGCTAACACAAATACTTAAAATAATAACTGCAAACCACAACAATCAAATGTTATGAAGGTAAACACTCCGCATTACTCGCAATCGGACAGAGACTGTTGCGTTGTGACGTCATAGCAGTAGCGCGCGTATGAACGAAAATTTTAAAAGCGGTGAAACTTTACAACGCTATAACTTTGGAAATCCTGGCCCGATTTCGATGAAACAAAAACTATTATTATTTGCACGAGTAGGCGCATCAAATCCAGTAATTTTTATAGTAATATTTGGATGTGCTGGTGTTCTCCATTCTATAATTTTTCTTAGTTTTCCAAAACAGGTCCGTCAAGTCCATAGCAGTCAGGTCAAGTCCAACTTCTACTATTGGTTTTAAACTCCAATGTGTTGACGTAAAGTCACATTTTCTTTAAATGACATTTATGTTTGGTTGGTTTTAAATGACAGTTCATGCTCTACCCACATGTCACTTTTAAATGTTCCATAAAGTTCGTAGTGTATTTGTATGGCACGCGGATTCCATGTTGTAGTAGTTCCCTCCGTCCGCGTACGTAACTAAGTTTTGTAACTAGCTACGAACTGGGATTTTTTTTCTAGGTTTGTAACCAGGTTACGAATGAATAATTAAAAATTTGATAGTTTGATGTACCTACATATTAATTTATAATGCATGCAATCTATAAACATGTGTACTACAATTTTATTGTCATGATAGCAATTATATTATCATACCCACAACAAGGTGTATGGGAAAGACTGATTGTGATACGGAAATTGAAAACGAATTTAATTGGACATTTCATAAATTTCTAAACGGATTTGTGTGTGGGCAAATTTTAATCTATACCAGCATTTAATGTCATCCAATATTTACTCGTTCAATAAATCGTTTGTTTATTAGCGAACTTTGTGGCATAGGAGATTATATTATATCGACATTGTTATTGTGCCCGTTTAAAACACCCCAGTCAAACGACAATTATTAACACATTGTTTAATTTTTTATTATTTTATTTTAGTCTCAAGAATGTGATAATGGCTGACGATCCACTTGGTGGTATGTGACCATCGTCCTATATATATGAGAAACACCCGGAGCAATGCTTTTAAGTTTATTAAAAAGTAAGGTGAAGTTAAATTAATACTTTGTGTTTGGGTTGCATACTAACTTAATTAAATTCTTTTATTCATTTTATCTTAGGTTGATATTATTAAAAATAACTTAGCTATGTTTTTCGTAAGATGTCACGAGTTTAGTAACAAATCATTCAAATAAAACGATTCTCTGAGAATGTTAGTAGTGAAAATCTTCATTACTTAGTAATTTTTTTAAATTACAACATAGGAAAGGAGATAAATTTTACATTTGGAAAAAGGGATAAACGGGGAAGATTTTTATATGTGTACATATAAAAACTGAAGCCCGAACGAAGCCGACAGAAGGTTGCTAGTCTTCTATATATATATAAAATTCTCGTGTTTGTAACCAAATTCCTCCGAAACGGCTTGACCAATTTTTATCAAATTATTATTTGTGTAGGTCGTAAACTATTTTTTATACCCCTAAGTAACACCCCAAAAAACGTTTTTTTTTTTTGGAAAAATATTTTTTGCCGGGTCAGCTAGTATTATATTTGTTGGCTATGTTGGCTTTGGTTATGCTATTATTTGGGCGATGGTAGCCACCCTAAGCGATTAGGGTGGCCCGTCCCAAAAATTTTTTACATGGCAAAACAACGTTTCTCGGGTCAGTTAGTTTTTAATAAAAATCTCACAAAACACCAGTTAAAATCGGTGTATCAGGGTGTTAGGTAGAATTCGCAACATATGTGTCCGTCGTGTCCATAGGGACGGCATGTTTACGCTGGTACTCTCATTTGTTACTGCATCCCCTTGGATTTCACGTGGAATTGCTAATTAATTTTAATTGTTTAGCAGACAAATTGCGGTTCGCACGTGTCGCTAACCAAATTAACGGTGCAGTGTTGTTTAAAGATTAATTTGGGTTTATTTTTACATGTATAACTAATTGTCTACCTGAAGTATAAGGTAACTATGTAAATATATCATTATTCATTATACTTGTACTTACAAGTACCTATATGTATGTTCTATATCTATACTATTATATAAAGCTGAAGAGTTTGTTTGTTTTGTTTTACGCGCTAATCTCAGGAACTACTGATTCGAATTGAAAAATTCTTTCTGTGTTGGATAATCCCTTTATCGAGGAAGGCTATAGGCTATAGAGAACGCGGACGAAGTCGCGGGCACCAGCTAGTGTAGTATAAGACTTACCACATGGTTGGACCGTATTGCGAGGATTTTGTGATGCAATTTTAACTTTTGTGAGAAAAACTATCAGTATTAAAGGCTATTACAGAGTAAGATATAATTTAAATATTTTGAAAAAGGTGTACACTAAATATAAAAAGAATTTAGACTTCTATAATTTTTGAAATAAAATCTTCTTTAGGCGAGTGGAACGCTTTTAGTATGGGGAAAAAACAATGAACTTATGCCGTCACGCTGTATGAGCGACACCCTCAGTTACGTTTAATTGCATAAAATAAACACCATCTATCTGAATTAGTGCGTACTTCTTGGTTCATAATAAGCTTACCTTCATTAATAGTTTGTTAAGATGTTAACAGATGGCGTAGTATTCACTTCTGACGTGCAGTCCTAAGACTTGACAGTTTTTTTAAAGACCTATACATTTGTAATCATCATAATTACTATAATTATTATATCGTGTATTAAATGTGAGATTATGTAATCCTACTTTAGTCGGCAGCGCATTTGCGGCACCTGTTGTTTTGCTTGTATTAATAGGCTACGGTAACCACCTACCATCAAGTGTACCTTCAGACTGTCTGTCGACTTTAAAAAAGTTTTAAGGTTAAAAGGTTAAAAATTGTAAATCAAAATGAAAGCAGTTGAAAATCTTTAGAATGCGAGTATACACAAAGAGAATGTAGAGAGGCATATAATAGCTTTCAGTTTTGTGCATAGCCGTGTAATGTAGTGTGTAGGGGTCGGCAAGTGGGCAGATGCCTCCTCACTCCGCACTGCGTCACATTTACCTACCTCATCTCGCACGGCTAAATACAGAAGGGCCTATGTCTAAAAGAAGACACCTCATATAATCCATTTATAACGTGAAACTCAATTTACTGAATTCCATTGTTTTAAGCTATATTTAGTAGTAATTTAATCGTGTTTTTTCATGTTAATATCGGCACTGACAGTCTACTAGATGGTAGGTGGCTACCATCGCCTATAACACAAGCAACGCACAAGCAAGCAAGGATAAAGGACTGGAAAGTGATGAGGAAATATTCTCTGGCAAAGATTTAAATCACAGATGCGCCCTGTGCTTCTGAAAACTGTCCACGTAATACACAAAAAATACAAAATCTAGCTCACTCATAGTGCAAATTTAGTCAATCGCTCTCTGTCATTCAAACACGTGACTAAGGCGGGAAGAGTGAGCTCACTCTTCCCGCCTCAATTAGTAAGGGCTCTGGCATCCCTTACTAATTGTTTGAATGTCATTAAGATTCTAAGAGGCCAGTATTCAAATTCTAAAAAAGGTTTTATTGTAACTCAATCCGAAATATTCTATTCCCGATCATTTCAGTGTGCCCCTCGTATCCTATATGTTAATCCAGGTAATAAACTATATGTTGACAAATTTCATCCATATCGGTTCAGCCGTTATTGCGTGATTGAGTAATAAACATCCAAACTTTCGCGTTCATAATATTAGGATAAGGATTAAGTCATCCAAATAATATATCTTGCCTGGATTAAGTGACTACAAAAAAGTTGAACAAAAAATAATAATATATTATATACTTAAGCATTTAATTAGTAGGGTAAAATTTTAAACGGCTTACTTGTTTTGCTTAAATGGGTTTACTTTCGGACCGTCTAAGTTCCAACAATACTAAAAGCATTACAAACTCGTTAAAGTAACAATAAAATTCATTCAATTGCATTTAATTTTACGATATACTTCGCGGAGTAACTAGGATGTTGTCGAAACTTAATAGCCTATTAGTTAAAATTGCATAAAGTTTAAATACAAAGTTTCAAAGCCAATTTGGGCGGACGTAGTTAGCTTTTTAGTACGATTTAGCATATTTAGCTTTATTATTATATTATACAAATATTGTTCATTTTACTTCTTAATTTTTTTTACAATATATATTATTTTACAATATAAGTATTATATTTATTATTAAGCTTTTTTTAGTTATTATTTTTATTTATTGTAGCACTTATGGTGTTGCTTGTGTTCAACACGCAACACCATAAGTGCTACAATACGATGGCCATCAAGTGGACTGTCAGCCTGTCTGTCGACCTTAACATTAAAAAAAATGCTAACCTGATTCTGCACGATACGGCTGCCTACTGTGGGATAACACGACGTGCCTATGCATGCCGCGGGATGCCAAAGCATGCCTTTCTGTGCCATACCGTCATCAAGCGCCGGCGCATAAACATTAAAAAAAATTTGCTCATACATTTTTTCAGGCATGATACTTTTTTAAGGGGCGCAGACGAAGTCGCGGACACCAGCTAGTTTATTACATTATTCCAAAGATTTAAATTACAGATGCGCCCTTGCCATACTTCAGGCGGCTGAAAATGTGTCATCGCTCACTCTTCCCGAGATTCACAATTTGCACTATGAGTGAGCGAGATGACAGACATATGTGTCTTACATTGTAAAAGTGAATTATCTCCTTGTAAAAGTGAATTTTAGAATAACGATATTTTTGCGAATTATAGTGTAGGAAAAAAAATATAAGCTTTCATTCATTATTTTCATCTATGGAACTTTAATGCAACAATTGGAGTTACTTCACTTTTTTATTGAAAGATATGACTAAATGTGATACCATTAGACAAGAAAAGATGTTTTTTAAAATAGGGAGTTACACCACTTTTACAATGAACGACACATATTACGTGGACAGTTTTCAGAAGCACAGGGCGCATCTGTGATTTAATAAACCTTTGCATTATTAGCTTAAATTTTGTTTCAGACGTTCTGCGTGGTGTCGAAGAGGTTTCGCAAGAACTACATTCATCGGTTTACGGCGACGCGCTCGTTGTTCTGGTGGTCGCCGTGGTCATCGGTGCGCCGAGCGTGCGTCTACTTATCCACCAATCAGTACTTTGATTACTTCGTCATGGCCACCATCCTTTTCAACTGTGTCTTCCTCGCCATGTCGGAGACTATCGAGGAGGCTGAGTGAGTAAACATTTTTTTTTAACTAAAACCATTTCAAATTGCAGGTACCTAGTTATTAATTTAATTCAGAAGACTTAAATGATAACAACATCTTTCATAGATCTTTCATACATCTTTCATAAATGTATGAAACTGTCTTTCTATTTGTCTGTCTGAATGTATATTCGCGATGATATCAAAAACTACTCAACATAAAAATCAAAATCAACAGTGATTCCTGAGGAAGGTATGTATAAGCAAAAAATTTAAGTCTAAAATTAAATTTAAGACATAATTTAATGATAAATTTAAAGACGTATTCACAACAAAAATGTAAATGGTCGCTAGTGTTTTAAAAAATATACTAGCTGGCGCCCGCGACTTCGTCCGCGTTGAAAAAGAAAAAAATAGCCTATCTATCTACCAAGTTTCATGAAAATCAGTTAATTCGTTTAAGAGTTATGGAGGAACATAAATATATACAATACCTACACTCAGGGCCTCTTTCACAAGTAAAGTGTTGATTAGTTACTTTTAGAAATCATTTTCTGTTATATTGAATTATGCACTCGGTTCACTGCATCATTTGATAGCCGAATTTTTATTATTATTTTCTATTTAATGTTTGGGACGTTTACCGTACAAACAAAGGTATATCAGCTCCATTATCCCCGGTTACCGGTGACTTTGAATGACAGTTTGGCCTACTTGACGTTTGTGAAACAGGCGCTTACAGATTTATTATAAGTATTGATTATTGCGGATTAATACGAGTGGAAATCTGTACGTTTTAGCACGAGCCGAATATATTGGCAAGTTTGAGGTCGCAGGTAGGTGTCAAGCCATATAATAATCCTCTTAGGAGTCCTCACGTGCTGTTACTTGACTCTCAAGTCACGGCTCTTCGGAGATCGGGGTCGTGACGTCATTGCACTTTGAATACATTAACAGTTTCGTTACCTACGATCAAATTAAATGGAAATTTTCAATATTATATTGCGGGTATTTTAAAAAGTACTTTAAGAATTTTTAAATAGAATATACCATAGTCATTTTTTTTAGAAATTGTCGATAATGTAAGCGATTCATCATATTATTATTGGCTTTGTCAATTGGATTAAGAAACTAGTGATGGGAACTATTGAAAACCTCTTAAATGAAAAAATGAAACGACTCATTTTCTTTATTTGATTCATACGGACTGTCAGTGCATTAATAAAATAAATTTAAAATAGTTTTTTTTTAATCAATATATAACAATATTAAACTTTATACTCTACCATTTAAATTTATAAAATACTACAAAAATATTTATATATTTTGCCGTGCCATCCTCCAATGTGCGCCGGCCCTAATGGATTTTTCTTTACTTAATGTTGATGCAACAAATATATTGTTTTTTTTTTTAATATTTGAGTCAAATCGTAAATATAAAACAAATACACTAGCAGTTTTTACAAAGTCAAATAAGGTTTATTTTGTGAGCATCGCGTTTAAAATTCATTGATATGAAGCCGCCAATCCGCTTACTGAAAACTCGATTGATTTTCAACTTCAAGGGATTTAAATCTGGAATAAAACCAATTTCTATTAAATTTTTTTATAAATAGGCAATATAGACAAAAACCAGTGTGCATTTCAGGTAGTACCTAGAACTCTATTATTTAATCGGATTTTTTTATGTTAAGGTCAACGATTCAATTGATGGTAGGTGACTACTGTCGCCTCTAATACAAGCAACGCCAGGTGCTGCAAATGCGCTGCTGGCTATAGTAGGTGTAGTGCCTTTCCACATTGTCTCCCAGGCTCATGCACGCACTTAAGGGACAGACTCCCGCTAAGAGCTGGTACACACTAGGCGTTTTGAAGCGCGCGCTTTGCTCTCGCGTGCTTTGAGGACTATAAAGTTCTAACTAACGCAACGCCAACCGCTCAATCTGTACTCGCTCTAGAACTTCATAGTTCTCAAAGCGCGCGTTAGCAAAGGGCGCGTTTCAAAACGCCTAGTGTGTACCAGCTCTAACTCCTACCTAATCCAACATGGATGGCTCTCGTAGTCACGTGGCACGTTTGTGAGACTGTGCTTGTCTGTGTGAGTTAGTGAACAAATCCAAGCGCATACACTACACTAGAATTAAGGTTAGGGATTGGGAAGGAATAGGGAAATGGTCTGGTATTCCTTTTTCACGGTTATTTCACGGTGAGACCTGCCACCACTTAAAACTTTTTTAGATGATACAAATCTTAAATATAAAATAAAATTCGTGCGCCAGTCATTTTCTGATGGTCAATCAGTCAATAGAACACAGTAGCCATACCAGCTTTTGGAAAGCGAATATAGTCCTAAAACCTGGCAAATATCCCCAAGATTAATTATGAAATTGTTGCAGTTTTTTAATTTATATAAACTGTCTTAATTTTCTACTAATTTTTTCACTATAAAAAAACTTTTATTCCGCATCTGCATCCGCAACAATCCTGCTGTAAAGTGTAAGTACTGCAATTTTTTAATGCGACTGGCCGCCATTTTAGTGATGTAATCTCGTGACACTGACTACCGGTTTTTAGTTGCGGATGACGTCACGTGGATATTAATGTGACAAGGTTCTCGCATTAGCAATTTGTGGGGATTATAATGAACATATTCCTTTCGAAACAAATTTTTTACGTATGTTTTTATTCAAAGGTATGTTCTATGCAGTATTCTTGTTTTAGTTTCGTAATTTATACGTTTCAAATTTTATACTATTTTTATTACTTATCGGCAATACATCCATGAATGGAGAACACCAGCACATCCAAATATTACTATAAAAATTACTGGATTTGATGCGCCTACTCGTGAAAATAATAATAGTTTTTGTTTCATCGAAATCGGGCCAGGATTTCCAAAGTTATAGCGTTGTAAAGTTTCACCGCTTTTAAAATTTTCGTTCATACGCGCGCTACTGCTATGACGTCACAACGCAACAGTCTCTGTCCGATTGCGAGTAATGCGGAGTGTTTACCTTCATAAAATTTGATTGTTGTGGTTTGCAGTTATTATTTTAAGTATTTGTGTTAGCGATTACTTTAAATATTATTGTTATTAAATAAACATAGCGATGGAAGAGAGTTTTGTAAAAGGACAGTCGGATAACCTACCAAAAGTCGACATTTTTATGGTTGCGCGATATCTTAGAATGGTGATTTTGTAGCCGCAGAATAGAGAGGAATAAAACTGAATAAGTGAATAACATAAAGTAAGTAAGATTTTCGATCAAGTTTTATTAAGGGTTTTTCAAAAACCTTTTTTCAATAAAAAATAATAAAAAGGATTTTTAAAGTTTTTTGTTGTGGCAGGGGTGACAAATATTTTCTTAATTTCATTTTTAAATATGTACCTATTGATTTTTTATTTGGTACGAAACAAAAAGTTCATTTCATCCTTCATAACAAATAAACTGATATATATGACTTGATCGTCATAAAACATCACTCAGAATAAAAGGGATGTATGCTCTGTAAAATTTCATATTACTCCGACGCATCTGGAACGAACGAACGAATGAACAAACGAACGAATGAACGAACGAACGAATAAACGAACGAACGAATGAATGAATGAATCAAAGTACCAACGATAAAATGGATGAATGAACGAACGAATGAATGATAGAGTGAATGAAATGAATGAATAAATAAATAAATGAATGAATGAATGAATAATAAATATCTTCACACATTCCACACAGCACCATCCAGTTCCACATTAAGCAACTAATGCTTGTATTATGGATATCAGACAGTTGATATACTATGATTACTTTTTTTTACGAACATATTATTATTATTATTATAACTACAAAACATCCATGACTCAAGTACAAAGGTAAATGTTAACACATAAACATATGCCCCTAGCGGGATTCAAACCCGAGCGAGATCATTAGGTTAACAGCTAGATGCTAGATAGGATAGCTAGCAGCTATATGTAAGTATGTAACAAAGAAAAAAAATAGTATTTTTGAAGTATTCAACAAATTTCAGATTTATGAAATTCTTTACTATGATGAGCTATTTTCAAAGATACAAAGATTTTGGAAGAGGTGCATAAACAAAAAAAATTATCAATCCTGAGACACAATAAAACTCGATCCGTTCTTTACTATTTTATTATTATGTACCTACTAATAGACTAATTTTAACATGTTATGTTTATAAATAAAAATAAATAGATATTACGTTATGCTAACTTTTAACTTCATAAATTTTAACCACTTTTTCCAAATATTATTACCGCGTGGTACAGAAAAAAAACCATTTTTGGGTTGTTTTTTCACTGGAGTTGGTACACATAGGCACAATACAATATTTGTTAACAATTTTAGTGATGCACTATAAGAAAAACAATTAAATTTATAGCGAGACCGCGAGCGCAACGAGCGAAAGTATGTAGATACGCAGAACCGTGTTACGTTATGACGTCACACGTTAGCGCGATCACTCAAGATCACTAGTCGCGGAAGCCGTACTTTAACGTTTAATATCTCAGTCATTTCTGAAGATAGGAAAAAAATAAAAACAGATTATTTTTTCTCGAGTTACCTATTTTGCAGATTTGCTGAAAAAAAAAATCATTTTGGTTCTCCATTATTTTTATGAGCCGAATATTTTTATAAGGCGAATAAACAAAACCTTTCTAAGAGACACCTTTGTGCTCTTACTGAGTTTTAGGAAACGGCTGAATATTTTTTTCTAAAATATACTGCTATAAATATCTGGTAGTTTATTTTGACTTACTTAGTAACCAATAAAAAAAACCACCGCGGTAGAATATCAATCATAGGAGAGCAACCGTAGGTATTCATAATCGACACATCAATCATCTCGGGAAGAGTTAGTTGGGTGTACGACAGCCACCTCGCTAACAAACATTTATCTTTGATGGTAGAACGCGTGCGATCACTTCTCTTTAGTAGTGTTAAGCGCTTAGTCATCACTACATAGTATAAAACAGTCGCTTCCTGTCTGTTTGTCCCTATGTATGCTTAGATCTTTAAAACTACGCTACAGATTTTGATGCGGTTTTTTTTAATAGATAGAGTGATTCAAGAGGAAGGTTTTAGTGTATAATTTTCAACGCAGCAAAGTCGCGGGCACCAGCTATCTACTAAAAATAAAGACACAACCCCTGAAAATTTTATAACAGTCGTTAAATTGCTTTACACATTTAGTCAGGCGCTACACATCCCTTACTTTTAACGCGGGCGAAGTCGCGGGCACCAGCTAGTTTATTATATTTTCTTACAAACAGGTGAAACCAACCATCAAACTACTACAACATGGAACACGCGTGCCATACAAAACACTACGAATTTTATGGAACATTTAAAAGTGACATATTAAGCGTAGAGCGTGAACTGTCATTTAAAACAAAACAAACATAAATAAGTAGGTAATTTAAAGAAAATGTGACTTTACGTCAACCCATTAGAGTTTAAAATGAAATAGTAGAAGTTGATAGTTACTACCTTTTACCATTGACGCGTGAAGGCAAGAGTCCGCCATGATTCTGTCAAAGGCGTTCTTTTTATGTGCCGCTTTGGCATTTGTGACGCAAATTCCATTGTAGTATTTCGATGGGTGAAACAGAAAAGATGTTTTTCGTATCAACTATCTGTATTAATAACTGTAAGCTGGCTTCTCACTTTGAAACCCCAAAATATAAATTACTAACGGGCCACCTCCGGCTTTGCACGGATTTTTTTCAGCAAATTATACACATACGAGCTGCAGCACGCGACTTCGTCCGCGTAACTTAACTATGTTACTCGGAGTTATTCACATAAGGACAGATTCTCAAAAAACAGACCATGTACAGCTCAACATATTTGACTTTGAAGATTAAAACCCAACCAAAAAGTAGATCTACACCAAAGAAAATTCATGCAGATAATGTAGTTTTCTAGGTGAAGGAATTTTTGATATCGGTCCAGTAGTTTTTGAGTTTATTCAATACAAACATACAAAAATACTAATCTTTTCTCTTTATAATATTAAGTATAGATAAAAACCTTCCTCCAATAGGCTTCCTATTAGAAAGTTAAGGCCTATGTGGAGCAGTAAATGTTCTATGTTTGAAATGATAAAATATATGTTAAGCAGTTAAGTAATATAATTTTATTTATGTAATATATATGATATTGAAATGATAAATATCATTCTTAATCTGATTACAGTTCTTTAAATGAATAAAAACGCAACTCATTCAACTACGTCAGACTTTCAGAGCAATAAAAACGTTATGAATTGAACCGAATAAAAGCAAAAATAATTATTAAGTTTTCTCGTGAAAACTGAATTTTTATTTATGAGTGCCGTTGAAAAGACTTTTTTAAATAACGCAGTTATAATTTTATTTATTTGTACCAGTTTAATTAAGTTGAAGAATCGTTTTTTCTATATTAATGAAATAGTGAGAAGTAAACATTTTTTTTAATTTTTTATCACAGAACATAACAGAACACAGACAGATTAATTATTTAGGGGATTTTTAACTGTGTGATCATAAAACTAATATGTTTTATGACCACATAAAACATTGGCAAACAAGGTTTAAAAATAAAATCAGCTCATAAAAAAAAGAAAAAAATGTAGGTACCTAACATTTTTTCCAGGATACAACATTCTATGTATATGATAATCAAGGTAATAAACTATCTTTGTGCTAAATTTCATCCAAATTAGCCATCCATTCGTTATCCATCCAGTAAAAAACATCCAAACCTAACAAACTCGCATTTATAATATTACTAGTGACCCGCTCCCGGCTTCGCCCTGGGTGCAATATTTTATATACTTACATAAACCCTCGTTTATCCCTTTTTCCATGAGTAAAAACCGAATTAAAATTAGTTGAGCGGTTTTGGAGTCATATGATACTTATACTTATTTATACACATAAAACATACATATATACTATGTAGGTTTTGTGCTCCGTAAAAACACATAATCAATATCAATCAATCAATACTAATAAATCTGTAAGTGTAGGTATTGTATGTATGTATGTTCCTACATAACTCTTAAACGAATTAACTGATTTTCATGAAACTTGGTAAATAAACATTTAGACGTAGAGGACACAGGATAGGCTCCTTTTTTTAACACGGACGAAGTCGCGGGCACTAGCTATAGTCAATTACTAATAATAAATCTGTAAGGGTCGGTCATGGAGTAATTTACTTTGTTTTCAGAGATATCGTGTTTATAGGCTCTATACATGATATACTGAAACTAAATTGACCATTTTTAGAATTTTTTTCTGTATGTATGTATATTCCTCCATAAGTCTTAAACGAATCAACTGATTTTCATGAAACTTGGTAGATAAACATTTAGACGTACAGGACACAGGATAGGCTACTTTTTTTTTCAACACGGACGAAGTCGCGGGCGCCAACTAGTATAAAATATATTTATTCACATATATCTGGATTAGGATATAAGGTATATGTGGTGAAATTTCAATTTCAAAGGCTTGACGATTTGCTTGTTATGCAAAATGTGATATAATCGGGAACACTGTGGACGGGGATGACATTTGACGCGGTTTAGGATGAATGGTTTTCATTTGACATTTATCCGCAGCCTGAAAGCACCCGTAGCAAGAGTAGACAGCCGAGTGACATGACATTGTTGAATTGACAGGTACTGTGGGGTTCTCCCATGTGGAAGGTAAAATTGTAATGAGAAAATTAAAAGTCGGACAAACAAAATGAAAAAAAAAGAAAGAACGTCAATTCGCTGCTTAAAAACTAAAGGGCCACAAATCAAAATTACACTTTTTACAGGAGATCTAATCGAAAAAAATAAATTATTCTTTATCTATTTTTTTTTTCTTATTAGATATATATCAAATATATGCATATTTTACATCGTTAGAAGCGTATTTTTAAGTAGCATTAAATGTTTTAAGTACTTTTATAATAAACTGAATACTAGAAGAGATATAAAAGCATATAAGTTACTTTTGAATATATAAAAAATCATCAAAATATACTAAATATGGAATAAAACAACCATAAGTCTTTTTGCAACATACAATATCAAGGATTGTGATTGTATTTTTGCAATAAAAACATTTTTGGATTTTTTGTTTTATGGCACTTTAGTTTTTAAGGAGCGTATTGTCATTACAATCTTCTATCGAGTTATCGTCATAAAGTAATGAATATATTATTTGTATCTGTATTTTGTGTAAATACTCAAAAAATGACGTATATTACGGTGGCATACCCATTTCATAAGCCGGACTTGAAAACTATATGGGAATTTGTTGCTAATTTGTTGCTAATTTGTACCGGAAAAAAAAATTTTGTACCTCCATTAATTTACGAGAAATGATGGGTATGCTGACGTAATATTACGCTAGCATACCCATTTACGATATCTTGCACCTAGCGAGTCCATTCCAACGGCTTATTTTGTTGCTAATTTGTTGCTCTGAGATAGGCTAGTTAGATGTTAAAAAATGTCACCCCTTCAGAGGGGGTGAACTACCCCTATATATTAAAATTGAGAATAGCGAGCTCGTTGTAACGGCTTATTTTAATGCTAATTTGTTGCTCTACGATAGGCTAGTTAGATCTTAAAAAATTTCACCCCTTCAGGGGGATGACGTACTATTACGGTAGCATACCCATATACAGTATCTTGACAAGGAAAGCACCTAGCGAGTCCATTCCAACGGCTTATTTTGTTGCTAATTTGTTGCTCTGAGATAGGCTAGTTAGATGTTAAAAAATGTCACCCCTTCAGGGGGGGTGAACTACCCCCATATATTAAAATTGAGAATAGCGAGCTCGTTGTAACGGCTTATTTTAATGCTAATTTGTTGCTCTACGATAGGCTAGTAAGATCTTAAAAAATTTCACCCCTTCAGGGGGATGACGTGCTATTACGCTAGCATACCCATATACAGTATCTTGACAAGGAAAGCACCTAGCGAGTCCATTCCAACGGCTTATTTTGTTGCTAATTTGTTGCTCTGAGATAGGCTAGTTAGATGTTAAAAAATATCACCCTTTCAGAGAGGGTGAACTACCCCTATATATTAAAATTGAGAATAGCGAGCTCGTTGTAACGGCTTATTTTAATGCTAATTTGTTGCTCTACGATAGGCTAGTTAGATCTTAAAAAATTTCACCCCTTCAGGGGGATGACGTGCTATTACGCTAGCATACCCATATACAGTATCTTGACAAGGAAAGCACCTAGCGAGTCCATTCCAACGGCTTATTTTGTTGCTAATTTGTTGCTCTGAGATAGGCTAGTTAGATGTTAAAAAATATCACCCTTTCAGAGAGGGTGAACTACCCCTATATATTAAAATTGAGAATAGCGAGCTCGTTGTAACGGCTTATTTTAATATTAATTTGTTGCTCTACGATAGGCTAGTAATAATAATAAATAGGCTAGTAATAATAATAGCGTAATAGCACGTCATAACCCCCGAAGGGTTGAAATTTTTCAACATCTAACTAGCCTATCATAGAGCAACAAATTAGCATTAAAATAAGCCTTTACAACGAGCTCGCTATTCCCAATTTTAATATATAGGGGTAGTTCACCCCTTCTGAAGGGGTGACATTTTTTAACATCTAACTAGCCTATCTCAGAGCAACAAATTAGCAACAAAATAAGCCGTTGGAATGGACTCGCTAGGTGCTTTCCTTGTCAAGATACTGTATATGGGTATGCTAGCGTAATAGTACGTCATCCCCCTGAAGGGGTGAAATTTTTTAACATCTAACTAGCTTATCGTAGAGCAACAAATTAGCATTAAAATAAGCCGTTACAACGAGCTCGCTATTCTCAATTTTAATATATGGGGGTAGTTCACCCCCTCTGAAGGGGTGACATTTTTTAACATTTAACTAACCTATCTCAGAGCAACAAATTAGCAACAAAATAAGCCGTTGGAATGGAGTCGCTAGGTGCTTTCCTTGTCAAGATACTGTATATGGGTATGCTAGCGTAATAGTACGTCATCCCCCCTGAAGGGGTGAAATTTTCTAAGATCTAACTAGCCTATCGTAGAGCAACAAATTAGCATTAAAATAAGCCGTTACAACGAGCTCGCTATTCTCAATTTTAATATATAGGGGTAGTTCACCCCCTCTGAAGGGGTGACATTTTTTAACATCTAACTAGCCTATCTCAGAGCAACAAATTAGCAACAAAATAAGCCGTTGGAGTGGACTCGCTAGGTGCTTTCCTTGTCAAGATACTGTATATGGGTATGCTAGCGTAATAGTACGTCATCCCCCTGAAGGGGTGAAATTTTTTAACATCTAACTAGCTTATCGTAGAGCAACAAATTAGCATTAAAATAAGCCGTTACAACGAGCTCGCTATTCTCAATTTTAATATATGGGGGTAGTTCACCCCCTCTGAAGGGGTGACATTTTTTAACATCTAACTAGCCTATCACAGAGCAACAAATTAGCAACAAAATAAGCCGTTGGAATGGACTCGCTAGGTGCTTTCCTTGTCAAGATACTGTATATGGGTATGCTAGCGTAATAGTACGTCATCCCCCCTGAAGGGGTGAATTCTAAGATCTAACTAGCCTATCGTAGAGCAACAAATTAGCATTAAAATAAGCCGTTACAACGAGCTCGCTATTCTCAATTTTAATATATAGGGGTAGTTCACCCCCTCTGAAGGGGTGACATTTTTTAACATCTAACTAGCCTATCTCAGAGCAACAAATTAGCAACAAAATAAGCCGTTGGAATGGACTCGCTAGGTGCAAGATATCGTAAATGGGTATGCTAGCGTAATATTACGTCAGCATACCCATCATTTCTCGTAAATTAATGGAGGTACAAAATTTTTTTTTCCGGTACAAATTAGCAACAAATTAGCAACAAATTCCCATATAGTTTTCAAGTCCGGCTTATGAAATGGGTATGCCACCGTAATATACGTCAAAAAATGTAGTCTAATCTATGTATTGTAAACGTATTATAAAAATAATCGTTTGATTCTGTCTGTATCTCCGCTAAATTCTTCTAAATCGCCTTTTTCTCGTAAAAATGGAACTTGAAAACGTGATAATCTCGGCCTCCTCATGGACGGCAAGTTACGCTTCGAGAGTCACATCCTGAAAGTTGTGAGCAACTGCTTCTATCGCCTCAAAGTTCTATATAATGTACGTGATTACCTTAGTGTCGATTTGCGTGTCACACTTTGTGAATCGCTTATATTATCTAGATTAAATTATTGTGATGTCGTGTATGATGGCTGCATTACCGGCCGCTCTAAGCGGCTGATACAACGAGTGCAAAACGCATGCACTCGTTTTTGCTTTCACATACCTCCTCGTTCCCATATCACTCCGTATTTGAGCGCCTCTGGCCTTTTGAATATGTCTGCACGCCGACGCCTTCATCTGGCTACTCTGCTGTTTGGGGTGGTACGGTACGAAACGCCGTCCTACCTTTTTAGGAAGCTCCAATGGTCCAAACGTGCGCGCAGGTTTGGGGCAGTTGCTGCCGTGCCTGTGCACAAGACCACGGCGTTTCGAGGAAGCTTCCGGTTTGCTGCGTCCAAATGCTGGAATGATCTCCTTCCTCCTATCCAAGGAGCGCCTAGCAGATACACCTTTAGGCGTAAGCTTAGGGGTCATTTGTTGACGCTCCAAAAATCATAATTTGTATATCCAGCATTTATTCATCTAACTCCTCCTAAACAGCTGAACCGATTTGGATGAAATTTTGTGTATACTTTGTGTAACCCTGGATGGTTTCCATTTGCAATTGACTTGGAATCGGGTTATGCTTTTTTTTTGTTTTTTATTTATTGAAATTATTGAACTTACTACTATATTATCTATTATTACTATTATTGCATTATAAGTTGCTATATTATATTTATCTATGTATCTAATTATTTAAGCTATCAATATATCTATGTAAATTATATAATATATACGAGTGTGTATGGCGTTCGCGTGAGTCACACGGTGCTGGCTGAAAATCAGCGCTGCAGGTGCTTTCCCAGCGTCTCAGCACAATGCTGAGCCAGCATCCGATTCACTGCCGCGAGGACAGACACATCTTACCTGTCTAGCTTTAATAATTTAATTGTGTCATTTTGTTTTTGTTGTTTCTGTTTCTTATGTAATGTCATGTTAATGTCCTTCGTGCAGTGAATAAATGTCTTTCTTTCTTTCTTTCTTTCTTTCTTTCTATAATTTGGCTATTAAACGTTTGACAGTAGATTAGATGTATGAATTCAAAAAATATTACATCTTTAATAAAAGTAGATATTGGGAATGTAGAGAAAAGTTTCCAAAGAAAATCCATAGCTAAACTAATAACAATTTAAGAACAGATAAATATTTAAAAATTAGGCTAGCGACCCTAATTAATACCTAAATGACAAAATAATAGTACGTACCTAAAGCTATAATGACAATTATTACGATATAAATAATATTATTGTTCAGATAAACACGCTTATATCAATGACTTCTATATTACTTCGTAAGGACAAGGCTAACGCTCCTAGTACGTGGCACCGACGCGCCGGTGTCAAAATCGGAAATTGGCACCAATGACGGGTGTTCATTCTGTGCGTAGAAAGATAAGAAAATGCCTATTTACCAGTGATATGTCCAACCAACCAATGAGAAAACTTTACAATAACGGAATACGCCAATAAGAAATAAAAATACGTATTAAGAGAAATAGCCAATCCTAGATTTGAATTTTATCTAAGTAAACAAAGTCTAATTTAATTAATTTTTTTAAATAGATAAATACATTATAAATGAAAGCGACGTCTGTAACAGAAAATATAATACAATGAAATTTTCTCGATAGAAAAAAATCACCAAGTAAGCTCTCATTTCCATCGATTTTAGTTTTATTTTCAAAATGACACACATTACAAAGCTAAAAGTGTATCAGTAATTTCACTTCACATATTATCTAAGGCTAACAATTTTTCATTTTTCATTTGACATTGTAGTTTACGAATAATTAATATTTAATACTTTTGGCACTTATAACATTTTTATTGAGCGATATGCGCTATCTTCCGTCGCATGTTGTGCGTAGTTCTACGTATTTTGTGTCACTGTCATGTCCAAGGGGCCACGCGGGTGAAATTACAAATTTTGTTTGCTTTATACCCATTCTTAAGATGGCAATGAAAACAAATTATTTTTAGTAACTAGGTGCAAATTGGAGGACCATTTTTTTGTTACTAGTAGTATGGTAAGGGCGCATCCTGTCTTGTTTAACACATCACTGGCTTATATAAGTATAGTCCGTGCTTCCATAACATAAGAGACGCCTGTGCCAAACATTGGTACTAAATGTATGTACTATCGGCCGATACAGACAGTTTACACTGCAAATATGGACATATGGCTAAATATGAACGAGCAAGCTGTGGCGGGACGCGGCCTACATCCACTTCCGCTGGAGTTAATCAATAAACAACCTGTTGATGTAACCCGATGACAGTTTTACTAAAATTCACTTACAATAAACCTGTAACAACTAACTTTGACCTTTACCGGATTAGTTACCTAAGTAACTAAGATTAATCTTTACATACTCCTTAGATCTGTATGTATGCTTAGATCTTTTAAACTACGCAACAGATTTTAATGCAGTTTTCACTAGTGAAAAGAGCGTTAAACGAGGAAGGTTTTTGTATATATTGAGAAGAAAAAACTGGAGCAAAGCTGGAGCAACAACTTACAGTAGTAAATAATGAAACAATAAAGAACAATAAGAAACAATACAAAGAATAGAAGAAGAACTCTCTCTCCAGAGTTATCGTTATTCTTTGTATTGTTTCTATGAATTGTAATCAATACTAATAATAAATCTGATGATGGATGTATGGAGTAAGTTACTTTGTTTTCAGAGATATCGTGTTTATAGGCTCTATACATGATACTGAAACTAAATTGACCATTTTTTGAATTTTTTTCTGTATGTATGTATGTATGTATGTGTGTATGTATGTATGTATGTATGTATGTATGTATGTATGTATGTATGTATGTATGTATGTATGTATGTATGTATGTATGTATGTATGTATGTATGTATGTATGTATGTATGTATGTATGTATGTATGTATGTATGTATGTATGTATGTATGTATGTATGTATGTATGTATGTATGTATGTATGTATGTATGTATGTATGTATGTATGTATGTATGTATGTATGTATGTATGTATGTATGTATGTATGTATGTATGTATGTATGTATGTATGTATGTATGTATGTATGTATGTATGTATGTATGTATGTATGTATGTATGTATGTATGTATGTATGTATGTATGTATGTATGTATGTATGTATGTATGTATGTATGTATGTATGTATGTATGTATGTATGTATGTATGTATGTATGTATGTATGTATGTATGTATGTATGTATGTATGTATGTATGTATGTATGTATGTATGTATGTATGTATGTATGTATGTATGTATGTATGTATGTATGTATGTATGTATGTATGTATGTATGTATGTATGTATGTATGTATGTATGTATGTATGTATGTATGTATGTATGTATGTATGTATGTATGTATGTATGTATGTATGTATGTATGTATGTATGTATGTATGTATGTATGTATTCAAAAATAAAATAGTTGACCGTGCCTGTCTACCCGGATCGTTCGAACCTATGTAATATTATTTTAACTAGACATCACAGCAAAAGGCACATGACAGAATCAATACAATGAATGTGCTTTGAACGTATCGAGACTGACTCCCACCTTTATTATTACGAGAAGATACATCTGTCGGCATGTAAGTAGGTATATATTCATATAATCTTTGTTTCCCTTGTGATTTAGGAATCCAATAGAATGTAGATACATTTGCAAGTATGGTATAATACTTATGCCTTTATGCCTAACTAGCTACCTGCTGCTCCTGGCTTCAATGAACAAAACTATTTTTTTAATAGACAGATAATAATCTTAGGGCCTCTTTCACAAACTAAAATTAAAGTGTGGATTACTCACTTTTAGAAATAATTTTCTGTTATATTGAATTATGCACTCGGTTTACTGCATCATTCGATAGCCGATTTTTTTTTTATTATTTTCTATTTAAAGTTTGGGACGTTTACCGTACAAACAAAGGTATATCGTACAACAAAAATTGACGTTTGTGAAATAGGCGCTTAGTATGAGTATTAGCGCCTCTTTCACAAACGCCAAGTAGGCCAAACTGTCATTTAAAGTCACCGGTAACCGGGGATAATGGAGCTGATATACCTTTGTTTATACGGTAAACGTCCCAAATATTAAATAGAAAATAATTTTAGTCTAATTTTTTTTCACAGCTTTTAGTTATTATTATATATTGAAAGATAAGTTCAAAATTATTTTTGTTATGTAAAAAGCTGGTATATATTTATAGTAGGTGCCATCGCCTATTAACACAAGCAAAGCCGTGTATGGGTTGCCATGTCATAGAGGTTAAATATTTTTTTCCCAAATAAGTATTTCTAAAAATAATTAATTTATAAGTTATTTGTACAAGAAAATATAGAAGGTTTCGTAAGAGGCGCAATACGTAATAGTTGTTAAGTGATGTCTATAGTTTAAATGGACGCCTGGCACAAAGTGAGGTCATCTTAACTTTAAATGAATTAAGTTGTATTATTCAAGTTAGTTTCATTAGTTGCACTCCGGTTGCACTTAGTCGGCACAGTGAGGGATAATGTGATTTCATGCTCCAATTTATTCGTACAAGTTGATATCAGTTAAATATCCTAGTCAATACTTCCATACTATATATATATATTATAAATGCAAAAGTAACTGTCTGTCTGTCCGCTACCTTTTCAGACCTTAACTACTCAAGTGCGATCATCATAAAATTTTGCATACACGTTGTTCTTGTACGGGATACAAGAAAGGACTTGAGTACCTTTCATCCAGAAAAAAACGTACTGTTCCCGAGTTATATATAATAATAAAGCTTTTTATTTCCATAGCCTATAATAAGTTACATTTACAATTTACAAAATTACAAAATTAAAACATTTACAAAAAAAAAGTCGCGTGGCGATATCGATGTCAGGCGTTATTAACTCATATATTTTCTTTATCAACACGAACGAAGTCGCGGGCACCAGCTAGTAATACTATAAATATAAAATTTTGTGAATACATATTATTATGTTTGAAATTATTAACTTCCATTCGATTCGATTGATTTGAAATTTCCATGACTAGGTAACCTTGACCTGATGTTGAAGTATCTAGTAGTCTACGTTGTAACCAACTCCTCAGTAACTTACATAGCAAAATTAATTTAAAATTAATGTCACCTGTCATTGGTCACCGGGGATAATGGTGCTGATATACCTTTGTTTGTACGGGAAAAGTCCCAAACATTAAAAAGAAAATTATAAAAAAAATCGCCTATCGAAGAATGCAGTAAACCGAGTGCTTAATTTAATAAAACGTAAAATTATTTCTAAAAGCAACTAATCAACACTTTACTTGTAGTTGTTGAAAGAGGCCCCTAAACCTAATGGGTAATTCCATGGTAACTCATGTTACATTTTTACTTCCCTATTGAAACTAACAAAGCTAGAATACCATATTTATAATTATATCAACTACCCCCTTAATGGAAATTTCGTTGTTATAAAGCTTAAAATGTGGGTCTCGTTTTATTTTGAATTTTGTAGGTCTAGTTTTTTTTTAGTTTCAATAAAAATTGTTGGTAACTCACGTTACCTTTGGCGACATTAGCTTTTAGTCTAGTATGTGCCCAATAAAAATTCTGTTCCGTTTAAATTAAATAAAAATATTAAAAATCAAATCCGTTTTTATTAAATGTCTTACATATGAGATCATTAGCAAAATTAATGGTTTTGGAAACACGCATTTTTTTAGAGAATTAAATAATGGTCACTCATGTTACACGGATTTACCCTAATGCTTTTTTAATTTTTTTTTTTGTTTATTATATAAATATATTTACAAATAATCTATACTAAATAAAAAACAAAACTTACTATAGAACCTAAAACTAGAAACCTTAAAATTTTTTTTTAATTGTTACGACCAACTGCACTCTTATCTGAAAAGTTTATCTATGCGAGTCGTTAAAAATCCTCAAATGATTTCGAACCAAAATATTTGTCTGTAGCGAAAGCCAACATTTTTTTTTTATTTCCGGGATAGAAAAACGCTATTGGCCCCACACTGTTAGTGAAGTTGGCAAACTGCCGGAAAGAAAATAAAAGCAATTTTAGTATCATTTATTTTTTATTAGATTCGCTTCCAAAAGAAAGGATATTTCTTATTGTATCTCTCGCACTGTATATTCGTGGTCACTTTTATATTTATTGACTTTATTTTAAGTGAGTACTAGAACTACTTTCGGGTTCCAATAGATATTAAGTGTCATTTTGTGTGACCTACATAATACAATTTAGAAGTTATGCCGTTAGTCGAACAACTTCAGAACAGACTTGATTACTAAATAATATGCTTAAAAGTAGAATCAGCTTTTGTGGTAAACTCATCTAGTTTTTGCACGCGATTTTGTCCGCGTTTTTCTCATGCGTTAAAACATTTATTCTATCGGACAACGTGTACACAAAAATTCAATGGTTAAGGGTTTGAAAGCGTAACAAACAAACAAATTCCACTTTTTTTTATCTTTTTTGGAAACTTCTCTTACACCCTACTATAGCCATGTCCATCTTTAAATTCTATTCTAACTATTGGTGAAAGATATTTTTAAATCGGATTTCTAACATACAAACATACAAACCTTGTAATATTAGTATTAGATGATTAATCGTTCACCTCGGCTGTCACGAAATATTGATAAGATACAAGCACTTCCAGAAAATTATCTGTTGAAGTATATCCGTATAAGTAATTTAAGAGATTGATGAGAAAGTTATCTAGCTGTGACGTTTTTTTAACATTTCTATCTGTGTTTATACGAAAAAAATTATCAGTTACTACGACCTTCGACTTCACAGAATTGCATTTTTTTATTATGTACACAAACCTTTCTCTTTTATCGCTCTTTTCATCAGTGAAAACCGTATCAAAAACCATTTGCGGAAACATAGACAGAGGCGGTCAGTAACTTTATAATTTTATAATTCATATTGTTTAGATACAGAAGATATAGCATATAGATGTACTGTCCTATGACGTTGTTACCAAATATCTAAGGCATTCGGAGATGTAGGCGTTCCACGAGGTGGCCGTTCTGCGATGCAAGCGTTTAGATATTAAGCCACCTTCTTGTACGTGTTCTTGTGGTTTTGTTCCTACAATTCCATTTTGAGATATAGGCTTTCTGCAGATGTGATAATTTTGTGAGCTTATGCAGATCAGGTCATTTTGTAGATTCACTCGTTATGATCGCAACCCGTTAGTACCTAGCTGTTTTCAATCTGTTTAAATGTCAATTCAATTTTCAAATAAGTGAAAGCACTACATTTTATAATTAACTTTTTGCGACCTAAAAATATTACTGCAGGTATATTTTTAGGCAGCACACTGATGCTACAAGTGCGTTGCTTATCATAGTAGGACTAAAGGAAGGCATAGGGAAATTGGCTCTGGCATCCCTTACTCACTCATCGAAACACAACAGCACACATGCTGTTACTTCACGGTGCAGCATCCCCTGCCACTACCTTCCAAATCCTGTCCTGAACAGAGCGTTCAGTCAAGCACCGTCAAACACTCATCCAACGGGCTCGTAATCTCTATTCCCACATTGGGTAAACATAAATCAAAACGAACGTATTTGTAGGCTTATCCGTCAAAGTCTTGCAACTAAATCCTGGTTGACAAAACGTTTGCCGCTTTACATGTCACGTCAATCGCATAACAAAAACGCGAGTGACTTCAACACAAAATAAAATGAACCTTAACACGTCGCAATAGAGTACGGTGCTAAAGCAAAACCGTTGGAGACGAAACTGTCGTCGACCTATGTGGCAATTAATTATTTTGGAAAACATCGTGCTTGAAACGGCATTCGTACGCCACCTACTACTGACAGTTGTGAAAATAATATACGGTTAATATTACTTAACAATCTAGTAATTTTATGCGTAAAAGTAAAGCGTATTATTTATTTATACTTTACCTTATTTTAGATTGAAATATATGATACTTTTTAGGCTTATAAGGCTGTTGGACATAGGCCTCCACCATAATTTTCCAATAAGACCGGTCAGAAGCAGTCTGGCCATTATCAGACTGTCTGTCCACCTTGTGTTTGGACGTCCGCTGCGCTTTCCGGTCCGTGACCTCCACTCAAGAACCTTCCAGCCCCAGCGGCCCAAGGCTCTCACGTTCTACCCACTACCACTTCAACTTACTACTCCGCCTATTTATTTACTTATAAATACGAAAGTTTGTATGTGAATGTTTGTTACCCAATCACGCAAAAACGACTGAACGGATTTGGATCAAATTTGCAACACATATAGTTTATTACCTGGATTAAAATATAGGATAATTTTTATCCTGATAAAATATTCAGGTTCTCGAAGGATCGTCTAAAACCGTTGTCACAGCGATAAAGATTTCATGTCATTTATTCTTACTCATATATTTTCTCTAGAGTTATTTATTTATTTATCAAAAGTTACACCAACAGCACAAACAAAAAACTTATAATAGGTACAGGTAAACACAAGGCAATTTTAAGGTATACACAGATAAACTACAAAATAGATATTGACCAGCTAGTACTTATGGTAAAGCTGAAGAGTTTGTTTGTTTTGTTGAACCCGTTACACCCAGGATCTAAAATTGGATTTTGTTCTATCAATAGTACAGACAGACTATTGTCTACTTTGAGTTCAAGACGTCGGAACCCTCCCAAAAGTCTGTATTCAAAACAACCCAAAACTACACAGTCTTGGCAGGTCTCGACGACAAAAGCCTGAGCTAATTAATACAGCGCAGCTTTTAATAAATAAAGTGGAAGTGATTTTGTGGTGATAATAAAGGCAGTGTCGACGACATCCCTGATTAATGGTTACCCGGAACACTTTGAGCGCTTAAACGCTTAGCAAATATTCAAATCAGGCTACATTAATTAATAACATTACCTATCAGAAAAACTGGCATATCTAGAATTTTTCCATTGAAAATTTTTTTTTAACTGAGTATTTTTTTTTAATAAGTAAACTCATATGCTCAAAGAGCGAACATAAAAATTAAATATTCAAGGAATATCTGTCAATGGTTTTTAAATTATTAAACCTATACACACAATAATCTACCACATAGGTTTTCAATCTATACTTCTATAATAACATATAAACTCAAAAACTACCTATAGAAAGCTACATTATTAGCGAGTAAGGCTCTGTTCACACGAACCACAACCACACCACATCGCAGCGACAAAAAGTGGTCAAACAGTGGTTACGTGTGAATAGTATCGATGCAGCATTTTGCAGTTAAGTTGTGGCAACTACAAAATGTAGATGTGGTTGCGTTGTCGCTAGTAGTTGCGATGTGGTTACGTTGTGGCTAGTGTTTGCAGGCAGACAGATCGTACTTCCTCAATAAATAAATCTGTATCAAAAGTCTCACTGTCGGACATTTTTGGCTAGCACAACCGCACCACACCTCATTACAATACAGAATGACTGAGAGAGAGGGAGGGCGCAGGTGGTTGGTACGGGCAGTGTGGTTGCGACGACGCAACGTTGTGTTTGCGAAGTGGCCGTCCGCTAGTGCGCAGTGTTGCAGGTGGTTGCGTTGTGGTTGCGATTTTTCTACCGACCACACGGTTTAATTTGACGGCAAAATATGGTCCGTGTGAATGCAAAAGTGGTTGTGGTTTGTGGTGTGGTTGTGGTTCGTGTGAACAGAGCCTAACATATTATATTTTATAAAGTTACGCGGACGAAATCGCGTGTAACAGCTAGTAATACGAGTAAATAAAAACTCATCTAATGAGAAATCTAAGAGAAAACTTACTAGATTCAGCATCTGGTAAATAGATCTATTAATCCGCTTTCGAAGCCATATTGATATATTAATACCCAAGCATGACACATAGATTTTTAATAACCCATCATGACACACGACACATTTGACGAGACGTTTGGTCTAGTGGCTAGTAACCCTAGCTGTTAATCAAACGGTCGCCGGTTCGAATTCCGCTATAAAATTTTAATATAATTTAATATTTTTATTTTTGTATTTATTATGCATGTATTTACAAAAGAAAAGTAATCTATGTAGTATATCAAATGTCTGGTATGCATAATACAAGCATTTGTTGCTTACTGTGGAACTAAATGGTGCTGGGTGGAATGTGAGAAGATATTTCGCTGCTTAAAAACTAAAGGGCCACAAATCAAAATTACACTTTTTACAGGGGAGCGAATCGAAAAAAATTAAATTATTTTTTGTCTATTTTTTTTTCTTATTAGATATATGTATATCAAATATATGCATATTATACATCGTTAGAAGGGTATTTTTAAGTAGCATTAAATGTTTTAATTACTTTTATAATAAACTGAAAAACTAGAGGAGATATAAGCATATAAGTTACTTTTGAATATAAAAAAAATATATCAAAATATCGAATAAAACACCATAAGTCTTTTCGCCACATACAATATTATGAAGGATTGTGATTGTATTTTTGCAATAAAAACATTTTTGGATATTTTGTTTTATGGCCCTTTAGTTTTTAAGCAGCGATTTATTGATTAATTTATTTATCATTTACAGTGTAATCAACGCCTATTCTGAACGATCATATTCTTTGTTCTAGCGTGTTGTGAACGCTTTTATGAAATATTATTTTGTAAATTGACATGCGATGGTGCTATTAGTGTGAGAGACGTTGAGGCTGAGTTTAATGCAAGATAAAATGGAACGAGCAAAGTGTACTAAACTCACTTAGCCAACATCATAAAGGATGTTAACTGCATATTATGCTCATGTTGGTGAATTTAAATTATTATGTACTGGGTGCTATTATTATATATGTATAGAAATCATCCCTGTTTATCCCTCTTTCAATGTGTGAAAACCGAATTAAAATCGGTCTATCCATTCTCGAAATTTTGAAGCATACACAAACCAATATAACATTTATCATCAATACTACTAATAATAAATGTGTAAGGGTTGGTCATGGAGTAAGTTACTTTGTTTTCAGAGATATCGTGTTTATAGGCTCTATACATGATACTGAAACTAAATTGACGATTTTTAGATTTTTTTCTGTACGTACTTATGTATGTATGTATCTTCCTCCATAACTCTTAAACGAATTAACCGATTTTCATGAAAATTGGTAGATACACATTTAGACATACAGGACACAGGATAGGCTACTTTTTTCTTTTTCAACGCGGACGAAGTCGCTGGCGCCAGCTAGTATATATATAAAAAAGAAGATTATAATTTATAATTATACACTAAAATCTGTAAGGATGAAAAGGCCAACAGATTTTGTCAAATATGGATTTAAAAAAAGTATTTTTCCAATTACTCATTAAATTAAACGAATAAAACTTAACCAATGTAATCTTAATTGATTCACACATAAAGATTATTTTGCTAATTGATATAAATTGTTTTCAAAGTGTCAACGCATATCTACAAGTGCTATTGTAACATAGAAATGGCGCAATGCCGTTATTTAATTATATTATTGATAAACGATAAAATGGCAAATGAAAGCCAGTCGCAGTGAACCAAATAAATAATAAAAGAAGCAATATCAGAGTGTTTGCTCCAATTAAAAGCAAGCCGGATCAAACTCGTATAATACTCGTAATTGTGACAACAACGGTCGCCGCGTATCATTGCTTATAGAAATAACTGATAATAAGTTTCAATATATACTAATATAATGAAGCTGAATACTGTATATTTGTTGTCATCAGTTATTGTTTAGTGTTATTGTTGAAGGTAAAAATAACGCAAAAAGAATAAAAGGAGAAAAACGTAACAGACAAGCGTTGATAGAGATTGACACATTAGCATACATTGCGTGAAAGAATAATGCATTTATAATATACTAGCTAGCGCCCGCGACTTCGTCCGCGTTGAAAAAGAAAAAAGTAGCCTATCCTGTGTCATGTACGTCTAAATGTTTATCTACCAAGTTTCATGAAAATCAGTTAATTCGTTTAAGAGTTATACATACATACAATACCTACACTTACAGATTTATTACTAGTACTGATGATACTAGCTGGTGCCCGCGACTTCGTCCGAGTTGAAAAATAAAAATATATAAGCAATATAAGTCTTGACCTCTTATTGGTGTAATACTTTTATTTTAGGCCAGGCATTAATTTTTTATTTTATTTTAGATGAACCCTTGGGAACAGTACATTTTTTTCTTTATAAAAGGTATCTTATTGTCCTTTTCTGTATTCCTGAAAACGAGTATGCAAAATTTCATGATTATCGGTTGAGGAATTAAGGCGTGATAGGTAACAGACAGCCACAGACACAGTTACTTTCACATTTATAACATTAGTATGGACTAATATGGTAGTTTAATAGAATTAGCGCCTCTTTCACCAACTACAAGTAAAGTGTAAGTAAGTATAGTTACTTTTAGAAATCATTTTCTGTTTTATTGAATTATGCACTCGGTTTAGTGCATCATTCGATAGGCGATTTTTTTTAAATTATTTTCTATTTAATGTTTGGGACGTTTACCGTACAAACAAAGGTATATCAGCTAAATTATTCCCAGTGACAGGTGACTAAGTGACAGTTTAGCCTACTTGACGTTGGTGAAAGAGGCGCTTAGTCCTCAAAGACAATGCTTACGCTCCCTCTCTATGTCTGCATCATTTCCCAGATGACCAAGATATTTAAGTTGACGTTTAAACTAAAATTAGTGTATATAAAGTATCGATATTTAAACCAAAAAACTTTCTAAAATGGCTAAAATCCTATGAGATTTATCTTCTAGATTCGGCTTAGGTTTATTGCGATCCTGATAAATGAAGAATTACGAGCGAGGCTACGACATCTCTAGACCCATTTCTACTGCGTTACGTCCTGAGTAAATTTCTGTCTGAAATTCAAGAAATCAAATTCACTATACAGGATTTGTTCAAGTGACTAAACATAATATCCAATTTATTTATTTTTATCTCTAGTGACAGCTTTGTAAACTTATAAAAGTCACACTTGATCATTATTTGTTGAAGATACAACTCTTGGTCCGTTCATCGATGTTTTAGCATTTATTATAAAACAAAGTCGTCCACCGCGTTCGCGATAAACTCAAAAACTACTGCACCGATTTTCATGCTCTTTTCACCGATGGATAGAGTGGTTCTCGAGGAAGGTTTTTAGTATATAATTTACAAAGTTACGGGGGCGAAGTCGCGTACAACAGCTGGTTTATTATATAACATCTATATCTTCTATATCTATATTACTTATTCTAACATGTGATTATAAAGAAGTCGCTTTATAATCAGCCAGCCAATTTGATGCAGGTTTCACTAATGGAAAGAGCGATAAACGAGGAAAGTTTATGTATATTTATTATTAGCAGAAAAAAACCTCATTGCGAGGCTTTGAACTTGTCGGTGATTTAAAATACAACAACTATCTAATTTATTTATTTTTACAAATATTTTATTTATGTGTGATCTTCTGACAATAAATTATTATTTAACGACAAGCCACTTGTAAAATCATATTGTAGACATTAAATTTTGTAAGTAATTATAAAGCATGTTGTAAGTACCTAGTGAAGTTAAATTTCAATATTGAACTTAACAGAACTCTAGCTTTAACAAGACTATGAGCGTGTAAAGGAAACCGCAAAGCCTTTAGAATCTCAGCGGTGGTTTTGGCCCTAATTAGTTCCGGTCAAGACAAGGCTGAATACTAAGATGCCTTTCATATTATTATGGACATATTCTGTGAATATTATCAAAATTTTTAAGCATTTTATTTTCTTTTACAAAGATTTTTCACATTAAAATAAAAATATTAAAAAAAAATCCTTAGAGCAATTCATTGCCTTAAAGATTATGGCAATTTATGTTGAGTATTAAAGTCGGTATTTACAGACCATTTAATGGTGTTTCATGGTGTAAGTAATTAATTAATTGTGTAATTAAGCAAATTAATATCAAGGTATTTTATAATCATTAAACATAAAATTTAAAACTTAGGTATAGGTAATTAAAAAAGCTCAGTACTTTGTATTTACTTAGGTAATTCTTAGATAATTTGTTAGATAACTACTGTTACGTAACGTTTCAAGGGCCAACGTTTCCGGCTAAATCAATCTTTTGTGTGTGTGTGTGTGTGTGTGTGTGTGTGTGTGTGAGAGAGAGAGAGAGCGTGTGTGTGTGTGTGTGTGTGTGTGTGTGTGTGTGTGTGTGTGTGTTGTGGGTGTGTGTGGGTGGGTGGGTGTGTGTGTGGGTGTGGGTGTGGGTGTGTGTGTGGGTGTGGGTGTGTGTGTGTGTGGGTGGGTGGGTTTATGTGTGGGTGTGTGTTCACAAGCACAACACATATTACATGATTAAATGCAATAAAAGGTTTTACAAAGCTTATACTATACCTACTTACTTTAAACATGTATGGGTCTTATATTTTTACGGGTATCCCCATTACCTGTGTATGCACGCAATACGACATATTATTATGACATTCATTTTTTCTGCACAACTCTCGACCCAGATTATCCCTGTTCAAAAGCCAGCTGTAATTTCAGATATGCAAAATAATTCTCGCGTAACTTTAAGTTAAGGCTTCGGCACATATCCGGCTGAGCTAGTAGTTGTAATTACCGAACTTAGATCTGTTTCATCTCCGATGTAGTTCAGTTACACAACAGCTAAGTACAAGCCGAAGCATCGCCGCGTTCCGCTCGTCGAATATGTGTCGAAGTCTTAATATGTACTACATGATGTTTTAATAATTGTTAGCGTGCAACATCATTTGTGTAAACATATAAATGCTACATTTTTAATTTCATCCAAGCTTAAATTTTAAAACATGCAACGTGAAATACTTTTACGAATTATACAGAAGTGTTGTTTTTATATTTTTCTCTTCAGTATTTCAGTCACTGCTGTCATTCTGGCGAGTGTTTAAACATAACTATGTTAGATGATAAGCATGGACAAACAAACATTTAAAACCGAAAACAATTTTAAAAAATATTTTGGATTCTTACTTATTACTTATTTAAACATATATTATGTATAACATAGTACTATGTTGTCCATACTTATCTCAGACCCCTTTCAAATATTATCCACTAACAACTTTTTGATTGAATTGAATATGTATAAATTAAAGTAAATAATGCAATTTGTTTTTATAACTTATATAATCTGTACACTATCACGTTGGCTATCCTTAATATAAAAATAAATAAAAATGGAAAAAATCTTACTATTTAACTTCTTAGTCTGAAACCGCAGTCTATAATATAATTAGGTATAGCCAACTTCAAGAAAGGGTCAAATATTTAATCAAGCTCGGAAGCTCGGATTAAATTTACTCAGCGCCTGAAATCCAGACTTCTGACCGGTCCTATTGGCACCCGCGATTTCATCCGCGTTGAAAAAGAAAAAAGTAGCCTATCCTGTGTCCCGTACGTCTAAATGTTTATCTACCAAGTTTCATGAAAATCAGTTAATTCGTTTAAGACTTATGGGGGAACATACATACACTTACAGATTTATCATAAGTACTAGCTGTCGCCCGCGATTTCATCCGCGTTGAAAAAGAAAAAAGTAGCCTATCCTGTGTCCCGTACGTCTAAATGTTTATCAACCAAGTTTCATGAAAATCAGTTGATTCGTTTAAGAGTTATGGAGGAACATACATACTTACATACATACAGAAAAAAATTGTAAAAATGGTCAATTTAGTTTCAATATCATGTATAGAGCCTATAAACACGATATCTCTGAAAACAAAGTAACTAACTCCATGACCAACCCTTACAGATTTATTATTATTTTGAATGAATTAATAAAAACTTGATTATTTTGCATCAAGTTCTCTATTTCTAAAACCTAAACTTCCTCTTTAAGTGCCGCTACGTCAGGAATTTATAGCAAAGAAGCTTATTATATTATACTTCCATAAATTTACCCAGAGACGTATCTATTCTACAAAATTAAAAATAGTAAAATACACAAAACATCTAAATGATAGTTTACATAAATTATCACATATTTTATTCATCTCATTATTTGCATAATTCTTCTGTGTAATGCAGTTAACAACATAAATATGTTAATATTATTTCCTTAAATTACCAATGCACGTAAGTTGATGTAATGGTTAGGATATTTCAATAATTGATCAATTTTATTAACACTTATTCCTTTGTTTCAGGTATATATTTCTCGCGATCTACACAGCCGAGATGATAATTAAGTGCATAGCGAAAGGCTTTATATTGAATAAGTATACGTACCTTCGAAATCCTTGGAACTGGCTGGACTTCGTTGTCATCACATCGGGGTACGCTACGATCGGCATGGAGGTTGGGAATTTGGCTGGATTGAGGACATTTAGGGTGTTGAGAGCTTTGAAAACCGTTTCTATTATGCCTGGTAAGTTTCTTTATTCATGCCAACTTTTTAAAATTCTAAATTCAATTTAATTTTTTTTAAATTTAATATCCGACTTCACCCATCTACGGCCGCGCCAGAAAATCATATTGGGTTTTAGGAACGAGTCCGGCATAACCCCGCAGCGTCTCTTACACTAGCAGGTATCCATCAGGGTTTTTTAACGTTAAAATAATAGTGAGGTGACGTGGCGAAGGATATAAGCTAATTTTCAACTCATTGCGTGGGAAAAGCAAAAGGAGAAACTAGTAAATAATGATAGGGGAGCCCAAGAGGGGATTTTTGGATTTACTCGAGCGCGTCAGATATTGCCAATGTATATTCCCCACGTGTCTCCGATAACGGATATGTATTAATCTGCCAGTTTGGTTGGTGGGGTTGGTGAGGGGCAGCTTTTTGAAAATGCAAAAAAGATTTTTGTCGAATGCCATTTTGTAATACTCGAGCGCGTCAGATTTCATACAGACGGTTCAGCCTGAATTCCTGATCGTGCTGATTCTTAATCAGACCATTATATGGAGGATTTTTTAAAATACAGCGCCTACAAAATTTTGAACGCCTGTAGACGCTCACCCCATCGCTGAAATGAAAAACTTCATATAACCTTTTTTTCCTCTTACCGTCCAATCTTCAAAGTCCAATAGGTCCCCACGACGCTCGAGCGACTCCACATTTAGCATCGTGGGCTCCCCTACCATAAATAATAATCAAAATTTTAACAAAAAAAAAGCCGACTTTAAACCGTTTTCTCATGGATGACATTGTCAGAACTGGACCAAATTGAAATGGGACCACACAGGAATCACCAGCTCTCAAACAAAAAAAGAATCATTAAAATATTTTCACCCAGTCGAAAGTTCTGAGGTAACAAACATATGAAAATACAGTCGAATTGAGAACCTCCTCCTTTTTTGAAGTCTAAATCTAGCAAGCCTCATTATTATATTGTCAATTTGTTTAGTAAGTAGCAATTTTCCAATAGTCCTCAAGGTCGAAGTAAGTGCCTACCATATTCATGGTCGTTAGAATCAGTGCTGGCCATTATCTCAATCTGATATCGCTGAAACGCCGCGGCCGCCTCATAAAAAATACTCGTATCGCATCGTTAAGGCACCTCCCGGTTTCACGCGAACGTTCAGAATTTCCGAAACACATCTGTTCGTGACGTCTCATTATTCAAATGCGAACTTTACGCCGATGGAATTAGAATGTCATTTTGTAAATTACCGGCCGCCTTTATTACTGCCCTCCATTCAAGAGTGGGAGGGAAGCAGGTAATTAATGTGATTAAACATAAATGAAGCGAAAATCTTATTGACATTCAAATATTGCCTTCAATTTTATGCTATAGTCTTTTATGTGTAATTAAATCAGCTTTTAGAAACATTTTGTGAATAGTAAACATGTATTAAAATAAGATGTCTTCTATTTGGTAATATTATAAATGTGAAAGTAAGTGTATTTTGTTACGCTTTCACGCCATAACTACTCAGCTGATCGTCATGAAATTTTTGATACACGTCAGGGATACAGAAAAGACATAGTGTATATTTCATCCAGAAAAAAATACTTTTCCCTAAGGGATCATTTACAAATAAAAACAACATGATTGTTGTTTTTATTTGTAGATGCTCATATATTTTTTTAAAGATAAAATAAATATTTTAACGCATTAAAATAAGGACGCGGACGAAGTATCCGTCAAATATACCGTGATATGGCGGTGTTTCATGAAGTTGCAAAGTGATCAAAATAGTGCTTAGCAAATTACATTTCATCAAAAACTAATCACAATCTCAAAACAGTAATCTGACAATATATGAATCATATGCTTACAATGGGGAGCTAAATCGTCGAACGATATCTTTTTCTTTTTAACTTAATTTGCTGTCCAAATGATTTAACGAAATATTTTTAAAAAAGTAGTTCTGTATTTTTATTTTTCACCTCGCCTGTACATTCAAAAACAAAGTACAACAGTAGGCGAAATGTGTTCTAGATATTTTCGGTACTAGTCAATTATAGTAGATTTGAGTGCTCGACTCATTATGTAGGCAAAAATCAAATGTAGTCAGATTGTGTTCTAGACAGTCCAAAACCAACCCCTTCGAACGATCTGACATCAAGAATTGCCGGATTAAACGAGTGGCCGCAGACATAGAGAAAAATTAAATATTAAAAACTAAAGGGCCACAAATCAAAATTACACTTTTTACAGGAGAGCTAATCGAAAAAAATAAATTATTTTTTGTCTATTTTTTTCTGATTTGATAAATATCAAATATATGTATTATACATAGTTAGAAGCGTATTTTTAAGTAGCATTAAATGTTTTAAATACTTACTTTTATAATAAACTGAATACTAGAAGAGATATAAGCATATAAGTTACTTTTGAATATATAAAAAATGATCAAAATATACTAAATATGGAATACAACCAATAAGTCTTTTTGCAACAATATGAAGGACTGTGATTGTATTTTTGCAATAAAACATTTTTGGATTTTTTTGTTTTATGGCCCTTTAGTTTTTAGGCAGCGATATTATCATTGGAGAATTTTTAAATCAATCACAAATTTTCATGATACACTCAAAAGTTTCACAGTAATGAAACAGAAATCTAGATAACTACTGGTATCTTTAAATTGGTGCAGACTCATAGCAATAAGAGGCGACGGGAGGTCCCTCGTTAGAGATATTATCGTTACCTCTCTCACATTTGCTGACTCACTAATGTCACTTTGGAATCTAATATTTCAGAGATGTGTTCTCAAAGTTCTCCAGTTCTGCTATAAAGTAATAAGTCACGATGATATTTCATAAATGTTGAAACGCGAAGTTGTAAGCATCAATTTTTTTTTTATTAAAAATAAGCCTAATTTTAGTTGTAAGTAGTAGAATATTTAAAATTTTCATCGCTATGGAAAAAAAAAGTTGAAAAAAAATCGCTGAAAAAAGTTTAAATATTTATAATATTTAATTTTTTAATAATATTAATTTAATTATTAAAGCTTAATTTTGCAAATTGAATATCTAATAGATATTGGTTGCAATGACAGTACAAAAAGTAGACATTTTTTTTAATAATATTTTTCAAAAAATAATAACAATAAAAGGATTAATCAACTAGCTGTAGCACGCGACTACGCCTGCGTAACTTTATAAAATAAAATAGCCTATGTAACTCGCTGATAACGTAGCTTTCTATAAAGGAAAGAATTTTCAAAATCGGTCCAGTAGTTTTCGTCGAGTTTATTCATTACAAACATACAAATCTTCTTATAATATTAGTAAGTATAGATAACAAGATCAATCATTTAATTTTTATTACTCAACATTAATTCTTTTCCTTATCTACATAAAAGTATATAAATAGCTTTTTAAAGAACGATAAATCGAGAAACAACTGCGCAGTGAATAAGGTAAAATTTGGACCCTTTTCAAAATTAAATGGTATTTATGATTTTATTTGGCAAAAACATATTTCGTGGGTCCATGAGAAATGCTTAAAGGAAATCGGATCTATCCAACCCACTGAGTTTTTCCGGTTACAGCGGTTTTCCGGGAATAGAATACCTGAGATAAATGTTAAAAAAAAATATCTCCGCGTCCCTTGGAAGATTATGATTTTTGTTTGACGTAGCATTTTCCTTTGATTTTATTTAATTTGTTCCATATTAAGTATTTTTTTACTAAAACTACTGCTAAGAGTAGACATTTTTTTAAGTAGGATAGCCTGACGTCCCACTTGATGGTAGGTGGCTACTATCACCTATAAATACAAGAAACAGGGAGATGCTAGGTTCCTGCCGTTCCCGATAGTATAAAGCAAAAGAAATGAGACACTTTAAAAAAAAAGAAATACTCTTTTTACTGCTGAAGACTACAGTGAAATAACAATTGTAATTGTTCTTTATTTTTGTTTATTTCTTTATCTTCCTTCTGAATTTCTATTATCCAAACTTACACCTAATGGATCAAATACACGCCCAGTCCATCGCGTCAAATTAACTGGCGTGAAGCCAAAATTTGATCGTGAATGGTAAAAACTGATGGCTTGATGTCAAAAACTGTATGTAAAATTCGCGCCGTTGCCTCACGTCATTTTGTCGTCACGCCAAACGCTTGATCGTATATTTCGTCCTAATAGTAGGTTTGTTTTTTGCCCTCAGGTTTAAAGACCATCATCAACGCTTTACTGCATTCGTTCAAACAATTGGCCGAGGTAATGACTCTGACCATCTTCTGTTTAATGGTTTTTGCTCTTTTCGCGCTTCAAGTATACATGGGAGAGCTAAGGAACAAATGTGTGAAAAATTTCGTTTTACCACCTGGCGAAAACTTCACCGATGAAATTTGGTTGCAGTAAGTAAATAGAATACGTAATAATATATTAAATTCGTAACTCATGAATTCATGAATAAGGCTTTTAAATGAATAAAATGTTTTCTTTATCATTTTTCCACAAATTTTTTATCCTATGTATTATTTTGACGTCTACTTAGATCAGGAGAGATAATATCCCAGACAGCCACTTGAGATTGGTGGTCTCTACAAAGGAAATTAGTCACTTTATTCATTGATTTTATTGATGATATTTATTTTTAATTCATTCTATGGCGCTGAAACGCGGTCTCTAACTATGGGCCACATAAGAAAACCTTATGTCGCTAACAATCTAAGGAGAGGGCTATGCTCGGAATTAGACTGTTACATCGAATCAGGAATGAGGAGATCCGTAGTTGAACAAAAGTTACCGCATAACCCGGTGGATTAGTAAGTTGAAGTGGCAGTGGATAGGACACAATAGTACGAAGAGCCGAAGACCGCTGGACCTGAGGGTCCTCGCGTGGAGGCCAAGGCAAGCGCAGTATAGGACGTCCAACCACGAGGTTCGACAGACTACCTGATAAGGGCCGCGGTTCGATGGTAGATCCAGGCTGCTTCTGACCTGTCCTTTTGGCAAGTTATGGAGGTGGCCTATATCCAGCAGTGACGTTCTACGGCTGAAGAATGTTATTATTAGTGTTTAATATTTAAGTAATCTTTATTGGTATACACAGGTGGATCAGAGATACATCTAACTGGATCGTAGACGAAGAGGAAACGCCAATAATTTGTGGCAATTTAACTGGGGCCCGACACTGCCCATCGACGCACACTTGCTTGTGCGTGGGCCCCAATCCTAACCATGGATACACGAACTTCGACAACTTCCTCTGGTCCATGCTCACCACATTTCAACTGATCACGCTTGACTATTGGGAGAACGTGTATAATATGGTGAGTTAGTTATTTTTTTTTATTAAAACACTAGTATATGCCCGCGATCTCGTCCGCGTCCGATCGCTACCAAACTTCACAGGAACTCTTGCTGCAAGAATTTCACAGAATCTGAAGAATGTCTGAAAGTTTCATCAAAATCTATAGGAGACAGACATACATACATACACAGATCGCCTTTTATAATATAAGAATAAGATATAAAACAGTTCTTTTCCTTGTACATATTATAATATCATAAAACAGTCTCTCGCCGCGTCAGGGTCTGTATTGACTTTGTGTACTTTACGTAATATTACATTTGTAACAATAAAATTTGTAATCCTTAAAAGATGATGTTAACTCAAAGACTTTCCATATTATTTTTCGTTTGGTCTCAAATCGTTTCTCTTATTGCCTCTCAGAGAAAAGCTCAATGAAACGAAGAGCTTACAGTAAAACCCTTGATAACTGAAACAATTATCCCAGTGGGAGTCTGAACGACTTCACGCTAACCCTGCTTCGTGTTTGTCATATACCTACTTATTGTGTAGGTCGATATAAATATATCGTATCCCTCGATTATTTTTACAAAATTATACAAAATTGAAGACGTGAGTGGATGAAGGTGATATGTCGCATTTTTGGGTTTTTTCGTTTTTTTTTGTTGATGAAGGTAATATGTTCATATAAATGATTACAAAGCTTAACACATATTTTGGAAAATAGAAAATTCAAAAAGGTCTTATGTACGGTTAATTTTAAAAAGCAAAAAGTGCAGAAAAGTTTACTTTTGTTAATAGAAGAAGGAGCTACTTTTTATTTTAAAAAATAATACAATTGTTTAATTGCTATCATACCATTAATATTTTAGGTTGTTTACGCAACTTTACATCATAATTTAGTATAAAAATCTCTTTCGTGGCGACTTATTACAAAAATTAAAAGTAAAACTTTAAACTCAATTTACGCAAAATTGGAATTAGGTCTTATCACCTTCATCCACTCACGTCTTCAATTGTTTATAACAACTTCACTCAAATTAACTTAACTGATAACCCAAATCTTTCCAAAGTTCGAGTGAATAGGCATTTTCTGGGTGATCTCGCTCCATCATAGGCCTCATCTTCGCTACACGGCTGGATGCTGGCCAAGAGCAAACCAATCTCTAATAAAAAAAAACTTATTTTAGACAAACTGACAGTCGATTTGATGGTAGGTGGCTACCGTCGCCTATAACACAAGTAATGCCAAAGCGAAGCCCATAAAACAAGCTATAATCACAGGTGCTACAAGTTCGCTGCCGACTGTACTGAGATTATCGATAAGTAAAGGTTCGGGAAGGAATAGTCTAATCAAATCTTTTGTAGAGGTGATTACGGTCTGACCAAATGACTGCGAAATACAGCATGCTGTGCCATTACTCGAGTTCATAATTTTTGTTTTGTCAAAACTTTTGTCATAATTTTTGTCAGCGCATTTAGTTATTATATATCGAAAAGAAGAAAAATTTACCTCAATAATGTACGTCAGTACATTACACTATACTACACTTACCTTAATGGGTAGCCGCTACTGTTTCCCTCTCGAATTATATCCTGTACATTTGGTACATTTTATGCATATAAAATTAAAAGGAATATTTTTATGGGCGAATGTTTTTTCTGATACAAAATGGGGTGAGTTATTAAAGGCAAAAGTGGTTTTATATATCTCGAAATATCACAAGCTCGGGTCTTCCTTTTAGGAGTCAAGATGGGAGGCGGTAGTAAAACGGGTTTTACCTCAAACCTTTACATTATGAATGAGGCTGCGCTGAAAGTTCATTTAGAGGGTTGACGTGGCCGACGACCGACCCTTCGCGAACAAAATGTACTAAACCGTAAAATCATTAAGCCCATTTCCAAATATTTCCCTTATTATCACACCCACTTTAACCTAATAAAGGGTTGTATTCTATCATTTTATAACCAGTGTGTACTACCAGTATACGTAAAATATCCTTTATATATAAATACTAAATGCTGCCCGCGACTTCGCCCGCGTAACTTTGTATATTAAATACTAAAACCTTCCTCGAGAACCGCTCTATCCATTGGTGAAAACAGCATGAAAATCGGTGCAGGATAGGATTGTTATTCAATCACGCAAAAACCGCTAAACGGATTCGGATAACGGATAGTGTATTATTTTGATTAACATATACGATAATTTTTATCCTGGAAAAAATGTTAAGTAATTTTTATAAAAGCTGTTGTATCGTTGTTTGTTACTCAATCATTGAAAAACGGCTAGACGGATTTGGATGAAACTTGGCACACACATAGTTTATTACCTGGATTAAGATATAGAGTACTTTTTATCATGAAAAATATGATAGTTTTTTTAGGATTTTCAAAAAACTAACTACAGCGCGTACGAAGGCGCGGGCACAGCTAGTAATATTATAAAAGCTGTTGTATCGATGTTTTTTACTCAATCATGGAAAAACGGCTTGACGGATTTGGATGAAACTTGGCACACAGATAGCTTATTACCTGGATTAAGATATAGAGTACTTTTATCATGAAAAAATTATAGGTTTTTGTAGGATTTTCAAAAAACTAACTACAGCGCGTACGAAGGCGCGGGCACGGCTAGTAATATTATAAAAGCAACAGTTTGTATCGATGTTTGTTACTCAATCATGGAAAAACGGCTTGACGGATTTGGATGAAACTTGGCACACAGATAGCTTATTACCTGGATTAAGATATAGAGTACTTTTTTATCATGAAAAAATGATAGGTTCCTGTGGGATTTGCAAAAAACTAACTACAGCGCGTAATAATTTGAATTGAATACAGTGTAAAATGAATGACGAGAATTGAGCAAAGGTATTGAACCGGGTCGTTTTGTTTAACAGCGGTTGCATGAAGCTAATGTTGGGGTTCGGCTCACATTAATTCTCTCGAAGTGTGTATTTAGCGTTTACATTTTGTATTCGTGTTACAATTGAGCGTTTTGTGTTTTATTGTGCGTTATGATGGCGAAACGATTCAATTGTTTAAAGCGTAAAAGCCCTAATACAGGTTGATGTATAGGATTTGTGCGCCATCTGTGAGAGAAAATTACCTCATATACTTTGAGTAGGCCAATTTTAGTCCAGAAAAATTTACTAGAAAATCAAAAATTAAGATCCTTAGGGGAATTTCTGATATAAGTTATGTAATATCGCTGTGATTTTTTAAAAAATTTCCTATCATCTCTATATCATCTAACCTCTCTATCTTAAATTATTTCATTCATATTTAATTTAGCGATTCATAAATAGATCATTTCAATTTCTTTATGAACTCAAAGCTCATCAGCTGTTTAGCGACATCTATTGTCGTTTTTTTTCACATATCACTACATAGTATAAAACAAAGCTACGGAATTTGATGCGGTTTTTTTTATAGATAGAGTGATTCAAGAGGAAGGTTTTAGTTTATATTTTCAACGCTGGCGAAGTCGCGGGCACCAGCTAGTTTTAAATAATTTGAAATTTCAAACAGTTCATTTATGTAGTGGATATTTTTAATTACCAAAATGTGTTAATCATAAAATAGTTCTTAACAATAAGCGCCTCTTTCACCAACTACAAGTAAAGTGTCGATTAGTTACTTTTAGAATCATTAGATAGGCGATTTTTTTTAATTATTTTCTATTTAATGTTTGGGACGTTTATCGTACAAACAAAGGTAAATAAATAAAATAAATAAAATAAATAAAAATAAAAAATAAAAATAAAAAAATAAAAATAAAAACAAACAAAGGTATATCAGCTAAATTATTCCCAGCTAAATTATTATATTGACGGTTTAGCCTACTTGACGTTGGTAAAAGAGGCGCTATTATCATTATTATCTGCTACTGGCTATTTCTGTCTGCTAGAGAACCAGTATCACTTCGTCCATTGCTGAAATATTGTGATCGCCACGTAAACTAAACGTGGTAGGTATAGGTAGAGAACCTATACCTACCACGTTGAGAAACTGTAGTACTTTTTTGATAGAGGCATTCTTCACAAGCTAATGTGTGGCGTCCTAGGATGTGACTGCGCTTGTGCATCAACGGGCCACACTCGCACAGGATATGCATTGGTGTTTCTTCTGCCTCCTGTACTAGTGAGACCCATTACTAAGTGAATACGAAAGAGGCGCTAAGTGTAACAAAAACCGTATGAGATCAATATTTCATTGTTATTTCTCTGATTTTGTCAGGTGCTGTCGTCATGTGGGCCGATGTCTGTTTCATTCTTCACTGTGGTGGTTTTCTTTGGTTCGTTTTACCTCATAAACCTGATGCTGGCTGTCGTAGCTCTTAGCTATGAGGAGGAATCGCAAATTACGCAAGAGGTAAACAAAATTTAACAATTTTACTTCCACACAAGCAGAGACATTATATAGAAGAGTAGTGATATAAAAAAGACATAATTATGTCATCTTTTCTTTTTTTTTTCATTAAATTTTATAATTGTTTATGGCATTTTTAATTGTTTTTATTACTTAAAAATTTACATCTATACAAAAAAGTTTTATTAAAAGGTAAAAATATTTAATTGATTAGGTTTTTATAATATTTTGTTGATATTTTATTGATTAGGATAATCATGCTGTTTATTTTATAAAGAAAATCATAGACGTTAAGTTATGCTTAAGATTTGAGAGAACACTAACAAAACACTTCATTGGATTTTTAACTGGATTCATGGATTTTGAGAATACTAACAAAGAAAGCAATGACTAGTTTTATCTAGGCCCAAAAATGTAAAGACTAAACTTTAAATATGCATCAATCTCGATATTCTTTTGAGTTTTTGCAGAGAAACAAAAAAATATATTAACTTTTAAATTATTTTTTTTTAACAGGAAAGAAAGAAAGATTTGAATGAGCATCGCGACGACTCAACGTTTAGTTTCGATCCAACGTCATTGGCAGTTCGGACTTTGGCCAAGGATTCGAAGAAGCGTATCGACGCTCGCAAAGGGCTACTACTGGCCAGTTACTCAAGAAAAAGAACTAGAAGACGCAAGAGAGGCAAGAGCGCCATTCACCACGCTGCCGCGGTCGCGGCTGTTGCTGAGAGGTAGGTTCTTTGTTTCATAATCAATGGTACCTCGAACTTTGTACAACTAGCATTATGGATTTCTTCTCCAGGGGTGTGATTTTGCTGTGGTTATCGACTCGATGCGGTTATAGACTCGACAATTGTCTACTTTTGTATTCACTAAGCACATGTCAAAATGTCTACGACGTTTTTTCCGTAATAATACATGTGTCGTTCATTGTAAAAGTGAACTATCTCCTTGTAACTGAATTTTAGAATAACGAGCTTTTTGCGAATTATAGTGTAGGAAAAAAATATAAGCATTCATTCATTGTTTTCATCTATGGGATTTTAATGCAACTATTGGAGTTACTTCACTTTTATATTGAAAGATATGACTAAATGTGATACCATTAGGCAAGAAAAGATGGTTTTAAAAATAGGGAGTTACACCACTTTTACAATGAACGACACACATGTCGATGAAGTTATTGTCGCGTTATTGTGTGGTTTTTAGTTTGACAATGTATTATTTCCAATTTAAAGTCGACATTGGAGTCGATACGTTTTAAAAACCACAGATAGAGAATAGGTCCGCAGTATAGAGACGAAATCCCAGTAATCGTACCCCGGGACCTCTGAGTCGATCAATAAGTACCTTACGACCTATGGACCTCGTCATTGATCGATCAAAAGTGTTGGAATTCGATCATTTTTTCCTAGTAACTGATAGTTCCTCCCTAATAACTTTTTAAAGGTTCGTTGTCTATATTTGTAATAGTATATTACTATTATATGTTTCCTATCTTAACTGATTGGAAATCTGTGATAGCAGTATGATTGACAAAAACAATTGAAACTATTGTATGAGCTTTTGGTAAACTTGCGGACACGAACGATGAACGAACCTATGTACCTATAAATTGTTTGCCAAAGTATATATACCTACTTTTAGTTACTAAATTATGGAGATAATGCATCCATGGCCGTCGCACAGACATGTTTCTAAGCAGATGTTATTACAAATGTTATACAATGTACGACGTCTCGCGATGTCTATAATAACATCTATAATCAATACTAGTAATAAATCTGTAAGGGTTGGTCATGGAGTAAGTTACTTTTTTTTTCAGGGATATCGTGTTTATAGGCTCTATACATGATACTGAAACTAAATTGACCATTTTTAGATTTTTTTTCTGTATGTATGTATGTATGTATTCCATAACTCTTAAACGAATTAACTGATTTTCATGAAACTTGGTAGATAAACATTTAGATGTACGGGACACAGGATAGGCTACTTTTTTTCTTTTTTAACGCGGAGTCGCGGGCGTCAGCTAGTCTATAATAAACATCTGCTCAGAAACATGTCTGTCGCAATGTGTGGTCTTATACTGACTAAATTCAAGAGAATTAGCTTAAAAGAAACACACATTATATGTAATCCAATAGTATTACACTTATACAAAGTAAAAGGTAGTTGAGTACACAGTTTTATCGGTTTCATCGTGTATTACGTCGATGCGAAAGAGATCGATGCAGGGTAATAAAACTGCTGTTTTCGTGACATATTTCAATATATGCTCAATTGAATTTGTAGACAAGGGGCAACCATCCTTCCTATAAAGCGTATTACAAAAAAAAATTTTTATGCTGTAATGCTATAGACAACTTGGGAAAATTTTATTGTCACAAGTCCATACATGATAAACAATGGTAATAAAGTAATGAATGAATGTGTACTATACTAGTATTTATAAAATAATAAATGGTGCTCGCGATTTCGTCCGCGTTGAAAAAGAAAAAAGTAGCCTATCCTGTGTCCTGTATGTATGTATGTATGTACGTACGTACGTACGTACATACATACATACATACATACATACATACATACATACATACATACATACATACATACATACATACATACATACATACATACATACATACATACATACATACATACATACATACATACATACATACATACATACATACATACATACATACATACATACATACATACATACATACATACATACATACATACATACATACATACATACATACATACATACATACATACATACATACATACATACATACATACATACATACATACATACATACATACATACATACATACATACATACATACATACATACATACATACATACATACATACATACATACATACATACATACATACATACATACATACATACATACATACATACATACATACATACATACATACATACATACATACATACATACATACATACATACATACATACATACATACATACATACATACATACATACATACATACATACATACATACATACATACATACATACATACATACATACATACATACATACATACATACATACATACATACATACATACATACATACATACATACATACATACATACATACATACATACATACATACATACATACATACATACATACATACATACATACATACATACGTACATACAGAAAAAAATTCTAAAAATAGTTTATTTAGTTTCAGTATCATGTATTCATGTATAGAGCCTATAAACACGATATCTCTGAAAACAAAGTAACTTACTCCATGACCAACCCTTACAAATTTATTAGTAATGATATAGTCTATGTTACTCTATATGTGAAAGAATTTTTAAAATCGATCCAGTAGTTTTTCAGTTTATTCATTACAAATATATTTTTTTATTAGAGATGGGTTTGCTCTTGGCCAACATCCAGCTGTTAGCGAAGATGAGGCCTATGATGGAGCGAGCTCACCCAGAAGATACCTGTTCACTTGAACTTTGAAAATATTTGGGTCATATGATTTCGGAAATACAAATATTTTCGCTTTATAACGTTAGTATAGACAAGTCTTTCAGAAAATGGCATTGCATATGATTATTCATTTGACTTGTAAAACTGCTTTGAATTGATTACGCCCCATTATTACTATGTCCACTTACGGTCGACTTGAAGATTATAAGACATCTTCAAGTCAACGTCTTGTAATGAAGATGTCAATTACAAGACATCTTCATTGAGGCTCCTATAATGAAATTTAATGTCTGAAGCAATACGCTGCCGACTGTATAGGATAAATTAAAAAATAGGGGTGAGGTGGAACAGGTATGACATTCCTCACTCAAGCACTAAAAAACTACAGCACGTCTGGGTAAATCCATGTAACATGAGTGACCATTATTTAATTCTCTAAAAAAATGCGTGTTTCTAAAACCATTAAATTTGCTAATGATCTCATATGTAAGACATTTAATAAAAACGGATTTGATTTTTAATATTCTTATTTAATTTAAACGGAACAGAATTTTTATTGGGTACATACTAGCCTAAAAGCTAATGTCGCCAAAGGTAACGTGAGTTACCAACAATTTTTATTGAAACTAAAAAAAAAACTAAACCTAGAAAATTCAAAATAAAACGAGACCCACATTTTATGCTTTATAACAATTTTAGTTGATATAATTATAAATATGGTATGCTAGCTTTGTTAGTTTCAATAGGGAAGTGAAAATGTAACATGAGTTACCATGGAATTACCCATCTGTTTATTAATAACAAGATTAGTTCAAATAAAAATGTTATCATAATTTGACACAAGCGCTGGTAAAAATAAATCTACTTTCTTCATAGTGATTTTTCAAATAAAATCCATTGTGTTTGTTAGATAAACTTCGACGAAAGTTATGCAAAAAGTGGTGATATGCTCGCCGAGTAATATAGCGGACAATGGTTCGGGATAACGTCAGCTGCAGTGAGCTGAAGGAAATTATTGTGGAACCGGCGTCGCTTTGCTGGAGTGCAATATCACTCCAGCAAAATGAGGTTTCAGTATTGTAAGCTACGTTCAGAAACTAGAAAGAGATTAGTTAAACTGCAACGCGACGGAAATATATTTTTAACGCCCGACGCAAAAACGTGGTGTTATAAGTTTGACGTGTGTGTGTGTTTGTGGAATCGTAGCTCCTACATACCTAATACATTTATGAAAACTGTTACTGAAATAATTTAAACTTAAGAAATAAATCAAATTAACTTTGCTGTACAGAGGTTATGTAGACCGTAGGCTTTGAACTCTACCTAAGGGACGCAAGCCGAATTTTTTACCTAAGGGACTAGATTAAAAAATAAATATAACTTTTTTTAAAAAATACGACAAATAAGTCCCATCAATTTCATATTTATTTATTTATTTATTTTTATGTCAAGGTAGGCAGACAGGCTGACGGTCTACTTGATGGTAGGTGGCTACAATAAATCTGTAAGTGTAGGTATTGTATGTATGTATGTATGTTCCTCCATAACTCTTAAACGAATTAAGTGATTTTCATAAAACTTGGTAGACAAATATTTAGACGTACGGGACACAGGATAGGCTACTTTTTTCTTTTTCAACGCGGACGAAGTCGCAGGTACCAGCTAGTGATATAATAATAACACGAGTATTTTATTTAAAAAAAAATAAGTAAAATAATTATGTAATGTTAAAGTAAGACGAATTGTTACGCTTTTAACGATGAAATGAGAGTGTCTTTGGTTGCTTAATAAAGCAATAAGATTTCAAGGAAGAGAATTATCATTGAGAGAAAGTCGAGAACTCGCCGTAATGAAATCACACGGGACTTAGTTAAAGACAAACTGTGCGAATTAAAGGCTTTTTCATTTTATGCTCAACTTTAAAGAATAGTGTATTTCTTTGTGTACGTATTTTGACAAAAGAGATTGGTATTATTGGATTGGTGGATTTTCTGTAAAGGGTGGTTACTGCCTCCACACAGCTGTCCAATTTATGATTGCGAACCGCAGTGTGCCCTTTTTTTTCCAAATTAATCCATCATGGATACCCAACGGTGGGACTCATGCCCCGAGATAGTAGTGGGATAGAACTATCGACTAAAACTCTTGGCGTCCTCCGCGTCCGCTATTAGCGAAGTTGAAAGGTCGGACGAACACAACTTCCGCAACTTCGCCGATCACAGTGTGCCCTGCCATTCTACAAGTCTTAACTATGATTTAACCGTTAATTAAAATGGAGAATAGTTAATTTTCTTCCACGCAATATACAATAGTTGACCCTACCTGTATACTTCTGTGACCCAATTTTGAGCAAACGCCCGACACTTTCGAATTTGCATGATAATAATGTTTGCACGGGACAGTTACGTGGTCGAGTTTTAGTTGTTCTTGTCTGGTATACTGTACAGTCTAGGCAACGCTGTTTTACTAATAAAATTTCAAAATAATATAATAAAAATATAATAAATAAGTATAATATGGTCGAGCGGTTAAGCTCTAACACTGCAACTCAGGGATTGAAATGAACTTTTCAAAGTTAGCTCTAATCTAGGTGTGTAGGGGGAGCCCCTGTCCGTTGCAGGGATATCCCAGTCTAAGGGCCTCTTTCACCAACTACAAGTAAAGTGTTGATTAGTTACTTTTAGGAATAATTTTATGTTTTATTAAATTATGCACTCGGTTTAGTGCATCCTTCGATAGGCGATTTTTTTTTTATTATTTTCTTTTTAATGTTTGGGACTTTTACCGTACAAACAAAGGACTTTAAATGACGGTTAGCCTACTTGACAGATGGTAAAAGAGGCCCTAATAGTGCTTAGACTTAATTTGGTGGCCATACAATGGGCATGTTGACTGTATTCTTACAATAATATAATTTTGCCCCGAAACGAACACCAGTTAAATCGCCCCTTGTTCGCTGATTAAGGCAGTGGCTATGACTATGTGTGATATTACTATTATAAAAGCTTATATATCTCACACAGATCGATTTTAAGCTTTTAGGCACGGAATGTTTCTATACATATTTTGAAAAAAGAAAATGCAAGCACATTTTTAGCTCTAATGCGAACTTAATAGTCCACTTTATAGTGGTACATCCATTAAAAGCTGTGAAATTGTTCTCTTTCACATTGCGCCTAAGTGGTGGATAGTTGTCTATTATTTCAAAGTCCTAATGTGAAATGATACACCAAAATTCGAACAAAACTATTCTTAAACTCTAGTTTATAATAATCATAATTCTATTAATACTATATTTCGATTTAAGTGACTGTTCTAATATTTAAAGAGTATTTTAAGAAAGGTTTAAAAAAATAAGAGTATTTCTTCGTGTTATATTCTAAACGTTAGCATACTTACAGCTATTGTTGTTGTATATATTGACCTGACAAATGATAAAAAATTAAATTATCTAAAAAAATCTAAAAAAAAAAAGGAGCTCCATAAAATGAATATTATATACACTTTGCCAAACAGCAAAAAAATCGTTGTGAAATACAAGAAAATATGAAAACTCTACGAACTTTCTTTACAACGTAATAGATAGCGCATATAAAAGCGAAAGAAGAATGCATCGCTACTAAGTATGAAATAATATTACTTTTTCAGTTAAGTATACAAGATATTACAATTCTACATTTATCTTTACTGTGAATCAAATCGGTTTCAATTAAAGAACGAGCTGTATCAAACCCAAATTACTTTTAGTCTTAGGTTTTATTTCTTTATTCTATGTAAAGAGTAAACTTTACAGAGAATTTAATTGTAAAATTAAATTAAATGAAAACTGTCGTATTACGAGATTTATATATAAAAAAATAGCTTTTGCGAGCACCATACAGAATAGATATTTCGATCTGCCAGCATTTTATCAGACTATTAGTTAATTTCAATGACTGTGACCTGATAAGGTCTTGTTTCCGAATTGTAACAGTTTTGATACGCTGTTAGATCTAGTATAGAATGATTTGTTGCAGGACGTCGAGATCGAGGTCGCGATCGGTGACGCCAAGTGCGTCTCCCCCGCCGCCTCCGGAACCGCCCCCGCCCCCCTTGCCACCTGCGCACACGTTACATCCCGATAATGCCTTAGGTAAGATAATGCCTTAACTATAATAAATATTTGATAAAATAAAATCAAACGAATCAAAGCATATCCATTTTAGTGATTATGAAATGTGTCGTTCATTGTAAAAGTGGTGTAACTCCCTATTTTTAAAAAACACCTTTTCTTGCCTAATGGTATCCACATTTAGTCATATCTTTCAATATAAAAGTGAAGTAACTCCAGAGTTGCATTAAAATCCTATAGATGAAAACAATGAATGGATGCTTATATTTTTTTGCCTACACTATAATTCGCAAAAAACTCGTTATTCTAAAATTCTGTTACAAGGAGATAATTCACTTTTACAATGAATGACACAAATAACAGTACGCGAGCCCATTTCTCTATCCCCTTCTAATCTCTTTAAAGTCGGCAGCTCAGTTGAACACCTATTGAGTAGCTTATGTTAAGTGGACCCCACAACCTCCCTACCTTTTTTTTCTTTATCCATCATGGATATATACCCAACGGCCTGGGGACAGACCGGTGGGTTATGTCAGACTCCCGCCCCAAGAAGGTAGTGAGGTAGACCTACGGACTAAATTTAGTATTAGTTACTTCCTTTTATTTGCTTTATTTTCAAGACGCAGTCCAAGATCTCCTTCCATCACACACCAATCTCCTAGAACGTAAGTGACTTAAGGTCAATACTAACTTAAGTTTTAACCTATCTTACTTAATTCGTTGTATTTTTGAGTGTTACACTTAATTCCGTATTAGTAATTAATCTATTAACACGGATATATCGGTTAAATAGGTTAAGTCTCAGAATCCTTGTGTTTGGTTATACATATAATCTCTCTCTGGTCGGTTTTTCCTAACTGAGGATCTTTGACCGCACCATCTACCTCCATGGATGCCCTTACATCCTGGAAGAGTGTAGTAAAAAAAAAGAATTGCTTTACTCGATCTGCCCATCTTTATACCTTTACAGGATAAGCTTAATAAAACATTTTTTCAGCCTTACTCCGCAAGCTTCATGACACCTTAAAATGTATTAGTACATGTATTATATATTTTTTGCTAGGTCGAGGTGCACTTGGAGCAGCTGGTCGACAGTTGAGTGATCACAGCAACAATAGGGAATCATCTCTAGACGATTCAGGCGTTGTCGATGACCATGACGACGGAGAGCACACGTCAGACGATCAAGCGCCTCATCCTCATATAAGGCGGCATCTGTTGGCGCCGCCCCCACTTCCACAGCCTATGCCGATGCCCATGCCAATGCCTATGCCTATGCCAATGCCCATGCAAATTCCGCAACAACCGATAACAATCTCGATGCCGCAACCCCAGCCTATCACTATACCAATGCCCATGCCTCAAATACAGCAAGTAAGTTTATCTAAACACGAAATATATGTAAAGAAAATTTTACTTTGTCCATAATTAATCAGTATATTACAAGAAAATATATATTACTAGCTGGTGCCTGCGACTTCGTCCGCGTTAAAAAAGAAAACAGTAGCCTATCCTGTGTCCTGTACGTCTAAATGTTTATCTACCAAGTTTCATGAAAATCAGTTAATTCGTTTAAGAATTATGGGGGAACATACATACATACACTTACAGATTTATTATTAGTATTGATTATTAATATAAATGTATATATTATATTATCTGAAATGAATAAGGTTAGAGTTTGATTTTAGTTTCGTAAAAATGTTTTTGAATTTGTCTTTTTTGGGACTTAGAAATTTTGTGTGATAACAAATGTCAATTCTTACAGGAAAGTCAAACTCAAGAGTTGAAGGAAAAAAATGCCTCCAAAACTCAGAAGAAGAAGACTGAGAAATCAAAAGAGAACGAGAGATGTAGTATACAAGAGAAGTATCCGCTCAACCCTGATTATCTCAATCAGATTGTGGTGCTAGGTAAGATAAAATTTTGACTTTTAAGCACCGCTTTAACGAATGTGTGATGCCATCAAATTGAATCAAGTTTTTAAACTTACTTAAGTTAATCGATTGGACGAACGCCGTTTAACTTTGAACTTTGGTAGCATTACGCAAATTAAGTAATTGGCACGGCTTGTAACACAAAAAGCACAGAAAGAGAACACCAAAGGCTGTCATCACAACAAGAATGAAGGCTTGCCAACACGAGAACTATAATGAAACAACAAAAAAATCACAACATGCATACTGTAAAGATACAACAAATAGTGCGAGACTAAGTTAAATAATATGTTCTTTCTAAATTTAGTAGTTTAGACCTGGACACTGAACGACACATGGCTATACATTCTATGCATGGTATCTATCACATTTTCTTATTCGAATGAGTAAAAACAGTCTATTTACAAACCTTCAACGCTTTAACTTCTTGGCAAATTCTCTATACAAGAATTTTATTGTTTCCAAATTATCGGAACTGCTATTTTCTTTACCTATGTACATTCTTTTTTCTTTTAAAACTCTAACTATTCACTTTGTTTCAACTCGCGTCTGCAAACAGATGATATTTTTAATTATGTAAGATTTATCTTCAATTTTCAAATAAGGCTAATGTACTACTGGGTCGTTTGAATTTGGAAGTGCAGTGTTGGAAATTTTCAATACTAAGCGCCTCTTTCACCAACTACAAGTAAAGTGTTGATTAGTTACTTTTAGAAATCATTTTCTGTTTTATTGAATTATGCACTCGATTTACTGCATCATTCGATAGGCGATTTTTTTCTATTATTTTCTATTTAATGTTTGGGACGTTTACCGTACAAACAAAGGTATATCAGCTAAATTATTCCCGGTGACAGGTGACTAAGTGACGGTTTAGCCTACTGACGTTGGTGAAAGAGGCGCTTACTTTTATATCTTTCCATAATCAAACGACTCCATGATCCTCTGGTAGCTTTGCAAAAATTGTATCTATATTTAAAATTCACAGACAGACATTAATGCCGAAAGCTACCTGGATTGTAGAAACTGCAATTTCATTCTGCAAATAAATAAACATGCTAATATTAGTTACTTAAAAACATTTATTTATATTTAGATTTCCTTAAATTTTTAAGTAAATTTTAAAATCTAATATGGAGCAGAGGTTTCTTCCATATATTTTCTGTTGGAGTGTCAGACATAAGTAAATGTTTTGGTACTAACAAACGATCACCATTAGAATCACTTCTCGATGGGGTAACTCATCGAACATTTTAAAACACGGTTGCAATTTCGCTTCTACCCTCATTAATATCGTCAGGGGCGGACTGGCCATACAAGCGAGCGCCCGACCTCCCGCAAGCGGAGACGACGAAAATTAATGAGCTCAGTTTATTGGCAGCCACGCACAAAACTCATATGGGCAATTACGAGCAAAATTGCACTTACTTCACAGGTTAGTAATCAGACGCCAACGCTTCTGCCCCCCAGTCCACCCCTGTTTCCCACAGGAAGACTGCAGGGTCACATTGCGATTGGTCTATCCAGTCTCGCGTTAGAATCGCATTCAAATACAAACATTCCATATTTAAAATCATTTCAACAATCGATATTTCTATGCGAATCTACCGTAAACATCAAAATCAAACAATTGACTGTCGACTTCACTTGCAAAATGCACCGATTAGACACTGATACCAAAATTATACACATTGAATTCAATACGAGTATATTAGTACCGTGCATCTATCCTAGTCTGAATCTATATTGCTTCTAATTGCATGAACAGATAAGATTAAATATTTAAAAAATAAATTATTTCAAGCGAAAGCTTTGCATTTGGAAATTGATTTTATTCGCTTTCCTGAGCTTCTGCTGCCCTACTTCTTCGTTTTCATCAATGTTTGTATGTATGTGTATATAATCTGAACTTACTCCTGCAGTTTGTGATTCTCTACAATAACTTTGTAATTTTGATCGCAGACGAACTCGTGGATAGAAATTGTGACTGCTGCGTTACATGTTGTATAGACTACGAAGGGTGGCTCCAATTCCAAAACTGCTTGTATGGGATCGTAAAGGATCCTCTATTCGAGTTGTTCATAACGACATGCATCATTCTGAATACGCTGTTTCTCGCGTTGGAGCATCACGGCATGAGTGAGAATGTTAGACAGGCGTTAGATATAGGAAATAAGGTAAAATATTCCAATGACTCTTGCCAAAAATCTTACTAGTTTCATTTATAGGATCTCCCTAACGACATCAACTTAAATATGAAATAAATCTAAGTGAATTACTTCTAAGTTTGCATTGAAAGTTTTCAAACAAAAGCAAATTTTAATAACTAATAAAAAACTAATCGACGATTTCAAAGTGGGTGACAAATACCTTGAGAAGATCCTTATGGCCTATGAGAATATTACATAGTACAGAACTAATCTTAATTTTCCATCTACGATTTCATTTATATAATTGAATAATAATTTTATATAAAAATAAACAATTATTTCCCTGCTTAAAAGCAAATATCGCGATATAATACCAAAACTTCATAATAGTTTAATTTAGATTAGCAATAACTTTATGAGCTTTAGTGGGTCAAACAAAGGTCGCTCACAAACCGAAATCCTACATTGGATTGATCTCAATATACTCTTCTAGCATTTAGCTTGAATTTAATGAACTAAAATAAAGCTAGTACTGTTTATGAAGGTGTTTTTTTATTTTAGGTGTTCACTTCAATATTTACGTTAGAATGTATAATGAAAGTGATGGCAATGAGTAAAGATTTTTTCGCGTGCGGTTGGAATATATTTGATTTGATCATTGTTTCTGCCAGCCTTCTGGATCTTATATTTGAGCTTGTTGATGGCTTATCCGTACTTCGAGGTCTGCGTTTGGTGAGTTTCAAGTGATTGACTATTCAAAATTATTATTTTTAATTTTTATGTTAAGGTCGACAGACAGGCTGACGGTCCACTTGATGGTAGGTGGCTACCGTCGCCTATAACTCAAGTAACGCCATAAGTGCTACAAGTGCGCTGCCGACCATAGAAGGATTAAGGATAAGGGATAAGGAAGGGAAGGGGTAATGGGCTCTGGCATCCCTTACTCACTCACCGAAACACGACAGCACATAATGCTGTTATTTCACGGTGGTATTCTGTAAGGTGGTAGTTACTGCCGCCAGACGGGCTGCCCAAAATGACTGCGAAACGTAGTGTGCCGTACCACTACTTTTTTAAATCCAGACCAGAGTCAATTTTGAAAATTATATTAAAATTTCCAAAGTTGACCCCGCCGGGAATCGAACCCGGGGCCCCTGAGACGTAAGGCAAGCACCCTTGCCATTCGTCCAACGGGTCGTCAACGGTATTAATCAGGCAATTAAGTAAGCATTCAATTCTGTCCCAATTTCATATCTTTTGAAAAAAGCACAGCTTTTGCACAATGTTATTATGTTGTTAATTCTAGATTAAAATATTATTTAAAATATTACTCCAAATTAACCCAATGCCTTTATATATTATACATTGTATCAATGTTTAAGTAGGTATAGGAAAATGCGAAAACTCCCTGTATTTCCCATCTCCCTATATCCTCTTACTTAAGCCCCTGTCCTTCACCCTACTTTCAGTGGACTGTCTGTCTACATGCTCCCTGTATTTATGATATGGAGTCACTACGATTACTTCCATTCGACGTAATATCATAATGCCAGCATATCGTTCGTTCCATTTTTCCTATACAAACTGTCAATGCCTTTAATATTTAATTTTTTTTCAGTTGCGAGTGTTAAAGTTAGCTCAGTCGTGGACTACAATGAAAGTGTTGTTGAGTATAATAATATCGACAATCGGTGCTCTCGGTAATTTGACGTTCGTGTTAGTGATAGTAATATACATATTCGCTGTTATCGGTATGCAGTTGTTCTCGAAATCATACACGCCGGACAAGTTCTACCCGGACCCTGTGCCCAGGTAGGTAACTCTTGATATTTTTTTTAACATTGTCCCTTGAAGCATTTATGCTTTTTCTCCCCAATAGGTCACTCTTGACCAAATGTTCATTGACATTCTTGATTTGCTCCTCTACAAATATTCTCCGTTAGTCTCTTTACTTGGCATTTTTAGAGCAATCTGTGATTGCTACATCTCATCAGAGTGTTGTGTTTGATCAAAATTAAGAGATCAAAATTGAAACAGAAATCTAGACTTCCCAATTTTAGTTTTATAATTCTGATATATCCATCAATTCAACGATTTTCCCTTATTATACATCTTTGAAAATCATAATATATAATCAGAATCTTTGATCACGATCCAGACCCCCCTAATTTTCAACTATTTATCAGATAAAACGAACTTGTTGTATCGCGTTACCCATTTTTCAAGTGTCCTTGGGTCATTAAACGTTTACCAATTTTTAAAAAATATTATTTAACTTTTCGGTAACATTAAACCTTAATAAGATAACTGACTAGTCGCTTACGCGTCATTAAAGTTCGCAAGCTTCTGATTAGCTAGAGCTATCTAAGTTTACGAAACAGTGTATCGGTCTCGATTTCAAAGAACTATGCTTTAATGAAACGAGCGCATATAGTGTGAACATAAACAAACCCAAACCATTGTTCACACCTGTGGCGCATTGTACACTCCATCGTATTATCAGCTTAGTGTCAAGGAAAAGCCCTGTCATGCCTCTCGTTCATGCTGGATCTCATAACGAGTTTACTAACTCACTGGCTTTGTATTCATCCGGTGTGAATGCAGCCCTTAAATTTTTAGAGAAACGTTTGTAGTAAGAGCATATTAGCCAGCAACTCAAAAATCAATTGTATTATTATAATATAGATTAGCTAAATATTGAGTGCTGTGTGACTTTGTTTAAATTAAAAATAAAATAAATAAAATTATCGGAAGCTTTAAGTAAACCAAGTATGTTTTAAGTAAAGTAAAATACGTATAATTAGGTTGCGATGCCGAAAATTTCGTTTCGAGCTTCCTGAAAAATTTAGTTCAGTCATAATAATTTTCATTCTATGCACTAACTCATCTTTGCAATGTAAATTTTTCAAAAAGTTTTTTTTTAATGCTGATGTTAACATGAGAATCTGTCCAAGGTGGAACTTCAACGACTTTTTCCATTCGTTCATGATGATATTTCGGATCCTGTGTGGTGAATGGATTGAGCCCTTATGGGACTGTATGCGCGCTGAGAAGGCGAGTGGCGCTGAGAGTTGCTTCTTTATATTTCTGCCCGCGCTAGTTATGGGTAATTTTATGGTGCTCAACCTCTTCCTTGCTTTGCTGCTCAACAGTTTCAATAGTGAAGAACTTAAAAACAGAAAAGAGGTTCGTATAAAATGTTTCAATTAGTTTTTAAAAACTTTTTTAATGTGAATAATATTTATTACAATTTTTTGGAGAAATATTTTCTGTTAAAATTTGTTGTTTTTTCAAAAGTCGGAAAGACCTAAATTAAAACATATTTATGAAAATTGATAAAATTGATTTTGTGATAAAAATTTGTGATATTTTTTTAGGAAGTTGGCGAGGATTCCAAATTAGCAAAAAGTTTCGATAGAATACGTTCCATAGTAAGAAAAAAAGGATTTCTAATATCTAGAAGTAAAGAGACTGAGAAAAAATCTAAGTTAGAAGAACTAGTTAACGAATTTATGACACAACATCGCGCTATGAAAGAGCAGAAGACTTCAATACCGAGTGAGCAAAGGTATTCAGCGTCTATACAAGAAACCGTTCTGTTCCCGCATGACAATATTTACAGCCATAGTTATCAAGAAGCATTGAACAGGTAAACTTTACCGCTAACCTGTCGACAACAAACCGACGCAAACATTTAAATTAACTTCGAAACAATTTTCAGGCCAATATCAGTTGGTTCCGACTTTGGGTATCCGCATCTTTACCAAGCCGGAAACAACTTCAACCATGGCAGTCAGGAAACTTTGAAAGACGTGCGTGACTTAGCGATTGAACACAAAATCACTAGTATCAGAGAGGATTCTAAGGAGAATTTAGATGATACTTCCCCTAGTGAACAGGTCGCTGTACAAAAACTGTTAAACCAAATGTCTTCTGGATATCACACGCAACCTTCGGATTCAAGAGGTACATGTGCTAATGAAATGAAATGATCTTTCACTTTGCTTCTTAAAGCAATTTTTAAAACAGATTTTATACTCTATACCCATTCCATTAGTCATATATTCGCTGTAGCTATGATAGTTAGAATAGCTCCATTGATAATTTTAATTATTGGTACTGGTTTAATTTGATGTTTCATCATTATCATGAGGTAAAAAATATTTTACCTTACGTAAATTGCAAAGCAAATGTAGTTAATAAGTTTTTTTTTTTTCAATCTTAGATGAGAATGAACATTATGAGATGGCACAAATTTCGAGCAAAACAACGCCAGAGAAGACTAGACAACTTCTAAAGGAACCGCCAAATGTTTTATGTAAGAATTCAGTGACAAGACCTGGTGAAGAAGACATGCAGCGTCCGTGGCAAACTTTAGTTTCATATGTGGATGAATTAACCGTAGGTGGAAGAAAGAATTCTAAGGGCCAATATATTGACGCGATGGGGAAATTTCCGGGATTTGGGAAAAGCAAGGAGCCAAAAGTGCCATATGACTGTCTCCCTCGGCAATGTTACGATGCGTACGTCAATTTCATCCCCTCGACACTTCAACTCACACCTAACACCTTTGTATTTATTGCTTTGATATTTTTGAAACTTTCAGATGTTCTTGTTGGGACGCATGCATTCAAACAAGACTTGGCCGACGTTGGATGGTAGTTCGCACTTTCATTCTTCGATATGTTGACACGCCCGCTTTCGAGTGGTTCGTCTTAGTGCTTATATTTGCCTCTAGCATCACCCTATGCTTTGAAGACATCCATCTTGATAAGAATAAACCATTGAAAAAAATCCTTTACTGGACCAACCTCGGGTTCTGCATGATCTTCATAATTGAAATGTTCCTAAAATGGATAGCTCTGGGACTGTTCCGATATTTTACGAGCTTTTGGACGCTGCTAGATTTCACTATAGTTTTTGTAAGTATTTACTTTTTGCCGCCTCTGTTAATGAATTCCATGTCTTGTATTTTACAATTTCCATTTCTTACCCCTTTTGTTGTGTTACATCTGCTTTCAGGTTTCAATTTTTAGCTTATTAATAGAGGAGAACGAGAATTTAAAAGTGTTAAGATCTCTTAGAACTTTACGTGCTCTGAGGCCTCTCCGTGCGATTTCACGGTGGCAAGGCATGCGCATTGTAGTTAACGCTCTCATGTACGCAATACCTAGTATCTTCAACGTGTTATTAGTTTGTTTAGTGTTTTGGTTGATATTCTCAATCATGGGTGTACAATTCTTCGGAGGTAAATTCTTCAAATGTGTCGACGAAGTCGGAGAACTTTTACCAATAGAGGTAAGTTAATGTATTGAAAATAATAAATTTACATATTCTAGTAGCACTATCTAACTGTTGTTATTCAAATATTTTCAGATGGTAAACGATAAGTGGGAATGTTATTATAACAATTACTCGTGGGTGAATTCAAAAATTTCATTTGACCATGTGGGTATTGCGTATTTAGCTTTATTTCAAGTAGCGACGTTCGAGGGTTGGATGGAAGTTATGGCGGATGCTGTAGACGCGAGAGGAGTAGATCTTCAGCCGACAAGAGAAGCCAATCTATACGCTTACATCTATTTCGTCATATTCATTGTTTGCGGCTCCTTCTTCACACTAAATCTATTTATAGGAGTAATTATAGATAATTTTAATATGCTCAAAAAGAAGGTACGTACAAAAAAATATACTCCAATTATTTTTAAAGGCATAAACTTGGCGTTTAAGCCTCTAATTAATACATGTAGGTCGTAAATTACACGCTACAACATTATTAGGTCGACCGAGAAACCGGCATTAGTACTGAACTTTAATATTCCCTGCTTTGGCTTTGGTTTACTATTATTTTTCTTTCAGTATGAAGGTGGAGTGTTGGAAATGTTTCTCACAGAAAGTCAGAAGCATTATTATACAGCTATGAAAAAACTTGGTAGAAAAAAACCTCAAAAGGTCATCAAGAGACCGAGAAATCAATTTCTGGCTATGTTTTATGATTTATCCAATTCGCGACGTTTTGAAATAGCAATATTTGTACTTATTTTCTTAAATATGCTCACAATGGGTATAGAGCATTACGATCAGCCGCATTCAGTTTTCTTTATTTTGGAAGTGAGCAACGCATTTTTCACAACAGTTTTTGGTTTAGGTGAGTTCGCGATTAAAGCTGAAATATATTATGTGTTATGTTTAACAATCAAGTAATGTATTAAACAATGACCCTTTTTATTCCGTGATTTCAGAAGCAATAGTTAAAATTATCGGTCTCCGGTATCATTACTTTACGGTGCCGTGGAATGTGTTTGATTTTCTGCTCGTGTTGGCATCAATTCTAGGCATTGTAATGGAAGACATCATGATCGATCTGCCAATATCGCCTACACTGTTGCGAGTCGTACGTGTCTTCCGAATCGGCAGAATATTAAGACTGATTAAGGTGATTATATGTAAATTATGGATTTATGCAACGTACGTCCCGATATTTTGTCCCACATTCCGAAAATTGCCTCATTTGTCCCATAACAATATTCGATTCCTGGTTTGACCCAAAAACTTACAAAGTTTAAAGTACAGTTAACAAAAATAAAACTTAACTTTAACTTGTCACTTCAGAAAACACTTTCTTTAACTCGTTTTCTGATTTATGGTTGATAAAGGATTCAAAGTATTAACCGCAACTGAATATGATAGAATTTCTCTAAAGGTTTACTTATCTGTAGCATGTATTTAATTAATTGATAAACTTTTTAATTAATCATACTAAACCATTCAAAATGTTTAAATTTTAACGAAATTACTTATAATAGAAAACTTAAATTGGATGTTTTTCGTCATTTTCAGGCCGCAAAAGGAATTAGAAAGCTTCTATTCGCCCTTGTAGTGTCTTTGCCCGCTCTGTTTAATATCGGCGCGTTACTGGCTTTGATTACTTTTATCTACGCCATCATCGGAATGTCTGTTTTCGGTCACGTCAAAGAACAGGGTGCTTTGGATGACATTGTGAACTTTCAGACTTTTGGAAGAAGTATGCAGTTGCTTTTTCGGTAAGTGTCACACGAGTTAAATGTTGAAGAATTTATAAATGGAACAAAAAATTCACTCCCTCTTAGTAGGTATATTATCCTCAATATAATTGTCTCTACAGTCTCAACAAATATTATTATCCTGTTAAGGTAGGCAGCCTTAACCTCTCATGATAGAAATATACCAATCCTGCCTACCAAATTTTAAATTAAAAATATTTAAAAGTCTTTCTAGTTTATATTAGCAAAACTCCCACTGTTGTTTTTTAGGTACCAGTAGGTACTGAGTCTTAGCAAATACCATAAACGTATACAAATCAAACAGTATATGACATGAAGTCCCAAAAACAATTTCAAAATATTACTTAGACCAGTGTAAATAATAATATGTAGGGTATACATTTTTTCAAGATCCTAACTCCCATAATAAATTATTGATAATTGTAATCGTTGTTTTGTGTACTATACGTAATATTTTAACCATGTTCTGTTTTCAGTCTCATGACTTCAGCTGGATGGAATGACGTTCTAGAGTCACTAATGATTCAACCTCCAGATTGCGAGCTTGGTGAAGCCCCATCCAACAACGGAAATTGCGGAAGTCCTCTACTAGCCATCACTTACTTCACTTCCTTCATCATTATCAGCTACATGATAGTAATCAACATGTATATAGCCATTATCCTTGAAAACTTCAATCAAGCACATCAAGAAGAAGAGATTGGTATTGTGGAAGACGATTTAGAAATGTTCTACATAAGATGGTCAAAGTATGTCTATATATTTTATGTTATTTAACATTCTACTAAATTCATTTTGTCTATATTAATATTATAAAGAGAAAAGTATTATATTTTCGTATGTTTTTCAGCTGATTCAGCTCATTCAGTCGACATTTTTTCATGACTTCTTTTACTACAGTCTTCTTCAGATATTTTAGACTAAAAAAGGATTCATCATTAATTATACCAAACGAAATATCCTAAAATTCCAAATAAATATTATATTCACATGTGTAAACATTTTATTTTTCAGGTATGATCCACATGCAACGCAGTTCATAAGTTTCGCTCAACTCTCCGATTTCATAGCATCTCTCGATCTTCCATTAGGAATTTCTAAACCAAATACAGTCGCTTTAGTCAGCTTTAATCTTCCCATAGCGAGAGGAAATAAAATACATTGTTTAGATATCCTACACGCTTTAGTAAAACATGTGCTAGGTCATGTTGAGGAAACTGATACATTTAGACAACTACAGGAGCAGATGGATATTAAATTTAAGAAACAGTTTCCAACGAGGAAAGAGTTAGAAATAGTTTCGTCTACTAGAATATGGAAGAGGGAAGATAAGGCAGCTCGAACTATACAACGTTCTTGGAGGGATTATATCAAGTAAGTTTTTGCTACACCACTACCACCAGTAAAACATTAAAAAAATATCATTGTTTAGGATTATCTGCCGAATGGAGAACTGAATGACGGATATCATACTATTTTTTTGCAATTTTAATTGTTGTAATATAATAGAATATTGTTATATTATTTAATTATTGGTCGAATAAAGGAATCGCAAAATGTGTTGTTATTGCGAGCCCGTTGGACGGAGTTGTTGGAGTGCTTACCTTAAAGCCCGCTTTACACATGGGGCCAAGGTGTTGGGCCAACGTGTAGAGAGATACTTGGCGGTATGTTGGCTTAATTGGTCTAGTTGATGCCAACATTGGCAGGCAAACCGAATAGTGTCGGTTTTTAGTGCACACATCAAAGGATCTTGGCGCTCTCCGCAAACAACGTTCACACGTTTGCGTCTCTTTTTTTAAATTTGACCGATATATATCAATATATCGTATTTTTTCCTCGATATATCGACGTCGATATTGATAATATCGACTGTACTGTATAAATAAATAGCCGCAGCTGCAAGAACTTCTACGTCCATCTTTATCGAAACGCCAATGCAGAATGATCAGAGCCAATGTGTAAACAGCTACTTTGGGGATGCATCATTTTGGCCCCACATGTTGGCCCAACACGTTGGCCCCATGTGTACAGCGGACATAACGTTCTGCCTTTGGGATCCAAGTTCAATTCACGGCAGGGCCAACTTTGCAAACTAACTTTTTAAAGTTAGCTCTGGACTGAGTCATGCAAGTAATGGCAGGGCACACTGCACTCACTTGAGCAGCCCGCCTATAGGCAGCATGTCTGCTATTTTGTTTCGGTGAGTGAGTAAGGTATTCCAGAGCCCATTTCCCTATTCTTTCATAATTCGTTAAAATTAACCGTACTAAACTGTAAAAATAATATAAAAAAATCTTAGTTTGTAGTCATCAAAACAACAAAAGTACAAAAAATATTTTTCCCTCATACAGTTAAGGTATCCCTCCCTTAGATAGTTGCCTAATTTTTATTGTGTTTCTTCCAGGAGAAAAAATCGTAGTCCTTCTGTTGAAGAGGAGAGCACCAAGTGGTCTCCAGGCGGTGGATGGGGCGGCAGACTGAGTGCGTTACTACACGTCAGACGTGGCTCGCACGCTTCGAGTCGGAAGTCGTCGCGAGCGTCTGACGCGTCGGACTTAAGCGAGCTGGGGGGAGCTTGGCTTAACTTACCTCTGCTCCTGTTGCCTGGAGCATCGCCTGGAGATCAGGTTAGCAGTTAAAAAGCATTTAGTGGAAACACAAGCACCTAGTAGTAGAGTAGCAGCTAGTAGTGACAGTGCACATTGCGTTTCACAATGAGCAGCCCGTCTAGCGGCAGTGAAATAGAACTTTTTAATTTTAATTTTTGTTAAAATTAAGTGAATTGTGCTATTTTATATTTTAATGATGACAAAAAGAATAGTATCCTCTCAGGATCGTCATCTTGGCTTTTCCCAAAACCCTGGTAAATTTAAATTTATAATGACGATCATAAGAGTTTCTTGTAGAAACCTAATTGATAAATAAATATTTTGATTTTGATAATTAACTAATTAAACTACTTTATATTTAAAATACGAAAATTTTGTTTTATAAATTTCCATGCGTAGTGCTTTTGGAAATACCTCTTCTGGAATATAATGGAAATTACTCGTATTTAAAAAAAGCTACCAAAAAGTTTTGCTGTTAATTGGCGGATTCAAAATAGGTGTCTGGTTTGAGTTTGATGTTTTTAATTTACATCGAGTGTTGTTAGATGTAATATATTATATATTTCTGGAGACTTTTAAAGAGTGAGGTTATCCCAACGAAGTTTTTTTACTTACAAATTACACGACGATTTTCAGGTGGCAAGCGGTTCGGAATCGGCGCCCCCTAGAAGGCGTTCAGCGTATGGACTGCCATTGTTCTTGCGGCATCAGGACGCCGTCGACGAAGACGGTGGGCCCAAACGAGCAGGTTCATATGTAATGTTTTGCTTTCCGTGTCTCTTTCTTATTAGATAGCTACCTTCTAGTTGATTTCCTGCATTACTGTGTTACGTCACAGTTAAGTTATCGAGACAAGAATGAATGTGAACGGAACATGAACCTAGAAAAAAACAACGGACGGGGTGCTGTTACTGTACAAAGTGAAGCACCGTAATGGCGGCGCGTTTTTATGTGTGCGTGTGCGTTTTTACATGTGGAAAGTGATTCCCTGTTCTTTTTTATCACGTAAAGTGCTACAGGAACATTTCACGACGCAGGTTGGCATAATTAAATAGTTATTTTAATTACTCATTACGTGTGTTCTTAATCAACGCCAGCAGTGTAATGGCGGACGCCGAGCTTACTATGATTTGTATGTGTGGGTGTTAACGTGTAAATACACGTTATCGAGCTTACTACGGTGCTTCACTTTATTAGTATATGGAATTTCGTTCGTTTTTTTTTTCTATGTTCAAGGAACAGAACCAAAGATGTCTGCACGCACTTTATCTCGATTTGAATTTTGAATTTGAACTCTTTATCTCGATAGTTTGACTGCAATATTATGTGTATGATAAGTTAATGTTAATATAAATTTTACAGATTTCATAAATAAGTAAATATGAAAATGATGACTTGTATTTGGGAAATGCACGGTGTTTTAATACTTTCAAAGTTAAATGTCTGTGATATCCATTACCAAATTACATTACCAATATTTTTCGAATAAAATCTATAATTTCTTCTTACCTAACAAGTTTCAACCGTTAAATCGAAAATAAACTGATGGCCTGATCTCCATACAAAATTGATTGATCATAAAATGATAAATTTATATGTAATAACACTAACATTTTAAAAAAGGTGTGATCACAGGTCGAATTATTTCTAATTCCGTCTTAAAAGTTTCGATCCAAATCGATCTTCAGTGTTGTCATATTCAATTTCATTTACAAGCTTTTTCTCCCAATTTTTTTTTACAAAACCAACTTATATAAAATCTAAGTTTAAAAATAATTAAGTTTTAGTTTTGTTCGTACATTTTTGCAGCTGACCATAAATAATGTGAAATAATTAACATATAAAACAGGTATAACACATTTAATTTTTAATAGCAATATATATACATAAAGCGAAATATCTCAGATGATAATTTTGTAGTCCTAAACTAGTTAGTGTTTGGCCTCAGTAGATTCGTTGCGTCATACATTTTTAAAATCTTTATGGATGGATAATATAAAACTAATAAAAATGTTTATTATAATTTACAAGCAACCCTGCTTCGCATTGATGAATTTCTTAAGTATACACCATTGATCTGAACTATAGATGCGGCGTAGCAAGCAGAAAGCCCCGAAATCTTTGGTAGTATTAAAATCATACTCGCACTAGCGAGCGACAGTGCGAATTCGTCCACTTCTCTCTTTCTCTCTCGTGTGGACAATCTCGAGTGGACGAATTGTACTACTACCATTATTTACGGGCTACGCCGTGTCTATACTCCCAAATATACTTATAAAGTCTTTGGTATACACACGAACTTTCCTCGTTTATCGCTTTTTCTATTGGTGAAACAGTATCAAAATCCGTTGGCTGATTTAGAACTAAGTGGATTGATAGACAGAGGCGACTATAGTAAGTAATAAGTATAGGTAACTTTAAACTTTAAACATTTTAAAACTATAAACTTTAAGGTTACGAACAATGTCTAAATTTAAATTAAATATTAATTAAAACCGATTCACGGCGGATGATGCCTCAGGGGCATCATAAAAAAAATCCGTATGGCGGATGATGCCCCAGGGGCATCATATTTAGATTCGTTGAATCTTTGTGAAATTGTTATATATACCTACATTTTAAAACTAAAAACTTTAAGCTTACAAACAATGTATAAATTTAAATTAAATATTAATTTTAAGCTCATTATACTCTGCTTATATTACTCTGCTTTTAAAGGCATTTTTTTAAACATCCTCCCTTTTTTTTGGTCTGGAAAAAACATAATTAAATTATGCAAACCCAATGATGAATGTAATTTTTCCAAATCGTCTACCGCAATATTTCGTACCCATGTTACGAAAATTATCTGGGGCCAAACAATAAGTCGCTTTTCACCTGTTATTATATTATAAAATAAATACTTAATTAATAAAAATAAATTACTTAGATAATTTCTTCTATCCTAAATAAAAACTTTTGTGTAACGCTTTGCATGTGTGCTTTTTCATATTGTGGTGACGTTATTTTGTAAATCTTGCCCTGATAATGCTAGAAAAATTTTAACTACTGTTATTAGCCTGATAATGTTTTTATATATTAGCTTGTTATATTTCAAAAAAAGTAGCCTTAACGACCATGCTACTGATTTTATTGTGTATTTATTTTAGCTAAAACTAAGTATTATAGTGTTTTCTATATTCGTATGACATTTCAAATATTTTTTTTTACATTTTTGATTGATTTTCGTATACTATATCAATTGATGTTGTTCATCTCCAGTTATTGTGTTAGACTTAGATTAGACCACAGGAATTAAAAACAATAGGTACTACCTACTAATTTGAAGTATTGAGTTCATACCTATTAATAATTTGTGATTGCTTAATATTTTGTGAATGTAAAAATAACGATATCATTAATTAGCTAATGATTGACTTAATTTTAGCCTGATAATTGTGTGGAACGTTGTTTAAGATGCAGGTTGTATTTGTATTCCAATTAATTTTTTTAGTGTCAAATGTTGACAATTTCATAAATTCACAACTGTTTTGGATATACATATTTATTTACTGAGAGTTAGAGCATCGACGTGCTAAAACTATTAGGGCCTCTTTCACCAACTACAAGTAAAGTGTTGATTAGTTACTTTTAGAAATTATTTTATGTTTTATTAAATTATGCACTCGGTTTAGTACATCCTTCGATAGGCGATTTTTTTTTATTATTTTCTTTTTAACGTTTGTGATTTTTTCCGTACAAATAAAGGTATATCAGCTCCATTATCCTCGGTGACCGGTGACTTTAAATGACAGTTAGCCTACTTGACAGATGGTTAAAGAGGCCCTTAGAGTTTAAAAGGCGTTCCAAAGCATCTGACATTAACTTAAGTACAGTGTTCTCATATAAGCACATAGTTACCTACATTTGTGTCATGTTACCGCGCGCCAAAGAATTTTCACTTCAAAATTGAGGGAAATAAAGTCACGAAACTATCACTCAATACAAACGTTCTAATCTTCAGGTTCTCTTCGCGTGACGTCGCGACGAAACTCAGCGCGGCGAGCGACGAGCCCCGCTCGCGCGCACACCCCCTCCCCGCACGCAACAAGCGAAGTGAGCATTCTCGTGACAGAAGCGTCACCGGATGCCGCCCCCCCTCCCGCCGCTCCCCCCACCGTGGTCAGAGTTCTTGTTCATCGTGAGAGCGACGAACAGCCCAGCTGATCCACAACCACAGAGCCCGTCGAGGCTCAAGTGCCCAGCGGTGATAGTGTACAATAGGCGTGTCAAATCGAACATTGTGTTCATTCACTAAGTGTAAACGAGGTTGTTCACTGTAATTTGCAGCACAAATCTTGCAGATTATGTTTAAAAAAATTTGTGAGATTAATTTTTAATTATCTTAATCTGATTATTTTTAATTAGATTAATTATCTACTAATTACCTATATGCCTGGAACAAGTTAACGACTCCTTACTATGAGCGTCTGTGTTAATAAGTATTTAATTATTTTTAGGAAATTAGTGAATTGAAGAAGAAGATACGTAATGAAAAACATATAAATTTAAACTAAGACTTTGCTAATATGTATTTCAAAAATTCAAATAGCATTGCGCTGAGGCTTTGCGAAATTTAATAAGAACCTGACACTCGACACAAAATTTAAGCATGAAACTTTAACTCAACGCAAAATTAAAGCATGAAACTATTACTCAACATAAAATTTAAGCCTGAAACTATTACTCAACACAAAATTTAAGCATAAATTAACATTAGGTGTTTAATATCAAGGTTTAAATAGAGATTCATGATATTTTAATATTACAAAAATAATGCAAGTTTATATAAAAACCGTATTACGGCATTTTACTGTGGCTCTAGTATGAGTTTTTTAATACCCTCACTCGCTAGCGAGAGCGTAAAATATTTGTATGCAAAAATTGTAAATTGTCTATGTCTAATTAACAACTACCCATATAAAAAATTTACTCTCTCGCTAGCGAGTGCGAGCATTATAAATTCACACTAGAGCCACTGAGAGACGATACACAGTGAACGACTATTTTGTTACACCTATCATTACACGGTTCCATATTTAAAATACTTACCAAAGCTAGGTATAATAGTAATATTCTTGAATTCTTAGTAATTATCTTAATAAATAATAGCTCATATTAAAATAATACCTAAATAAAACAGCTGGGTTATTAACTATCTGTCAGATATCAAACCAAAACACTCATTGTTACCTACTATTAATAACAAAAAAAGCAATACATTGACATAGCGCCTATGATGGCCGCTATGACGTTTTCCGCTAATGATTTTCATATAAATTAACAACTACGTTTATGAGTAAAGTGCTGTTCCATAAAAAAAAAAAGAATTTAGATGCGATTCGCACGTAATTATATTTTTTCGATAATAAATTGACATATTTCACGTCACTATTGTAATGTGTCGAAACTGCCATCAATGCGTGCCGCTAGTATAGTTTTGACCTTAAGAGAACCCTTTTTTAAATTCAAAATAACCGTTTTTTTATAACTGGGTCTAGTATGAGTTTATAATGACCGCTCTCGCTAGTGAGTGCAGTCATCACAAACTCATGCTAGACCCACTGAATTCTATGAGGTACTTAATTTTAAGTAGTTTTTAAAGGGAGTTAATGACCCAGCATGTGCAAAAACCCTTTTTAATAGAAAAATAGGCTATGAAGTATCCAGAGACTTCCAAATTGCAATAAATAATTGTCGTGTTCCATCGAAAGTTTCAATGTGAGCTCATTAAGTTTAGTTTATTTATGTTAAGAATAATTGAGTAGTTCACTAAAATGCGACCCATTTTTTGGAAAATTTATTATAGACAGGGGCAAAAGAGTTTTACTGTACCTAAATACTTTTTTTACTTAAGAACATGAGAGAAACGAGCTCTTTCAAGATGCGTGCGATTATTCGCCTATACTATAACCATTTACTTGTGATATTGCTCAAAGATGCTTGGACTCTATTATTTTTTCTTTTATTCCATAAATCATATTGTCTTTGGGAGGTCCAAGGATAATATAGTCCCGTAAAAGCTTGCGCTAAGTGTGACTACTGTTGCTGTGACTTTTTGTCGCTAATTTTTTATTTATTATACATGGAAAAAGTAACCTAATATTCACATTGTCCCATCCCATAAAACTGGAAAACAGTTTGACTATAGGATCTAACTATGAAAAGTTAAGTCTAAATTACTTACTTAAATTTCATTATCTACCTATATGTGTATTGTAACAAAATTATATGTATATTTATTTAATGAAGCTGAAGCTTTTTTTATTTCCCCCTTGGACAATGTCTTCGGGCAAACTATTCAGAATGTAGGTACGAAAACCGTTCTTTATAGCTCTGTCACCATAGTAATTATAAACCTAGAAACTACAAATTTTGCAGAGGAAATTGTTGTGTGTATTGGCCGTAACTTGTACACACTTCTTTATTACAATATCAAAAAAATGACAAGTGCCAGAAATCACAGTAATAAATCACCAATATGGACAGAGCTTAATGCAATTATCTAAGCCCCTTCAAAAGTCCCATCCTATAGATAAATTATTAATTAAGTCAATTTGGGTAGTAGGGAAATTAGATAGATATTTTGACTTCTTTTATACATACAATGGTTAGACGAAACGCATGTAGTTTAAGTATTGTTTTAGTTCTATAGTGCCTCGCGCTATATTGTGCTGTGAAATTAATTTCTAATATATTTTATCACGAATTCCAAAAAAAACAGGCTCTTGTGCCTAAAAAATTACGTTAATATTGTTTATATCTAAATTATTGTTTAAAATTTGTTTTTACTTGTTAAAAACTCGGGAAATCCCCGAATACGATACATAGTTTAAAGTGCGTTAAAACTTCTGAACAACAATAGGGTTGTCACTCGGTCACATTAAAATAATTAAAAGAATACTTTACAAACCTAACTAATATAAATTTCAATTATTTTAACTTCTTTAATTCGTTTTAATGATAATACGTCTTGTTTTTATTCTTATTATGCGACTTTCAAACTGTTCCTCAATTTTCTTAAGACTAATTTATGTGACGATCACAACCCTATATTAATAAAAAAAATATATTAATTCATATAAGGAAGAGAATACTCAAATTTTAATTTATGATAATTTAGTAAGCATAGATGTTACCTTAAAACTTTTAAAATCATTATCAAATAATTAAAATAGCATAAAATTAAACAATGTTATTATACTCAATAGTCAAACTAATAGCAATATAAAAAAGTATTTTAAATATATGTATAGTATTACGCTGTATTATTTGTAGGGAAAGTTCGAAGAATCTTTTAAAAAATGTCAAATTAAATCGCACAAATACATTATATTCAATAGTCAAAAATAGCTATTCATTGCCAGGTTACATTGTAAAAGACAATATTCAAATTTAAGCTGTTGTAGATTTAAATAGGGTTTATTCTAATGGCTTTTTGGCCCCGTAGCTTGACTTCAATACCTTTGCCGTATACCTACGCTTCATTCACTGTTAAGTAGAGTCTCTTTGCTAGCGATAAACTGGTTAGCGAGCGAGTGGAACGAGCGATAAGATTGAACATGTTACCTTGTTATTATAAAAAAAATATGGGAACTAATCTCATAAATAATGCGGTCGTTTTTTGTTACTATTGAAATATATAATGCATATATTTTAAATAGCTCAGCAACTATGATAAGTGACATTTAACAGTGTTTTGCAACAATTCCAACACATTCATTCACCTAAAAGATACCAAATGAAGTTTGTATAAGTTGGCACAGATGTATTTCATTCAAATTGAATAAGTTTACGTGGTTGTAATAAATTTGGCTATGTCTAAAATGACGGTTTAACTGCAAAAGGAAGGCCGGTTTTAGAGCTCTCCTGACGGTCAGTCCTGACGATTATCACGACCGACCGTGCGACCGACGTGCTTGTCTTTTGTATGAAAATTCACAAGTCGTTACAGAGCTCACCTGACCGTACGCACGCGTATTGCTACCGCAGTCGGTCAGTACTGACCGTAAGGAGAGCACTGGAACCGGCCGAAGTAACAAAAGTTTCTCGTACACCAGTGACACATCCATACATATCTAAAGAGTGACATAAATCACGGCATAGAATAAATAGGAGAAAGGAATAAATAGTTGATTGAATACGATCAAATTTAAAAGTTGTAAAAATATAACAACTGCCAACTTATCGCTAACAATGGAGGCACGCCATGATTTGTTGGTTAGTGTTTAATACAATGACATACTAAATTACTCGTAAGCTTATAATAGTCAAATTAAAATATTCCCAGAGCAGTTATAACCGTTGATTTGCAACTAAAGAAAAGTAGGTAACGGCAACTGATGTAATGCAAGCATCAGTTGCCGTTTCTTTTCTTTTCTTAACTATTATAAGTTTATGATTATATTAGCGGTTTGGGCCCGTCCACATTATGTAAAGTACACGTAGATAATTTTAGAAGCTTCCTATAAACCTTGAAACTCCTAACAGGGCTGAGAAAATAATTATGCTTCATTTTGCTAGGCTACAATAACTATTTGGCGCAATTATTATTTAAGAGGTTTTTTTGTACCTTTGAATGTTCTATATTTTATATGAATATGAGTATAAATATTATGCAATTAACGAAATATAACTTGTATTAGTTTTGTCTAAAAGTAAAATATTTTTTCTTATGGTTCAAGTTACGACGCTACCACTGTACTTAAACAAAATTTAAATTAAATCACGAGTAATAAACATTTAAAAACTACATATAAATAATTCAACTAGACAATCTAGCTAGAGGAATTATCGCGCCATATTAAAATGCAATCTTTGATTTCCTAACCTCTATAATTGTTTATATAAGGTAAAAATAGGTGATATTGAAGAATGAGTTCTACTTCCTACTCATGAGTTGTACAAATATTTTTAATTTAACAAAGGATTCGCCTTTAATAAATTTTAAACAATAAATAATTTAAATCAATTTAATTCTGGTAAAAGTTAAAACATAAAACATAAACATAAAACAGTGGTAGGTACCATCTAACTTTATAATTCTTTATTATCCACTATATTATCGAAACATTTCCTCTTTAAATTGTAGAGGTATAACGGTGGTTAGAAATAAATATTATTATCATAAATAACTTTCTTATTTCTATCCAATTTAAAATTATTAAGTAATTTTAACTATTAAAAAAAGTAGCGCCTAGTGCGAGTTTTACTCGAATCAAACGCGTCGAACGCGTAATTTATATTTGAATGAAGCAGCGCCACCTAGTGGCTAAAACTCGCACTAGGCCCTCAGATCATAACCCCGAATGCTTTTAAGTATGGACCAAATATTGTCGATTATTTTACAATTTTCTGAACGCAATATTGACTTTGACCAAACTCTACGTAAATCTTTTTGTATAGTACCTAAATTATTTTGTAAAGTAGTGTTTTTCGAGGCCTGTTTCAAATTAGTACTTTAGATCTTGACACCTTTATATTATAGTACATATTTGTATCACCCTGCTTTACTGTACCTACTACGAACTTTTACACTACAGTTTGCTTTTAAATCTTTTAATATTTTAATAATAACGCTATTGAAAAAAACAATATGTCTGGATATAACTAATAAAGAATGAGTGTACTTTGTCTTCCGCAAAATGTCTATTAAAATCAAATAATCATTTCTATATTTTATTTATAATGATAAATTACATTTTAAAAAAACATTTCACATTTCACAAATTAGACAATACAAGACCCTAATAAATGTGAATGCCTCTTTTTCATTAAAATATTGACTGATAAAAATGCGAAATTATTGATTTAATAAGCTTAATAATAATAAAACATTTAATTTCAACTTATTTACTGATATTTTCTATCATAAATAATAAAAGTTAAGTCGTATGTCCCTATGTATATATATATATATATACCTATTATACTCTATACAAGCGACCCGCTCCTGGCTTTTTCTGCAAATTATATATAGAAACCTTCCTCGTTTAACGCTCTTTCCATCAGTGAAAACCGCATGAAAATCCGTCTAGTAATTTGAGATGATCGCGAACATACACAAACATACAGAAGCAGCGAGTTATTTTGTTTTATATGTTAGGGATATATATTTTCGGTAAGGTGGTTGAATTTAAAAAAATAGCGGAAGTGCAAAGCCCTCTCATCGATATTAGTTTTATTGACATTTCGCAAAAAATAATTAATTAAGGGGACGTCGTCACAAAGCTGGTCTTTTAGGGTAACCGTGTTTAAAATTGTTCATTATAACGTGTATAGATAGAACGAGGTTGCAATAATTTTTAATAATTTTATGTATATCTAGTTATATTTTTAAAATGTTGTTAGATATTAATTTTAAATTATGTACAATGTACATGTAAAATTATTGTAGTTAGCTAAATTACAATACCGAAACGTGTGTTGGGCTTGGTTCATAACGGTTCTGTGTATAAATTATATTTAATTCAAATTGTATGATATGTAAATAAAAAATTTCAAAGTGAGACCTGCGAAATATGATTTTCTCCCGAGGTACAAAATAATAATTAACCATGTTGAATTATGATTAAATGAAAATATAGAACATTTACAACTTTCATTTCTAACCTGCTTTCCTATGAACATAAAGACCTTGCGCCAATAAATACGATCATTCTATTTTAAAAGTTTTTTAGCTGGACTTCTTTTAAGTCTTAAAAGTCCGTCGAAAAAAAATATTAATATTTTAAATGTTTTCTAAAATATTAATATCTTCACACATTCCAGACAGCACCATCTAGTTCCACAGTAAGCAACTAATGGATTATGGAACTAACTATTATGGATATTATTTTTGTAAATAAATACATATTATACATACCAACATCCATGACTCAGGTACAAAGGTAATTGTTAACACAAATAAACATTTGCCCCTAGCGGGATTCGAACTCGCGACCGTTTGGTTAACAGCTAGGGTTACTAGCCACTAGACCCAACGTGTCGTCTAATATGGAAAATAATTATATTTTCGATCTCTAGCTGTTATTCTATCTAGCATCTCTCCATATTTAGATCTAGAACTTCGCGGTTTATGTAGCGGAGCAAAGCTGAATAGATGACAAACTACTTACTAACAACTTGGTATCATCAGCTAGATTACTTAAAAGTACAAAAAAGCTTAGGGAACCTACACACTTACAGGACTGTATAAATATTTTTAGAGTGAACCTAGAAACTTAATACCATCACAAAATTCCATAGTAAGTACCTTTTGATAAGTAAAAAAGAAAAGTCACGAGTCAATTGCTTGAAAATTTGTATTGCATGAATCTAATGCCACAAACTATGTAATAAAACATTTAAATTTTAAATTAAATAACAATATAACATTTATTTAGTAGATACCCTAGTGCGACGGTTCCAAGAAAAGTTGACACCATAGCTTTTTGGCTTAAATTCCTTCTCAAGTTTAGGTGTGTCTATATACCAAATCCAACCATTTTTTTCACAGTGATCTATGGCTTCTTGGGGCGATTTGAATTCTATTTTCATGTTGGAAAGTGGATCACCAGTCGAAGTCCAGCCCATCAAAGGGTTCTCCCAACGCTGACGAGTGTCAAATTCCATTTCCCAATGATGGAGGTTGTTGGTGCCACTTTGCATTGCATTTTTGGCTGGTTGATAGATTCTAACGCGGCGGGTCCTTATATGTTCTTCTGGCACTCCTGAAATTGGAGTCAAGTCAACCTGAAATTTAAAATAATATATACATTTTCAATATACAATTTGAATCTAAAATAATAAAGAAATAATAAAGTATTTAGTAGCTGTTAATATATGGAGGGAAGTGTTGTGCTACAAGTGTGCTGCTGACCATAGAAGGATTGAGGATAAGGGATAAGGAAGGGATGAGGTAATAGGCTCTGGCATCCCTTACTCACGCACCGAAACATAACAGTACATATGCTGTTGTTTCACATCATAATATATTTTATTTCAAACAAGGGTAAATCCCCAAACATTGTTTCGCCTGACCTTGACACTGGCAGAATCAACAAAGAATAAGGTCATAACATCAAAATTAAAATTGAAATTCGCACAAAGGTGGCAGTGGCCGAGTGTGCCAAGCTTGGCAACCAGGAGAAGGCCTATAGCTTACAGGGTTTGTATTATTGTCTTAGGCCATTCAATACTATTGAACTGTTAGGCATTTATACTTTTGAAGCATACAAATTATTTTTTCTTTTTTGGTCTGATATAGGCCGGCTGGAGCTGTAGATGCTGTATTTGACAGAGAAGCTTCTGACCATTGTATTGCCTACTGCTGCCCATTTTTATATAAATTGAACCTTAACCCATCCAAATTCGCGAACCCTCCATGTGGGTCGACTTGCTATGGGTAATGTATTGTGGCATCTCAGATGACATTTGGTTGGAAAATAGCACCGGTCTTGAAATTGTTAATTTACACAAGTGGCTACCTAATCAAGTTTTTTGGCAAGCGTTTTGAACTAAAAAGTGGTTATTCTATGTAGCAACAAATTTCACAAAGCGGTTTAAATTGACTAGAAAAGTTTTGTGAATAAACCACAACATAACTTTTGTTTGATACAAATTATGTTAAAATATAATAGACTAATATAGACAAACAACATCCTATGAGAATTAACTAAACAAAACATAAACATACCTTGGTTGAAACACAAATTGTAGATTCCAAGGCATTTTTTTCCTTTAATTCCTCAGGTAAGGCAGTCACGGTTTCATTTTCTTTAATAGGGGCCTCTTTAACAGCAATAGGGTCGCCAACTTTTAGGAATGAACTGCTTGTAGAAAATGAAGGCAGTGATCTAGAAAAAAGGAAAAACAATTTATAAAAGCGATAGTTTGGACACAAAATATGTTTAAACACCAAGCGCAGCTTCTACTCTTACGGACAAAACAGTCGACTGTGCAAAATTGGATACGGAATAAGCACGAGAAAACGAAATCGATAAAATAATATTTTTTAAAATGATAGTAATACGGATGCAATAATTACATTATTCAGGTGTGTAACCATTACAAAATATAATTTACATAGTTATAAAACACATACCTAGACAAATGAGTTCTGGATAACGTCACGGTGCGATTTATAAGATTTAGCATCTTAATGTATTTTGTGTTTTTAGTTTTTACGTAATAATCACTCTCAATCAAAATAAAATATATATTTTTGCTTTGAAAAATGAATTCTTTTTTTTTATGGCCTGGTAACTAGACGTAGCAAAAATGAGTTCTTTTTTTGGAATTTTATGGCCTGGTAACTAAACCTATAAACCAAAATGAAAGTTTTTTTTTTATTTTCATGGCCTGGTAACAAAATCTTAGTGCCATGATGAGTTTTTTCTTTTTTTTTATGGCCTGGTAACTAGACTGTAAGCATAATTTATTTTATAAATTAGGTAGTCTTTTTTTATTTCAATTTATTCTAAAATAAATTTCTTTCTTTCCTTTTTTTTTGTTTTCGGAACTTTAATGAAAGTTCTTTTAAGAAGTAACTACCACAGAAAAAGGAAAATTCTCGTAATTGTATTTCATTGACAGTTGTTGTCTACTATAATATTTGTAAGTCTGTGGGAAATAGACTACAAACGAGTTTTTATTTATCAATCATTTGTTTCGTAATTCGCTTCGAATAGAGTATATATACATATATTATATGTTCCTTGCTTCGTATTTTAAGCATTAGCATACTATATTGTATTTTTTTTTTTCAATGATCAGAAAGGTAAACAAATGTGGCGTCGCCATGGTCACTGACCAGTTTTAGAGATGGGACTTGTACATTAGGCACATCGAAGAGAGTTGACTCAGTGAGTATCAAACACAGAAAAGTACCCGTAACGCAGGACATCAGAACGAAGCGAGGAAACGAATGCGAGTGACTTGAAAGTAATTACGTTGCGAATTCGAATCCAAAATTCAAAGCTAGGGATGCCGTTGTATAGACTTTTTTAAAATAATAATGTACAATCATTTACCATGGCAACACTGAATTTTGCAGTGGTGCATTTTGCACCTCCGTAAAAACCTAAACCGAATAAAATATTATATTATTAATATTAATAAATAAAATACGAATTATTAGTAGTAATTTTAAGTAATTTATTTAATGCTATTTAATCAAAAATAATTTTATAAAGTGATTTTGTCTACGATTATGAATTACGATAAACTAAAACTTTTAAAATGTATGTAGAAATGTTAATTTGATAATTTAAGTACGAATCAAAACCTCATGTGACTCCTAATGACTTAAGTCGTGCTCATGTCCCATCTCTAAAACCATAGACAAAATCTGTGTGATTGCTCTGTGACCTCTAGTAATTGTGCAGGTTATGTTACGATTTTATCGAGTTTTTTTCCATTTTCCTCTGAAAATATGCAATAATTTTGGGTACATATCGTACAGAATATTATGTGTAGTGAGTGTAAATGAATACGTGTATATATAAATGTGTAATTAAAGTGAAAACTGGAAAATTCTATGTCGTGAATTGTTTGTTTACCTTTCTGATCAATTCTTTGCGAATGGAGATTAGGTCTGTGGTTTCCGTATATATATATTATAAGCATTATAAATTACTCTATGGTCTGAGTCTGTGGTATTTTCGCTCGACGAGAGTCGGTCAACGCAGTGACAGTGATTAGATTATATTCTCTTTGAGTCGGTCGAGTCTAGTCGAGTCGGAACTTGGAAATCTCGGAATTACGGACTTGTCAAGTCAATCACTAATATTTATTTAATATTATATTTCATTTGCATTAAAAAAATACTATCCTATATAACTTTAATGTGACAATAATTATTATAACTTTTTTAATTTAAGAACTGTTTGCATATTGTGTAAGATTATTTCCAAAAATATACTAACATAACAAATTATGATTGGTATGGTATCTAACAAAATTTGGATTTACACAGCTGTTCACATGTAAAGGTAATTTTATGTTAAATTAATACTATATACACTTTTAAAATTTCTGTTTGCTTAATTAATATTTTATTATTTCTTTAAACATATAGCGTAAATTTTGCCGGTTTTTCTTGAATCGTCCTTGAAAGTGTTTTTTTACTACTAGAAGTAGTTTTTTTGCTGTACACTTTAGCTAATAGATACCTCGAATAATATGACCAATACAAAGAAGACAATTGTAGGCCAGTTTTTACAAATTCTTAGACCATACACTTACAATAAGCTTGCGAAATACACATAACTAGTATTGGGAGTGCTCACTGCTTTTATAAACAATTTGGGCAGCCCATCTGGCACAAGTAACTATCCCTTAATAGAAAAATAATGAGAATAACATCCTGCATAATGACAATTGATTATCCTGCTGTAACATAATAATATATCTATTAACAGCTAAAGTAATATAGGGAAGTTGCTAGTATTGTGCAATTATATTATACCTATTGATTTTTTATCTTAACTCACTTATTTATTAACTCTAGATAATATGAATTAATTAATTAATTATGAATTTATTTGATAATTATGAATTGTTGTTGAATGATAACTTAATTATCTAGAATTATATGAAGCCTACTTTTAAGAAAATTTGAAATAAGATTATAAGTACCTTTAAAATCTATAATGTGTAATAGTCCAATCCAAATATCTTTGGCCTCCAAACAATCTATACCAATATAATATAAAGCTTTATTTATTGGTTAATATTAATATAGTTTATACAGATAAAGTTTCATATAAATGTGATGAACAATCATATCTTTTTTCCTTTTTCAGATTGTTTCTACTCAAATTATGTCCTGTTAAATTATATCTGTAGCCCCTCACAAGGGGGCTACCAGAGAGCTTAGCTCTACTTGGTACCTGTATATTTTCAATTGCCATTTTATACATATCATATAACAAAATATTCATACAAATAAAAATAAAAAAATAAAAATATTTTATACTAAGATTTAAAAATGAGTAAAAGTATCATGGATTTGGAGTGCAATCGGCGTTGTAGGTCCAGAAGTCATGGCCAAATTTTAACAAGCGCTATTACAAAGAGAGCAGTCAGCGATAGTGCATTGGGAAGTTTCCTCAAATCAACATGTGCTAATTTCACCCAAGTTTTGGACTTTGAGGTAAAAAGATGTTTAGTTTTTTAAATAATTTGTTTGGGAATTATTTGTGTACCCTAATCACTTCTCAACTGATAACTAGTAACCATGCTTACTAATAGTTATTATAAATGTGAATGTGAGTTTTTTTGTATGTTATGCTTTCACGCAAAAACTACTGAACCGATCACAATGAAATTTTGCATACACGTTGTCTGGGACACCAGAAAGGACATAGGGTACCTTTCATCGTTCAACGCGGACGAAGTCGCGGGCACCACCTAGTAAGTTAATAAAACCTGAATCAGTCCTCACTTAAAATGAATTTTAATGTTGTATTTACAGTTAAGATTAAAATATTTTCAGGGACGCACAGCCTTGCACATGGCGGCGTCACGAGGGAGAACCAGTTTGATGGAATGGCTCGTGAAACATTCGAGTGATGATTTTGTAAACGCACTCGACCAGGAGTCGGGTTACACTCCGCTTCATAGGAGTATTTTTTATGGACAAATACAAGCTGCCGTATCACTTATAAAAATGGGTGAGATTTTTTTTATAATATTATTACCTAATAGTATAATCTGTCTAGCTAGATCAAATGCTGTTACAAGATATATCTTACAAGAACCATCAACATCATCAATGTCACCTACCACGCTAATCTGACTATTGTGGCTAGAATTTTACATATAGTAAATAAATAAATAAATATCTAATAACACATTAAGTTTAAAGTCAACATTAACATTAAAGTGGATAATTTTGATTTAGTTTATGATAAAAAATTGCAACAACAATACCAAAACTTAATAACAAATCCTATAGATTAAAGTCCTTATTAACTAATAAAGTAATTTAGAACATAGATTACTAGCTGGTGCCCGCGACTTCGGTCCGCATTGAAAAATAAAAGATATGACTTCAGACATGCATTTGCCAAGTGTTCGATCTTTATATCTAGATAGCTGGTTATATTAGTATACAGGATGTCCCAAGACTAAATATGCGACTTGAAGGGAAAGTACCTTAAATATCGTAGATAGGATATTTTGCTGAAAGAAGACTATGTTATTTTAAAAAGTTAGTAATACTGCATTCAAAGATTTTCTAAAAATTACGTCGTCGTCGGCAATAAATAATATTCTTGAAATTTGAATTATAATTTTTTTCCATTCTTTCGGTTTGGATCATAAAAATAGGGGTGATTTTTTTTTTTCACAATTTAAGTCGGTTCGATTCCCAGACGAAGCAAGTAATTTTTAGAAAAATCTTTGAATGCAGTATTACTAACTTTTAGAAATAACATAAAAACTTCTATCAACAAAGTATCCTATCTACGATATTTAAGGTAAATATAAAATTGTATTTTCCCTTCATGTCAAATAGTCTTGGGACGCCCTGTAACTATAGCCTTTTGTCCATCCTGAAATTCTATTCTAACTATTGGCGAACAAATAAGCATAAAACTTTATCTTATATATAAAATCCTATGTCACAGTGTTTGTAACAAAACTCTTTCGAAACTTTTTTATTAAAAATTTTTTGATTTTTATGAATTTTTTTGTGTATACTCGGTAGATCTGAGAATAGTTTGTAAACAATTTTTTTTACCCCAAAATCAGCATATATTACAATATTAGAATAGATAAATACAGTACAACGTTGCGTTGCTACCTGATATTTCTGTAGGCTTCTGTACATTCTTTCCCCTTTTTTTCTTAGAAAGAAACCAAAAATTTAAAATTGATACTCTGAAAGAGCTGTGAAGCTGTATGAGACTTTATATAAATTGTATCAATTCCAGGTGTAAACACTGACTTATTGGACAAGGACGATTACAAGGCCCTCGAGCACGCAATGCTCGATCGTCAATATATGTGTCGATACGTTGATCACAATTTAAGTGATGTGTACGTTTGGGGCACCAATAGTAACTACACGCTAGGCACCGGCACTCAACAGCAAAGGAATGTGCCAGAAATGTTGACTTGTTTTAGTCGAAGTAATGTCTCCATTAAACAGGTAAGTTGATTACCACCGAACTTAGTTACATTTCAACTGTGATAGTTTTAAAAATTAACTTCATTAGTTATAAAAAAAAAAACATGTTTTTTCACCTTGTGGGTTGACATTCTACACTGCGCTTGCCAATCGGTGGCCTTCACTCAAAAACCAAATACTGATCAAAATAATAAGTATCTCAATTTTGAATTGCTTAAATGGTAGTAAACTAGCTGGTGCCCGCGACTTCGTCCGCGTTCTCTATAGCCTATACTATAGGGTCTATATAGCCTTCCTCGATAAATGGACTATCCAACACAAAAAGAATTTTTCAAATCGAACCAGTAGTTCCTGAGATTAGCGCGTACAACCAAACAAACAAACTCTTCAGCTTTATATATTAGTATATATAGATAAAGCACGACTGAATGCCTCTCCAATTTAGTTCTGTATTCTGAGAAAAAATGCCCATTCAAAACGAAATTCTATTTCTCATGAAATAGTTACTAAAATGAACAGTGAGCTTTTCATATTATATTTTATTGATATACTAGCTCTTGCACACGCGTCTTTGCCCGCGTAATTTTATAAAATATAATGTTATTCCCTGATAATGTAAGTAGCTTTCTATAGGTGAAAGAATTTTCAAATACGGTCCAGTAGTTTTTGAGTTTATTCATTACAAACAAACAAAAAAAATTACCTTATTTAGTACATATTAGTATACTCGTATAATATTATGTACACTCATTTTCAATGGAATGTAATTTCAAATGGCCAACACATGTGACATGTAAATAAAGACGTTGTCAAATTACGCTCAAAAATTAACCCTAAATTGGTTTTTTAACACGAATTAATAAAACATTGGTTTGGTCATTATTATATTTAATTAATTAAAATTAAAATGCACACAATTGGTTTACCGCGTACTTGTCTCGCTTTTACGAATTTTTCCTTCTTCATAGTCGGTTTCTTGTGTTTAGGCGCTTGTATTTGGTGCTCGATAAATACGGAGTTTTTCAAAGACGTCAATTACACAATAACTAAGAGTTCAGTGGTTGAAAATATAGCGACATTTGTGAACCTAAAACTGTGGTACATACCTATTACTTCAGTTCTTATACCGCTCGCGGTCATTACAATGATGACCTCATGTTGCGGCATTTTAGGCGCCGGTTGCAAGACAAAATGCGCCATAAAGTCTTACATATTTCTCGTTACAATTCTCACCTGCGTGTCTCTATGGATATTCTTCATAACCGGTGTCTATAACGTGTACACGTCGAACGAGAAAACTCGACGCTACATGCAAACCACTATAAGCGACTATTACGGCGATAAAGAGGATATATTTACAAGTATATGGGACTATGTAATGGTCAAATACGAATGTTGCGGCGCCGTAAGTTATAAAGATTTCGCAAATTCCAATTGGAAGAAAGGAAATAGTGATGAATTGTTTCCGGTACAGTGTTGCGTTTTAACAAACAAATCTACTTTAATACCTGTGTCGACGAATTGTACGAAAACCATTGATGAACTGGTTCAATCGAACAAAGAATATGGATGTTTCTATGCTCTCAGAAAGTCTATAATAAACAATAAAGGCAAACTTATATTTTATTTCATACTCATTGCGTTATTCTATTCTTTGTTAATACTGTTCGCCTATTGCATAATAAGAGATCAACCGCTACTTGTCGCAATGGGTTTCAATCCTACTCTACTGGAAAGACATCAAGAACAAGTAAACAAACCTTCCCCTTCATACTCTTCACTGGAAAATATGCTTTATGTTGATGAGCCACCGATGAAAATTGTCAGAGTCGTCTCAGCGACCAATCCGTTCCAGACATATAAATTTACACAGTGCGGTCACAATCAAATAGACGCGTCATACTTGTGTAGCTTTTCAGGTTATAAGTAAAATTTAAATTGAAGGTATAATAAAAAGTTTTTATATACCTATTTTGTTTTATTTTCATGAATACGTTACGTTACTATGTGTATCTACTGATTTTTATTTAATACGGAACCATGCCCAATGCAAACATTCGATTAAGTCTCAAGTAATAAATGTCATGTCTCAATTTTCGTCGTTTTTTTTAAATAATTAATTTGAATGAAAATCAACGTCTTCTAGGGTTTTATAAAGTATGTAATATAATATGTAGTTATATGGATTTATTCTTAGCCGCCGCCGACATGGAAGCCTCCACTTGGCTCCCTTGTCGAATATACTATGGGATTCTACCATCAGCGGAGACCACTGGACTGGGAGACTATTATTTATTGTCCAAAAAACAGTGGTTTTCAGCGGGAATATTATCATAGAATAGTCTTTTTTAGAATGATATACCATTTTTCGGTCAATTTCAACATTTTGCTTTGGGATTTGCTTAAGAAAATGTAGGTATCATAATATGAATATGAAGCTATCGTACATAAGTGCGACTAATTTTCAGGTGTGCCTCGGCAAATTCCACAGTGTGTGGGTGTGCGAGGGGGAAGGTGCAGACAGCACTGTGTGGTGTTGCGGTCAACTGGCCAGATCCGGTGGCCCTCACACCACACAACTGAGGCCGGCGCTTTTGAAACTGCCCGAACCGTGCTTGCAAGCTGCGCTCACATTAAATTCAACAGTTTTCCTATTGCAAAACGGAACAGTAAGTATTACATTTCTTGGTTTCAAGTTGCACGGTTAAAATATAATAGAAATAAACTCTTTATTTCGACCATTTGTTAGTTAAATTCGACTTATTTTATGTCAGTACAAATATATTAAGTTGACTTCTGCTGTTCTCATTAGTCAATACCCAAATATCTAACTAAATCATAAATATGTAATATGTTCAAATTTTTAACGGAGAATTTTTTGGGAACTCTTCCGTAGTCCAAGGTAGTCTGTTAAGGAATAGGCTAGTTTGAAAATTAAGGCCTATATTATACTTTCCAATCAGATTAACCGAAAATCAGTTAATAACTTTTAATTCTATTGAAATGTTTACTAGCGAGCAACTATGTGCTAAAAAGTCACTATTTCATCGACAAAAAAAAAATTAGGCGTAATTTTTTTATAATATTATCCTAAAATATATATATTTTTTTAAAAGGTGATTTGGTCAAAAAAATTTGGCTCTAGCTCTTAGATTTTATTTCTCCAATGTAGTATAGGTAAAACTAAAAAACTATCTTAAAAAGTAATTCAATGAAAAGCTTGTTTCTCTCTATTTATTATATACTAGCTGCTGCCCGCGACTTCGCCCGCGTAACTTTGTAAATTATATATTAAAACCTTCCTCGAGAAACACTCTATCCATTGGTGAAAACAGCATGAAAATCGGTGCACTAGTTTTTGAGTTTATCGCGAACAGACAGACAGACAGACGCGACCAAGGACTTTGTTTTATAATATGTTCGAGTGATGATTCGAGTAGCGCGACCATGTCTTTTTTTTTTTTCAAATGAGGACTAAATTTTTGCAGGTGATCCAATACACCCACAACTCTGACAGCATCAGTCAATCTACTCAGCCCAATAAAACGTCAACAATAAAATTGGCATCGGTGAAGCCGATATTGAAGTTGTCCGAACCACTCGGAGTGCATTCGGGGCGATCGCACGTTCTAGTGTACAACAAACACGGTGTATACACTTGGGGACATAACGTGGGACAGTTGGGACATAACAACGAAGAAAAGTTTATTAATACTCCTCGACTTGTAAGACATCTAAAAATCTTTGTTTCTCATAATAAGTCTATATTGTTTTAATGTGTATTAATGACGACACGTTTGGTCCAGTGGCTAGTGACCCTAGCTGTTAACCAAACGGTCGCGGGTTCGAATCCCGCTATAGGGGCAAATGTTTGTGTCAACATTTACCTTTGTACCTGATGAGTCATGGATGTTTGTATTTCCAAAAAAAAAAAAAAAGTAATCTATATAGTATATCAACTGTCTGGTATCATTGCTTAGTGTGGAACTAGATGGTGCTGTGTGGAATGTGTGAAGATATTTATTTATTTATCTTTGGATTGCAGAATTGCCAAAATGGGCACTAAAAATCTGTGTTAGATTCAAGTCACATAATTCTATATTGTTTTAATCTGTATTAATACCATAAAACAATCTATTTTCAGGCTATTGTCAATTGTTGAAGTAGGAATATAATATTTTATGTTTAAATGCTAGATATTCCGCTTATTTTTGGAATAAGCCCATAAAGTTTGCATAAAGAGGCTTCTAAGGCTTCTTTTGCTGCAATTTGTGTCTGCAACACAGTGGCCCGGCTACATCGCAAGCAATACCAGCCAGACTGCAATATTGCAGTAATAGCCCGGCCATATAAGAAAACATGTTTTGTATTGCCACTTGTGGCCGATATTGCCCCGATGGGTTGCCGGACGATCGCTAGGCGGTCGATTTTAACTGCAATATTGCTCGGTCAGTTTTATTGTTGTTTCAGTCACTCTATTGTTTGGCATAGTGTATCCTTTTCTACACGACATGAAGTTAGCTGCGAGTTAACGCCGTGATTAATTGCTATAATGCTTTGCGATCAGTTGCATGTTATTTCGAAGTTTTGTTGATAAACAAAAACAAAATCATTTCCTTTTATTTTTGGTCCAGTTTTGTTTAAAAGAAAGTCGAAGTCACCCTTTGACATTCTATGTACTCGTAGTAAAGTTCTATATTTTTCAATATATTTTCTATAACTATTTTTCAAATAAATTTTCATAGAGGCTTATTTCTACAATTAAATTATCTAAAGTTTCACGCCTATAAGGAAGGTCGAATCCACAATCTCTTTTTTTTCTGCTTCTTTAAAACAATATAAGCTGCTGCGATAAGTGTGATTTCGTCAGCCATTGTTGCCGGTTTGGGTTGTTCGTTTAAGAGTCTGTATCATGAGCCATACTATTGCAGACATATTGCAAGACATTGCCCAGCCATAGATTGGCCGGCCATCAGTTGCAATAAAATATTTTTGTGATGGCCGGGCAATTAGTTGCCAATAGTGCAGACACAAATTGCAGCAAAACATGGCTCGTTTAGAAGCCCCTTAAAAGTGCCAATTTCAAGCATTGACGTATTGTAATACGTTTCTTTAGCTATGCTAAATTATAATATACTTTTATGCGGTATCACCTGCCGTTTAATTTAAAAGACATCGGTTACAGAAATATTGAATTCGATAAAATTCTTATGCACATGATGGTATGAAAACCATAAATACGAGCCTCTAGAAACGTGCCTAAAGTACTACAATGCCCGGGCAAATCCAAAAGTGCCTAAACATAGATCTTCGGAAATGCGCGCGGCCGGGCGCCTCGCTAGAGATATGGCATATTAGAACAAACAACCGTGTCACTAAAATTACGCACACTCACGTACAAATAGCACACAATGACAACCGGACCAATAGCATTTGTTCGCTCGCTTGTTGTTCGAGAAGCTACGTTTTAACCTACGTGCTCAGAGCAAACATTTGCTCTGCCAAAGCTCGCTCGAAACAAAAAACATCTGTTTTCATTCAATGAGGAAACGAACAATTATTTAGAACAAAAATGTTCAGGTAAAGCCGAGCACGTACAATGCCGGGCGAACGCACAGATGCAACAGATCGCTCGCTACAGACGTTTACACTGAACGAATGAGTGAGTGAGTGAGTGAGCGAGCAATCGTTCGCCGCGTCCAGCCGATCATCACTGAACAAACTCAAGTGTTTTCATTTACGCACGAACGGACGATTGCTCGCTCAGAACTGTTCAGAACGCTAAATGAAAACGCACCTTGATGAAACACGTGATTGAATTGTCGATTTATACAATTCCGTGGCACGCTCTATTCTTTAGCGGTGCCATATCTCTAGCGGAGCCGCGCGCATTTCCGAAGATCTGTGGTCCTAAATCTATTTGTTTTTTTATTGCACTCTTATTTTTTTTTTTTTTTGTATTGTTAGGTAAAGATATCAACAAATGAGTCAACAGGTTTCCATCTAGCCGCTTGCGGGGACGCAGCGTCCGTAGTCACTACGCGACGCGGTGACGTCTATCTACTACACAAATACATTTGTAAAAAGATCGCTATAAAGTTAGTAAATGGACGATTCATTAGTAAAATAATTTGGTCTAATATTTAATAAACCAAGATGATCATAAAACGTTTTACATTTCAGGCAAATTAATCTTCATCAAGTGTGCGTTGAGGGTAAGGTGAGCGAGCAGGGCTCCCTTTCACGAGTGACTGTCTTACTGCTCACCAACGTTGGACAGTTGCTCATATGGCAGGACACCACAAACGCTTTGACCAGGTATTGTTTCTAAATATTGGATGGATTTCTGATAATTAATAATAAAATTAAAAATAATAATAAAGGAGTTAAAAATTTAAACTTGATCTAAAATGAGAATTTTAAAACTTAAAACATTATCTATACTAATATTATAAAGAGAGAAGATTTGTAACTTTGTTATGAATAAACTCAAAAACTACTCGACTCAATTTTAAAAATTCTCTCATTTTAAATGAAAGCTACATTTACCACTAAGTAACGGAGACTATATTGTTAATAGAGTTAAATTAGGGATGCCTACGAAAACTTCAATAATTTAAGTCAGTGTAAAAAAATCTATACTAATATTATAAAGAGAAATTGTATTTTTGTTGTAAATTTTAAAGAAAGCTACGTTATCAGCGAGTAACATAGGGTATACTTATTTTATAAAGTTACGCGGAAGAAGCCGCGGGCAGCAGCTAGTATAAGATATGTGTGTGTAAAATATCTCACCCAACTTTAATTAATGATTACAGAGAAAAAACAAGATTCACATAATCATTTTAATAATCAACGGTTACTAATCAAGTTGGTGATGAATAACTGGCATTTATGCTAGCTCTGCTAAAAAGACGCGAAAGGATCTATGAGTACGAAAATACATTGAGTATTATTTAACAATTTTACAGATGCGTTTTCGGTCTCTCCCATCAAACGATCATAACGAACGTGGCGCTAACTCACGACGCGCTCTATTTCACAACCAAGTACGGCGAGGCGTTTGTCGGTACTATTTCGCGCAAGACCACTCAGTCAACCAAAAAGGAGTCAGAAAGAGACGGCAATAGAGCCGCGCATCCAATCAGAAAGCAGTCAGAGAGAGACGGCAATAAGGCGGCTCTCGTCAAGTTCCTAGAGAAGGACGACTGCACTTCGGTGAGATTGACAAGGATACCGAATATACACAGGGCTGTCTCTATAGTTGTAGACAGCGAGGGACTTAACTTTGCGTGCCTGCAGGTACATACATCGCTGATTAAAAACTTAAGGGGCCACAAATCAAAATTACACTTTTTACAGGAGAACTAATCGAAAAAATAAAAATAAATTGTTCTGTGTCTACTTTTTCTTATTAGATATATTATATCAAATATATGCATATTATACATAGTTAGATAGAAGCGTATTTTTAAGTAGCAATAAATGTTTTGAGTACTTTAATAATAAACTGAATACTAGAGGAGATATAAGCATATAAGTTACTTTTGAATATAAAAAAAATATCAAAAATAACTAAATATTGAATAAAACAACCATGTCTTTTTGCAACATACAATATGAAGGATTGTGATTGTATTTTTGCAATAAAAACATTTTTGGATTTTTTTTTGTTTTATGGCCCTTCAGTTTTTAAGCAGCGACATATTTTCTGATGATACTTTATTTTTTTAAGTTAAGCTAGACAGACAGGTTGACGGTCCACTTGATGGCAAGTGGCTACTGTCACCTATGCATGTGCGCTGCCGACTAGAGAAGGAATAAGGATTGTGACGAGACGTTTGGTCTAGTGGCTAGTAACCCTAGCTGTTAACTAAACCCGTCGCAGGTTCGAATCCCGCTAGGGGCAAATGTTTATGTGTTAACATTTTACCTTTATACCTGATTCGGTGGATCTTTTGTATTTATAATATGTATCTATTTACAAAAATAAAATATTAATCTATGTAATACATATCAACTGTCTGGTATCCATAATACAAGCATTAGTTGCTTAATGTGAAACTAGATAGTACTGTGTGGAATGTGTGAAGATATTATAGATAGTAGCTTGGTGCCCGCGACATCGTCCGCGTTGAAAAAGAAAAAAGTAGCCTATCCTGTGTCCTGTACGTCTAAATGTTTATCTACCAAGTTTCATGAAAATCAGTTAATTCGTTTAAGACTTATGGAGGAACACACGTACGTACAGAATAAAATTCAAAATTTGGTCAATTTAGTTTCAGTATCATGTATATATAGAGCCTATAAACACGATATCTCTGAAAACAAAGTAACTTACTCCACGACCAACCCTTACAGATTTATTATTAGTATTGATTATGAGGAAATTAATTGTTTTTGGCATCCATTATTCACTCACCAAAACACAGTGTTATTTCACAGTGGTTTATGTAGTTTTTTTTTTTTTTTGGTTACTGCCACCAGACGGGCTGCCATAATGACTGTGAAACGCGATGTCACTACATAAAAATGTGCCTTTGTTTTTAGATAAAGCCGGGTTGCCACTTGACGTCACTGCCAGAGCTTTCGCCCTCCAGTCGCGGCAAGCACATGGACTCGTTGCTGCAAACGGCCTTCGAAGATGATTTGCTTCACGATGTGGTGTTCAAGGTAAGTGTAGATTACCTAATGTATTTGGATTTATATAGAGAAATGTGTCGTTCATTGTAAAAGTGGTGTAACTCCCTATTTTTAAAACCATCTTTTCTTGCCTAATGGTATCACATTTAGTCATAACTTTCAATATAAAAGTGAAGTAACTCCAATAGTTGCATTAAAATCCCATAGATGAAAACAATGAATGAATGCTTATATTTTTTTTCCTACACTATAATTCGCAAAAAGCTCGTTATTCTAAAATTCAGTTAAAAGGAGATAGTTCACTTTTACATTGAACGACACAAATATCAATATCAAATGTAGGAAGTCTGTCTCAGACTTCTAGAAGTTTAAAAAGTTTATTTATTTATTCAAAATCCACAGCTCTCAAAAATTACTAACAAAAACACCCCCTATACAAAAAAAAATATAACAAAAATACAAAATTATACTATTCCCTACAAACTAATCAATCAAACTATAAAAATCACATCATCATCATCATCATCATCTCAGCCGCAGGACGTCCACTGCTGGACATAGGCCTCCCCCAAAATTTTCCAATTGGACCGGTCAGAAGCAGCCTGGATCCACCGTTGACCCGCGGCCTTTATTAGGTCGTCTGTCCACCTTGTGGGTGGACATAAACATAATTAATTCTAATGAATCATATTGTCAGGGAGTTAAAGTAAACAGTAAAAGTTATCTAGAAACATCAAGAAATGTGTCGACTACATATTATGGGTGTGATCTATTATTGACAAATGTCAATAGAGATCAATATTAAATGGAGGAAGTCTAATGCCCGTTTTCACCAACAGTCACCTAGAGATAACGCCGGCCGGATTCACTGGAGTCACATTCGCAATCCTTTCAATCGGCCGTGAATGACTGGCTTTAAATAGTAGTTAGGTGTTACCTAACTCTAGATGTCTGTAGGTGAAAACGGGCATTGGACTTTTAAAAGTTTAAGAAGTGTATTCTAAGTTCTAAGGAATCAAGTCAAGCAACTAATAATATAAATATAAAGTAACTAGCTGAGCCCGATCACGCTTCGCTGTGATTCTCTTTGACATTCAACTGTCAGCGGCTGCCATGACAACGGCTAACTGCCACTTTAAATGTGACAGCGGTTATCGTTGGCAAGTTAGTTTTCGCTTTTATTTTATTTTTCTCGCGATCGAGATTATATTATTACGCAAAATATAGATAAGATTAATCCTTGAAGCGGATTGCAGATTGTGTAACAATTTCGAGTCAATCCGTCGGCTAGTTTTCGAGTTTTTGAGAGATACACACACCAACACAACATTTTTATATAATGTAGATAGCGATTATGATTTATTTATATGTTTATGCTATTCTCGTTTTCCCTTCTAGATCGGTACAAGGGTGTATCCCGCGCATATGTTTATAGTGGCATCGAGCAGTGAATATCTATACAAAATGTACAAGGAGAAGTTGCAACAGAATGATGGAGAAAAACCAGAAATTGTTCTTGAAAATGTGCATCCTGAGGTTTTTGATAGAATATTAAGGTATGCCTTGATCAATTCGTAATTATTTCATAATATACATGAGAATAATGAGTATCTATTGGTGTACGAGACATCTGCATGTAGTATTGGCAGACGACCTTGAAAAAAAAAAGCATGTTGTGTTTCGGTGAGTGAGCAAGATATGCCCTATTCTCCCTTTTTATCTTTAATTTTTCTGACTGTTTTGGAAATTTCCACTCATTGGAAACTCCAGTTTTGTTATTACCATAATTTATCATATCTCAGGTAGAAACCGGACTAAATGGCAAGGTCCCTGCCGAATGTCTATAACGAATATCCGTTTATTATGAGCAATATATTCGATTTTCATTGTAGTTACATGTACACCGGAACGTGTGATGTTGCCGAGTTGGGTCCGTGCAACCTGAAGATAAGGAAGGAAGATCTGATCGCAGCCAACAAGAAAGAGAAGGAGAGTGAAGGCATGGAAATGGATCTGATTGGTGTTTTTTTTTTTTTTTTTTTTTTCAATTAGAATTTTTGTCTAATTTTTAATTCACAACATATTTTTGTTCAAAGAAGATCTGCTATGAGCACTTTTTTGATATTCCCTCCCACATTAGTGAATAACTATTGTATAAAAAAAAACTGCCAAGTGTTTATAAGAACTACTTGTCGAACTATAATACTTAGGACCTGTTAATAAAATATGCAGTAGCTGCAGCTAGAATCTATTCTGTGTAAAATTTACTTTTTTCATGAAAATTTATACTAATATTATAAACAGGAAAGATTTGTTTGTTTTAATTGAATAAGCTCCGAAACTACTGGACCGATTTGAAAAAATTCTTTCACTTTTATTAAGCCATATTATCAGCGAGTAATATAGGCTATTATTTGTATATAAAGTTAAGCAGACGAAGTCGCGTGCGACAGCTAGTATTAAATAAACTTTCATGGTTACTACGTTGAAATTTTATGCACATCTGTATAAAGTCTGTTTTTTAATCTCAGAGACAAAAATGACACTTGCAAATGTCAAGTTTGCATATAATGATACCATATAATGTATTGTATGTAATGCATGTCACATGTAATGTCATTTTTGTCTGAGATTAAAAAATAAACTTTAGAACTTTAGATAGTGACATTTAAATTGGGGATGCCAACATTTTTTTTTTGAACTAAAATCGCAGAAAACGCATCGGAAACGTCAGCATTCGAGGTGTATAAGAACCAGAGCAAACGCGGTCGTAACAAGCGCCACAGCCCGGATTCGGTCGCGTCTCGTCCCGCGTACTGCGAGCCAGTCAAGCTCGTGCAGGCGGCCGCCAAGAGGCTTCAAGTGCTCGCGCTACACAAACTACTCGACAAATTCTAGTGAGTGGACCACACATCTATACAAATATCACAGCTTTACAATCCATACAATACAGTTGGGCAACGCCTTTGATGTCGGGCGACGTCGCCACTCGTGTAAGTACTTCGCTGTCACGCGCTAGGGTTGTCACAAAATGGAAAATCCGCCACCGCTCACTCAAAAACATATTGTATGCGCCAGCCTTAAAAGTTGTAATGCAAACTGTGTGAGTTCGCCGTGGCGGCCCGCGCCGCCCGCTTCCCCGCGCCAGCCCCCACCGTTGCTCTGTGCAAGTACATTCGTTGCCCAATTGTATGGATTGTAAAGCTGTGCTAATATTATGAAACTACTGGACCGATTTGAAAAATTCTTTCACCATTGGGAAGCTATATTATCAGCGAGTGACATAAGCTATATTTTATAAAGTAACTCGCACCAAGTCGCGTGCAACAGCTAGTATAGTATAATCTTCCTCTTCGGCCGCCTACGAAACCAACGCTACGTAACCAGTTACCTGACAAGAATTATTTTTCTTGCTACGAAACCAGTTACGTACAAAGATTTTTTCTTTCTTTCTACGAAATAAATAGCCAATAGCAATGCCTGTGTTAACGAAATACAAAAATGTGTTTTGTCCCTTTAATTCCCACAAATACAAAGATGCGTCAGAAACTGGTTTCGTAGGCGGTCGTACATAACTAGTTTCGTAGGAAGAAAAAACCTCTTTGTACGTGACTAGTTTCGTAGCAAGAAAAAAATGTCTTTGTACGTAACTAGTTTTGTAGCAAGAAAAATAATCCTTCACACATAATCGGTTACGTAGCATTGGTTTCGTCGGCGGCCGAAGCGTAATCTTCATGATAAAGCGAAAAAAAAAACATGACGCTAATAATAATGAAATTGTATCATGAACAGTTACAAAGACGGGAGCATACACCTGAAAGACAACGCGACGTACAGTAAAAATGTTGTGCCGGTGTGTTGCCGAGAATCGTTCCCTGAATTGGTGGACACAAACGTGTGTTCGAAGGAAGGCAAACTAGTGCCTGCACACAAATGTATTCTAGCCGCGAGATTGGAATACTTTCAGGGAATGTTCATGCACTCCTGGTCTGAGGTAATTTATTTATCTATCTATATCGACTGCCGGTCGTATAATCACACAGATCGTGATATGGCACCGTTTTATGAAGCTACTAATATTATCAGTCAGATTGTTCGAAAATTTTTGAGATTTTGACAAATTGATATTGTGATTAGTTTTTGATAAATGTATGTAATTTGATAAGCACTTTTTTGATCACTTTGCAAGTTAATGAAACACCGCCATATCACGGTCTGCCTAGGCACATCACGAATTGCCGGATTACACGATCGGCCGCCGACATCTATACTAATACTAGTTGAACCCGCACTCGCTTCGGTGTGGCTCAGTCAGCAACGTCGCTTGACGGGCTGCCCAAATAAAAAAAAGGGACCTGCCACTTCTAAAACTTTAGCATCCTTACATATTATAAAACAAATTCCTCCGCCGCGTCTGTCTGTCTGTTCGCGATAAACTCAAAAACTACTGCACCGATTTTCATGCTGTTTTCACCAATGGATAGAGTAGTTCTCGAGAAAGGTTTTAGTATATGTTTTACAAAGTTACCCAGGCGAAGTCGCCGGTAGCGGCTAGTTTATGTAAATACTAAATATGTATTATAATTAGGATTACCAGTTGTCTAATTAACTAATAAATAGTTGTTACCAATTGCTTAAACATTAACTTGTGTTTTCCAGAGTAAAAAATTATCAACAGTTACCTTGCCCATAAGTCACAGTATACTGTTGCCCTTAATCAACTTCCTGTACACGGATTCGTGTCCGGAAGTGGAAAATTCGGAAAGTATCGACTTCATATGCAGCATGCTAATAGTCGCAGACCAATTGTTCGTCACAAGACTCAGAGAAATGTGCGAAGTCGCTTTGGCTAATCTAATAACTCTAAGGAATTGTGCAGAACTATGCCAATTGGCTCACACGTACAACGCAACTCAACTGAAACAATGTTGCCTTCAGTACATTAGTCTCAATCTGTGCGCTCTTTTGGAATCTAAATCCTTAGATTCGCTCGAGGCCAATCTCCTCGAAGATATATCAAATTATTACTGCACTTTCAATACAATAATGTCGTCCAGGGTGATCACTCCCTTTTACAACGCACCGAGCGATGAAATAGTCAATGAAGCTGACAAAAATTTCCCAATAGATCTTCAACTGGTCGATGAGGAATACAAAAATACGAGTATAATTGAAGCCAAGAAAAGAAACAAAGTTAAAAAAAACGATTACACGAAGAGTGAAAAGGAAAGGATGAGATACGAGTCTGTGAGCTCTGTGGATCTGTCTAAAGATACATCTGGAGATATAACACTGTCACTAAGTGAGCTGTCAAAGTCGCCAGAAAATAAGCAAGAGAAGTGGATCAAAGTGCCATCGTCTCAACAGAAGCAACAGAAAGTTGTTCAGGCCAGATTGAAAGCCATCACAACAGCCAAAGATATATCGAATGAAACACAAATAGAGTCGTTCACTAGACTCACTAAGGCCACCTCGCCAGGTCCAAACACACAGGCCAATTCCAGATTGTCTGCATCGCCGAAGGAAAATTCTTTTCCAGAGTTGACGAAGAGTTCAGGAAATCTGGTGATTAATCATGTAGGTCCGAAACTATCGCAAAAGCAAAGAAAAAAATTGGCTTCCCAGGGAACTGAGCCTGCGTCACTCCAAAACTTGAACGATTATATAGATAAACTATCGTCAGACGCGACGGTGAGTAAACCGAAGAATCCTTGGAAGATAATTGAACCGCCAGTGGCGAGCAGTAGTCCTAATAAAGCGAAGGCGATGGAGTTTAATCAGATTCTAGCTGATCAGAAGAAAGTAAAGGATGATTCGTCGAGAATTATGTTCAAGCCACTCGCTTTGACACAGGTATGTGAAAATTTCAAACAATTTATCCTTACCCATTTTTTGTCCGCGACTTTGTCTGTGTTGAAAAACAATAATATAATACCTAAATAACGCCTAACAAACCTAACATTTTTGCAGGACAAAAAGTATTCTATATTGTAATCCAAGCAGTAAACTATGTGTGTGCCAAATTTAATACAAATCTGTTCAGCATTTTTTAAGTGAAAGAGTAACAAACATCCATCCATCCTCGCAAACTGCAAAATTTTATTTATTTAAAAAAAAAAAGATTTGTAACTTGTTATAGGTAAACTTATTTATTATTTTGATAATGGACTAAATTTTCCACATATCAGATTCTAGATGAAGAGGTCTTAGTTTGCCAAATAGTGTTCATAAGCACTTAGCAGTTTTTTAGTTATGTTATAGTATATGTAGTAAGACAATAAATATTGGAATCTTAAACAAGTGCACATAACAGATTTTGGTTTAACGAGAATATTATAATTGGTAAACGCCTCTTTCACAAACGTCAAGTAGGCCAAACTGTCATTTAAAGTCACCGGAAACCGGGGATAATGGAGCTGATATACCTTTGTTTGAATGGTAAACGTCCCAAACATTAAATAGAAAATAATAATAAAAATTCGGCTATCGAATGATGCAGTAAACCGAGTGCATAATTCAATATAACAGAAAATGATTTCTAAAAGTAACTAATCAACACTTTACATGTAGTTTGTGAAAGAGGCCCTAAGAGTAACTAATTAAAACCATCGTTTTTCAGCTTGAAGATAAAGCCATAGAAGAACTGGAAAGGTTTTACAATATTCATGAAATTGATGACGAACACATAATAGTCCGCCGGATTGAGCTACAATTAGTGTCTTCTCCCCAATGGGTACATACTGCCTCAAAGTGATATGTATTTATTTATATTTTTTAACATATTGACAAGAATTTTATTAAATAATTATCATGATAATGTGTTTTATTTTATTTTGGTGTGGACTATACTAAAGATTATATTATATTAAAATTATTATTCCCAATGATAATTGCAAGCAGTGCCATGGTTTTACATCAAGATTTGGCCTTTTTCTCAAACTAAAATGAAAAAGGAGTAAAATCAAAATTGTCATATAGAATGTCAGCACAAATGAGATGTTCTTTTTGTTTAAATTTCATAGATATTGTACCATCTACACAATATTTTAAAAAATTATTATCACTAATAAATTATGACAGTACTACCAGACGCCCACGTTGAAAAAGAAAAAAGTAGCCTATCCTGAGTCTTGTATTTTTTATTAATGTTTATCTACCAAGTTTCATGAAAATCAGTTATTCGTTTGTCATGAACATACATACAATAGCTACACTAATTATAGATTTATTATTAGTATTGATTTTCACTAATTTCTATTTGAGAAAGATAATTTGGTTTTTCATCTGCATCTGTCGCATTGTTCTAATTTAGAAGGCATCCGGGAGTTATCCAGAGGATTGCAAAAAGAGGGGAATCTCAATTTATTGAAAGCGATTGAAAGATAACCAATAAATTAATCCTTACTTAAAAATTCATTTTTAACAATTAAGCCTGTAACCTCCTTAACATAAAAAATAAGGATTATTAATATAAAAATCCAAATCATTTAAACATTGTTTTATTTTTACAATCAAATCTTATGTACACACTATTGAACTAAATATTGTTAAATTTTAATGTTGTTCTTTAATATTTGGTGGGGGAAAGGCTTTTAGTAGTTGATTCATCTGTCTATGTGTCATTTTCTTCTCTCCGGGTACAAGGGTACCTTTCTTTCCCATTTCTCTGGCAATAGCGGCTTTTTCACTATAATTTTTATAACAACCTTGAAATTCCGCCACCTCCTTCAAACATTCTTGCTGGTTAAACTCGTGCTTTTTTAAGCAAGCAAACATAACAGCTAACTCCTGCATACATGCTACTTCCTTTTGTTTATCGCTTTTACCAGAAACTGTCTTTTTCAACTGCAAAGGCAACAGCATCTGAAACGGGACAGGCTCCCGTTGCGGTCTTCTAGCGCTTTTACTTGACACCGAAAATAATGTATTATTAATTCTCATTGTTGCTGGTTTCTAGATAACTAAATAACAATGATGAGATTTTATAAAACTACTTATTAAAGTTATTAAATTCCAAACGCTCTTTTCGTAATATGAATAGAATATGTTTCCATAAATAAAATTAAAATATTGGTCCAATCAATTTTGACAATGACATAAGACTTTGACAGTGACAACTTGGTGTTGTAAAACGTTACATAGAGCAAGATAGTTTCTATATTGTATCATCCATAAACTAAATGGTAAATACAGAGTACACTAATCCCAAAAGGTTGTATATGATGGCTCGCTGGGGTTGTCTTAACCATGTCGGTATTAAGTAAATGAAATCTACTATTATCTCGGAACATTTCGGTGTCGGCAGAACACACACTCGAGATGCTTATGGAATGTAACCAATAGGAATCACCGTTAATTCTTAATTTTATTCATACAGCGTTTATAGCCAAGTGGGTTGTTCTTGTATTAAGGGCCTTGTGACTTAAGGGTCACTACCTTGTAACACATACAATACCAACGTTCTGGCCTCTACAGCTTTGGAAAACGCGGGAAAATATCTATGCGGAGTACTTCACCGCCCTTGCCCCTCACCTCACCGCTAACGCACGCTCCGACGGAAAAACATGCCATTCTAGACGTTTTCCATACAATTAGGTGTCCGACAGCGACACCGCATAACGCTTACCGCAGCGTTGTGCGTTTCGATCAAAAGACCAAAGCTTACGATAGAGGCTTAAACTTTTTTACTTTTTTTAGAGGGAGACACTAGTAACATAATTAATTAAGTAAAATATCTACTTTTGAATGTATTTATAGATTTCTTTAAAATATATACTTATTAAAAAGTATTAGGTAACTGAAATATTATTACCTAGTTTTTATGAAAAGGACTTAAGTAAGTATAGCTATATGTAATTACGTATAATTTGATTTTACAAAGAATATTTTTATAATAAACAGAACTTATAACTTAAAAATCATTTTACAAATAATAATAAGTATTTGTATATAAGTTTTTATAATGTAACATATTTATAAACAGAATTAATTGCTGTAGTATAAATTAATTTAACTAAAAAAAATATCTTATTCTTCAATTGATGCCGGCAAAGGCCGGCAATTGACAATTGACGAGGAAGTCGCTGAAATATTGATAGTGGCTAAATATTAAATAGCTAAAATATTATTATTTTGACTTCATAAGAGATAAATGAGGGTTTTTCCCCTCACTTCATGTTTTCTTTGACAGATGAGCTTTTATTCTGATTTCAGGGTGATTTGGATAAACTGGTCGTAGGTATCAAGCGTGTAATTACGAATTATGTTAAGGTGATTCTAAGAGCCAATGGATTTTGCGCGAGTAGGCGGAGCTAAGATGTAGCCCCCGCACCACCCGTACTTAGAGATCGCGTGAAACGAGTCAAAGACTAAATAAAGTAGAATGGTAACATTTGATATTGAACATATTATGCCTAACTTCACAAAGCATTTTTGAGGTGCGTCAGCAAAAAAATGGTTCTTTTATTTATTTATATATTTTAATAGTATATTTTATTTACAATTCTAGTTTTATATCATATGGCGTGTAAATAGACAGCTTATATTTACTGAAACCAACTATGACATATTTAGCAGATAGTAATGACCGGTTTTATCAAAAAACATAATTATGGATTCCATGTTAATTTTATATTGGATATTAAAAATTAGAAGTAAAATTGAATAATTCTCAGGGAGTTCTTTTTAAGGGAGTTGTCGAGATTAACATTTTAACAAAATAAATGATTAAAATCGGTTCTTAATCAGCGGGGATATAGCGTAAAATATAAAAAATATATAGGTATGCAATAAATTTATCAAAAAAAGCTTATTTTAATACTAAATATGAAAACACAAATTAGAAATTGAAATTCATTTATTGTGATCTTTGCTTACAAAGTTTTTGTTCATCCATATTTATAATATGCACACCACCAGTGAGGTAGTTCCACCAGTCAGGTGTTTCCACGCCACCAGTGAGGTAGTGTGTACTTAGCGCGTTTTTTTTACGTGGTTTCCCCGGTAGGCATATTCCACGATCTATTGTGACTTAGACCTGAAAAACTATGTGTGTTGTGGGGAAATCTTTAGAATCATTTGGAAAGCTTTTAGGGTATTTGAAGACTAAATTCGTTAGGAATGTGTAAGTTTTGTAAAAATATAGTTTTTATGGTGAGGAAATCCATTTACAAATAATTTTATAAAGATTTTATTTAAAACGTAAATTTGTTTATATTGTATATATGTAAATATTGATTTACAATATAAAAATATGTACAATATTATAATATAGCTGTCCAAATTATTAAAAATGTCTGCACAAGAAACTATTAACTTCACATCAAAACAGTGTCGTATCTGTTTATCACCTGCTCAATGATAAAAACTATTCGAAGCCGGCGCTGCGACGAGACGCACAACCTCCCCGTACGACGTTCAGCGCTACACTGCCGCCCGTCGCCCGCGCACGGACCCGCTAAATCTTTGTTTAGGTAAAATAAGATAAATATGGATAATGACTTGAAAAACTATTATATTAGGTCATTAATTGTACATTATATAGGTCTAATCCATACCAAAATTTAAAAAAAAGAATTATGTAAATATTCCTTGTCGTTTAAAAGAAGATACAAGTTTTCAGCCAAAAACGACTTCCATTTAGATTTTTTTTTCACATAGTAGTTAAACAGTTTGACCAGTATTATTTGTACCTTATATAGATAAAATATCAATAAAAAGCATATATTTTTTTCGGAAATTTATGTTGATTTATGAAAGAGGAGTTAGCCTCTGAATATCCCGTTTTGGCTCTTAGTATCGCCTTAAATAAGGAAATCAATTATATAATTATTATACATTCCAATAAACATTTATTTGTTATCCTAACATATTACAATTTATTAGATTTTTAATTTAACATTTACATGACATCATTACAGGAAATTAAATATAATAACTACACTAAATAAAAAACAAAACTTACTATTAAACCTAAAACTAGAAACCTTAAAAAATATATAATATAATATATAAAATATATTATTAAAAGAAGTCCCTTTGGGCAAGGTTTCCCCCTTTGAATGGCTAAACTAATAAGGAAACTATTTCCAAAATATTACACAAAAGAATTTTTAATAAGGCTACCGTTATACAATTATCTTTTCATTCAGACATTTTTATGGCATTATTATCAATAACATTATAAAAACAGCGTTTTTAGAATGAATTACAGCCGATAAAGCAATAAAACTTAATTCTTTATCAATATATATGTACATACTAATTTCACTTCCTACTAAATGACGTAGTATTGTTAAGTTGGTGAAAATTTACTTTTATAATGAAAAATAAGATCAATGGTCAAACAGCAATATCATAGCAGTCAAAGATGTGGCCTCAAGTCAAGCAGTAATAAGTATTATTTTGTATAGACTGTAGAAATAAAAAACCGAAATGCGTTGCTCTGAAAGAAGAATTATATTTTTTAACTAGCTGTCGCCCGCGACTTCGTCCGCGTTGAAAAAGAAGAAAGTAGCCTATCCTGTGTCCTGTACGTCTAAATGTTTATTTACCAAGTTTCATAAAAATCGGTTAATTAGTTTAAGAATTATGGAGGAACATACATACATACATACAATACCTACACTTACAGATTTATTATTAGTATTGATTGATGATGATATTGATGATTGGTTTATACGAACGAACCCAATAGACGCTGTCTTGTCTGAGCCCGAAAAAAAAATGTAGGTAAAACCTATCGGGTCCTATTGTGATTCTAAACTATCGAGGAATCCATTGAAATATACACAAAAATGATTTCATTACGGCGAGTTCTCGACTTTCTCTCAATGATAATTCTCTTCGTTGAAATCTTATTGCTTTATTAAGCAACCAAAGACACTCTTATTTCATCGTTAATAGCGTCACAATTCGTCTTACTTTAACATTACATAATTATTTTACTTATTTTTTTTTAAATAAAATACTCGTGTTATTATTACATTACTAGCTGGTGCCTGCGACTTCGTCCGCGTTGAAAAAGAAAAAAGTAGCCTATCCTGTGTCCTGTACGTCTAAATGTTTATCTACCAAGTTTCATGAAAATCAGTTAATTCGTTTAAGAGTTATGGAGGAACATACATACATACATACATACAATACCTACACTCACAGATTTATAGTTATGGAGGAACATGCATACAGAAAAAAATTCTAAAAATCATCAATTTAGTTTCAGTATCATGCTATAAACACACGATATCTCTGAAAACAAAGTAATTATAAACATTTTTTTTTATTAGAGATGGGTTTGCTTTTGGCCAACAACCAACTGTGTAGCGAAGATGAGGCCTAAGATGGAGCGAGCTCACCCAGAAGATAAGTATTCACTCGAACTTTGAAAAGATTTGAGTTATATGAGCTCGGAAATACAGACGGCAGGGAGTTCCAAACGTTAGCAGTACGCATTATAAAGGATGTTTTAACTCCTTATTGGTTGCGTTTCTAGATTGCGTATTTATTTGGCATTATGTTTGTTCAATTTTAAACCCTATTTATATACCCATAATATTTAAAATCGAGTGAAACGACAAGCTGTCACTTGACGCATATTATATACGCTGCATACCAGACGAGAGATTAAAGCGCTTGGTCAGAAATAGAAACTACCTACTAAGAAGTTATACGAGGAAATTGGATTTGGAGGAGGAATTTGGAAATTCGAAATTATGGCTTGTATATAAATAAATATAATAATAACGAGCACAAAATAACTACTTAGGGATAGGGAAACGGGCTCTGGCATCCGTTACTCACTCATAGAAACACAACAGCACACATGCTGTTATTTCACGGTGGTCTTCTGTAATTGGATGGTTAACTTACTGCTGCCAGACGGGGTGCCCCAATTACTGCGAAACGCAGATCCAGACCAGAGCCAATTTTGAAAAATTCAAATTCAAAGTTGACACTGACGGGAATCGAACCCCTGGAACAGAGAGAGCGTTGAGTTCTGGAACATAGCGTCATATTTGATAAAAAAAAATCTACAGTTTTTTTTTAATCTTTTTATATTTTGGGGCTTTCACCTTATAAAGGCCGACCGTTCAATTAACTAATTAACATAATAATATAACAAGAACATAACATATTAAAAGCTTCATTGAAGCATATACATATCACATATTAAGTCATTACCTAACTGAATCACTGGTCGGCTCCGCTAGCACAGTACTAAGTGCGCCTATGTTTTGACTACATATGTTATATTTATGCATCATTGAAGCTCTTTCCACTCGATAGCTACAAAGGATCAAAGATTCGTTTATTATCATGGTATATTCGAATACGGTTCATATATACATAGAGTAAGTAGTTATTTATATGTATCCAACGGTGGATATATTGCCATAAATATTGTTATAAATAAAAGGGGAAAGGAGAGTGCCATTCCCATTCTTGAAAAAAGAGTTTGAGAAAACATCTATTTCAATTTTTGTTCCTATAAGCAAATAATCATTAGCTATTATAAAAATTGTCTGATATCTATCTAGTATATAGATTTATTGAGATGGATTAAACCAGATAAGTAATTGATAAAATTATAGTATAAAAGGTAGCCAAAAAATTATTATCGACATAGTCAGTCAGGGCAACACAGACAAAAAAGTAAGTTATACCTACTAATATTTCTATTGTACTTAGAAGTTCAAAAGGCCAGGATAAACATCAATATCGAGCATGAAAACGTGAAAAAGATGAAGGTGATATTCTACTTTTCAAATTAAAAGTGTTTTAATTATCAAAAATATGTCTATCAAATCATTTCTCATCCTTATTTCTCTTAGATGAAAGTTTCAACTTTATAAGTTTCATTTTACAAGTTCATAGTAAGTAAGTACGAAGTAAAGAAGAAGAAATAGGTTTATATAGTTTATAAGGGCTGAAAACTATCTGACGGTAAGGTATTATGAATATATCAATGACAAAGTGTATTTAGAATCAAAATCGTTACCTATTATTCGTTCACTTTCAGAAACATCAAGATGAAATACTTCATTGCCATCGCTTTGATCGCATCGGTCGCTTCGGCGGCGTACATAAAGCCCACCGGCGTCACCGACGAGATGTCTCAAATCGCTGAGATCGTCGCCGCCATCCAAAGCCCCAGCACTGACCCCGCCACCGCAGTCGCTCTCGAACAGATGTTGTATGAAGCCCTCGGCATCCCACAACCCGCCATCGAAACGCCCGTCGTCGGACCCGCCCTCGTTGAAATTCCCGAGGAAATCGCTGTTGGCCCCGCACTCGTTGACATCGCACCCGTCGAAGAGACTCCCGTGTCTCCCGTCATTGTAGCCCCCGCCGTCATCGCCCCCGAGACTCCTTCCGCTAGCAATCCTCTCGTGCAGATCATCCTGAACATCAACAAGGCCCCCGCTGACGTAGCCAGTGTCGCCCCAGTCGATGCCGCCCCAGTCACAGTCGGCCCAGCCGCCGTCGCGCCCGAAACCGTCTCCGTAGTAGATACCGCTCCCGAGGTTGTCTCCGTAGTAGATACCGCTCCCGAAGCCGTCTCCGTGGTAGACCTAGCTCCTGAGGTCGTCTCCGTAGTTGATGGCCCCACTGAGGTTGTGCACCCAATGCCAACTTTGCCTATTATTGCCGGCCCAGCCATTATCCTCCCCGAGGAACTTAACTAAATTTTCAAATACTGTACTGTGTCTATAAAATGTATATAAACATGAGATGCAATATAGGATTTACTTAAAATTATGTATCGTTATTATTTATTTGCAACCCTTATCATTAACCAACATTATAGCCCAGTCAAATTAACAAAATCAGGGGAAATAATTCGTGTAGTTTTGAAAATTGGTACACTCTGACTTAATTTGACTGTACTAATGAAATTAAACTCGTCATCTTTTAAAAGAAATTCACTGCTAAACACTTACCTACATTCGAATTTTAAATTCTTACTTAATATAAAACAAAGTTCTCTGCCGCGTCTGTCTGTCTGTTTGCGATAAAATATACACAAAAAATGTCATCAAGATCGGTCCAGCGGTTTAATAAAAATTCAATGACACACACGTACAGAATCACTATTATTATAAAGAGGAAAGATTTAATTTTGTGAATGTTTGTAATGAATAAACTATAAACTTCTTATAACTAATTTTAAAAATTCTTTCACCTAGAAAGTTATATTAGTAGACATCTTATTTTAAAAAATAAATAGAGATCCTTATGAAGCTTATAATAATCTAATGTAACAAAAAATTTAAAAGTAATCATTTAGCGTGCGTTGCGACAACTATTGATATAATAACTATTTTTGTTCAAATTAGTCAATCAAAACACGAATAGAATCGTAAGATGAAAAATATATCTAAGCATTTTGTATATTTATTACTACCTGTTGCCCGCGACTTCGTCCGCGTTCGAAATGTTATATAACCTAAAGCCATCCTCGATAAATGGACTATCCAACACAAAAAGAATTTTCAATTCGAACCAGTAGTTCCTGAGATTAGCGCGTTCAACCAAACAAACAAACTCTTCACCTTTATATAATAGTAGGTAATTAGGTATAGATTACACTTTTGACAGGCGTTTATTTTTATTTTCGACTAGCTGCTGCCCGCGACTTTTCCCGCGTAACTTTATTTATTTATTTTGAAAAATATATTCATATTCCGATTGTATGTTATTTTGCAAAACAAAATAACATACAATCGGAATATGAAAATCGGTGCAGTAATTTTTGAGTTTATCGCGAACAGACAGACAGACAGACGCGGCGGAGAACTTTGTTTTATAATATGTAAGGATTATCACATGGGAACAGCACCCTTTTTCTAGATGAAAGGTATCCTATGTCCTTTCCGGTATCCCTGACAACGTGTATGAAAAATTTCAAGATGATCGGCTACCTTTCACTGTAGGTTGCTTAAAACCACATTTTACTGTTATTGTTACCATTGTTACCTTTACGCCAAGCTACATAGATTTTTTCATGTAAAAAGTGTTAGAAGAAAACCAACTGCGCTATTGTTCGGAGAATAGTTTCATATGATATATTGACATGTTTTTCACTCGACTATATTATTTAACATACATAAATAATATAGTCGAAAAACTATGTTATTAACAATTTTATACAAAAAATAGCTGTTTTTTTAGTTTATTGCTTAAACAATTGAAACTATCAGGATAATCTGGATTGTGTCAATGCCTACTATTTGAAGAGACGGTCAAGGCAATTTCTATCACGGATTGTTAACGGATTAACAATTGTGTCGTTCATTGTAAAAGTGAATTATCTCCTTGTAACTGAATTTTAGAATAACGAGCTTTTTGCGAATTATAGTGTAGGAAAAAAAATATAAGCATTCATTCATTGTTTTATATTTTTTATTATTTACTTAATACAATCAAAGATATAATAATTTGAAGTAACTTATAAATGACTAAATGTGATACCATTAGGCAAGAAAAGATGTTTTTTTAAAAATTAACGTTAACTTCCGTAAAATCCTCTGAAACGTAACGCTTTCGGAGCGTTAATGGTGGTGCCCAGCTATAATTTCTAACATACTTCTCAGCATTTTAATGCAAAACCAAGATATATACATTTTGAAGTATGAAAATTCTACTTTCGAAATCGTTTTCGTAAATTGAAATAGGACCATACCTGTGGCATTCAGGCCTGTTGGAAAATTGAATGGTAAAAAATTCAAATGGCCTACAGTGACTGATTTTTGCACATATAAAGCTTATGTTTATAACTAATACTGGCCGGAATATCTACGCTACAACTAAAAAATACCCGAGTTATGAATTTTTGAAAAAACTGCACTATGGCCGGGTTTTCCCGATTTTCTTCTAAACTAACGGTCTGATTGAGTCAATCGTTTTCTTTTTCCTCTCATTTTCTTCGTGTTTTCATTCTCTACAAATTGTCTGTTGACACATGGTTGACACAATCATGTATCCTGATAGTTTCAATTGTATAAGCAAAAAAACTTAAAGAATAGCTATTTTTGCATAAAATTGTTAATAACAAAGTTATAAATAATAAAGTCGAGTGAAAAACATGTCAATATATCATATGAAACTATTCTCCGAAAAATAGCGCAGTTGGTTTTCTTCTGACACTTTTTACACAAAATGCTCAATCCAAATCTATGTAGCTTGGCGTACTTGTAAATAATTAAAATTCATTGCAGGGAAGCATGTTTATTTGAGAAACACTTACGAGTACTTAACTAATTAAAATAACAAAAAAAAAATTCAACACATTGGAAATATTTTTATTTCAACTAGATATATTTAATATCTTCAGCGGTCATGAACTGTTCAAGATCTGTCCTAAGAGAAGGATGGCAAGTTGCTCAGCAGGTTCTGCAGAGGCTTGGGCAAGTTGAGAGGCATGGAGCCAGTGCTGACGGAGGTGCTGCCATCAGCGCCCAGGATGAAGTTCATAATAACATTGATGAGGAAGTTGTTCACAACTGAACCGTCTTCTTCGGTTTCGGTAGGGGTGAGTCCAGCTTCGGGTGTTACAGGTGTTTCAGGGTTCACGGGGAAGACGGGAGTAATGACAATGGGATTCTCTGGTGTTGGCTCGACAGGTGAGGGGTCAACGGGTGTGGGAAGTACAGGGGTGGGCACCACAATAGGTGACGGTGAGGGGTCAACGGGTGTGGGAAGGACAGGGGTGGGCACAACAATAGGTGAAGGTGAGGGGTCAACGGGTGTGGGAAGCACAGGCGAGGGCACAACAATAGGTGACGGTGAAGGAACAGGCGTTGGAAGCACTGGTGTTGGAAGTACAGGTGTTGGAAGCTCAGGTGTTGGAAGCACTGGAACTGGAACAACGGGTTGAACTGGTGCAGGGTTGCTGATATCAGGTAGATTGATCGAGACGAGATTAGATAATGAATCTCTGAGGTTAATTATGATGGAGACCAATGGAGAGATGAGAGAATTGCCCACGGTTCCATCAGAGCCAACTTCGATTGAGTGAGTCACCGGCCCAGCGTGGCCGGCGGTCACCAAGAGTGCAGCAATCAACAGAAATTTCATGGTTAGCCTCTGAAATATATAAGAAAAATTAATTTTTTCCTCTCTTTTGCTTAATAAATTTAAAAAAAATCAATTCAAAGAGCTGTTAGATACATATTAATTAGAATATATCAATAAAGGGAATTATTTATTAATAAATTTCTAAACATAAAACTATGATAGAAAATCTGGTGATGTGACGTCATACCTACCTACGACCTCTCGATACGAAATATCCAAAAGGACTTTGCTAGTTCCGCCCGATTTTAGTTTTATATATAAAGTTTTATTATCTATAGCAAGTGTCGCCGCTATCTAATATATTAATTGTCTAATTTATATATTCCCAATCTAAGCTGTAAAAGTATTAAACTAATCCATTTGTTGAAATGACGTCACAAAACAAACGATGCGCCAAATAATCGCCTAATGAATGTGTCATATATTTCAATTTTTAGATAAGTTTTATGAGCATAGATTGCCTACTTATTGCTCCCATTTATAATGATTAATTAATTACCTAAATAGAGATTTATATAAAATCTTATTTCCTGAAGCTGCAGTGTTATCTTTACTTAATTTATCTACCTAGATAATGACGTGTCAGATTATATTATATAGATTATATCGATTCCTGTGGGATCTGATCCGGCCAGAGCCGTTCCACTTGCGGAACACGAAGCGCGGGCGGGGGTTTCATCCCTTCGTGGTTGATGTTCCCCGGTCACGCACGAAGCGTTATAGTTCCACCTTCCTTGTCCGAACTGCTAAGGAGTGGAACTCATTGCCTGCGTCCGTGTTTCCTCAAAATTACAACCTCGGGGTCTTCAAATTTAGGGTAAATGGGCACTTACTAGGTAAGCGTGGTCCATCTTTGGCCGCATCTGCACCTAACATCAAGTGAGATCGCGGCCAAGCGCTGCCTCGATGTAATAAAAAAAAAAAAAAAAAAAAAGAATATCTTATTATAAATCTATTAACTCAAAGACTTCACGATCCTCACACTGCAGACAATGCAAGAAATCTTACTTCATCTAAGGAAAATAATAACCTTTATTTTCGCGATAAACTCAAAAACTACTGCACCGATGGATAGAATGGTTCTCGAGGAAGGTTTTAGTATACCTATAATTTACAAAGTTACGCAGGCGAAGGCAAAAAAAGAACAATTGTTGTTCTTTCGGCGTGTTCGAATAAAATTGTGAAAATTTAAATTTTATAATCGTACGAATTAACTTGAGACCTGTGCCGATGACAAAAATCATTTTCACACGCATCAGCGTCGTAGTATTTTTTTAATTTGATTTTTTTTTAATTTGCATGAGATTATTAATAAGAACAGAATAAAATGGTCTTGGAAGAGATAAAGAATAATTAGTCGGGAAGGGGATCGCATTCAAACGGAGTCTCAAGTTAATTCGTACGGGATATAAGGAGTAAACTCTAGTCGGATGTCGGAACTGACACACACATTTTTTTTTCTTCTTCTTATGGGTGGCCACTTGATGGTAGATGGCTACCGTCGCCTATAACACAAGCAACGCCACAGATGCAAGTGCGTTGCCGACCAAAGTAGGATTAAGGATAAGAGATTAAGAAGGGGTAGGGTAATGAGCTCTGGCATTCCTTACCCAGTCACCGAAACACAACAGCACACGTGCTGTTATTTCACGGTGGTCTTAAGTAAGTGGATGGCTACTGCCCCAAGACGGGCTGCCCAAATGACTTATAAATTATGAAAAAAAAAAAAAACAAACGTTACGTTAATCGGGCACGTATTTTTTTTTCACGTATTACGTATTTATATTTTATTGCATATTGTAAATTATTTTATTTATCTGGAGATAGATAGCACGTCTGAATAATATACGAGTATGTCATGATAATCTAGTTTATGTTGAGTTTATGACATTAAAATGAACTATTCATTGCAAAAATAAGACGTCAATGTTTATGAATAATAATGATAGTACATATTTATATGTTACCGAGGTCAAAATAAATTAAATTGTTTTTTGATCAGGTAATCTACACAATATTTGTTAGCACATCTCTGTAACAACTTTACCAAATCTTTAAGTACCTATATATAACTAGCTGGTGGCCGCGACTTTGTCCGCTTTCAAAATGTTATAAAGCCTTCCTCGATAAATGGACTATCCAACACAAAAAGAATTTTTCAATTCGAACCAGCAGTTCCTGAGGTTAACGCGAACAACCAAAAAAACAAACTCTTTAGCTTTATATAATAGTATAGATAAGTAGATATATGTTTCGAAACTGAAATATATAAGTAACTAGCTACACGCTCCCGGTTTCGTCGGCGGTTCAAAATAAAAACTATTCTATCTTTTAAGTTGGATCAAATTACACATAGTTACGATGTTGTATCAAAATCGGTTCAGTAGTTTAGGAGTTCATTGGCGTCAAACAACGTGACACTGTAAATATATCCAACTAGCTGCTGCCCGCGACTTCGCCCGCGTATCTTTGTAAATTATATTACCAAAACCTTCCTTGAGAACCACTCTATCTATTGGTGAAAACAGCATGAAAATCGATGCAGTAGTTTTTGAGTTTATCGCGAACAGACAGACGCGGCGGGGGACTTTGTTTTATAATATTGTAGTGATAAGGATAAGGATATTTTAGTTTCGGAACATTCCCTCATTTCAAATTAACTCTAAATTTTATTAAAAAAAAAAACCTTAAAAAATTAAAAAAAAATGAATACTGTGGACAAAATTTGTTCCTGTCTGCCTTAACCTAAAAAAATATTAAAATGAGTGCGACAGTGGTGTAATGTAAACCAGAAGAAAATGAAGCAATTACTCGTTGACAAATGTTATTATAGTATAAAAGATTATAAGACTGATAATTTGTTGTAATAATTAGTAATATTAATCAGCTTTATTGTTTTATGTAGTATATTTACTTAAAATATTTGCACACCCTCGAAGGGTAGACTAATGTAGCGAGACTTATCTATTTGTAAAACCATTGTAACCTATATTCAGCAAATAAATGATTATTATTATTATTATTAATAATAATTAAACCTGTAGAGAGAAATAAAGGACACAGGTAAAATTGCCACCAAATTGACAACTTTACCTACATAAATTTTTTCGTAAACAATTACATAATTGATACTAATTTCTGTAAAGTTACTTTGTTTCATAGACTAACTTTATTATAAAAAAAAACGAGAATACAGATAAAACAGATTCAAATGTGGACCAAAATGATCGTAGGTATAGTTGACACTGGGTTTATTGTAATTTACATACAAAAACAGAAATGCGATTATTTTATATTGCTTTATTTGGAAAACAAATTATTTTATATAGATGCTTCAGTTTTTTTCTTCTCATCACATTAGATACAAGTATAGATTAACCTTAAACTAAAATCAAATCGGTTTTCTCAATAACTAAATTCATCATTTCGTCACTGTAGTTTCGCACCTTGCACCAAGTCTTCTACGGTTTCTAGATTTAGGAGGCATTTTTTATCTGAAACAATATATCTATGCATGCATGCTGGCATGCTCTACATTTAGTTTGCTTACCCGCTTGCATTGTACGCAGTGGAAGTGACTGTGGCAATCACCCACCACTTGAAGAAGATGAAGTTGCAAATACACAAAATATTGTTGAAAATTAAATTTCCTTTTGTAAAAATAAAAACAAACATTGAAAAACTTTTAATGTTTGTTTTTATTTTACTTGTTTTGTGTTTTTTTTAGTCTTAATAAAAAATAATGAAGCGAAACATATTTTCTTATTTAATAATCATACATATTGTTTAAACAATATGAATAATTATTTCCCCCCTTTAAAAGGTTTCTGATTTTAAGTAATATAAAAAAACGAAAATTTAAATTTCAAAATGTACCATTTTTAAATCTTACTAGATATCTACTGCAGATCTTACTTGTACTTCTGTTGTATTATTCTTTCTAACATCTAAGAAGTTTGTTAAAGCATAAACTATTGCTAAACAATAACAAAGAAAAACAATATTAAGGTCATAAAGACTAATTCAGCCAGTACGCACTTCCTAGTTAGGTATTGCTTTAAATTTTAATCAGATTTAAATAATTTATTGCACTAATATAATATCTGATAATAGTTTGTTGCTTTATTGCTAAATGATAACAATTTAGTATAAAAGTTGCTCATTTAAAATTTTAAACATAGTTTGTTAATACAACTAGACTAACAGGTATGTGTTACCTACTTGGACTTATTGTAAACATTCATAATTTTATTCCCTTGTGACTTTTTAACAAAATTCCTGTAATTTTTTTTTTTTCAACAGTTAAAAGTTGTTAAACAAATTACTGTACCATATTGTATGTGCAAGAATATTTTGATTTTGATACTGATTTTTCGAAACTCAGTGTACCTATACTCAAAGTATTTACATTTTTTCAAAAAATTCTTTGAATAAAATTTTTATTCTTTTTGTTTCGTAGCCAAGATGAAATTCCTGTTGATCGTCGCCGCCGTAGCATCCGTGGCTGTTGCCATCCCTACCAGGGCTCTGGTTCAACCTGGTATCGCTGGACCCGCCATCATCCTGCCAGAAACTGAAGCCGGCCCAGCTATTGTAGGACCTGAAATCATTTCCCCAGTCGAACCTATCGCTGTTGGACCAGCTGTTGTCGACTCTTTTGAACCAATCTCCATTGCACCGGCTGTTGTTGATTCCTTGGAACCAATCTCCGTTGCACCCGCTCTTGTTGATTCCTTGGAAGCAATCTCCGTTGCACCCGCTCTTGTTGATTCCTTGGAAGCAATCTCCATTGCACCCGCTCTTGTAGACTTGGCACCTGTTGAGGCTTCCCCATCTCCAGCTGTAGTCGCCCCTGTTGCATCTGAGGGCAGTCCCCTTGTGCAAATCATTCTCAACATCAATACCCCTTCCGCTGACTCCGTTGCTGTTGCTCCCGTCGACGCTTCCCCCGCCATTGTCAACCCAGTTGTGCCCGAAGCTGTCTCCGTTGTAGACACCGCACCTGAGGCCGTGCAAGTAGTGGACAATATGCCCGTTCTTCCTATCATCGTCGGACCCGCCATTGTTCCAGAGAGCGTCAGTGTTGTTAACCCCTCACCCGTGACTGTGGTAGATCTCCCAGCACCCGTACCTGCTGTCGTACTCCCCGACATCCTCAACTAAATTATGTAATATATCTGGTCAATAACTAAATGGGATTCGAACATCTTGACAATATGTTGTATGTTAAAAATATATGTAAATAAAAGCATATTATTCCAAAACTGCCTTTAATTTAAGTAAGATAAGATTTATTAAACAGCCAGGTGTATTCTTGATTTTCGAAATATTCAAATATACTTTTTGAGAACAATTTTATTTCATCCAAGAACCTTACCATTAGAAATGTAGCTCACGAGTTGAAAATTTTTTATTTAAAAAATATAAAATAGTAATCAAAGGTAATGGCCGTTGGTAAACGATGAAGTAAAGCGAAAGCATTTATTCAGTATTCTAAAATTCTAAAGTATATAGTGTAGTGTAGATTTTATTAAATAGGAAATTAAGTTCTATGAACTCACGATTAATCGAACCCATCAAACCAAACAAATTATTTTGTTACATCATTCTATATGCCATTATATTTAATCTATAAATGTTACATCATGTAAAATTTTAATATGTAACAGCTGGAATTAAAACTTATCATTTATATTTTTTCCTAATAATGTGTTTGCTCTTGGCTAGCAGATGCTAGATGCATGGCTAGGTAGATACCTAGCCATGCAAGACAAGGCCGAGCTTAATTATTAAATATTTAGCAGAGATTTTTTTAAATATAGGTATTTATTTAGCAGAAAGGATAGCATCTCTATTATTTTCTTGTTCTCGCTATTTTGCTATGCCTAATTCAGATAAATTTTATCAGTGTTTTGTAATAATTGACGAAACCCACGTCCATCATTTTGATTCGGAAACGAAAACATATAGTATGTCCTGGCCAGTAAAAAAAAATCGAGATTATCCGACCGCCGCGCGCCGCGCCTGTTAGGCTATATTAGGGAATCTGTTTTGGGAGGGAATACCTTTTTCGACTATTTACCTAAAGATTTACCGGGTATTACAGGTGCTTTATTACACACCCAACAATGATAACGCAGTCATAACTGCCGCAGAGAAGTTTTTCGATTCTCAAGAAAGAAGCTTAAATATTCCTTTATGGAGGAATAAAAAAAAATGAAAATCGTTGAAATTGAAAACTTATGTATATCGAAGGACAAGGTCACTATGTTGAAAAGTAAAAACAACAGTATATAAATAGTAGTGGCAAGGCACACTGCGTTTCAGTCAGCTGAGCAGCCCGCATAGTGGCAGAAACTACCCACTCACAGAAGACCACGATGAAATAACATTATATTATGTGCTGTTGTGTTTCGATGAGTGAGTAAGAGATACCAAAGCCCATACCCCCTACTTGTGTTTCAGCCTGTCTAAAAACGAAGTTCTTTTATTTTTACTCATGTTCTTAGAAATTTTTAATGAGGTCTACAAAATATGGGACATAATAAAGCTACTCTTAACACATACAGGGTGACAGGGTAAGTTGTACAAGGACGTTATTATTCAGGTCATTTCTAATGGTTTTGGTGATTATAATATCTTAACCGTTATGGAAATATTGAACTTAAAAGATTAAAAAAAATCCCTTTTTTTCTGCTTTGATATCGATTTTTTGGAATTGAAGCTCCTAGGGTCCAATGTTTTTATGTTTTTAGATAGAGGGCATGTAAAATAAAAATGATTAACAAAAATTGAACGTTCAAGTTTAGCACACTTAGTAATAAAATAAGCCTTTATTACTATTGAATATATCTACAGTTATTATGCCTACAAACATTAATGTACTACAACCTTACCTACCTACAATTATTATAATTTGAATAGAATATAAAACAACACTACATATCGGCAATCGGTCCTTCAACTAACAGCTTGTTCTGCGACTAAGGCCTCCTCAAAAGATTTTTATTTTCTTCGATCTTTGGCTAATCTTGTCAACAAGGGACCTGCTACTTCATCTTCCTAACTCCCCCCTTACTTCTTAAACTGTCTCCCCTTACTTCTTTTGTCGCCCATGGAGTACCACTCTGTTTTTATTTTAGTACATCTTTCTTTTGGTTCTCGCAAAAGATGTCCTCTCCATTGGCATTATAGCTTTTTGTAAACAATGTGCGCATGTCCAAAATTTGAACATTGATACATACTTAGGATGCCCAAAATAAAAGCTTCGCAGTGATCACTCGAGGACTGAGGAGGCCATAACAACGACTTATTACGAAGGTAGGATGTCAAGATGTTACACCATCATGTGCGACTACTGTAAGGCTCGTTTACTTTTTTGTTATATTCTTACGAGTCCAATACAACAAAATTCTGAAGGATGCTGATGGGCTTAGGTACCTCGTTTTTGTCAGCCTCATCAAAAACAAGAACTGGCGAGTTTCATGCAATTAGGTATTAGAAAGAAAACGGCTTCGTTGCTAGAGGACACGAGCCAGCGCCAACAGCATCTTAAAAACTGTCGCTAAAGATACAATTCTTCATTTTTTCAATATTTATTATACAAAATCCTTACTAATATACTTAATGTGAATGTGAGTTTATTTGTTTGTTACGCTTTCACGCAAAAACTACTGAACCGATCACCACAAAATTTTGCATACACGTTGTCTGGCACACCAGAAAGGATAGGGTACCTTTCATCGTTCAACGCGGACGAAGTCGCGGGCACCAGCTAGTATGTAAATAAAACTCAGATCATATTATCTAAAATAAATAAATAATTAAAAATTTTAAACCTACAATAGCACAGGTTTTCGATAATAGCAAAAGTCGGTCTTCAAATCCAAAAAGGTATCTCGGCCATAGGGAAAAGTTGAGAAGTACGAGTAAAATGTTTCTTTTCGCAACAATTTTGCGATACGGTTTGCTATAAAATTTGTCATATGATATCCAGACAAATTATGATTAAATTTGAACACATTTTATCCAAATAATAACAAATATATATAAAAATATAGTTTATTCAAAGGTATTCATTATAAATGTACTGAGATGTGTTTAGAATTTAATCTAAAAAATTTACATTATTTAGGTCTGTTTAGTCGCAAATAAGAGTTTAATTAAGTTCTTCGGGGAGGACGACGGCTGGGGAGGCAGGCTGTGTGATTATTATAGGGCTAACTGAGGCGGGAGCTTCCACTACGGATACGACCTCAGGAGCTAGGTCTACTACAGAGACGGCTTCAGGAGCAGCATCTACTACGGAGACAACCTCGGGAGCGGTATCTACTACGGAGACGGTTTCGGGCGCGACGGCGGCTGGGCTGACTGTGACTGGGGCGGCATCGACTGGGGCGACACTGGCTACGTCAGCGGGGGCCTTGTTGATGTTCAGGATGATCTGCACGAGAGGATTGCTAGCGGAAGGAGTCTCGGGGGCGATGACGGCGGGGGCTACAATGACGGGAGACACGGGAGTCTCTTCGACGGGTGCGATGTCAACGAGTGCGGGGCCAACAGCGATTTCCTCGGGAATTTCAACGAGGGCGGGTCCGACGACGGGCGTTTCGATGGCGGGTTGTGGGATGCCGAGGGCTTCATACAACATCTGTTCGAGAGCGACTGCGGTGGCGGGGTCAGTGCTGGGGCTTTGGATGGCGGCGACGATCTCAGCGATTTGAGACATCTCGTCGGTGACGCCGGTGGGCTTTACGTACGCCGCCGAAGCGACCGAAGCGATCAAAGCGATGGCAATGAAGAATTTCATCTTGATATTTCTGAAAGTAAAATAATAATAACCGTCAACAACTCGGTTTTGATACTAAATACACTTTGAGATTGATATAAAACAAAAATGTTTCAACGAGGACAACTCGATGAGAAGAATTTAACAAAGTCAAAGCAAAGTCATACTAGACTTTACTTAGTAAAAAGTGACTGCAATATTTTTTGTATAATGAAACTTTTTTTATATATATACAACGTTTTGAATGATATATAATTCAAAACGTTGTACAATTAAAAAATTACTTATCAATAAGTAACGATTATTTAGTGAGAAAAATTTTAATGAAATAATAATATATGTATTTAATATAAAAGAAATGATTTACTTACTTAGCTCGTTGGACCTATTAGATCAAACTGATGATTTGTTTAACAAAAAATTCTTTTTTATATACAAAATTTCATATCTTTCTCTAACATTGTTTCTGTATCTGATAGTAAACATAAATAATTCTGATAATATTTATAATAGCAATTAAATTAATTTATTTGAGAAGATTATTAGGATTATTGGTAAACTATGTAATGTGTTTATCAAAATATTTATTTCTTCTCAAGGTTACACTACGTTTCAGTCATGTGGATAGCCCGTTTGGCAACAGTAACAATGTCCTTACAGAAGACCAATGTGAAATAACAGTATGTGTGCTGTTGTGTTTCTGTGAGTGAGTAAGGGATGCCAGAGCCTATTTCCCTATCCCAAACACCTTATCCTCAATCCCAATATGGGCGGCAGCGCACTTGTAGTACAAATGGCTTTGCTTGTGTTATAAGCGTAAGGCGACGTTAACTATCTACCAAAAAAAGGTCAACCAAGACACAGCAGCACAACGTTTGTGTAAAAATATACCTATAAGGGAGGATATTTTTTAAAAAAAAGTACAGACCTCTTAACTCACTTCACCAAGCTCAAATTAGGAGCTTTTAAAGGAAGGGCTAACAGTGAGTCGACAGTTGTGAATTTTAAAAAAATCTCCTCGAATTTAATAATAGGAGAGCGGCTGGCTTGGCTTCTGGATTAAGCCTTTTTCGAGGCTTCATGAGCAATCTATGCGTAGGGGCAGTTTTTTTAGAGATAAGTATGTTCAACTCGTCGTATAGTACAGATTTCACCTTATCCTATGTACAATTATTTTGTTGCAAATTATTGAAATTTAATAACTTTATTGAAAAAGCTCATTTTGAAAAACTTAAATGTTACATATAAACGTTTTCAAAAGAAAATCCTGTTTTTTTTTAAAAAAAAAGGAGGGACAGTAGGTTCATTCATTCTGTTCATTCTAAAAGGATGAAACATAAGGGACAAGTTAACAAGCTACAATCAAAAAATATAAGCCCTGACTTGCTATTGTGCCCAGACACTCTATATCTGCTGTAAGATGCTAAGGGGTTGGGTATCCCGCAGACTTACAAGGTTACCGTGTCATGGAAATACCGCCGAAGAAACAATATACCAATTTTCACACCAATTGGACGTCATGTGTAAGTCAGTGAAATTCCTAAGTTACGTGGTTCGCAAATAGATACACACTGATATAGACAGAGACGCGGGCAGCGACTTCAAATTATTACTATTTGGATAAGGAAGATATAATATTCTGGGAAATTGTTTTCCAATGGAAAAGTTCAAATAAAATCTTCAAAATAAATGATAGATTAACTATTTATTTATCTCAATGGAAACATGTAAGTCATACAATTCCTTGGAGGCTATCTGAGAGTTCTATTAATTAGCAAATAGAACTTATATCAGAATTGGTCAAAGGTCAGTTCGACGGTGGACCTTGTCACAAGTATATTTATCTACGTTCGAGTTATAGTATATATATTGCTATAATAGCTGCAGTTCCCGAAACTTCGTACGTGCTGTAGGTATCTTTTTTTTTAATCTTACAGGAACCTAACATTTTTTTTCAGGATAAAAACTTTTTAACAAAAAATTAAATCGCCGAAAAAACTGAAAAGCAAAAAATAATTTTATAACTAAAATTCTTAACCTAATTACCTAAAGAAGTAATTTTGAGTCGCCGCTGCGCATCACTCTTTACGTAATTTGTGCTTGTTTGGCGCCGACTCAAAATTACTTAGGTAATTAGTTTAAGAACTTTAGTTATTAAGGTTACTTAAATAAAATTATTTTTTGCTTTTTAGTTTTTTCGGCGGTTTAATTTTTGTTAAAAAGTTTTTATTTTATAAATTTTTGTGGCTATAATCTACTATTTACTACATGGTTAATTTTTGATTTTCCCACCCTTAGGGTAGGATTTGTTTTCCCAAATTTATACGAGACCAACTTCGAGGTATACCCTATCCATTAAAAAAAGAATTATAAAAATCGGACTACTCTGTAATAAGTTATGTGTCTGCCAATACCTAATAAAAAAAATCTTAACGCCATTGAAAACTTGGGTACCTAATGTGTTTAGTTTCAAAATTTAGTTAAGGTAGGTTCTAATTCTTGGCTCCAGAAGCAGATACGTATCTTCCATCTGTATACAGAACAATGACAATACAGAGAGACACGTAGTTCAGTTCAGATGTAATCTAGTTTTAAAAATAACTGTTTAACAATAGAACGCACATCGCGACGCTATACAAATTTTCTATTTATAATATATCATTGAATACCGGAAAATAGTTGTTGAACAAAACATAATACATTATATGGCTTTCAATCTGTACAGGTCATCGGGCGCAGATGCAGACAGCCAAGTATACCTACCTAATGACGTCAAAGAAAATAAACATTTTTATCTATTGACAACACTATTTTACTTACATAATCCTCATAATATTAAAATTCGAATATTACATAGGTAAGTATGGGCCAGGGCTTTTTTTTCTGGGAGCACGTGAGGGCACGCAGTGCCCCCTAAGGAGTTAGGTACTTTTTTATATTGTTAGCCACCTAAATACAAGTTCACGTTTTATTTCCAAAGATATTATGTTTTTAAACAATAGAAAAATAATTTGCTTCTATTTTTTTCCTCAAAACACAGTGGCAAGGAATGGGGAGGGGGTACAAAAATTATGGACATACAACTTTCGAGAATTAGCGTGCACCCAAAAAAGAAGTGAAAAAAGGCCTGGGTATAAGTATGTTTATATGGGTATGGAATGTCTGTTACTAAATCACCTAAAAATGGCTCAATGACATTTAGCACACATGAGTAGGTATAGTTTATTATACCTGGATTTTCCAGTGTAATGTTAGTGGGATTTAGAAAAACGAACTACACCGCGTACCGCGTACAAAGTCGTGGGCACAGTTAAAGTGGTGACAGAACTAAAAATAAAGAAGCTGTTTTCTTTTTTAGCTACCCTTGTATCGTACAGACACTGTGAAATAAATTATGCTTCCCATTTCCCTATAAATATCTGGTCGTTTCCTAAAAGGTTACCAATTATTGTAGTTGGCTATTTCAATTTTCAATACATTAGCATCCCTCCTAAGTTGTTTTGTTAGGCGACTGGAAGTTCAATTTATAATATTAGTAGGTAGGACACAAAGATTTAAATCGAAAGATGCGGCGTAATCTCCTCGCGCCATACTAAAAACACACCGAAAATTCTTAACAATGGGTTAGGCGCAGGCGCTTAACCCAACTACAGTTGCACGTCAGCTACAGTGAGTGACGGTCGCTTGTTGAGAGCGTCGCTATCGTCACAGTCACGTTTGAAGTAAGGAATGTGTTGTCTGTGTTTAAAAGTGTGTTTAGACAAAGGTATATGTATTTTATACTTTTGTCTTTAGTATAATGTATGTTGTATTTTGTAACACACATTCGCTAGTAATGCCGCATGACTCGATTTAAATCTTTGGTAGGACAGGACTAATATTATAGTTACAATTTTTTTAAATGTCTAATACGAGTATTAGACGAAGTGTATTTAGGTACTGATAGCAGGTAAATGATTATTAGTAAAAGCATAGAGTAAATAGTACTTCACCAGTAGTAAAAGGTAATGCTATTATTTAATACTAGAAATAATATTTATCTACAATTTTATTACGTGCTTACAAACAAAGCCAATTTTATGAGAAAAGTGATAACTAAGATAAAACAATAAATAAAACAGGCCGCAGCCAGTAGCTTACGCGATCCACACTCAGGTGGTAATGAAATGAATTTTATTCTCAGTTTAATCTTATAGGATTGGTATTACTACTAAATATTTACCGTAGGTAAATATGTAATTAACAACTATTTTATTTATTTAAATACTTGCAACCATCCTTTTTATAGATAAGAATAAATAAGAGTAAAATTCGCGCTCTGTAGGTTTCAAACACTATTCAATTCGATGTTTTAAATATAACTAAATAATCCATTGATAAGCCCATTATCGCTTTTCCCATTAGTGAAAACCGTATCAAAATCCGTTGGGTGATTTTCAAAAAGTCTCTGCACTCTATCCATTGGTGAAAACAGGATGAAAATCGGTGCAGTAGTTTTCGAGTTTATCGCGAACAGACACAGACAGACGCGGCGGAGGACTTTGTATGTAGTGATATAGAGGTAATATGTACTTATGGTACACACACATAGCGATTAATTATTGGGTACCAACCAACACATACATTATAAGGGGATTTAACTACAATTTTAATGCCATAGTGAAAGTTGCTTAGGTTTTTATCTACATTTAATATTATTGTGTATGACTATCTAACTCAGAGCTGTCCAAACCGGATACGACCCCGGGCCAATTTGAATTACTAAATGGATTGGAGGGCCGCAGATACATCTACTTAAAAAAAATTTAAGAAAAAAATTATACTCGAATACCATTGTGATATTTAATGTAATTATTTCTTCAATAATTTATCTTGTATAACTCTATCTATATCAACATTATTATTAGTTATTACTAGACGCAGTGCATGTGTGAGTGACTTATGTGTTAGTGAAGATCTTTTGGATACCACAAAAATGAAATAATTTACCAAATATTTTAGTATTTGTGATAGGTAGATAAAAAAAACGTCGCGGGCCGCACAAACATAGACCGCGGGCTGCATGCTCTGGACAGCCTTGATCTAACTAATCTGAGGACGGGACGAGTGAAATTTTATGTTTACACGTAACTGAGCGTGCTTGACTCATTGTTTTTTGCTTTTACTTATAAGTACGTATACAATAATAACTAATATTATAAAGAGAAACTATTTGTATTTTTATTTGGAATGTTAAAACTCAAAAACTACTGGACTGAATTTATAAATTCTTTCACCAAATCTTTGCTTTCACCTATAGAAAGCTATATTACAAGCATAGGCTATCAAAACTAATAATAAACCTGTAAGTGTAGGTATTGTATGTATGTATGTGTTTATCCATAACTCTTAAACGAATTAACTGATTTTCATGAAAGGTAGATAAACATTTTAGACGTACAGGACGCAGGATAGGCTACTTTTTTATTTTTCAACGCGGACGAAGTCGCGGGCGCCAGCTAGTATTTTATAAAGTTACGCAGACGAAGTCGCGTGTAACAGCTACCTAAGGTATAACTAACAATATAATAAGCAAACAAGAAAAACACAATTCTTTTTAACATACATTCATTTAAATAAACAACATACACCTCATAGATTACACAAAAAAAAACTCTTTCAAGATGAGCACCAAGTGAAATATATATAATGAGAATTTATTTATTTTATTACTAGTCATTCGAGAGCGGCTTTAAAAGCTAAAGAAAATTTTCAATAATATCTTCAACAGTACCTGACCTAGCTTTTATGAAATAAAGACTAAATTAAAGCTAAACTAAATAAATTTTATTTTTATATAAACACATTAAAATATTCTTTAATTTAGTCTTTATTTCATAAATCTAGGTTAGGGACTTTTGAAGATATTGATGATTTTCTAACCGACCCTTTTTCTTTACCGTCCAGTGTATATATTATTACAAGACGGTTAGAATACGCATATAACTAAACCAACGAGGACATAAGGAATAAAATCGTTATTCATAATAATAATAATTATTATTATTATTAAAAAATCAATACTTACTTCTTTCTTACTTTATACATTTTGTTCATCATTTTGTAGGTTTAAATTTTAACATTTAAAAATAAAAATAATTTTACATAACTAAACTGGAAGCTAACTTGAAAAAAGTAAATAGGAATGCTTAGATTCGGGCATTGTCAGTGATAAAAAAAAATTGAATTATTTTTCAACATTAAAATAATTGTTAATTTATTATTTGAAGTGGAAATTTGAAGAACTGATTTAAGTTTAATATTTATAACGCTTTACGACGTTATGGAAATTAAAGAGTCATTAAGATATCAATTGTCATTTAAAAATATCAACACAGATTCAAAGACTTTATAAGTATATTTGGGAGTATAGACACGGCGTAGCCCATAAATAATGGTAGTAGTACAATTCGTCCACTCGAGATTGTCCACACGAGAGAGAAAGAGAGAGAAGTGGACGAATTCGCACTGTCGCTCGCTAGTGCGAGTAGGATTTTAATACTACCAAAGATTTCGGGGCTTTCTGCTTGCTACGCCGCATCTATAGTTCAGATCAATGAACAGATTGACCTAAAATTCCCAATATTAGTAAAAAAAAATTAAGAAAGAGGGAACTCTGAATCTGAAATATTAATTAATTATTATTGTGTATTAAAATTGGCCAAGGATTGTTGCCTGATATATAATATGTTAACAATTAATGCATTTGACATAGGAACAAGAAGGTCATCTTGTTTATCTTGCAATGTTACTTTTGTATTGAAATATACTTTACATTTTACGACTATTTATTCTGTCGTTCAAACATATATATTTAAGTATTAACTATGTAAAAACATTGCACACAATACACATCATAAAACAAAATAACACAATAAAATTTAAAGTCTAGCTACCAACACAAACGAGAATACCTTGCCACAACTCTACCCATATTATTTTAAAAAAATGTCCTAACACTAACACATTAAAAATATTTAAAATACAGCAAACAATAAATTTAGTACCAGAACATAAATAAAATTGATATAATATAAATAAAATAAAGGAGCCATATGTGATATATTGTGGCAGCTCTATTGCTAAATAACAACAGATTTTTTTAAATTAAAATTACAAGGTACAATTTCAATAAGTGAAATGGAATTTTAATATTACATTAAAATAAAATAAAATTAAAATTTTACTATGACATTGGGTATTTCCATATTATAAAGGAACATTAGTACTGTTTTCAAACTAATTCATTCTTCGAGCATTCACTGTATTCTATATCAGCCTTATGTTTTCACAATTTGAAACATATATTCATGAGACATATAGGCTATATATAATACGTATACATACACCTAATATAGAAAGTCACAACATTTCACTAATTTTCAGTGGGGTCATACATTTAACTCACTTCATAAACAATATAATTTATCTACACATATAAACAGTAAGATAAATTGTGTTGTTGATGTATATTCATTTATATTAAGATGCAATGGTTACAAATATTGATTATAAATTTATTATCTATGTTAAAAAAACATATAGTTCTTAAATTGTAGAATGTTACACTTTCAAAACAATTTCAACATATAAACTTTATTGGAAAAGTTCAATTGTTATTGTTATTCTATTATCTCTAATATATAAAATTCTCGTGTCACAGTGTTTTATATGTACAACTTGGTAGATCTGAGAATAGGTTTTTATCTATTTTATATACGCGGGCGAAGTCGCGGGCAGCAGCTAGAAGCATTATAATAATGTAATAATAATTTATTTTTCATAAACTTGTATATTGTAAGGCGAAATTGCCTAAACAATTCCAGGTAAAATAAAGAATCACTGATATTGTAATTGAGGCATTTAAATAAATTTATTAAACTCGTTTGAAAACAGTATAATTATTTATAATGCTCTCGCACAATGGAGGTATTGAAATTTCAAACAAATAAGATATGTTTAGGTTTATGACCTCAAAATAATATTAGAAGTACATATTTAAATAATTGGCAGTTACACAAGTACAATCAGATTAAATAATTAATAATATTGAAAAATAAATAAACATACATATTCAAATAATATTGCATATGACCTATTGTGACAGGCTATGTATAGAGAGTTTTAAGAATGATTATAATAAAGACATGTCAATAATATAATTTTATTATAACAATCAAACAAAAAATAAAATTGTCTATAAATTTTCACCTTTTCTATCTCTTAATATACATTTTGTTCTTTCAAAATCTAAATAAATCTGTGTAAAATTGCCAACAAGAGTTTTAAAAGAAGGCCAACAAAAATAAGACAGTCCTAAGAAAGATTTCTTGTCATTCATTAAAAATTTACGATTGCAATAGAAACCAAACATTCTGTAAACCAGTTTTCCTGTAAAAAAATGTCTGTGTACTGCATTTAATACACAATTGAACTAAATGCTTATATATTGAGATTTTAGTCTTTCCTATCATATGTGCGTCGTCGTTGGTCATCAATTTTTTTGAGGTAATATGTGCCCGGAAACAGGACTTCTATTGATCCCGAAGGTTCATATGGTGCTGTGTGATAATTCTTTGTTCTGACTTCCATAATTTCAGAAAAATCTTTTGGATCTACACACACTCTTTTTTCTAGCAAAGACATAGAACTATGTAGTGAATTGATTAGCCGCTCCAATTTTGAACCGGCACTCATATCGTTGCAAATATTTATAGAATACATTGTAGAAGCGAGACCTGAGCCATAGGAAAATAATCCAAACTTCTTGCCTACTAACTGGTCAGACGATTTACTGACCAAATATGAAACTAGGCCACCATATAATGATGCAGTATACATGTTACCAGTATTTGAAGATATGTGAAGAGATGGTTTAGTTTTCTCTTCAAATAACTGTTGGCTGTAAGTCATAAATGCTTTCTCAACATCACGGTCAAAATATGTGTCTTCCAACTTTTTATCATTGAAGGAACTCAGTCCTGGAAACTGTTTTTCGCGTTCTTCTTGAGTTGCATTTAAAAAGTCATTAAAACTCAATCTTGCTAAGGATTTCTGCACAAGTTTACAATAGGGTGAGTGAAACAACATTCCGTCTAAACTCAAAAGGCCCTTAAAACTAGGATCAATTCTTCTCATTTTCTTACAGAACAAATTGTAGCAATTATCCAAAGCACTCAGATAGCATTGAATCGATAGTTTTCCATCAACAAAGGGAAATTCAGATGCTAAGTCTGGCTTATAAAAATCATAAGCATGTGTCATGTAAGAAGCGCGTACACCACGGTCGAAGACGAGTGGAGCATCAGGTCCAATAAGCATAGCGACAGCCCCTGCCCCGCCCGTCGGCCTCGCTGGGCCTTTTCCATATACTGCTATATCACCTGCCACAACTATTGCCTTCCTTCCATCCCAGGAAGAGGACTCTACCCAGTTTATTGCATTCAGGAGAGCTGCGGTGCCTCCATAGCATGCATTAGTGGTATCTATTCCTTCAATATCAGTCGCGCCTTCCTTAGCAAATAAAGTCATCAAAAAACTCTTAACACTTTTGCTCTTATCAATAATAGTTTCAGTACCAACCTCCAAACGTCCAATATCGTGAAGATTTATGTCATGTTTCTCAATCAGCCTACTCAACGCAGTCATGCATAACGAATTTATGTCCTCCCTGTCCGAGCAAAAACTCATTCTCTGCTGTCCAAGCCCAATCGTGTATTTGCCTGCTGCAACGTTATCGTATTTCTCCAACTGCACTTGGTCTACGTATTGAGAGGGCACGTAGATCTCCATTGCCAATACACCAACATTTTCCACTTTACCACCCATGGTAGCTTCCAGTTATGTGTTGTAGAATTAGTTAACTTTCTCGTTTAAATAAGTTGAAACCGGTTATTAAGAGGAGGGTTCTGTTCGCGATGTTGTGCCGGCACGGACTGAACTAAAGTAAAGGAAGCAGCTTGCTTGACTAGACTGGTTGATTCTACGTCATCAAGATTCACACGCACTACCGGCATGTATGTATCATTGACCTACTGTCATCATAACCAGCCAGACCAGCTTTCTTTAACTAGTTAGTGGTAGTCACTATAGAAGTTACGTTAGCCGGATAACAGTATTTACTTACGTGGTAACTACGTTGCGGCGTTTTAATTAAATCACACGGCAGTGCAAGTGATTTGAGCGCAGATTCTCTGCGATAATTTTTTATCTTACAACAATTGATATTATACTGTTATGGTTACATATATTTAAACAAATTTAATCGTTGTTAATGATAAATAAATAACGAAAATTTGAATTGATTTATTCATTCACACATATCACATGTTACCAACCAAATGAACTTTTGACAATTAGAATTTGACATTGACATCAAATGACAGATGACAGCCAGCAGGCAGGCACGAGTGTCAGATCGTGATTGACAGGACAATTCCTTCCCGTTTCCTGTATTATGTCTTGTTTATGGATGGATTACTGTCATGGGAGGACCACGGGAGGACTATATTATATTATATGACTGAAAAAACTGAATGTACACAATTAAATAATTGTTCATCAATTGGCCAGAATAGCGTTTGTGTAGCATTGGTGTTTTGATATGATTGGTTGGTCACGTAGTTCTTGTCTTGAAACCACCCTAAAAAACTACAGCGACACACCCCAATGTAACTACAGCGCTCCTATTTAAAAGTAGTCGACCAAACCAACACTTTCTAATGTATAAAGTAGTTGGTCCTCCCTCCTTGCGTCTATTCTCCATGTCTTTAATTCAGTACTAGATATTATAAATTACTCTATGGTACTAGGCCGGGGTGCAATTGCGGATTAGTATAGGTACATACATAATACCTAGCGATAGCGACATGCCCCTGGCTCCACACGGAGCTGAAATTTCCATTAATCCTTTTTTACAGATGCTTACCTTATGAAATAATCTCTGGAACAATGCACCTTTCAAATTACCAAAGACTTTCTCAAAAATCCGCTCTCTCTATTATATTAGTAGGTATTCTTACTTCTTAAAGAAAAGAAATTTACACCTCTACAAGTTCCAATCAGTCGTTCCAATAGTTCAACAAATTGTTCTAATTTCAAACATTCCACCAAATTCCGCAACTTTCACTTAATGGCGGTCACGGTCACGCGAAGGCGATCTACCTATGTAGGTAGATAGGTATACTCTACTTATATAGGTTCCCTCGTTTCATATTACATAAACGATGTAATATTAAACAATATAAAAATACGAGAGATTAGATCCTTTTTAACCCCCGACGTCCAACGCAAAAGAGGCATGTTATTAGTTAGTCCGTGTCAGCCCTTAAAATTTTGCATGGCTTATTTTAACTAATTATGATCATTACCTAGTCTAATTATTATTTTTTCTTATTAATATGGTCTCAATATTATATGATAATTGTTTAATAAAGCAATAAAAGTTACGTTAATCACAGTTATATAAAGTCCTTTAGGATGTACCACAAAAACAATGACTTCTATATACTGTAAGGAATGATCCCGCGTCGGTCGGAGCGGGAGGGGCGAGGAAGGTGGTCGCCTGAGGATGGGGGTCCTCGAGGTGCGAGCCCAAGACGCCACACACTCCGCGCGCGTCCCTCAAGCTCGTTCGACACCTGTGCCTAGGGCCTATTTCGCTTCTTTCTTGCCTTTGTTAATTAAATTCGTCTATTACTATTAAAATTGTCAATATTCTAGAGTGCTTTTATTTATTTACCTAAAATCAGAAGTGGGATACGGCTCAAGCAATCAGCCTGACTGTGCCACCTTTTGGTTTTGGTTTGTTTGGTTACAAAGAAGCAAAATAGTAAAATTTTGTATTTACGTCGTAATAAGTTTCGTTCGTTTCGTAATTTGTGTCTATAAAAATTAATTTAATTTTCGTGTTTTCGCTTAAAATAAGCGATTTGTGTCTTAATTTAGTTTTGTATTTTCGTGTTTTGTGCTTTCTTTTTAAAAATAATTTAGTGTGTTTTCATGGGAAAATAGTTTTTAGTGTTCGCGTGAAACAAATTTATTTTAGTATTTACTCTCTAAAGTAACACGAAGTAGTGTTTTTATTATAAAATAGTTGAGTTTTGTCTGAGTGAATTGTCTGATCCATCACATCGACGACGTAGACGTACGCGTACGCCATCTTACGAGTATCATAGAGAATTCCGTAATAAATCAAAAAACCGCGATAAACTCCGTTCGAAAGATAGGTCAAGGTCGCATTCCTGTGAATCGAATCGGAGACGTCATTGGCGTTACGTATGTCCTAAAAACGTTAAGGAACAGACACAGCGCGCGTTAAATGAGATTATTTCAAGGCTACAGCAACTTGAACGAAATCATTGTACGGCAAATAAAGAAAACTCAGTCTCCCCGGACCCCCTGACTGTAAATCAAACAAGTGATCCAAATAATACCCTTTTCACATCTCGTGAGTCGGGCTCGGGCGCAAAAAAACATAAACAATGACTCAGTCAGCTCTCAAGTGTCTCAAACGTTACCCGAAGAACGTGATTCAAGTGCCAAAGCACTAGCCGGCGTGTTAAATCTGTTAACACATTCTCACTCACAGTATTACGTTTCGAATTTCGACCCTAGTATACATGATATAGACGTATGGTGCAACGAAGTTGATCGCGCTCGGGAAAGTAATCTCTGGAGTGACAGCGAATGCTTATCACGAGTGGCATCTTGTTTAAAAGGCGATGCTAAAACTTGGTTAAATGAATGGGGTAACTGATGATAGGACGTGGACCAACTTTAAGCGAGAATCTAATCCTCTTTGCCGGCATAGGCTTGATTTGACAAATATTTTATTTAAAGTTATATGTACTACGTCTGATAATTACGCCACTTATGCTGAATACGCTCGTAGGTCTTTACTGCGCTTACGTATAGTTAAAGGATTAAGTGAGCATTTAATGACATTAATAATTATTAGGGGTATAGCTGACGCACAGGTACGAGCTGCGGCAATTAATGCTAACTTGACAACCGATAATTTGATTTCATTTTTATCAACCTATTCTAAGCCCGTTCAAGCTAAAAATGATTACCGTCCACCACAATTAAAGCGACACGCGAATTCCATTCAGCCCGACAAACAAAAATGTTTTAAATGTGGACAAGTAGGGCATAAAAGCTATCGTTGCGATAAAATTTTGCATAACGACCAATCCGCAGGAAAAAGTTTGACCACGGCTCACTCGAAGAATACTTGTAGTTTCTGTAAAAAGAATAGGACATTCGGAGAATAGTTGCTTTGCAAAAGAACGGTCTGAGTCACGAAATAAGCTTAATGTAAATCTTTGTCGCCGTGTCGACCTTTCTCTGACGAAAACTAATAACGACAGTGACGTCACCACCGCAGTAGTGCAAGGCATTCCAGTGGACGTCCTAATAGATAGCGGAGCTAGGAACGTATCGTTAATTTCAGCTGACGTCTTAAAGCACTTTTCTTGTCAACAAAAGCCTACACGTTGTATTCTAAAGGGAATCAGCAAATATGAGATAACTGCTGTATCCTATGTTACCTTAACTATCGAGTTTCCTGAGATATCACTCGAAGCTTATTTGGTCGTAGACCACCTTCCTGTATGAATACACCTATTATTGTAGGAACTGACATCCTCAATCGCGAAGGCATAACTTACGTTCGCTTTCGGAGTCTGTTCATTAGGTCGGCGTAATTCATGGTGCTGACATTAATACGCCTGCTCAGGGTAGAGACAAGGAAGACTTGATGTCCATACTGAATGAGTTTTCGGACCTTTTAATATCTGGAACCGCTAGCTCCACTGTTAAAACTGGTAAAATGCATATCAACCTTAGCAGCCCCACGCCAGTAGTGTACCGCCCGTACAAACTTTCTTATCAAGAAAAATTGAAAGTACGAGACATAGTTCGTGATCTTCTGTACAAGGGTTATCATTCGTGAGTCTCAGTCTGAATACGCAAGTCCCATTATATTAGTTAAGAAAAAGGACGGTACAGATAGAATTTGTGTCGATTACAGGGCGTTTAATCAAATCACTATTAAGGATCGTTACCCCTTGCCCTTAATTGATTTCTGCTCTTAGACATGGCAATTGGATTTCAATAAATTTTATCAGACGAGGCTTCAATTCACAAAAGTGCGTTCGTAACTCCAGAAGACCACTATGAAATGTAAAGATGCCATTTGGCTTAACAAATTCTCCAATCGTTTATCAACGTATAATCAATAAAACACTGTAAACTTTGATTGAAGGAGACAATGTGTTGGTCTACGTTAACGGCGTACTCTTAAAAAGTTATTCCATTGAAGAGGGTTTAAAGACGGTTACGAAAATGCTTATTCCTAACCACAACGGTAGAGTACCTTGGTAGGGTTATCAGTTTGGGTCAGGTGAAGCCGAGCCCACATAAAGCAGAAGCATTAATTAGTAGCCAGGCTCCAGCGAATGTCAAACAGGACTGACAATTTATGGGACTGGCGAGCTATTTTCGAAGATACATTATGGCAATTGCAACTTGTTTTAAACATAACAAAGCAAAAGACCACACAGTATTCCGCTCTAAATCCTTTGATTGGAACAGATGCTACGACTCCAGTAATCCGAGCACTGGTTCGTGATATAGCAGTCTAGGGTTCGCGCCCGAACCGTTAAGCTTGGCGTGAAAATCTTAGGACACAGTAGTGATCTGATGCATAAAAATCAACGATACCAAGACGCATATGCGAACCAGAAAAGACGCCCTCCCCGAGTTTTTAAAGTCAATGATCTTGCATTTGTAATAAAATATTCACAGTTTTCAGGAAAATTAGATTCCGGTATGCGTGGGCCCTACAGAGTTATCAATGTCCTGCCCCGTGGACGTTACGAGTTGAAGTTGCTGAGTGAGGCCTATGGAAAGGTTACACGTGCGGCGGCGGAATATATGGTTCCGTGGAGCGGGGAATGGGGTCCTGAGTCGTGTGCATACTCCTTGTATCAAGAGATACCTTGGAGATACCTTGGAAGAGGAAACGGTCCGATGTAGATGTTACTGGACCATGGGATGTTGACGGTCCGATGTAGATGTTACTGGACCATGGGATGTTGACGGTCCGATGTAGATGTTACTGGACCATGGGGTGTTGACGGTCCGATGTAGATGTTACTGGACCATGGGGTGTTAACGGTCCGATGTAGATGTTACTGGACCATGGGGTGTTGACGGTCCGATGTAGATGTTACTGGACCATGGGGTGTTGACGGTCCGATGTAGATGTTACTGGATCATGGGGTGTCAACGGTTCGATGTAGATGTTACTGGACCATGGGGTGTTGACGGTTCGATGTAGATGTTACTGGACCATGGGGTGTTGACGGTCCGATGTAGATGTTACTGGACCATGGGGTGTTGACGGTTCGATGTAGATGTTACTGGACCATGGGGTGTTGACGGTTCGATGTAGATGTTACTGGACCATGGGGTGTTGACGGTTCGATGTAGATGTTACTGGACCATGGGGTGTTGACGGTTCGATGTAGATGTTACTGGACCATGGGGTTTTGACGGTTCGATGTAGATGTTACTGGACCATGGGGTGTTGACGGTTCGATGTAGATGTTACTGGACCACAAGAATAATGAGTAAAGGGTAGTGGGAAACAAATGACATATGACAATGAAATCTAATTGTTTCTGCATATTACAGACGAATCCGATGAGGGAGACCTGGTTCGGAGCAACGCTGCTGAAGTCGTGTCAGAACCCTTGAGAGCGGTCGGGGACGACGCTCTGTCAGGAGAGGCCGTGTAAGGAATGATCCCGCGTCGGTCGGAGCGGGAGGGGCGAGGAAGGTGGTCGCCTGAGGATGGGGGTCCTAAAAGATTTTAGGTAAATAAATAAAAGCACTCTAGAATATTGACAATTTTAATAGTAATAGACGAATTTAATTAACAAAGGCAAGAAAGAAGCGAAATAGGCCCTAGGCACAGGTGTCGAACGAGCTTGAGGGACGCGCGCGGAGTGTGTGGCGTCTTGGGCTCGCACCTCGAGGACCCCCATCCTCAGGCGACCACCTTCCTCGCCCCTCCCGCTCCGACCGACGCGGGATCATTCCTTACAATACTTTTAAGATCATTGCACAAAAAGTGTAGTTTTCTTTGAGAATTTAATATTAGAATAAGAACAAACAAGAGTAAAACTCCTTTTATACAAATAATACCAACGATGATACCTACAATATCTATATCTGTCGTTCATCAGTCATCATCATTAAACAGTCATGACATGGCACATGATCTGACATTATCACTATTTTAATCATCGCGATTGTAATATTGTAATAATAAAATATTTACATTATAATTATAATACAATAAAAAGTAAAGTCGGTAATATTTAAGATAAGTAATATGTTAGTGTCAAAAATATTACCATTTCTCATACTTAAACTTGTCTTCAATTTTACTATAAAGCCCGTCATAAACGTAGCTATAATATATATTAATATACCGTGCTATAATTTGGCTATAATATATATTATAGCAAGCTAGCAAACACAGAGACGATGTTATAATATATATTTTGCCGTCATTTCATTGATGGTCGTAACATGTCTTGCTATAAATACCATAACATGCAATAATATAAATTACGGTATATTTTGGTGACGTCTTAGAAATATATATTATAGCTGCGTGTGTGGTCACTCCAATATTTGTATAGAAAATATATCGTAATATGCCTTGCTATACTTAATTTATATTAAGATAATATGATAGCTACGTAGATGCGTGTGTGACGAGCTAAGTATATCAAACAATATGAATTCATTTTAGGGCTGCTATTGAAAACGTTAGTAAACTGTCCTTGCGTCCAGCTGGTAGAGAATCGATATTGGATGTTAGAAATGCGACGTTACCTGAAGAAAGATCCCCTATTTCTGATTATGACCCAATGCAACACCGCGAGCCCAAGCCAACTATCAAGTACTGAATATTTGTACCATCGTATTTTTTTCTTTACACCTAGATACCTAGATAACCGACCAAAACCGTACGCTAGATTGTTGACAAAATATCTTAGTAAGTGAAATGTTCTGGATGCTTTAATAACTCTCTCTTTAAACACTTTGATCTTGCAAAGTTAGGTATATTTATTACATCAAATTAAAATACGAGTCAATAGTGACTCATATTTTAATATTTATAATTTAAAAAGTCACTGGGATTTTGTATTGATACGATTGAACGGATTTCATGCGGTTTTCACTAATGAAAAGAACGATAAACCAGAGGTAAGGAATATCTATAGTTTTACGTATTTCTTTTTAGAATTTGTTTATTTTGTTGAAATTTTTTAAGATATTATCCATGACAGTATTTTAAGTTTTTTTTATTTCTCAATATAATAACTGTTTTAGAGTGTCGATGGCGTATTTTAATATACTACGAATCTTATTCGGCCCTGGCATTCTGGCGCTTCCGTTAGCAACGGGGCAGGTTGGTTTAGTATTGGGTCCAATAATGGCGATTGCAACCGGGGGCCTTGTTCTCCACTCTCAATATACTTTGGTATGTTTGCACAGCATCAAACTATAGATGAATAACTATTTATAGCTAACTCTAACTCATGTTGTATCAAATATATAGCTACAGAAACAAAATAAGTCAAATACCTAGCCAGTCTACGTGTCTTTTATAACCTGTTAGCTGTTAACGGTCGCGGGTTCGAAACCCGCTAGGGGCAAATGTTTATGTGTTAACATTTTACCTTTGTACCTGAGTCATGGGTGTTTTGTATTTGTAATATGTATGTATTTACAAAAAAAAATGTATATCAACAGTCAGGTATCCATAATACAAGCATTATTTGCTTACTTTAGAACTAGATAGTACTGTGTGGAATGTGTGGAATGTGTGAAGATACTTATTTATTTATAAGATACACCTCGGAGAGTGTGCTCAGGAGCTGCATGAGCTCATACCGCCTTCCCCTTTCTTCCATCGGACATGCAGACGTACAAATGGTTACCATCCTCATCTTGTCGATATCCCTCTATTTTGAACCAAGCTCTTTAAAACACCCTTTATAATACGCACTGCCAAGGTTCGAGTGAATATGCAACTTCTGGATGAGCTCGCTCCATCATAGGCCTCATTTTCGCTACACATTTTCGCTGAATGTTAGCGAAGAACAAACCCAATCTCTAATAAAAAATATAAAAAATACATTATTGCGATGCCTGTTGAAGATCGAGCTTCGGGCTTAAAGATGGCAGAGTGAAGCCGGTAAAACTACGCCTTCACCGCTTACATAAATTGTTACAGTGCAGTGTATAGAGGGCGACAAAAACAATGTATTATATTAACTTTATGTAAATAAAACTGTGAAAATGTTAGTTTATTTTTTATTTATGTTGTTTTAAGAGGTGTGAAAAGATTGTTTACAAAATAAGTCAGGCTATTTCATACATAGTAAAATATAAATTTTAATTTTCCATTAGAATTGTATGTCGACTTGCAGTTATGGTGCCTTAACGATATAAGTCGTCAATTAAAGATTCCAAGCATAAGTTACACCTACGGGTTTAGAATCGCCCTACTCCATGGACCAAGATTTTGTCAAGTTATTGGAACTCATGGACCGTACGTAAGATTTTATTTTAGAATTGTATAATACCTATATTTTTAAATAGCTGGAAAATGTTTTTAATTATTTTCCGGCTGAGATAATGATTATGATAAGCTGACTTCCTACATAACCAATTTATCACTATATGTATTTAATTACTTTTAAAAAAATCTATTTCAAGGCACGCTGCGGAGTTGGCCATCATTTTTTTCCTTCTATTTAACATTTTAAAATTTTTAAAAATGTATTACCTAATTATATTTTTTCAGAATAATTATACCTGTTTTTATGGTTCTAAGTCAGATTGGAATCTGCACAGTATTCGTTATATTTACCTCGGACAGTCTGAGGGATGTAAGTATTTAATTTAGGTACATATATCAAACCTAACATAAGCATAGAATGTTAAATTTTTAAAAAGAATTGGCTTAGTCTTTTAAAATACTTGAAAATGTCGAGAGAAACTGTTAGGCTGTTTGTTTATTAAAGAAAAGTAGATGTCAATGTTAAAAGAAAACCGAAAATACTTGCGATTAGGGACTACTTATTTATTTTTGCCAAAACAGGCTGAAGTTGAATGGTACCTTTGCCTATTTACAGCTGACATGCAACACCTTCGATAGGATTTTTTTCGAAAGATTTTGACCTTTGATAGGATAAAAGATTACTCTCTCACCTCATTCACAACAGCAACACGTAATAGGTATATGTAAAAATACTATACACGTACTTACTAATTGACCCCTGAGAGCGTAAAAGATAAACAATGACAACGAGGAAGCTCTCAACGAGGATAGCGAAATAGAATTTGGTATTATTTATTTATTAATTAATACTACAACACAAGCATTGTTATTTCACTATTGTGTTCCATAAGAGGATGGTTAGTACGAGTAAAAAACTGGGTAGCCAATCAGTGGCTACCCAGTTTTTTACTCGTATACAGCGGGACGCAGTATATGCCCTTAACCATAGAGTAAGTAGTAAGTAACTATTTACTCTATGCCTTAACTGACCCAGATCACTGCCACGCTGTTATAAATTAACACTATTCGTCTACTTCTTAACTTCTTACTATAAATTACCTAACTTATTAAACTAAAACCGCCAGTTTATCTATTTATTTTGTATGTTAGGTATATGTTATTTGTTAATTCGTGTATTTATTTCTTTTTCTCTTTCTTTTTTTTGTTTACCTTTTTGTATGTTTTCTCTCATATCCAATATTCTGTAGTCTTGTCTTGTATGTTTTAGTAATTTAGTGGAAACTTTGCTGATTTATGTTTTTCTTTTATGTATGTGTATAGGTAATGTGTATCGAGATATTGTATGTTTCCCTAATATAAATAAAAAATATTATATTTAACTAGTAACCCGCTGCCGGCTAATTGGGCGAAGCTGACGCATTTTTTTATATAGGTACACAAACCTTTCTTGAAAGTCTTATTAATTTCAGGCGATGGATTGGTCGTCTTCCAGACCGGCCCAATTAACGTTGTTCTTACCATACATGTTCTTACTGTACTACATGAAAACTTTGAAACAAGTCAGCTATGTATCGATGGCAGGTATTTTAACGAATAAATTCGGAAATATATAGATATTATATATCAATAGTACTGACAATACGGTCTTAGTAATTAATATCTAAAATAAGAGTAAGCGCCTGTTTCACAAACGTCAAGTAGGCCAAACTGTCATTTAAAGTCACCGGTAACCGGGGATAATGGAGCTAATATACCTTTGTTTGTACGGTAAACGTCCCAAATATTAAATCGAAAATAATAAAAAAAATTCGGCTATCGAATGATGCAGTAAACCGAGTGCATAATTCAATATAACAGAAAATGATTTCTAAAAGTAACTAATCAAAACTTTACTTGTAGTTTGAGAAAGAGGCCCTAAGTAAGTTTAGTTAGTGAGCTTTTAACGGGCCATCGGAAAACAAAGGCCTGTTTATATTTTTTTTACGTAAACAACCAACGCCTCGGTGCTGCAAAATATGCTGCCGTAAAGGATAAAGGATAGGGATAAAGAAAGTACCTAGGCTCTGGCATCCCTCACTAACTCACCGAAATACAATTGCCTATATTACTTTGTATTCTTCAGGTAATATAATGAATTTAATCGGCCTGATTCTGGTGACATACAACATGGTGCAGGATAATGTAGATGAACGTGTATTCTTCACAACTAACCCGTATTCAATGTTTTACGCTTTCGGGTTGTTTCTTTTCAATATGAGTTCAGTTGCAGTTGTAAGTTTTCACAATCTATACTTCTATATACTAATATTATATACTAGCTGTTGCACGCGACCGCGTAACTTTATAAAATATAACCTATGTTACTCGCTGATAATGTAGCTTCTCAACAGTGAAAGAATTTTTCAAATCGGTCCAGTAGTTTGGAGCCAATTCAATGCAAACAAACAATCAAATCTTTCCTCTTTATAATATTAGTAGGTATAGATTATATACAGAGAAGATTTGTACCTATGTTTGTAATGAAGAAACTCAAAAACTACTGGACCGATTTTAAAAGCAAGTAACATACAAAATGTATTTTTACTTTATAAATTTACGCGGACGAAGTCGCATGCGACAGCTAGTCATTGATATTTAGACAGAATAGAACTAAATTTTTAAGTTTTAGAAGGTATTTCGATACCTTAATTCGCAAAACGAATAACTCCGCTTTTGGTTGAAAATGACTTTTTGATACGGGAGAAACTTAATGACAATTAGAATTTAATTTTTAAAAGGTCTATCGGTTAATACGAGCCATAATTTCCAATGTAATATTGTCTTTTTTCTTTTCTCGTATCATACAAAAAAATAAATATAACGTTTTAGTCTCCCCTATAAAGTTTGCCTCAGAGGAGTTATTTGGTTTCCAATTAAGGTATCGATTTCTATTAGATAGAATAGATAGATATTATTATAATTATATATTTTATTAATGTAGATCCTATCCATACATAAAGCGTTAGAAGATCCAAAATTACTAACGAAGAGATGTGGTATAATGCAGAGGTGTTGGTTAATAGCAACTGTTTTAGGAACACTTTTTGGTCTTTTGGGAAGTTTGAGTTATGGTACAATCGAGGAGAATGTACTGCGATCGTTGCCTTTGGATGACTAGTAAGTGTTTGTTTATTGTTAGCACCCTCTACTTCGGGTACATTAATTAAACCACTTTATGTTGAGCTCCAATACTCGTACTTTTATTGACCGACCGATATATCAGGACTACAATTCCAACTATAAGGCCCTGTCCGCACTGCGATATTCTGTAACACATTGAATCTTATACGAGTATCCGAACTGGCGATAAAAATATAATTCGAATACACGGAATATAATTCGCGAGAATAAAAACCGCGCGGTGAAATATCGCAGTGCGGACAGGGCCTTAGGTGCGCGGACATAAGACATCGACCTCTCTTCGCGAATCTGAATGAATGAGCACCTCTTTTTGAAACGTCACAGAGCACTTTTCAATCAACTTCAGTCGACATAAATAGAAGAATTAGGCGCGATTTCACCATACTCTGTTAGTATTTAACATCGCTGTTAAGTCATTTAACAGACGTTTACAGTATGCGAGTGACAGCGTTAAATGACTTAACAGCGATGTTAAATACTAATGGACGAAATACACGATCAAACGTTTGGCGTGACGACAAAATGACGTGAGGCGACGGCGCGATTTTAAATACAGTTTTTGACATCAAGCCATCAGTTTGTGCCACTCACGATCAAATTTTGGCTTCACGCCAGTTAATTTGACGCGATGGACTGATCGTGTATTTCGTTCATAACAGAGTATGGTGAAATCGCGCCTTAATCTCTTCCAATATTTTCGTTTAGCGTTACTTTGACAGCTATAAGCTTGTACCTGATTGCAATTGTTTTTGCATATCCAATACAATGCTACCCAGCAATACAATTGATGATGGACGTTTTAAGAAACCACAAATTCAAAACTCCCCTTACGGAAGCAGCGCTGGCTACTTTTGAAAAAATTTCAAGACCATTATTTGTAGTGTTGACATGTAAGTAATATAAATTGAACTTTTTGCTAGTTATATTAGATGATTAATTATTATTTATTTATTTCACTGATGAATATTTTGCAAATGATCATGAAGCCTGAGTTTCGTGAACAGACTTAAACATGCATGCGGACGTTTGTCTCGAGCGGGGTTCGAACCTGCAATTTCTGATACACCATACACAGCTACCACCACTGAGTCAATAATTGGTCGTCAGTCGTGGTAGCTCTCAGGGATCGTATCATTGGATTTTTAAGCTAAAACTAAATAAACTTTTAACTACTGACACTAATTTTCCAAAAAATAATGTCCCGAAATGTGCTTTAATTTTAAATTTTGACGTTAAACCTTTAAATCATAAATATCTAAGTATATCTAATATAAAAGGCGATTTGTGTGTGTATGTTCCCTGTGGACTTCAAACAAAACCGCTGAACCTATTTTGATGAAACTTTCAAACAATTTTCAGTTTAGTCCAGCGGGTAATCCTGTGAAGTTTGGTAGCGATCGAACGCGGACTAAGTCGCGGGCAAAACCTAGTATTTTATATTAACAGAATAGCCATAAGCTATTTACTTATCAGAACTTAATAGTGTTTAAAGCCTACTAAGATACTAGGCGACAATAGACACGTCAAGTAGTCTGTCAATCCATCTACCTTTTTTGTATAATTAAGGAATCCCCTTGTCGTGGTGGGGGGGCTTACCCTCGACATTCCGGGGGGTCGCGGGGCCCGGTGGTTCTCACTGGCGTTTCCTCGTCCCATCGGATTGTTGTTGGGGACCAAGAAGGCCCCCGTGTGCTCCGAGCGGGCTCCGTCCTGCAGAGCTCGTGGCGGAGTGCACGAATGAGAGCGCTCCTTTTGCTATTACAAATTGGCACTGGCAAAACATAAACATGACATTACATACATACATGGCAGATAATGGCCATTCCCAAAATGAGCCAAATACAAGAAGAAGAAGAAGAAATACATAAAAGAAATACATAGCTTTTTAAACTTTATTTTTTGTTACAGTTTTAATCGGCTACATAGTACCGTTTCAAGGGCCATTTGTGGCGTTCGTTGGGAACTTATGCACGTCATTGCTAGTTCTAGTGTTCCCGTCCATGATGGAGTTGTGCCTACTGTACCCTAAGGATTATGGAAAACACAAATTTTACTTGATCAAAAATATACTTATTATAGTCCTCGGACTGGCCACATTCGTGGTGGGCGTCGCTTACTGCGGATACTTATTATACATCAGAATACTCGCGTTTAATTCACCACATGAAGACATTGGGTTCTTTCGTTAGATTTTAAGTTGTATGCGAATTGAAATATTTCATTTAAAAAAATATATATAAGAAAATTTAAATTGTCTTTTAATGCCATTTTAATTTTTTATTCCCAAGATTAACTTATGACTGAAATAGCTCATGGATTAGCAATAAAAAAAATGGTGGTAAAAAAGTCGTTCAACGGCCATCAAATATTTTTTCTTGAGTGGTCTTTGGATATTTTATTGTACCTAATAGGTCTTGGATATTTTATGTTAAGTAAAAGTGGTATGCTTCTCTCTATAATTATGCCCAATGATTTATCTACCTAAATTACTGTATTTACCTAAAACTAAACCTGACTAAAAAGCGAGGTGCTAAAACTAAAATCAGCAACATAATATTGACCTCTGCATGCGACTGTATTGTTATCAAACAAACCGTCATATCTATGGTGCGGAACGCAGTGTGCCCAGTTATTATATTTATCGTCAACAACATACTTAGATGAAAACATCATAATCATAAATATATTGACGTCCACATGACGTCTACACATGATAGTGAGAATATGTATATTTTGATCATCATTTAAATAAATAAATCGGACCGGTGCGCCAGAAAATGTTTTAATTAATGAAGATATTTCTAAACAAATAATGTTACCAATATCACTATATTTCACTGAACATGACTGTAAAAATGTACTGTCATAGTATTTCTTACACGTTTTTATTTTTCCTATTTAAGGAATGCTATGTCTCGACAGCCACATATCAAACTAATCAGTAAGTAAGTTCTATAAATCTAAAAGAAAAGTTTACAATTTGCTTAAGTTAAAAAATTAATTTCGTCTTGCAGAAAACCTCTTCCTTTATGGACTTGGGAATGCTTGAATGAAAAATGTGTGCCTTCTAGAGCGACTCAAACATCTAAACTGCAATCGCTGGCTAGTTGTAATATGTTGTGTGGATCATTACAACTATGGCCTCAACCAACCGGGAGTGTGACTATAGCGTCTTCAGCTGTGCCAATGCGCGTGGATTTGATGCAATTGCATATTAATTCGACCTCTTCAAAAGCTGTAAATGAATACTTAAGAGATGCATACGATCTTATGCGGGATCATTTACGCAAAATGGAGAGGTTAGCGAATGGATTCGCAGAATGGCGGAGTTTAATTTTACGTGTTACCGTAAACGGTTCTGAAGATCCACGTCTAAGACTTAATACCGACGAAAGTTACGAGTTAGATCTTCGCCGAAATACTGAAAATATAAATTCTTTAATAGCAAACATATACGCTAGGACTTTTTGCGGCGCGAGACATGCTTTCGAAACGCTCACACAATTAATATGGCTTGACGCTTACACCGGATCTCTGATGATTCTCGAAGAAGCGAATATAGAAGATAAACCCCGTTTTCAATACCGTGGTCTTATGCTGGATACAGCTGCAAACTATTTCCCTGTGTCTGATATACTGCGTACAATTGACGCAATGGCAGCAAGTAAGCTGAATACTTTTCATTGGCACGCGTGTGATTCTCATTCGTTCTCCTTAAATCTAACGAGCGTACCTGAACTCTCCAAGCACGGTTTCTACAGTCCAGGTATTGTGTATACGCCTGAAGACATACAAACTGTTGTAGACCGAGCAACTTTGCGAGGTATACGAGTCATTATTGAAGTAGATGTGCCTGCTTACGAAAATGTTTCGCATTGTCTCGACGCTACTACAACAGTTTTGTCTCCTTACGGACAACTTAACCCTCGTAGTCCCAATGTATTTAAATTACTTGAACTTATTTACGCCGAAATTATCCAATTAACCAGTGTCGATGATGTATTTCACCTCGGAGGTAACGACATATCTAGAACCTGCTGGACAGATGGTATTAATAGTAGTTATGCCAGCGAATTATCACTGCTTTTTACAAAATCGGTTTTAAACCATTTGGAGTCCGTAAATGGAAAATTACCAAATTTAACTTTGTTTTGGCTATCGAATATTAGCGAAAGATTGAAAATAGATTTGAAAAATTATCTACCGAATATAGGGTTACAAACACGATGCTCAAGTTGGGCGCTAAGTCCTGTGAGTGGTATGCGTACGGTCGCTTCTTATGAAGACGCTTGGGATTTGAATAGTGGTTTCGGGACGTGGTATGCCAAAGGTGGCGGGGCACCGTATAATTCATGGCAACGGGTGTATGAGCATCGACCGTGGTTACGCGAAACGCAGATCATAGAAGGCGGTGAAGCGACGGTGTGGTCATCAACTTTAAGCTCGGGTGGAATGGACGCTCGTATATGGCCCAGGGCTGCCGCATTGGCTGAACGACTATGGTCTGATCGTGCAGAAGGTGCAACCATGTCCGTGCAAGCGCGTCTTGACGTGCATCGGTCGCGTTTAGTTTCACGTGGTGTACATGCGGCACCCCTGTTTTCTATGTGGTGCTCCCACAACCCCTTTACTTGCGTCTAACCGCATAGTTGCAGATATTCCTACTGCCCACTGTCTCCTCGCTACCATAGAGTAATCCAATCTTCTCTATCTTCTCTATTTGATCCTTTGTTTCTTACAAATCACTGAAAAAAAAACAGATATTTTCGAAATATTTTTTTTCTCTACTGTACTAAAAAAGTTTACAAAACTTTAATTCTCTTTATTTGGAGCAATTGTTCAGTAGATAATAAGCTGCCTTATCCACTATATGTGTCGTAAAAGTGGTGTAACTCCCTATTTTTAAAACCATCTTTTCTTGCCTAATGGTATCACATTTAGTCATAACTTTCAATATAAAAGTGAATAAACTCCAATAGTTGCATTAAAATCCCATAGATGAAAACAATGAATGAATGATTATTATTTTTTTCCTACACTATAATTCGCAAAAAGCTCGTTATTCTAAAATTCAGTTACAAGGAGATAGTTCACTTTTACAATGAACGACACATATATCCATTAAATTAATTAAATCATTATTGGATTTTTTATAGATGAAATGTTGCTTTCTCTTTCAAAGTGATTAAAAGCTTCATGAAAACATTCAGGATATTTTATTGTTTTTAACTTGCGACTTGTGAGATCTACTATTTGCAATACGGGATGGTGAAATACGAGTTACAAAAGGGTCATAATAATAAACAATGGTCTGTCAGAAAGATACAGATCATTACACAATTGGTGGCACTGTGGAGACTGCTGATAGCTATTATGTCAAGAAATAGGTTATCTAAAGACGTTTTAATCCGTACCTATGCACAACTAAGCAAATACAACAATATTACCAAAACTGTGACCTTAAGTAGATGAGTAGGTAATAAAAATAAAACTGTGCCTTAAGCAATGTACCATACATAGAGTTAAGATAAAAATTAAAAAGTGGTTTTTCAGTCAAAATTAAGTTACCCAAAAATAAAATCGAAAATCGTCCTGAGGATTCGAACCTGCATCTATCATTATCGGCAGCTGGCTATTCAACAACACCGCACAGACTAAGTCACAAACTCACATTGTGTTCTGTGGCAACACAAACATACACGATATTCAATCAAAGATCAGTAAGCAACAACAATTGTCTACTTTTTAATTAAATAATAGTTAACTATTATTATGTATTAATTAATTTTTTCGACTTGAAATATAACTTTTTAAAATTAATATAAAATAAGACAAAATAAAACATTTAAATATTATAGGAACAACACTAGTGCAAGTGTACAACATCGAAAGTTAGGAAAAGGAAGTGACCATTGTTTATGGTTACAAATGCTAAGGTTTTAGAAAATTTGGTTGTCTGGAAACACCTTTAGAAATTTATTTTAAGCATTATTACTTAAAAACTGATTTTTTTTATTAAGTAAGTATGTGTCAAAGTGAACTCAGGAATGTTGATTTTATTCTATTTGTTTCGTTTTCAATTTTGTGAAGGTTTTATCGTGATTTATTAGGGCGTTACCATACAAAAGCAATAAGGTATAGAGTTTTTAGTCTATGTCCAACGTGGCGGCTGAGTTGCTTGACTGTTGCAGCACTGTAAAATATTCAAGTCTTCTTTTGTTTTGTGAAACATACATAAGCATACTTCGTATTATTGATATAATTTTTTGTCAATGTAGCCTTAGTTATTAGTTTTCTATTTTACCAACAAATTAACTAACATGAGTAGGTATTATGATTACGGTAACGCGATTTCATGGTAAGTTTTGTATTCTTTATTTATTACTCGTTTTAAGTATGTTTTATATTTATATTAAGAATTATTTATTAAATGATAATTCTGCAATGTAAATGCAGTTTAAAAATTATGTATTTAATTGTAAACATTTTGAAATCGAACACCGAGTCGGATCTAACGTATTTTTTGGATAAGTATTAATAGGTAACTAAATTCTTTTAATTCCTAAAGACATGCATGGTGCAACCATGTTTTTTTTTTTTTGCAAACATAAACAATTTTGTCTTCATGTTTAAGAATGTTATACAGTAGAAAATGTTAACTTAAACTTTCTCGTGAAAATTATTATTTATTGTAAAATGATTATTTTACAATAATTTACTATTTTTTTTAATAAATTAAGTAGGTAGATAGGTATAACACTTTAATTAGAAGAGCCTTGAATTTTTACCCCTCTCCAAGCTTTGTATTGAGTTGATTTTTTATAATAATAAAAACATAGAAATTCAGATAGGTATTAACTGAGAGCAAGGGTTAGGTCTCATTACTGGTATTCTCTAAATAAAGATACAGGGCGTCTTTCACCAACTACAAGTAGTGTTGATTAGTTACTTTTAGAAATAATTTTATGTTTTATTAAATTATGCACTTGATTGAGTGCATCCTTCGATAGGCGATTTTTTATTATTATTTTCTTTTTAATGTTTGGGACTTTTACCATATAAACAAAGGTACTTCTTCTTCTCTTTTAATGTGTTGGCTCCATCAGATCTTCTCCGGTTATTTTGCCAGTGTCATTAGTAAAAATAGCAATTTGTAATAGCCTTTTTTAAAATAAAAAACGGCAAAATTGAAATTAAAATCTAAAAGAGCAGATCCCGAGACTAGTCAGTCATATCAAGTCTATAATTTTTCTTAGTTTTTCAAAACAGGTCCGTCAAGTCCAAAGCAGTCAGGTCAAGTCAAAGGTACAAAGGTATACAGCTAAATTATTCCTGGTGACAGGTGACTTTAAATGATGGTTAGCCTACTTGACAGATGGTGAGAGAGGCCCACAGTCTTTTGTTTTTAGAATGAATATTCAACATTGTCAATTGTTTATCAGAATGCTAAAAATTTGTGTTTCTTAAAAAAATGTGAGGCATAATGTTTATGGAGCTTTCATCATTATAAAGTAAAAAAAGTGCTGTTTTTTTTACAATCTATTTGAAGTTGTTTTAACTATTTCTACTTGTGGTCTAAGATCCGAAGAGAGGTCGTCCTTAACACATCTGATTACCAGACCAAGAGTACATTTCATCAATTGTTTTCTATAAGACAATAAATCTTGGCTATGTTGGCGCTCATAAATATATGGATATATCCTTATTAAAAAATTTAAAAGAAAACGATCTGCTATGCTGTGTAGTTCTATATTATACTGTACAATACACTTAATGCTTCTCCGATTTTCAAATTTTAAAGCCTTACAATAGTAATTCTGCACAGATTATCGCAAGAAACTATATATACTATTGAAGCTATAATTTCGTAATTTGAAAATCAGGGCCAGAAAAAATGTGGAACACAGCTAGTTTTTTTTTTTAATTAAGGATATCCATGAATATATTTTAATAGGCAACAAAATTGCTATTTATTTTCACATAGATAACAATTAATAAAATATACTTATTGTCAGGTAAATAGATGAATGAAGGACAACCTGTTTTCGGATCCTGTACTATTGTGTTTGTTGGTTGTTTTAAAAATTATTAAGGAGGTCCTGTTCCTGTAACATTTTACCGTTTTGTACATCTGTTTTATGTAATGTTCTGGAAAATTTCTTTGGTAGAACAGGTTCCTATTCTCTTACTACAAGTAAGCTCCTTTTTCGTATATGTATTACATATTTTATATTAATTTAATTTAAATATATAAAAATGTTAATGTACTTTCTCTCCTAGACACACTTCACAGCTGCAGTGGAATAATTTGTTAAATCATTTGGGACTGCCATCGTTATTCCAATTTTTAAATATATACTTTTATAAGGTTATCCGGTTTGTTTAGCCATAAAAAAGCTGTAAGACATGTTTTAACCATTGATGACAAAATTGATGATATAATTATTCAATTGCAGATGTTTTCCGTGGCCCCTTTCCCTTCCGGTTGATGCTAGAAGAGAAATAGGTTGTCTATTTTGTGCTTTCAAAGAAATTTTCCAGTTAAAATCGTCGTTATTAGGTTTAGTTTATTTTGTTTCCGTCCATTTTGTGGACTCCTGGATTTTCAGTTGACATGAGATGGTCGCTTGTCAACAATGGTTAAAACAAGGTCTTCAGCCAGGGTAGGGAGTGGCGCCCCGACTGCGTCTACCGAAAACGGAAGCGCATCGGAAAATTGGGCGGTACACAAGCCCAATGAAAATGGACACCGCCACAAACAATACTCTAGGCAAGTGTCTCTGCTTTGATGAATGTATTGTTCGGTGTGTGTGTTATAGAGAAGCCAATTGAGGATGGCTTCTGGTGGTGGGTCCTATTTTAGCAAAGCTAATCTCTGGATATAAAATCAGATATGCATGTGTTGCAAAATGGTGTCCACATTTATTAAAATGTTATGTATGATATATGTCAGAGATTTAGGCGCTGTTCTAATTGGCGGCGATCGCACCAGCAAACGATGCGTTTTCGTCGTGTGATGGAAATGATCGTACGATGGTCCAACATGCTATCCTAATTGACCACGATCATACGAGCCCATCGTACGATGACGTCATCGCAACGGCGCGGCGCCATTTTAACAATGGCTGTTTACAGAGAAGTACATTTTTTGCTGTCTGGCAATATTGATTTGAAGATTACAAATTCCACTGAAAAAAAGAAGACGTACACCACATAATATACTTTATAAATCCAGAAATCAATCGGCGCAGTGAATTTTTCAATAATTATTTTGATGTACGGAAAAATTAAGAAAACTTTCACAATTATTAGTGCACGACAAAAAAAACTTGATTACAAAATTATGCAATTTATCTTTATCGACCTTATCAACGAACCATCTTTCTCCGTGGTCCATTTCTCCAGGAGTACCTACTCATATTCATATGACTCATCAAACTGAAAAATGGTCCTCTCAAACAATAAAATAAAGGTTCTGAAAGTGTCCAGAATGGCGCTATTGTAATACATCTTCTATCTACTACTAGCGCCATTTTAATATTCGTAATGTGAGACCACTTTTTAATCATAGAGTCGGTATTGACATTGACCAATGACAAATCCAATATGGGGAATTGTCATGTGCACGATCGCACGACCATTTTCCATCGTACGATCTTTTTAAGCATTTTCTGTGGTCACACGATGAGACTTGCGAGCTTATCAATTAAGACACTTACAGAGACTTGTGTGTTTAATCTCGTCGTGCGACGAAAACGCATCGTTTGCTCGTACGATCGTGGCCAATTAGGACGCCCCCTTAGATTAGATGGGAAATACTAATTTAGGGAGAAGAAATTAAGTAACTGTCAAATTATGTCCATGCAAAATAAACAAAATGTTCTTCAAATTGATCACATACTATTTTGTATAATAAATTATTTAGTGAATGTTCTGCAGATGAGATGCTGATGATGATAAATATTACGTCTCTATAACCAACAAGTTGTTACAACCAAATATATAATACATATTTAGGAGAATATGTTTCAAGTATTTTAAACTAAGAATATTTTTTACAGGAACAACCAATCAATGCCATCAGGCACTGTGGGTCCGGGTGGATCGCAGGGCAAAGATCCTTTGGCACCGGCTCTGCCCAATCCTCGTGCAATGTACCAACACCCTGTTGTCACTGGATACAATCCACAGGACTCGAGGGCACAGCAAATGCCTGTTACGGTAAATTTACACTATTAGAGCTTGTTTCCTTCGTCTAGGTAGAAGATTATCAGCATATAAGGGTTACGTGCGAGTGTTTTTCTTATGTTAAACTCGACAGACAGGCTGACGGTCCACTTGATGGTTATCTTCGTTCCCTCTATACCACACATTACCCAACATACTAATATATAACTATATAGATTCCTAGTATAACGGATTCCCACAATACCAGAAGTATATTTTGTTACCATCGCCTATAACAAAAGCACTGGTGCTGCAAGTACTCAAAATAGTTTTGAGTTTTCGCATTACAAACATACAAATCTGCTCTCTGTATAATACTAGCATAGATAATGTAGAAATATGTCTTTTTTTTATCAGGCTCGTCAAAATCCCATGTACGCCAACAGTATGTACCATGGATACGGCGGTCCGGGAGGTGGAGTCACAATTGCCCCCATGCCTTCCCCTTCGCCCACGGCGCCTTTGTCATCGTTTCCAGTGCATCCCGATGTTAAATTCAAAAAGTAAGTCAATTTTTGCATTTATTTATATACTAGCTTGAATGAACGCTACGTTGCGGCGTGCGCATGGGGAACGCGCAGTACTAAACACTGCTTTTCTTACTAATTGTTAGGACTTTATTAAGAGAACGCGCAAACTCTGCTTAGGTTTCATTGATCAGCCATATTGCTTTACAAGGTAAGATGGAGGTTAACACGCACACGGTCAATAGCTACATTTTTAACAAGCTTTGTCTGTGGTTAAGTAGTCTATGTTGCGTAGACTACTTTACTACAGACAAAATAACCCAACAAATATTTCATTGCCACTGATATAAATGGGATAGTTTGTTAAGTCTTTCACGTAAAAACGGCTCAATGGATTTGGGTGAAATTTGATTCGGGTCTTATTTTTCTATTTTTAAAACGGTCGAAGTCGCGGGCACCAGCTAGTTTATTTACAATTAAATTACAAACTAACTAGCGACCCGCTCCCGGCTTCGCTCAGGATGAATTTTTTTTTAAATACACCAAATATTTAATCATATTTTTATATAAGTGCATGAGATACAGAGTTTGCAGCCATTATAAAACAGTTCATATTAATACAATGAAATAAACTTCAGTTACTTGTAGTGCCTTTTGACACTTCTAGGCTGCCGTTCTATGATGTGATGGCTGAACTGATGAAACCGTCTACAATGATGCCCATGCAAGCCGGGCGTATGCAAGAAGGCACCTTCATATTCCACTTGACACCACAACAGGCCACAGAGATCTCCTGCGGAAGAGACATAGTCGGGACAAGTAACAAATTAGACTATGTCATTCAGGTATGTAAAACAGTATTTATAATCAGACTTAGTATTTCACTGTTTGGGTACAGTAGACCTCTGAGAAGGAAGAAGCCACTGAGGAGATATAGGCTGTGTGTAGACGAGGTTAGGCCATTTAGATTTTTTCAGGAAATCCAAATAGAAATATGCAAGCACGACTCAAACCTATGGATTCAAAGTTGTTTCTGCTTTATTGTTAGACAAACATTCATTACACTGCTTCAGAATTATGAAACTTCTATAAAATGTGCTGTTATATATTTTTTTAAAAAGATAATAGTTTTAACATACAAATAAAAAAGTATTCTCTTAGGTATGTATTTTTTTTACAGGCGCAGCTGAGATTTTGTTTATTGGAAACGTCTTGTGAACAGGAGGATCATTTCCCACCAAGTGTTAATGTTAAAGTTAATAACAAAATGTGCCCACTACCAGTAAGTACTTTTTTGAATCTTGAACGAGTGCAAAAACACTGTCCAGGAACTGAATGAAACATTTTGACCGGTAACAGAATCCGATCCCGACCAACAAGCCGACGCCGGAGCCGAAGCGGCCACCGCGGCCAGTGAACATCTCGTCGCTGGTGAAGCTGTCTCCCACGGTCGCGAACACTATCCACGTAACGTGGGCGGCGGACTACGCGCGCAACTACGTGCTGTCCGTGTTCATGGTTCGCAAGCTCACCTCCGCCGAGCTACTGCAGCGGCTCAAGAACAAGGGCACTAAGAACGTCGACTACACGAGATCTCTCAGTGAGTCGCTCTAGTCCATGTCCTATGTACAGCAGTGGACATCCTGCGGGTGAGATGATGATGATGTTATTGTATTGTGCAGTCAAGGAGAAGCTGTCGGAGGACTACGACAGCGAGATAGCGACGACGTCGCTGCGCGTGTCGCTGATGTGCCCGCTGGGCAAGATGCGCATGCTGTGCCCGTGTCGGCCGGCGCACTGCCCGCACCTGCAGTGCTTCGACGCGTCGCTCTTCCTGCAAATGAACGAGCGCAAGCCCACGTGGCTGTGCCCGGTGTGCGACCGGCCCGCCTCGTACGACACGCTCGTCGTGGACGGCTACTTCCTGGAGGTGCTGACGTCGTCGCGGCTGCCGAGCGACTGCAACGAGGTGCAGCTGCTCGCCGACGGCAGCTGGTCTCCGAACGTTCCGGCCGCCCGACCGCAGCCGGCAGCCGCTCCCGCCCCGGAACCGGTCACTCTCATCTCGGACGATCTAGGTATATTAACACACTAGCCGTTCCACGCAGGCTTCGTCTGCGTACTTTTATAAAATATAACCTATGTAGATGGGTGAAAGAATTTTTTAAAATCGGTCCAGTAATTTTTCATTACAAACAAAAATATAAATCTTTTCATTTTATTATCTTCACTTAAAATAAATAAAAGTGTACCTCTGTATGTACGCTTCGATCTTTTAAACTACGCAACGGATTTTAATGTGGTTTTCACTAATGGAAAGTGCCTTACAAAGGTTTTTACGGATCGCTAGTTAATGAATAAAATAAACAAATAATATGTGTCGTCGCAGAGGTGATACCGGTGGACGGCGGCAGCGCTAAGCGCGCGGCGGTCGGCGAGGGCCGCACGGCTAAGCCGGCCGAGGTGATGGTGGACCTGACGTCGGACTCGGACGACGACGTACCGCTGAAGCGGAAGGTGCCGGCGCCCAAGGCGTCGCCGCCGCAGGACGGCAAGCACTCGCCCGCGGACAACTACGCGGCGTCCAACGGCGTGGAGGCGGTGTCGTCGAGCGGCTACCGGTCGCCGGGTGCGGAGGGCGCGGGCGGCGGCGGGGGCGCCGCGGTCATCTCACTCGACAGCCCCTCACCCCCCGCGCCTGCCTCCCCGGCCGACTCCAACCATCTCACCATCACGCCGGTCGAACAATGTCAGTATACTCTCTCTCTATCTCCCTCTACCTCTCCCTCTCCTTCTCTTGGATGCAGAGTTGCTAGTAATAAAGACACATTTATAAAAATAGCACCGGCTGGTATAGCTACTTACAAAATTCCAGTGTTTGTCACATAACAATGAATGTTATTTTTCAGGCACAAGCAACACTCAGGAGCGTGAAGATCTGGATGCCGTCTCCGGCCACTGGGCCCCCTACGCAGACTCCGATCGAGATGACAGTTATAGAAGGTAATTAGTGACCGCTCCCGTCTTGGCCCGGGATGCGATTCCAACATATGAGTCCATTTACAAAGTTGCCCCTGCCAGGGATCCAACCTAGAACCCCTAAGACAGAACGTTAAGGCGGGCCACTTAACAACTGGACCTAGGGGCTTTGAAGCTTTGGCTGTTTCAATTGAAACTTTGTGTGTAAACATCTAATGGTTTGTTATTTTGTTCACAGCCCTACGTAATTGGCAATGCTAGTGAATGTTCTTCCAATGAAGATAATATCCAGTTAGAGACTATTTGATGCCAACCAATTGGCATTCCGGACAATGCCAACAAATAAAAGTGTCAGTGTGTGTTTATTGAACTGTGCATTTGGATAGAATTATGTGACTTTTTTTATATATTATAGATAGTTTTGCCAGACGTTCAGGACTATGCCATTTGTGGTAGCGGTTAGAAGAGCCGTTCTCAACAAAAGAGGACAAGAAAGTCCTGAATATTGTACCAAAGTTTTTCATTTCTTTACACCGAACGTCTGGCAATACCGAATATAGGTTTAATAAAATAGCAGTATTTTTCGAGCATTGCTGTTACGAATTACCTATGTGAAAAGACTTATTGTTTAATGATGGAAAAACTATCGTAAGCGAAGAATAGATTCATAATGATCAGCCTAGTATCTCCATTGCTGGATGTAAGCCGATCCAAAGGCTCGCATGGTTTTCTGTCCTTCACAACCAACTGCTTCCTGTAAAGCCTTTTAGGTCTTCTCTACATTGAAGAGCTAAACTTGTGCTTCAGAGTATTCGAGGTTGGTGGAGCCAACCTAAGTAGCATATTGATTGTTTTATTGCTACGAATAAAGCAATCTAGATCTTTATCTGTTAGCTCAGGAATGATTACTTGATATATTTTTAAAAATTGTTTTCTTTCTTATCCATCCATTAGTCCTAATTGTGCCGAGTAGTTGACTTTCGTTGCGGATTTTATCTTTAAATTGGTTATTATTTCGTCATATCCAATTTAAATGGGTATTGAATATAATGGGTACTGAACTAAGTCTTTAATTTTTGGTATAGGTAATGTGCTTTAAAATGAAGCGGAAATTATGAAGATCTAATTTCTCCAACAAACATGGCAATAATAAATTGAATAGAATTTTAAAGACATCAAAAAAAATCGTGGTTATTTTTAAAAGAACTAGTGACCCGCCGGAATTCAATTTCTATATATACAAATCTTTAATGTTTATCCATCTTTCAATAAATTCAAACCGAAAGCCCCCGATTACGATAGTTTTTTTATCATTTTTTTTATATAGCAATGTATGAATATGTATCGCTACATTGTACTTGAATAAGTTGTTTGTTTTATGATAAAATTTATATATATTATTATTTTTCAGAAAAAAAAAACATTTGTGACCAAAAGTCATGACTTATTAACTCTATTACCTTGATTTTTATTTCGCGACTTATAAATGTTCGATTTGTGTTAATTTGAATTCTAAATTTCGTTAAAAATTTTTTTTTTATTCAGCACACTTGGGAGCAAATAAATCTAGAGCCGCTTTGGTACTTTTTTGACATTGGCACACTTGGCTGTAAATTTTGCACGACTTTGAGCCAAACTCAATCAAAGTCACATTAAGTCGTTGAGATTATTTAAAAAATATACAAAATTTTGTTACCCGCTTTTATCATTAAAGCGTAAATGAATCGTCAATAAGTTAGATTTTAATTAGTCCACACTAATAATATTATAAATGTGAAATTTAAACTCTGTCTGTCTATTGCCCCTTCACACGCCTTAACTACTCGACACTCGACTCAACATTCATTATAAAATTTTTCATACTTGTCAGTGGTAGGTACATATAGAATCAAGAAAAAAAGCATAAAAAGATCTTTCGCCCAGAAAGTGTTATTTCTAGCATCGAAAAATAAAAATATAACAGCAATAAATATTGAATAAATTTTATTGTTTCAACATTTAAAATAATTAATCGTTAAAACAATCTATATACTTAATTTGAGCTAGTTTTCTTTTCAATGAAAGTCTACGACTTTTGCCTGCATTCTCATAAGCGGCCTTTAAATTTTTCCATGCATCTTCAGCAGTTTTTGCATTTTTGACATGACGATAGCAAATTGGTTTAATATTTAAACAAATTTTTACATATGCTTTTTGCTCTTTTATGGGATCATTAGATGGTGTTACTGACCCGGTTGCACAATCCCACAGTCCATTTGTCAATTAGCAATAACTTCATCTGAAATTTCCATATGCCATAATTGGAGACTCCTTCCAGTTTCTCAATAATCATACTTGATCTAGTATGTACTTATAACAATGTTATTTGTCGAAATATTCGAAGTACTAATATCATTATCCATAATTTTGATAAAATAATATTTTATTCAAAAATGTCGTCACTATTATTTTACACACACACACACAATAATTTTATTGGGTTTAAATGCCCATAAACAATGTTAAGACTATAATATTGTCTTCACCCAAATAATTAATTAAATTAAAATAAAACGGTGTTGTAATAGCAACAGAAAATTTTCATATATTTGTTACATTGAACAGTCATATACAATATACATTTCTTTTTTATTAATAAGCAATAGACAAAACATACAATATCGAATCACAAAAAGGGTTGCGCATAACAATATTGTCAAGCGTTATATATATATTTTTATTTTCCAACGCCGACGAGGCCGCGGGCAAAAGCTAGTTTGTCAATAAATCAACCTTTTTAAACATATATGTTTTTAATAATTATGTGCCAGTGGCTTTAGTTTAATGTTCCCAAGTTTATATTAAGTCCTAATGCTGGACACAGATCTGTCCTAAATATAAGAAAGTTTTTAACAGTTTTAAAATATTTATATATATATTTTTTTTTATTAAAACTTGAACTGATGGCGCACGTGAGAATTGCTCTGTTTGCGAATTCAGTGTGATTTTTTTTTTTTTTTTTTCATTTAATGCGAAATAATTTAAGAATAACATTGACTTTTAGATCTATTGTGAATGCTAATTTTTATATAGACACTGTAAAAAAAAAGTAATTTAGAACTCATAGGTTAAAGATAGATTTGTATTTTATTTAAAATTAGGATATCTAGTTTGTTTAAAATATACAGAGTAGATACATACGTGCAAATGGTATTATAACTAAGACAGATGTTTTGTTGTGGTTTAAACTTAGCGTTTTGACTCTCTTACCGTATTTGAGAAACAATTTTGTTCCGATCACCAATGTCTAGTAGAATAAAAATTACAATGATAATTAGGTTCGATTAATTTACTCTATATATTTCATTTGTACGACGACACTAGTGACAACTACTTTTAATATATTCAAAAAAGCGAATTGTGTTAAGAGAGGAATAAAAATTTACATTCTCAAACGTTGGTTTCTTTCGGGCACCAAGCGTTAGTTTTCATTTAGTAGTAGCGCCATCTATCCGAAATGGACCGTAACATACGGTTGTTGATATTAGATGGCGCTTTAACTCTTAAAATAAATAAATATCCTCAAACATTCCGCCCACCAAGGACAAACTGATTTGTCCTGTACCCACACTGCCCACCATGGTTTGGTAAGGCCTTTTCCAGATGACCCGAATCAAGTGGGATTTGTCCTTAGTAGGTTGACACAACAATTTTCAAAATTAAACAACAAATCCTAATTCTAAATGATAACAAAATACCCTAATCCTTACAGACTACTAACAGTTGACGTTTCGGAATTATGGTCTGGAGCAGAGACGAGCGGCTCACCGATTAGAGTGTCCTAAGGTCAACGCATCAATAGAATCTGATTCGCGGATTCAAGCAGTGCCAGTAGCAGTGGTCTCGAGCTTTTTCTGAACTCCTGAAACCGTTCAGTTACATAAGAAACCACATTTGCAGAAGATGATTGCGTCTTTTCATAAGTCCCCGACAAAATCCATCCCAATGATGTAGCCTCATCAAGAGGATAACCCCTTGGACCCTTTTTCACACCCTCTTGTACCACCTGTCCATAAACTTCTGCACCCAACAAGATGTCAAGTTTGTTCGTGTTACGATATTGAGAATCAGCTAAACATAATATATCCTCATCCAGCCATTCCAATTGTTCTACCTTCCAATTTGGCAGAAAGTAGTCACCGTTTTGAGAACGTATCCTTGGATCGTGAGGACATCAATTCGCGAACTTATCTTGAGGTCTACCATATGCTTAGCCAATGTTGTCTTGTTGTGATCTAAGCCCCGATATAATTCCTTTGACTGGATACTTCTGAAGACCTAAAGATTGAGCTGTTGCTTCCGAGACAAAGGACGCTTGTGATCCTTGATCTAACAATGCCCTAATGTAGTGTTTTCTACCCTTTGACGACTCAGCCCTAACTATGGCCGTCGGCAACAATACCTGACGATTTACAGGCATTTGACCAAAACACGAGACCACTGGCGCCGCGTCAACAGAACTGGAGTTTTCCCCTGAATCTCCAAAGGATGAGGATGAGCCACCCATACCGTCTCCAGACGTTGAAACACCAATGTTGTAACTTTGTGAACCACTTTTACCCAAACCGTTTGGATGAAGCAATGAATGATGCTTCTTTGCACACCCGACATCTTAACTTACTAGGGCAAAACCTCGCCGAGTGGTTACTACCCAAGCAATTGTAACATAAACGCTTATTAAATACAATTCACATTGCATCATAACACCTTCCTAACAGAATTTCTTACATGTGAACAGTTTATGATTTTCATTACAATATCTGCATGTAACACTAGCCGTGGCAAAAACCTTATGCCTTGCTGGTTGATCATGAGTAAGATTTGAGGCTCTCGGTTTAGTAACTGGTTCGATCGATTCCAGAGCTCTAAATTGCGAACTTGTGGAAGTTAAGGAAATCCTAAAGGAGCCTTTAGGATTAATACTAAATCTATGGTGAAATCCCTTAATCAACTAGAAAATGGGTTGATGGTCTTCAAACGCAAATCAACAGATTTTCATAAATTATAGCTAAAATTAAAAACCACGCCGATCATTCCAACAAAAAGAAAAACGGATCAAAATCGGTCCATCCGTTTGGGAGCAACGATTCCACAGACAGATACGCATGTCCAACTTATAACAACCTGTTTTTGCGTTGGGCGTTAAAAAAGTTTGAAAACCGCGCCAAAAATAATTTCGATATGAAATGCTAACTTGTTCCTATTTTAGTTATAAAATTATTTAAATTAGTAAATTACATAATATTTATAATATAGGTAGAGATAATATTTAGATATCTTATTAAAAATAGTTATATTCAATTTTATTGTAAAGCGAACTAACACTTGAGCTCGTTGGATGAGTGGTTCTGGTTAAGGTGTTAGCGCCTTAGCGCTCTGAGTCAATGGTTCGATTCCCCGCAGGGTCAATTTGAAATTTTAATTGACTTGGATAGCTATTTAATTTTGCAGTCAAATCAGGTCACCTTTAACTATAATTATCGAAGTTTGTAAAGATAAACACAAGATTATTTTGCACAGCGTTAAGCCGAGTCGACAAGCTACTTTGCCGTGTTTACAAAATTATAAAATAGGTATATTAAAATATGTACGAGTTTCTTCAGTCGATAATTGTTAACCTAGATAGGTATTAGCTAAATTGAGAAATATATTTAACCTTTTTGATGACCATTCTATTTATCTTCTAAAGCAAGTTATTTTTATCTACATGGTTATGAAAGTAATGCAGCGTAAAGTCATAATAGCCGCGTACAAGACGAGACGGCAACGACCTCCGACGAAACGCAATACTAATTGTAGGATAATTGTAATGAATGAGTGACAGTGGTGTAGCGGCCGCAAACGCTACATCATTATCTATTCAGCCGGTGGATCAATCCACGACAGGCGATGCCGCCGGTAGTACTCTGTACGCGCCCTTCTCACATTTTTGTGTCGCCTTTAAAACCTTCCGTCCTCTCTCTCTAACCTACTGCTTGGCCGCATATAGCCGTCTCTGTCGCTCATACACCGCACCGGCCGGGGACACGTAGCGTTGTTCACTCGACGAAGCGAGTTCCGCGGTCGTCCGCCGACTCAATGCGGCGCTGACGTGCTTTACGCTAAACTAGTATTTCCTTCAACTGCGAAATCTTCAGTGTTATTTGTTTATAGCGTCAACTGAAGATTGGACCGTGTCGTCCGCCGACACCTTTGCCGTTTGCCGACTGTGTCGTTTACTGGTGTTTGTATGTGAGAAACTCGATGACTGGCCTTTGTGAAACGAGTCGGCCGGGTTCGTTTTGTGCTGAATGGTGATTAAAAGTAATTTACTTCGCTTTTGCAGTGCTGAGGGTCGATCTATGCGTATCGATCGTGCCAGAGATAATATAAGTGCTCGGATTGTTGTTGTTTACGGTGCAGGATTCAGTGTATTGGAGGTGAGTGTGTGTATATATATTTTATAATAGAGTATAGGGAAGCAGGGCATCCGACTACAGAAGGCAGGATGCATGCGGCGCGATGGTGCAGGCGGGAAGGGGCTGTGTTGAGGGAGGCAGGGAGGCGCTATAGTAGCTGGCTGGTTATAGCTGGGCAGCGCGAGCGTAGGTACGTGCCGCGAACGCCGGCTAATAGCTTCACATTCTGAGTGAGTAATGCCCTTCCCTAATGGGATAATGGCACGACGAGCTTGCCGAGCTCGACATATTTATAAAGCGGTCGAATAGGCCAGTGTCAACAAGCCGAGCGGCTGTCTGTTTGCTTTCCCATTTAGATGCAGGGAAGCCGCTAAGTCGGCTCCTCATTCCAGTACAAACCAATAGTAGGTATATATTCCTATGTGACCGTTATGACCACGTAAATAAGAGTTCCTTACTAATGTACTAATAAGAGTCCTCCTTACTAAATAAGAGTTCCTTACTAATTCCATTCCTTACTAATGTATGTTCTCTTTCAGGGATTTAAAATCTAATACGACGAGGAAGGCTTGTTTAGTTTAGGCAATTAAGTGTGACCTAAAAGGCTAAAAAAATAAAAATAAATTTATATTATCCTCATTGGATTAACGCCATCTATCGTTCAGTGACAGAACTATTAATACAAACAGCTTTGAATTAACAAGTTGTCTACTCACCGCGAGAGGGCGCGATAATCCTTTGATTGTCGCGCCTTTACTTTAGTTAGGCTATATAACATTTTGAACGCGGACGAAGTCGCGAACACCAGCTAGTATTACCTATAAAGAGAGAAGATTTGCATTTTTATTTGTAATGAATAAATAAAAACTACTGGACTGATTCTAAAAATTCTAAAGCTACATTATCAGCGAGTAAAGATACGCGAAAGAAGTCGCATGCAACAGCCAGTTTTATGTATATAAAAATTATTTCATTAAAAAGAATGAGAAGATTGATTACAAAACGAACCAAGTAGCTCTCTGTAAAGAAAGAACTGTATTATTATCGAATGTTAAAGAAAGAAGTCGATTCTATTTACAAGTTTACCCATAGACAATCTCTACATATACATTTGTTATCGAAACGCATAAAACCTTTATGAAACATCAAAACGAGTATTCACAATGGATTTATTGAAGTGTGTAGAGAGAGCCCTAAACTACGCTTTCGAGCTGAATGGCACTTCGGCATGATAAGTAGACACCTTACCTTGTTGAGAGTTGTAACAAAACATGTGTCTGTGTATACCTACTTGAAACAAACTTACATTACGAAGTGTAATTCCTTGACAAAATCACCTTTCTGTGTACTTATATAAATTTTAAATAAAAAAAAAATCATATTTTTTTAAAACTCAAGTAGGCTTAGTACCTATATCATTTGTGTAAGAACAACTTCTTATAATATTAATTTTGAAAAACAACTAGGTATATGCATTCATAACGACGCTTTAATATAAAGTATTTTAATAGTTCTAATTATAGGAGAACGAAAGCTTAGTATAAAAAAAGTCATATTTTCTTTATGAACAGATTTTTTTAGTGAATTTTTTCTCACCTTTTCGAAATTTCATGGCTTACATGGTAATAAATCAAAGTTATATTTTTGTTCATATTGTACCTATTATTTTTTTACAAACCTTAGCTCTTGATTTTTTTTTACTGTCATGTTTAAAAAACCTCCAGTATTATCATGTTGTGTCCCTTGTGTAATCAGCACATATTATAACAGTTAACAGTATAACAAAACAATAAAGAAAATAAACTGTAGAGTTTAGAGACAATACCATCGATTAGTGCTTCGACGAGCACACTCGACTATTTCAATTTGTTAGTTTTTTCGGCGTTTGCATCGCCGCAGGAGCCGCGGCGGGCGGTCTGTGAAACCATGAAACACCGTGTGCCCTTTGTTACACGAAACTTTGCTATTCCCTTTATAGGAACCGTTATTGTATACGCTACCTCCTACCTATTACTTCCCTCTTTGTGGCTCTGCATATTGTTTACGTCGGCGTAGCGTTGCGATAGCGGGAGGAAGTTAGTTGCTTTTGTGTTCTGCTAATGTTTCTGAAGCTAATTTACTATGTAAAGCTATTATTGTAAGCTTGCAATGTTAACAAACAAAGTAAAAAGAATGATTTTTTTTTTCTTAAATCCTCCAGTTAAAAAATCAAGTGAAATTTACTACTTGATATATTATTCCTACTTCTGTGCAGCTTCTATGGCAGGGGCAGTATACAGTCATATATATGTATTTTTCATGTATTTTTCTGAAACCTGGTAGGTATAGTTTGACTATTAAAATTTTTTCTTTAAATTTTTTTTAATGAATTATAGGTAAGTATCTAATAATTATTTCAAGCAGTGATTACCTAATAATTTTGTTTCAACTTGAGTGAGTAAGGGATGCAAAGCCATTTCCCCCTATCTCACTATCTTTCAAATATTATTTTATATTCACTTCGCTTATGTTAATAAGCGTCGATAGCCACCTACCATAATAGCAGATCGTTAGCTTGCCCGCCATCATTTACATAAAAAAAAACAGTATTACAATACTACAAGAATTTGTCAATATAAATAACGTTTTATTAGTCAAATCGTGAGCCACAGGCGTCGCTCTGCTTGATCAGCAGCGCGCTCTATTAAAATCACACTTGATTAGATCTAGCTGCGGTTTAATTGAACACTTCTGTCGCGGTATGCACGCCTGGTACATTCGAAGCGCAACTCGCCCAGCCAACCGTACGGAGCCTTTTTATAAAAACCGTTTTTTTGCTTCTTTTTTATTCCCTTCCTCGTCCGATTCCTTTTCGTATTTATTTCCTTTGTCCTCTCTCTTTGTTCGGGATTTCATATCGCGCTAGCATTTCGGATGAATTAATTTTAATTTCGTGTTTGCTTTTATGTGACTTTGAAAAAATTGTTTATGATGTGCTCAGAGATGATTTGTACGATAGTTGAAATATTTATCAGAGGGGTCGCGAGATCACGCTCACTGCCGCCCACTGGCAATTTGGCGTCTGCCCGCGGCTCACCGCACCGAGTGCTCGCTCGCCTCCAAGACGTGTTCACAAACTAAATGCTATGCTAATGTAATGGGGCTCCATTTGAACACAGCCCACGGCTAATTTCAAATTTTCAATGAGTCGCTTGTACCAACTTTATTAGATAAATTTGTCTTAACGTTTCAAGCGGTTGATTAATTACAATATTTTAATCATCTTCGCATTCGACTTACTACATCTATATACCTACTTAATGATAATACAATGTAAGTATAATAAAACTTAATGGTTTGATTGTTACGTTTTCACGCCTCAACCACTTAACATTAAAAAAATTGCATACGCGTTGTCAGGGGCACAGAAAAGGATATATAGGACTTACTATATTACTGACTTTACTATATTACTGAGGATAACAGAAAAAATACTGTTCCCCAGGATTCGTGTAAAAAATTAATGAGATATTGGTTTCAAGTACTTAGAGAAAGGTTGTAGTCAAGGGCAAAAGCTAGTATATGCTGTTGTTGAACAGTCAAGTTTTTATACCTATAAAGAACACTAATAAGACAATTATTGTCTTCCTCTTAAAAGACAAAAGAACCTAATCAACATAATGTATTACATTATTAATATTCTTGTACTAAGATTACTTATTATTTAATCTTATGACTAGACAGTAATCATAAAAGCATGTTTTATTCAAGGAACCCTATTCATTTTTATATAAACAAATAATATGTAATATACGTAGATATATCAACTAGTGTTTTTCGAAATCGCTATAATCCATAATTTCAGCTAATGTCCTGGCTATGAGTCAGAGATGTTAGTGGTTTTTTTTTTGTTGGACAGGGTCGAACAGGCGTACCTGCCTACACCACAAAGCAATTTCCCAGAACGGGCACGCCAGTTGGTAAATTGTCATACCCATATACAAAATAATTGACGGCTTAACGAATCAAATTAGCGATGCCTCCATGCGTTGGTAATTTTAAGTGATAAAATTTGCCAAAAAAAGTTTTTTTTTTAACAATACATTTTAGATTTTTATCTTTTATATCCTATTTTATAACACTTTTTATATCCTACTTAAATTCCTTCTTATATGCCAAATAGTATCTAAAATGTATGTAATACTCGTATTCGCAGAGGCATTAAAAATCTTTTTGTTGTTAAAGATAAATAACGGATGTTTGAAAAACAATTGTTTGATGATAAAATGGTGCAATGTACGCTAGCAGCTTTGCGGCCTCGTTGTTTTGCATGACAGCAATCAATCGGCTGTTCGTTGTTTGTGTTCAACAATTTGTGCAACTTTGTCTTGCGTGGTTAACACTCAATTTACGTATGTTTCCCAATCAGGTTGTGTCTTTCTTTGGCTCTTTTGAAACCTACACGAGACATAATAGTAGTCGGTCCGTCCTCATCCTCGCATGTGTGAGTTTGAGTGGTAGTCCCGTCCGATCGTAAATCACTGTGTGCCGTGGTAATGCGTACCTAGATAAGAGCCTCTCTCATTTGTTTTCCTATTTCCCCAGAGATATTTCTGAGCGACATCACTGTTGTTAGTGATGTAATGAATGAACAGTTATTTTAACTAATGTTCGCCTACTAATCGAAATTAAACCATTTCTTTATCGATAACAATTAAAGCTCGTCCTTAGCTAAAAAACGATCCGGGATTATGGAGGGTTAGTAAATTAGTAAGGGGGTAGCTACAGCCACCAAACGGTAAAATAGGTTGTTTTGTTGGTTTCAATTCGTAGGTTTTTTTTTCTGCTTATACCTACTATCAATTTTATTAGAGTTGTGATCTTAGAAACTGGTGTGATCTTGATATGAGGCGACTACATAAATATGTAAAGTATAGAAAGCTTATGTCAATTCTTAAAATTGTACAATCACGAAACGTAATTCGCCGAACACACCTAACAGTCCGGTGAGCCGCATCTCGCTTGATTAAAGCCAATTATACTGTCGCGATTCACGGATAACCCCACCATTTAAAGAGAGACGCCTCTTTCATTACTGTGCCATGAATTGCCATGCCATTTCCATGTTCGAAAGCTTAATGGCAACAGGCGTGGATGAATTTAATCACCACGGCACAAATGATTCAACAGCGGCAAATTACGATTGTCAACGGGCATGGAAAGAAAATTGCACTCATTTATGTCCGCTTCGTTCAACAGAGTAAATTAAATTAAGGACATGTGGAAACTTGAATTAACTCGACCTGTGCTCATATGAGACGAGAGTAGTTTACTGTTAAACATTTTACTTACTTGAAGGAAAAGGCTCTATTAGGACTCTATGGCTATTAATCCAATCATTTAGTATAGGTTATTTTTCTGAAGGATCTAAACATAGGTATCAAAGTATATGAGGCCAGTTGGCATGTTATATTTTAGATTTAGATACCTATAGAATGTAAATGAAAAATTAATTGTCGTCTTTCTGGTTGTAACTATTAAATGTTTCATTTTCACTTATATATTTAAAATCACAGTTTAAAATGTCACACTTTATTTTTTATTTTAAGCATTTTTTTTACTTTCCCCTTTTAAATTATTAATTATTTAATTAATTATTATAACTCGATCAAATTAATATAACGATCGACGCTACCAGGGTACCATGGTCCGAAGCATACATTTGAACGAAGGACGTTGGTAGAACCAGTTTGCACAAGGTGGCAAGCTAAGTGCCCTGCATTAGCATCACCGCTTGCCCTTTCATGTTAAGCATCACTCGCTTAACCCCAACTTTTGCCTTAAATGAGCCTATTCATACTGCCCTTACGTACCGGTGAAAAATTCTCAAAGCATTTAAACGTCTCATTCAAATATGTAAGCCCAGACAATCCGTAAAATTTATTTCTACTCTTGGAACTCATTCAAACAAATCACAATTACATAATAATAATAATTACAAAACGTGAAATGTTCAAAGATAAATTATTTATTAATTGTTATGTAAAATTATTCATTATGTTTGTCGAAGTTGTTTGCGTTGGCTATGTTGTTTAAATAATATATTATAGTATATTTTATCATTGAGCTCATAAACAAAAAAAAATATGTTCACACTTTTTAATTTTGAATCGACAATAAAATATTGTATGAGTACATAAAATAAAAAGAAAAGTACAATCCTAATTTTACAAATGCGAAAGGAAGGTTGTATTTTATGCTTTTGAGCTAAACTCAACCGATCATTTTCCGATCTACAAGAAATTTGGCAATAAACGTTGTGACTATACAGAAAAGGCATCCAACGTGTACCTATGCAAAAAAAAGAAAAGAACACAGGATACCATAGAACAAAGATCCCTACAAAAAAGAACAAAGGATACCCTTAATTTTTTTTGCAAATGATACCTATATAATAATAAGTTTCGTCCTTTAACACTCTCCATTAGTGAAAACCGTATGAAAATCCAAACAGTAGTTTTTAAGATCATCACGAACCTACAGACTGACGCAAGATAATGTATAATGGTTCACATAATGGACATTCATATTTATTACAAAACTCTTCGTAATTGGCTATAAAGATAATCAAGATAATCTTTAATTACTCTACTAGGTAAATATTTAATAACCTTGCAAGTAAAACACACTTCACGAGAAACATTTGCCAATTTTGTCTACAAAATTATAAATATTCTATACCTACTGTGTTCTGCCAAGTATTCAATTGCCTGGTATTACCATTAAATAACAACTTAGGAGAAATTAAACGCTTTCGTTACTTTGTTATGAAATAAAAAAGTAGATACTAGACGTTAATTATGCATTCATTTTTTATACCCTGTGTTTTATATTCACTTATTTAATAGGTTGTTTGTTATGGAAATGGAAAACATGATTGTGTGTAAATTCATTAATTTTTATAGTCCTTTTACATTTGTTATTTTAAATTTGTCTCTAAAAACCAATATAATAGATACATAATAATATAATAGATAGATACATCCAATTAATCATTTTATTGTTAACTAGCTGGCGCCCGCGACTTCGTCCGCGTTGAAAAAGAAAAAAGTAGCCTATCCTGTGTCCCGTACGTCTAAATATTTATCTACCAAGTTTCATGAAAATCAGTTAATTCGTTTAGGAGTTATGAAGGAACATACATACATACAGAAAAAAATTCTAAAAATCGTCAATTTAGATTCAGTATCATGTATAGTTAGAGCCTATAAGCACGATATCTCTGAAAATAAGTAACTTACTCCATGACCAACCCTTACAGATTTATTATTAGTATTGATTAATAAACGTTTCATTTCCCAATAACACCTAACAGTAACAATCATGAATATTTTATTATCGTGGTTAAATGAAATAACAAACGTATATCAAGATTTATTCACACAAAACTGTCATTGTTATTTCAATTAATGCGTCAATCGGAATGAGTCTGTCGGGCTCGTTTATCCATCGAAACGTAATAAAGACACCTGAAAATGTTATCAGAAAAGTCCCTCCTTTGTTTAATTTACTGGGACAACCGACAAAATCTGGAGGCGCAAGGGTAGCTACCAGGTTTCCATAACAACATGCGGCTGGTTGTCTCCCTCCCCCTCCCCCGCGTCTCTGCGCCCCCTCTTCCCCATTCCCTCGCGGTATCGATCTCGCCGTCTCTCCCCGCCAGCCTACCCACCCCCTCGCCACTCCAAATCAAATTACAGAATATAGGAGCAAGCGTACGGCTGCCGCCGGCTGCATACTGCTAGAGAGTAGACAGCCACTACGAACGAATACTCTACAACGAACCCAATCGCCCTCACTCGACTCAATCAACTTTGTATTGGCGTAATAGTATTTTAATTCTATTGGCGCGCTTTTCAGTTAGTGGATTGGACCCCTGTAATAGCTTGTTTGCAAATTAGTACACGCTTAGGTGTTGGGCGTACTGTTTAACATGTTTAATTGAACGTAAAATTCAATTTCAGAGAAGCCCCGCACATTAATTAATAAACCGTATCAAGTTCTCAATACGTTTAATTTACATACAATACAAATTTGTTTATTTCGTTTGTCTATAGCTGATTGATGTTTGGTTACATACAGGGTTCAGACTAGAGAAGAGAGCTGTTTCTTGGCTGTCATCTCAATTATACAAATTAATGTTGCAACTACAAACTAATTATATTACTAGCTGTGTCCAAGACTTCGTATGCGCTGTAGGTAGTTATAGTTCTTTTATGTATGAAACGGTTAACCCTATGTCATTTTTTTGTACCCGGTGACAACGGGTTTCATGATGAACGGTTGACTAGTTAAGCCATGAAAGCGTAACAAACTAAAATACAAACTCACTTTTGCATTTATAATTTTAGTTAGGGTAGTAACTGCCCTAACGAAAATATTGTAAAATTTTTGCGAAGTCATTTTGTTAAAATCACAGACAAGTGGCAAATTGTCGACGCATATGTGACCAAACGGCAACAAACTCCGGAACTTGTCAGTAGATTTTTATAGCGATCAGCAATAAAATCGATTATCGCATCGAATCGCGACAGAAAGGGACTACAGCCGCCCGGGGACATTTTAATGAGGGAATGCCGTGATGGCGAGGCGAGTGAGCGGCGGGACATTTGTCTCCCTCCGAATAATGGAAACGCGATGAAAGGATATTTATCAAAAGTGGCGGAGCTCCTTGTTGGCTTATTTTATTTGCTATATTTCATTCATCCTAACTAGAAAAATATCTGAGCCATGAATCGCTGGAAATAGGTACCTATTTTACTGAAACGACATACGATGAAGGCTTGAGAAATTTTCTTTTCTAAATGGTTTAGATTTCCTAGGTGGTTTAGTTTAGCTGTAGGACCTCCAAGACATACGAGTAGATCACTAGATTAGATAACAACAATAACCCATTTAATTAACTACTATTTTTTGCTAGCGACTTCTTTTTTCTAAAGCATTGAAACGTTTTATTCAATTTTTAGGTATTGCTTGTATGAGTATACATTTTTTATAACTTCTATTTTTAGATTATCTCTTGGGAACATTTGAAAGGCTGGATGAAAGGTTCAATTAACATGTCTTTTTCTGTAACCCTAATAACATGTTACTTATTATTTATGTTTGTGTATTGCTTAGAAATATATGATGATACACTTACTTGAAAATTTTTACCTGGAATAAATAATAATCATAAAAAAAGAAAATAAAAAGGCTAAACGTACAAACAAATTCACTTTACTTTAAAATACATAACACCTGGCAACCCTGTATATGAATAGTAATGGGTCACACCATGTCTGAACTAATATTACTCCATCAGCGTCACTCCGAGTGGTCGACTCGATATGTGCTTTCCCTAAACGTTAAATGATGCGGTAGTGTTGCCTCATGTGGTTCTGATGAGCATGTCTTTGGCTGAACGCCAGCCAGCAATGCAAACACAACCGCGAATACTCCAAATACCTACGACAACTTTTTTATTCGGCTCAGAATGATTCACTCTCAATTTGTTTAGAGAGCAAACACGTTTGTTTAGTCAATAAAAAAAAAAGTTATCCTCACCACGACAACGCGACGACGGTCCCGTTCAAATTGGTTATGCTGTTAATACGAGTACAACAAATCAGAAACGACTTGGATTTTCGCCAATCTTTACTTCGCCTTGCTTCCAAGTATACGTAACTGGACTTCGGATAATATTAGGTCGTAAAGTTTAAATGGTAAAAAAATTAAACGTAAACTTCAAACAATGTTGTTTGGTGTGTAAATTTTATTTTGAATCAAAATACCTATACATTTTCGTAATTCACACACTGTGAATGCGAATGAGTGCAAAAATTACTCATATTTTTTTCTGAGTTTATTTTATATCCTACTAATATTATAAATGCGAAAGTTTTTAAGGATAGATGAATGTATCGATGAACGGATTTGGATGAAATCACAGCGTTAGAGATTTTAGGCGTTATAATATTTTAATATTACTCATATAATATTTTCTTTTTTAACGCGGACGAAGTCGCGGGCACCAGCTTATTAAGTACAGAATAAAGCAGAATCACATTCGTTGTCAGAACGCTTCTCAAATTTATTTTCAGCGCTGTTTCAGTGGCTGCAAAGTCCATAATTGCTTAGTTAAAAAGAGAGCTGTCGAAACAGCGCTATTATGTTGTCCGGGGTGTACTTAAATTTCACCGTTATACGAGTATTGTTAATAAATTAAAACAGCATTCCACTGCTGTGTATTTAACAAAAAAGTATAACATACATTTAAAATAATTTGTATAAATAAAAATGAATCGCTAAATGTGTTGCTATGACGAGCCAGTATTTGCTTGGCTTAATGCTCTGTTCCCGGGTTCAATTCCCGGCAGGATCAGCATTGGAAATGAATTAAAAAAGCGCAACTCGAGATAGGTGGATAAATTTTTCTTTTTTCAATATTCCTTGAAGTTCGAAGAAGGCTTTTTATGAAGAGAAAAATTGGATATCCGTGTGAACCCGGGGCGCTTCGCTAGTACGAGAATATAAATACTTATGCTTTTATTCAATTCCTTTTATCAATGGCAAACTATTAGGTTTGTTAATGTGATCAAAAGTTGCACTAATACTGTCATTACTGTCAAACTATAAATTAATTTAACACATTTACCAATTCAGTTAAAGCTTTGTAAACATATTCTGTAATATGTATTACGATAAATTCAAGGATGATGTAAAGTGCTGAAAATCGGTGTATTAATATACAAATATACAAAGCGAGTACCCACTCATATGTTACGAGGTTAACCGCACTTGATGTCTGATAGAAACTTCATTAAATCGAATTTTAATTCGATCAATCGATTCGAATCGAGTGAATGCATTGTATGTGGTCATCAATTTTTAATTGTTGGAAATGCATTGATAAAATTTTGTATATATCTGTCTATCTAGTATATCTTCTACTATCTACTCATACTATACATATATAGTATCTTCGTTTACCTAACTTTTTCAAGAAATGTCTGGAATAAATTTTATGTCATTCTTGGCAATATTTCCTGTTACCTTTTTTTTATATCTACTGAATTCTCGTAATTATTTATTGACTTTCATGCTCGAAATGTCTTTTAATACTATACTACCGAAAGTAGCCACCTATCATAAAGTGGACCTGTGTGTAGACCTTCGTTATCATCAGCTTGTGTCTCCACTGCTGGAGTGGAGTCTTCTGTTTTTCGCACCCAGCCACTTTCTGCAAAGCCCTTCAGGTCGACCTTAACATAAAAAAAAAAATATATAGAAAGACCTTTGGAGGTCGCGGCCTTGGACAAGCTTGACCAACTGGAGGTTCGTTGTGTTTAAGAGTCCACATATATATACATAAGTACTCATAAGTATGCTTACAGGTCATGTCGTGGAGCGTTTAATAAATACCTGTAACGCAACGCACGTACAAAGCCACTTCGTGCAGACACAAATTGCTTTTGTTCGTATCGAACGTGCTGTGATAGAACAAGGTAGAGTTATTATGAAACTGACGTGTGGCTTGATGGACTTACGGCGAACATCTCAAGTTAGCCTTTTCAATTTAGAAATTATTCACTCTCCCGCTATGCTAAAATGTCTGTCCGTGTATTTTGATGCAACGGAACTCGTTAGAAAACTCGTTAGTTGGTAAACAAACATCCATTGTTTCGTTGCTAACATTTGGAGAATGACGTAAAACTTGTTGTTTGTGTTTGTTTAATCCCATGTTTACACGAGCTAGTACTTGTCATTAGTACTAACTTGCTAAGTGGCAAGTGTGTAGTAACCGTTTACACGCTGGTGTCAGCAGAAAGGTATTAGTAGAACTAGAAAGAGAGTCCGCTTGAAATGAAGCAGTAATTTGTAGATTGAAGAGGCTGAATGTCCACTTGAAGGTAGGTGGTTACCTTCAAGGCTACCGTCGCCTATAGTTAATACAAGCAACTCCACAGGTGCTGCAAGTACGCTCGTGATCAAAGTGGGATTGAGGATAAAGGATAAAGGATCTGACATCGCTTACTCACTGACCGACGAGCTGCCCATATAATTATATGACTGTGAAATGCAGTGAGCCCTGCAACTACTTTTCAAAGTTCATTTCGAACCCGGGACACCTGGAACAGAGCGTTAAGAAAAGCACCCTAACAATTGTGGTGGAGGTACTCTACTTGTAGTTTAGTAAATTAGATCGATTCCTCTTCACTCGTACTGGCATTTTCACTAACATCCAGCATGCTTAGTTTTGGTTATAAGCAAGAAGTTAGTTTACTTGACAAGTACTAAGCCTTAGCTGTACTAGCTAAGCTTGTGTAAACTAGCCATAATGTGTTTCTTTCTTTCATTCGTGACAAGTACGTGAATATTAACATTAAGATGCGAAAAGATAAAATGATGATTTTCGCAATAAATTGCAACAAAATGTTAACTATGTTTAGTCTGCTGTGTAGCTGTATGTTTTTTATTAAATTTATCAAACGGACGTAATGACACTGTAATTGAATTGTATTGCATATTTATATGTTTTGAGTGCCAGATACGAAGCAATTTTGAAGGATATTTTAGCTGCAGTAGTAATATTTGTTGTGAATATAAATATTGTTAATTTTATTTATTTATTTATTTGCCTAAAACATGAATATTTTTGAAGAAGAATGAAATATCTACCTTAAATGTATATTCGTTGTGAATAGAAATATTTTTAATTTTATAAATATTTCCGCTACGTTAAATGTAATTTCTGGTATTTTTGGAACTATGTTTTATTACCTAAGTCACTAAAAATATCAAAAGACATATAAATTTGTGTTTGATACACAAATTTATTTGTGTGGAACGCATTTTTTTCTTATACATATAATAAAATTATATAATATACACAAGCCTTCCACGTTTATCGCTCTTTCTATTAGTGAAAACTGTATCAAAACCCGTTAAGTTTTTTAGAAGAAATTAACGAAGTGGATAGCAAATTCAAAATTACTTTGTTCTTAGTGGCAGAGCACAATGCTTTTTGAAGTAATAAATCGAACCATACCATAACCACCCCAATACAGAAGACAAGTAACAGCATCTGTACTTTAACGTTCTGGTTAAAGAGTAAGGAATGCCAGAGCCCATTTTCCTATCCCTCATCCTAATTAGGTCCCTATGATTATCCCCTATCCCTCATCCTAATTAGGTCCCTATGCCTATCCCCTATCCCTCTTCCTAATTCCTAAATGCCTTGCCTTTAATCCTACTAAGGTCCACAACGCACTTGACCTGTGACGTTACTTGTGTTTATAAGTGATGGTAACCACCTATCAATGTTAATGGACCGTCAGCCTGTCTAGCGACTTTTATATAAAATACTAGCTGTTGCACGCGAATTCGTCCGCGTAACTTTATAAAGGATAGCCTATGTTACTCGCTGATATTAGCTTCCCAACAGTGAAAGAATTTTCAAATCTTTCCTCATTATAATATTAGTATAGACAGCCTTAAATCACACACACTCTTATGCTGAAAACTAAATTTTATTTTCTCATCATTCGCCTTTACGTGCCGCCATTACATATTTATTGAGGCGAGGCGAACATAAAACTAAAAGAGTTAGATTTGGTTTTTAACAACGTCATTTGTAGAGTTGACGCGCGTGGGTGCATCTAATAAATAAAACGACTTATCAAACGATCGCTCTCTCTTACTGGACAAACAAAGAGAGACACTCAATGTCTGTTTCACTGCAGGCGAGGTAAATACTAATTTTAAAGGAACGAAAGTATTGGGAACTTCTCTTATAATAAACTAGCAGCTGCCCGCGACTTCGCACGCGAAACTTTGTAAATTATATACTAAAACCTTCCTCGAGAACCACTCTTTCTATTGGTGAAAACAGCATGAAAATGCAGTCGTTTTTGAGTTTATCGTGAACAGACAAACAGACAAACACGGCAGAGGACTTTGTTTTATAATATGCAATGATAACTAAAAGTATAGATGCGGCCATTCGAACATTTGCTTCAAGCTCATTTCGTACAGATAAAAACTAATGCCATCTATTGGAACTTTAAGATATTACTTCCTCACTATTGCAGCCTTGATACATGGGCCGTTAATATTAACAATGGATTTTTTTATTGCATTTGTATTCAAACTAGTGGTTACGTACCGAAAGCAAGATATTCCATCCTTCACTTTTGTGCATTTCTCATGATAATTTTTACATTTTTTCACTATGCAAGTAGGCATTTTCATATCTTTCTCCGCACAGAATGAACAACCGGCGTCAACGCGTCCTAAGCAGTCATTGGTGTCACTTTCCGATTTTGACACCGACGAGTCGTACTAGGAGCGTTAGCGTTGTCCTTACAAAGTAAGTCAATGATAATATGTAAAGATGTAGGCAAGGCTGGCTTATAACGAAATGTTCGGGGCTCCCCTGGGGTAGACATGTGACCCTGATGGGATAAAGTGTTTAAATGGATAATGAAAAATGAAAAATAAGCTGTTATTTGATATGCTGATATGTGATGTTATTTTAGCGGTGCTGTCTGTGTAGGGGTGGTTAAATCATCCCCTTAAAAATATATCAGGCTAGAAACTTGTTATAAAGTGATTTTACTATAAACCTATTTTTGCTGACATTTAGATATCTTCTTATATTTAATTAATTAATTAAGTAAGTAGTAAAATTGTTATTATATTATTAATATTAATACAAAACACGTAAAATAAATTGCAGTACATTTCGCGTTTATTGCAAATGGACGTGTTTTGGGTTAGATTGGGAGAATTCTCTTTGTGAAGGGAGCAAGAACTAATACAGCCCTTATTTCATTTTATACAAAATGAATGCCTTCTTTGAGGGTGAAATATTTGTTATATAAGAAGTGGGGTTAGGAGATCAAAGTTTTCGGGAATAGTGATACATTTTATGATAGATATTTTTAAGAGCTCACTGCTTACCAATTCCATACTACGTAATTCCATGATTACTCGATAATTATTGGTCGTAGCAATACATAAAAAACACATAAAAACACATTTTTGATAATATAATATGAAGTTTTCCATATTAAACAAAAAACTGAAATTAATTTCACATCTAAAATATTATGCAGAATTTATGACATTTTTGCCACTTGAATTCTTGTAATTACCGACTAAAAGCCAATTAAATAACAGTACATTTATAATTAAGTTGTCAATAGGTATCTTCTATATCTAAAGGTTTTTCTAAAATCCGCGCGTTATTAGACAAAAAAATCTCCCAAATAGAGTTATCTAATTACTGATTTCACTCGCTCGTAAAAAATTCCTTCCAAAAGGATTACTTTCTATGAGTTAAACAGTATAGTGGAACAAGTAGATATGTTGTCGAGTAACTATAATATGTACGTATGTATAAAAGCAAGCAGGTTTACAGGGTGAACACACGCGAACAATTAATGTTTGAAGTGCTAGGGGGAGGCTGTGCTGTGCAGTAAATTATAAAGCAGGTGATATTTTTTTATTCATAATTTCTTTTTTAAATTTCAAACCCACAGACGTAATCAAGATGAGGGATTGCAAATACAGACCGTGCCTCCCTCTCCTTATTTCAAGGGGTGGCTGACTGGTTAAAGCAAATGACTTACAGGCGCAAATAAAGCTTTTAAATTTTAAAGTTCACTGTAAATATGGTTAAGTACTTGCATTTGTTAACGTATAGCAATAAATTTACATTAAAACAAATTAATTAAATAAAAGTGTTTCTTTGCAATTCCGAAATAATTTGTTTCGTGGTACAGGAAAGCGATCTTGTCAACGCTTTAGGTCACCGTTTTATATTTTTTATGGTCCTTTTGAGCCGCTAGATAAAATAGGTATTAGATAGTTATTTGTTTTAATAAAAAAAAACTAGCGACCCGCCCCCGGCTTCACGCGGAGAGGAAATTTTCAAAAATTATTTCTTATCGAAAATGCTAATGTTATAAAATTTCAGATTTCTAGACCTAGTAGTTTTTACTCAAGAACCCCTGAAAGTTTGTTTAATTCGTGGCCTTGCTTTAAATCCAAACACCTTTATTCAATAAAATTATTCATTGAAATATAGATAGAGGATCTTTCAGAGAGCAATCTTGATTAAATTTTGTTCAAGAATTATTTACGGTGTCTTCTACTTACTTAGTTATATGAAAATATTGAAAATTGAAATAAGTTATCCAGTGCAACCATCGAAATAATATATCTTTGTAACAGCTTAGCCTAATATCTAATAAATGAACCTTCCACTTTTGCGTACACATCTGCTGTAATATAAATAGTATATATAGTTACTTTTAAATGGGCAGTGAAATAGCATATTGCGTTGCAAAGTAGTAATATTGAAACAAATTCGTCGGAATAATGCATTCGAGCGAGTCTGTCGGAACGTATTTCGTAAAATAAATGTATCGTACACGTACGGACTGTTTGTGGGGTAGCCGACATACAGGAGCGAGGTACGGAGGGTCGCTCAGAAAGCTGTTCGCTGTTCCTGTTGTATTGTCGAAATTGTTTGGGGCGTTAATAATTCGTCACACGGCTCACTTCATCGCTAACTGTTATTTTCGTGCGCAACAATTTTATCTCCAAATACGTGTAATTTATTAAAAAGGAAACGCACAACACATTTTATGTTAAATCCAACACTCGGTCGGTTTAAAAGGAATTGTAATGCTCATTATGACCCTTATAGGTAAAACTTGTACGCGAACAGGCGAGTAATATAAATTAAATAAAGGGAAACATAAAAAGTGGCAACTGCACTTATGTTGCTGTAAAAGTTTGAACTGTGGTGATTCTTAAAATGTACCAGTAAAACATAGATAGTCAAATTGTGTAATATTTTTTTAACAATCCCTCCAGCGATTATATTTTTCCACAAAATCGATATGAAATTTGACATAAGGGTACAGAAAAAAAGTTAAAAAAGAACAAGGGCTTAGAAAAAGTAACGCGAACGAAATCGCGAGTCAAAACTAATAATACTAGTTTTGACCCGCGTGTTTTAGTTTTACCGAAATCAATTTTGGTTAGGTAAGATTTCCTACTATTTTTTGACCATCCAAGTATCATTTAGTTACTTAGCTTGATATAAGTTCCTATTAAAGATAGAAAATAGCTGCTATATGTGTTCACTTCTTCTTCTATTTGTTGTAATTATTAAGAAATCAAAGCTCATAGAGTATTGTAAGTTCTAGCTTTTTCAACTTTTACTGTAACGTTAATAACCGACGTATTCCATAAAACAAAACGCTGTATGCCGTTTTTCTGCTCTTAGAAGTTTTTTAATTACCAAATATCTTATTAGTTGTCCATAATTGTAAATTAAAAATATTAAGTATTGTGTTATTATTTTTAATGAGCTTATTTTAAACTAAAAATTACTAATAACGAGGCGTCTCTGCTGCTCTGCTGAGTAGTAAAATAAGCTTTTAATTTTTTTATTTAAGCTTAAACTTATATAAAGACTTTTTTGAAGTCTTAGTCAGTCTGAAGTCAGTGAAAGATTTTTTTCAAATGCAGTGGTTCGATCCGGATGATTTTATTAATCATTGTTTATTAAAAGCGCCTGATAAAATTACTATGAGAGATAATTCTAATACAATTTAGAATTATCTCTCATAGTTTTTTTTTTGTTTTTTAGAATTACTTATGACTTTATGACACATTTTACGTTATCAAGTTGCGTTACAGTCAGATGTCGAGTCGACTGATTGTTGAAACTCTAAAAGACCACGTTTTATTTAGTGAATCGATTATAAGTATCCCACGCGTTCCAATTGTTTCTTGTGCAGTGATTATCGATTCAACCGATCTAATCGCACGGGAATCTCTATTCATAAATACGAATAAACAAGCCGTGTTGGATGGATTAAAAGTAGATAAAGCTGCTTCATTTGTCTTCTTGCACTTTTGCGGTGGCAAGGCACTGTGCACTTGGCTATCTCAACTGGCCTCGTGTAACTGGCAGCCTTCCGCATAGAAGACCACCATGATATGATAGCACTTGTGCTTTTTTGTTTCTTTACTAAAACAATCAACTACTATTAGTTAGACTGAAGATCGCATTACACAAGCCGTAATTAAAATTTTAAGTTTATTTATTTATTTATTTATTTATCGTCCACTTTCTATTTAATTGCCCCCAAAAGAGTTGGGTGTCCCTCAGCTTTTCGACTACTAGATGCTGCAGCATCACATTAGGGTTACCATGTCATGGAAATACCACCGAAGTAGCAGTTTTACTTTGATTCGAACATAAACGTTCTCAAATGGAGACTGTAATAATTCCATTTATAGTTAATCTGTGAGGCATTAGTATAAACTAAATAGTATAAATTTATGCAATATTATTGAGGCGGGCGAGCGACCGGCAGTCCGGGGTGTAAGCGATAACGCGAAATCGACACCGCTCCATCAATCACTTTGGAGCGAGTGGGCAGATCGAGTGTAGTGTGTGGTATTACGTTGCAGTTGTGGTTATTGGATACAAATTGGTGTCGATTCGGTGATTAACAATGCGTGACCGAGTCTCGGTGGCGTCTAACTTAACCTTAGCTGCATTCTGCATTTCATTACAATTCTAACACGAATCCTTATACCTAAAAGTAGTGGAACTAAAAGAAAAACCGGTTTCCTTATTGCGTTTTTTTTTTTTTTTTTTGGAACGCCACATGTTCCGCAAGTGCACTGCCGACCTTAATTTAGCAGGATAGGGGATTCAAAAGTAATGGGGAAATTATAAAATTTGATTGTACGGGTATGAAAATGTATTGCGATTCAACATTTCACAAGGCAATAAACTCGATCAAACCAAATCCTAGTCTACAGTTAAGTTAAATTAACAGCAAGGGCTAAGTTTTGGTAAGTTACTGAACAAAGATTAGCGTATTCCATTGCTAAATAACTAATTCAACTAATACTTCGGTCGACCTCGTACTTAAGTTAGTCTATGTTAAATAAAGCTGCCAATACTCAAAGACTAAAACCGTAGAAGGAATAACTTGAAAACTCTAACTGCCTACATAATCTAGAAAAGGACACGCGAAAAGTGTTGTCATTCGCTGGCTTTATACTAAAAACGAACGAGAAAACACCCATTGAAATTGTAATCTTAGCTCGGCAGCGCAAAGGGAGTGGAGTCGATAAGTGTAGCCTCTCGAAGCGACACGACAGCCGTCTCTTCGAAAACGGACCTTATAGCAAACGATGACGCTAAGCCTGTCGACCCAAACCAAACACAATGCACACAATGGCGCGTAACAGATACCGGAAACTATAATCGATATGGGCATACTTTCAAACGTTTTGCACATTGTCACATCATTTCACTTCCTATTCTTACATACGAGTAGATATGAATGGTTCTTAATGTACCTAGGTATGTACCCTTGGTTTTAACTACTACAATATCAAACTTCTGAGCCTAATAAAGCGTAACAAATATGAAAATGCGGAACATTAGCGTTTTAAACTCGACGTAAGGGGACTCGAGATAAAGGGAACATTTCCCACTGAAGCTAGTAAAACTGCAATGATTTTTTTAAAATAGTTGTCACCAAAAAAGTACAAAATCCAAACCTATCTGAAGTATTTAGGCTACGAATTATTATTACAACAAATAAATTATTGTCCCTGCAAGATGCTAAAAAGGTTACATTTTTTGTCGGGCTGGTAGTAATAACTTAATTTCCTTTCATAATAATAAGTTTGACTTTTAAAGAAAATATCAGCGTTTTCTCAGTCAATGGTAAAATTAAAACTAAAAACATGCAATGAACTAAGTACCTACTACTTTCAATATGTCAATGATCCTGAAAAAACATTTATTTTCTTCAGATCTACAGATATTTTGTCTTCAATGATAATTTATTATAACTACTATACGCTAAAGTTGAAAACTAGAAGTTCACCGCGTTTTATACTTCCTCACATTTTTGCCCCCAAGTCAAACTTGTATAGTTAACGTATTCCGGTCGGGAGAGCGACTTTAGAATAATACTCCGTGCTTCAGTTTTTCTTATTCAGTAAGTCTTCCTATAACTCAAACAACAAAGAGCCGACCGCGGAGATTCTAACAAAAGAATATGAGAGAAATATCTGTGTGCCCCTCAACAATCCGAATCACATCGCTACTCCGAATGTATTGGAAAATATTTCTTGCTTCTCGACTATCTGAATAGTTTCAAATCACTTTTAGTACTCGGATTTTATCAGATGGAACGCAAATAATGCAACTCGTATGTTTCGACATTCATATCTGCTTGCTTATTTAATTTACATAATTAAATGAATTCACGCTTGGATGGGTATTATCGTGTTTTTACTCATGCTCCGACTACAAGCCACTTTTTTGTTGGCTCCGGTAGACCATACGGTTTGGCTTTAAGGCTTATTTTCCTTTGAAAGTAACAATTTAATAATCCCCATAAAATCTGCTATACTCCATCTCTTTATTGAACTCATACGTGACAAAAAAATTGTTATTTGAATTAAAATATTTAACTGTTTATTCAATAAGTTACTTTATTCGAATGTCAAAAGGTAGTGTATCTATAATACTTTATAGGTACTTGTTTTTATATATTTTTAATCTTTATCTTATTTACATAGTAGGTACTAGCTGTTGCACGCAACTTCGTCCGTGTAACTTTGTGAATTAACTATATACTAAAAACCTTTCTCGAGAACCACTCTATCCATTGGTGAAAACAGCATAAAAATCGGTGCAGTAACTAGTTTTTGAGTTTATCGCGAACAGACAGACAGACAGACAGAGGGCTTTGTTTTATAATATGTAGTGCTTATTTTAAACCTATTTTATACTCTACTGATTAAATTTGTATCATAAATTTTGGGCCTCTTTCACCAACTGTCAAGTAGGCTAACCGCTGAGAATAATTTAGCTGATATACCTTTGTTTGTACGGTAAAAATCGAAAACATTGAAAAGAAAATAATAAAAAAAAATCGCCTACCGAAGGATGCACTAAACTGAGTGAATAATTTAATAATACATAAAAAAAATCTAAAAGTAACTAATCAGCGCTTTACTTGTGTTTGGTGAAAGAGGCCCTTTATGTAATAATATTTATGTCGTCAATTGAGCACACTCGATTTCAAAGGGTTAATAGGTACTTAGGTATACTGTAAGTATGTATAGAAATTACACATTCTAGGCGGGTGGTCGCGCGACTCGGACGATTATCGTTATTTTTAGAACAATTTTGTCCTGTTATAACTTATTTTTAATTACCGTGTGAGTAAAGAAACTAGTATAGTTTTGATAGTTACATTTTCACTCAAATAAATAATGAACAAAAAAACAAATTAACTAAATAGTGAAGCCAAATATAGCCAATCTTTGAATAGCAGTAAATAAAATTATAGATCTTGACCAGTGTTTTCTGTTCCGTTGACGACGTTCAAAGATTGATTCAGAGTATAAAATATCTACTTATCTATACTTACAAAATAATTTCCTGACTATCAACGCATAGCCAAAACTACTAAGTCTAGAAAGCTGCAATATCTAAATTATTTTATAACGTAATCATCCGCTTAAGAATATTTGAAAATTTCCATTCGATCTTACTTTAAAATTTCCACATTACTAGCGACCAGCTTCAATAAAATTCGTACATAGACACACAAATACCAATTCTATTAATAAAATTCTATGTACTTACATAAGTTCTTGTTGCTAACCAAATTCATATTTCTACCTTAAGCAAGTTCTTTATTTACACAACAGTAACTAGTACCGTCATTTACTTTAATTTTGTATTTTCAAATGTATTTTTTTATTGTATTTTGTATTCCGTTGTATTTTTTTTATAATTCATGATGATATAGCTAACTTCTTGTTTAGTTTTTTCCTTACTTTGCTTGTATATTGCGTTGCATATATGCAATATTTGCATGCACTTGTCGGGTATAACATTTGTAACTGCTGTATGTGAATTAAAATCCCGTAGATGTGTGTTGTGTATAAAAAATATTTATCTAATATATAAAATTCTCGTGTCACAGTGTTAGTTGCTATACTGTTCCGAAACAGCTAGTTTTTTTATATATTTAAAACTTGTATACGACAATTTTTACCTGATGGGTAATTAAAATATCAAAATTATATAACAATAAGTAAAGAAGACAAAACAGTTCTCCACCTATTTCTAAATCTGTTTGTGAATATTTTATTTACTCTTTTATTGTTTAATAGTAATTTTTCCCATATTCATTATGATTATAGTCGAATTTCAACAAGCGGGCGAAAACGCCCCTGTATAAATAAATCTTGGAAGACACGAGAATTATGTCAACTTACAGAGAAAATTTGTGGAGCGAATATTTACTCCACACTTTGCTCCACAAATTATAATACATAATGTTGCTTTAGACATATACATTTTTGAAAATAATTTAGAGGCAATTCAGTGTAATGATTTATTTGTTTCCCGGAGCACCGTGCACCGAGCGTCCGCCCATAAAACTCTCCGTAATTATTCGTTTGTTTAAAGAAATACACAAATAAACTTTATGAGTCGAACGTTAAAACATAACTTTTTATTGTTTCACGTGTTTTCTGTAACGTACGCGTATATTGAAGGCAAATATATTTGATTTTATTGTCGACAAACAATGAGGTTTTCATATAATAATTGTATGTTGCGAGTGATGGTGTACGCAGTTTGAAATTTTTACTCAACTTTTGCTAATGGAGTACATAATAATTATGGATAATGAAAACTATCTCGTGGTCTAAATATTGTTTTATTTTAATTTTTATATTCCTTTTCAAATATACAACTTTTGTTTGTTTGTTGTTCATATAAGTATTATGGTTAGTTTAAAAAAATACAATTAAACCTGAATTAACCCGATTTTAATATTTATGCACCAAATTCATCATAAATAATTATACCTATCAGTTCAGATAATAGACTATTTCTTAAATGCAAGTGTCATGTGTATTTTTGATAAAAATTTGCTTGCACTTTGTTAACGCCGTTTTTACGTACACATCCACACACATCGCACACATACAAACAAACGCATCACACGCATATCTACCTACATATTTATATATTTTTTATTCCCTTTTCCTACCCTTAAAAAAAAGACAGACGCTTAAAAGTTGCCGCCGCGCGCGCATCTCGCTCCGCAAAATTAAAAGATATCCTCTCTCGTGTGTGTGGTATGTGACATCGCTAAATCCTCGTTAATCAAATCTTAAAATCAACAAAAACTCTGGTGTATTGTGGTGGAATAGAACCAGCGCAGAAGGAGCAGGCGAACCTCAATCGAAGGCAAAGGTGAGTCTGTCTTTCCCCATCTTGTCCCCACCATAATATTCTTTGGTCACTTCGAGCCGTATTACTGGTCCTTTGTAGTCGCATTCCCAATCCTATAATATTTATAAAACTCACGCAACGCAGTCACATACTCACACATTACTCATACTCATATCTATATATATATATATAAAAAAAAAAAAAAAAAAAAAAAAAAAAAAAAAAAAAAAAAACACGCTAACGCTTATATATTTCATACAAAATACACGCTTAAAACGCTAACACACTCCTGCTACGCATATTTATTTTAAATTCCTTATCTATTTATTAACATAATACACAAATTAATTACCTACGCACATTTACTCAACGCATAACGGTTGTTAACATTATTTCGTTTACCTACCATTTTGCATTAATTTTAAACGCAATATAAATTTATTTAATTACCTCTCAAAATGTCTAAGGAATCTGAATCTGTTAAATCCGTTAAATTAGTACATACAATAACTATGCTGGAAGCTAAACAGAAAAGTATGTTCGAACTCCTTCAAAATATATACGACCTAAGTAAAAAAGTGTCCGATAAAAATGTTAAACAAAACTTCCTTACGCGATTAAACTCTTTAGAAAAATTACGGACAGAATTCACGGAGGTTACTGAACGGTTGAATATTGCATTGTTAAATAGTGACCCTTCGTACAAATGTAACTTTGCATCCATACTTGCATTCGACGAATTATATTGTCACATTAAGGCCGTGGAGGGTGACATTTGTCCCGTATTGTCGCAATCAACGCAATCCATACCGACGAATGCTTCCGCTGACAAGGTAGGATCTTGTCTAAATTTTGAAATTATTAACAAAAAATTGCCCGCTTTGGAATTAATGTCGTTTAATGGCTCACCGAACGACTGGACGCTATTTTATGAGAATTTTTGTGCATTAATTCACAATAACCCTAGTTTATCAGATGCAGAAAAAGTACAATATTTAATAGGTCGATTGTCTCATAAAGCGCTTGCCGTTTGCGCAGGTATCCCTCCAATCGCTAGTAATTATAATATATTATGGAACGCACTCATAGATAAATACCAAGACAAACGCTCGCTAGCGGTTATGTACCTAGATAAATTATTAAATTTCAAGGGCAGTCAATGTCATACCTCGCAATCATTAGACAATTTTCTAGAACATTTTTGCTCATCTCAAGCCGCTTTAAAACAGTTAGGTATAGACGACTTGAGTGATTTTATTCTTACCCACATAGCTATAACTAAATTAGATAAGGAAACCGTTAGTTTGTTCGAACAAGCGAACAGAAATCAGAAAATACCTACTTTTGATTCTTTATTAAAATTTATTAAGGAACAAAGTAAAATATTAATGTTACGCTCGGATAACGCTGTTTCAGATAAATTCTCAAGTAATAAAACGCAATCCAATAATTACGCTAAAATAAAAAATAAATTTAATACGCAATCTTTTATAGAAAATAGTAACAATGTACCTAAATGTTCTTTGTGTAAGATAGATAATATTCATCCGCTATATAAATGTCAATCTTTTTTGAAATTGGATCCTAGCGAGCGAAATAAATTTGTCCGCTTAAATAATTATTGTATAAATTGCTTGGGATTTCACAATTTCAAAAATTGCAAATCAACAAATAAATGTTTTATTTGCAATCGTCCGCATCATACAAAGTTACACATCGATTTTACACCAAGAACTCAGACGCAACGACGCATCGAACCCGCGGCTGCGCGACCGTCTTCGACATCTCAACCGCTGAACCATTCGGCGCGCTGCGTTCAAAGCGATGAGTCATCGCCTGCGCCCACTCACGCACTGAATGCACTGAATAATGTTTCGCTCGCCGCATCGAATAAAAATTATTTAACGAATTCAGTGAAAATATTGCCTACTGCTATTGTTTATGTTGTGAATAATAGTGGGGAACGCTTTCAAATACGAGCTCTTCTCGACTGTGGTGCGATGTCGAATTTTATAACGAAGGCGTGTTGCGACCGCTTAAAATTAAAAATTTGCTCCGCTCCCGCTACCGTAAAGGGTATAGGACTGACAGAAAGGTCAGTGCTAGGACATACGCAATTTACAATATTTTCGCGCTTGGACTCCCGCTCCAAGTATACGCTTAACGCACGGGTTATAGATGTAATATCGGACAAATTACCTGAAACGTTTGTAAATACAATTGATTTACAGCATTTACGCGGCCTGCCTTTAGCCGACGAGGACTTCCACACGCCAGGAGATATTGATTGCCTAATAGGTATTGATTTGTTTCCAATCCTCTTAGGTGCAAATAGGGTTACGGCATCCAACTCTTCCGTGACGGGTGTCGAAACATCCTTAGGCTACGTCGTTATGGGAACGGGTGACTGTTATTATCCAACTTTCCAAGCCAACAATAAATCCTTTCACTCTATTGATAATTCTATGAGTACATTAGAAAATTTAACGCAGCGGTTTTGGGAATTGGAAAATGTACCAGTCAAAAAACACTTGAGCCCTGACGACGTCCTTTGTGAACGCGACTTTGTTCAAAATTATACTCGCGATGACACCGGGCGTTACTCGGTAGCATTACCATTTAAATTTTCACCTACTGTCTTAGGTAACTCTGAAAGAAACGCTAGAATACGCTTAGAAAAATTAGAAAAACGCCTCGATTCAAATCCTATATTACGCGAAGGATATAACGCAACTATTAAGGAATATATAGACAGCGGCTACCTTAACTTAATTTCTACTCCCGCTAAAGGTCCGTGCTATTATATTCCACATCACGCTATATACCGACCTGAGAAAAGTACTTCAAAAATTAGAATTGTACTCGACGCTAGTAGTAAATCCTCAAATAATAATTCTCTTAATGATATTTTATATACAGGCCCGAACCTACAGGCGAATATATTCGATTTACTGCTCAACCTCAGACTTTATTCTATTGCTTTGGCCGCTGACATTGAAAAAATGTATTTCCAAGTAAAAGTAATTCCAGAACATAACCAATTTCAAAGAATCCTCTACAGGTTTAATTCCAAGGAACCTATTTCCACTTATGAATTTAACCGCGTGTCCTTTGGATTATCTAGCTCCCCCTTTCTAGCTATGCGAGTAGTCAAACAGTTGACCGATGATGAAAACAAACGCTGGCCTCTAGCCGCTTGGACGGCTAAGAGACATTTCTACATGGATGATTACGTATCTTCCGTTTCTTCTGTTGACGAAGCTGAAAGGTTATACCATGAGCTGGTACAGATGTTCATGGCCGGGGGGTTTAAACTAAGTAAATGGGTTTCTAATAGTTCTGAATTTATGCAACGCATAGTTGCAGACCAACGCGCTTCTGAGGTCATAACTTTTGACGAAAACACGCATACAAAAATTATAGACTTACGGTGGCTACCTACTGAAGACTTTTTCTCTTTCAAAATTAACGCTGAAAATTTTAAATACACTAAACGCTCAATTCTCTCTGTTACCGCACGCTTATTTGACCCCTTATCTCTAATTGGTCCAGTTACCGCTTTTCTAAAATTGTTAATCCAAGACTGTTGGAAACAAAACTTAGATTGGGACGACGAAGTTCCTAATTTTATTAAAATTAAATGGTCTCAATTTCAAAATGAATTACCGCTATTAGAACAAATCAAAATACCACGTCATATAGGTATTTTATCCAACTCTAAAAATATTATTCTGTTGGGCTTCGCAGACGCTAGTGAAGTTTGTTATGGTGCCGTTGTCTATATAAGAGTTAGTCAGGGTGATAGTGACACAGGTCACGTGGCGCTTATGTGTTCTAAGTCAAGGGTCGCTCCGCTGAAAAACGTAACATTAGCCCGACTCGAACTGTGCGCTGCGCTTTTGTTATCGAATTTAATTGTTTCGGTAAAGGATGCTATAAGTGAACGCGTTCAGATCGATAATATTCTCGCTTTCTCAGATTCTACGGTGTCACTCTCTTGGATTCACGCACAACCATATAAATTTCACACTTTTATAGCCAACAGAATCTCAAAAATTAATGACAATCTCCCCGCTGAACATTGGTATCATATCCCGGGAAAGGAAAATCCTGCGGATATAATTTCTCGTCCTGTACCGCCTAGTAAATTGGCTAATAATAAATTATGGTTTCACGGTCCAATTTGGGCAACGCTACCAATCGCAATGTGGCCAATACAGGCATTTATAAATAAGTCATTAGATACGCTTCCTGAATCTAAACCCACCATTCTTCTGTCACACGTAGAAGAAAAATCTGAAAGTATTTTCTATGACTTAGCCACTCGCATGTCAAATTGGAATAAATATTTGCATGCTTGTGTATATATTTTACGCTTCACAAAACTCTTAAAGTCTAAAGGGTCTATAACAGTTCCGGATTTAGAATACGCTGAAGAAATTATAATACGCACAATTCAACAAAATCATTTTTTGTCTGAATTTCATAACATAAAACAAGGCAAATTATGCAGTACTGGTTTGCAGAGGTTAAACCCCTTTATTGACGAATGTAATATAATTAGAGTAGGTGGTCGTCTTAACAACGCTCAACTTGAATTTTCACGCAAACACCCTATTGTTTTGCCCGCTAAAGATCCCATTGTACATTTAATCGTAGATTTTTATCATTTATCTAATCTTCACGCTGGCCCTAGCCTAGTATTACCATTATTACGTCAAAAATATTGGATTCTCGCGGCGAGAGGCATGGTTCGCAAACGCATACAAATGTGTAATATTTGTTTTAAATTAAAACCTAAGAATATGATTCCAATAATGGGTGATTTGCCGTACTTTAGGGTGAGCAAAGTAAAAAGTTTTGTTTACACTGGCGTTGACTACGCAGGTCCGTTCTTGGTGACGCCATACAGGCGACGTGGAGCTAAAAGTGTAAAGGCATATGTCTGTCTGTTTATCTGTCTCACAACTAAGGCGCTTCACCTGGAACTAGTCTCAGACTTAAGTTCTGAACTATTCCTAGCCGCATTTAAACGCTTTATTAGTAGACGGGGACCTGTTTCCATGATAGTTAGTGACGGTGGCACTAATTTCGTTGGCGCGAAACGCAAACTCGATGAACTCTTTTCTCTTCTGCATTCAGAAACGCATAATAAACATTTAGATCAAAAGTTGTCCGATTTACGCATTCAATTTAAGAGAAGTCCTCCTTTGGCTCCTCACTTTGGTGGCATATGGGAAAGCAATATTAAATCAGTTAAAACGCACTTATATAGGGTGATAGGTACTCAGGTCTTAACATACGAGGAATTTAATACCGTTTTAATTCAAATAGAAGGAATCTTAAATACACGCCCTCTGTGTGTACTGAGTTCTGACCTATCTGACCCAACAGCATTAACTCCCGCTCATTTTTTAAATATAACGCCATTAAAATACTTGCCCGCTGAGGACTTAAGTGATATTTCGGAAAATAGACTCAATCGCTATCAATTATTAAGTAAACTCGTACAATCCTATTGGGACAGGTGGAGTTTGGAATACCTAACTTCACTGCAAACCAGACAAAAGTGGAATACGCCTACTAATCCAATTGAAAAGGGTTGCATTGTGATAATACGGGACGATAAATCGCCCCCGCTTACTTGGCCGCTGGCCGTAGTAGAGGAAATTTATCCAGGCAAAGATGGGGTCCCTCGTACCGTCAAAGTTAAAACTAAAACTGGCCATTATGTGCGGCCGGTGGTTAGACTTTACCCGCTACCAACTCAATAAACTCATAACTCAACTCAATAAACGCAATAACTCAACTTATACAAATTTATTTAATTTTATTTTATTTTTACTTCGCTATTATTCCTTAGATTTAAGTAGTTTCTTTTCACTAATATAATGTTTATATTCTCTCGCATTAATGCCGCTTGTTCTGAAGGATACCTTCAGGCCGGGGGATAATGTTAACGCCGTTTTTACGTACACATCCACACACATCGCACACATACAAACAAACGCATCACACGCATATCTACCTACATATTTATATATTTTTTATTCCCTTTTCCTACCCTTAAAAAAAGACAGACGCTTAAAAGTTGCCGCCGCGCGCGCATCTCGCTCCGCAAAATTAAAAGATATCCTCTCTCGTGTGTGTGGTATGTGACATCGCTAAATCCTCGTTAATCAAATCTTAAAATCAACAAAAACTCTGGTGTATTGTGGTGGAATAGAACCAGCGCAGAAGGAGCAGGCGAACCTCAATCGAAGGCAAAGGTGAGTCTGTCTTTCCCCATCTTGTCCCCACCACACTTTGAAATTTTAAATATTTGTTGAGAAAAAAGCAAATGCAACGAATTGGATTATTTATTGGATTACTCAATATGTGTGTTTATTTTATATTAATTCCGTCTTCAAATGAGCTTATCGATTTGCTGTAATCCATTATTATTACAGTGCCGGCACAAACGCACCTATAGTTCAATCAAAGCGACATAACAGCAGTTCACATTATTTGGTTATCCCTTCATGCATAAATGTTTGCGTAATATTTGGGGAAGCAATGTCGGACAAAATCCCTGTCGTCATGTGCTTGCAAATTGACATTTATACGCGGATACATTCTCATAATGCCGTTTCCAATTTATCTTGTTTCTATTCGCTTTGTAAATTCTACTTGTAACAATACAAAGATAATAACAATAAAAATATAAAAAGTTAATACTATTTTACTAGTATTTTTATCAGTGTTATAAAAGCCGACATGTTCCTAACTTATTATCAATGCAGAAGTGAGTTTTTTTGTTAACACGGTAATACAATGTTAACTAAGCCAGCGCCATTCTGGCCAATTTATGAACCACTTTTTTATTGTTGTAGCTTGACTGTTTTTCAGTTTAACACCTATATAAGGTAGTCCCTTTTACCTCTATTCTCCAGGTTTAGTAGTCATTAGGCTTGTACAAAATGTAGAAGAAGCCAGCTTTAAATTTAAACATATTTTAGTAGTCATTTCGCACAATATCATTATTCAATTGCGTGCGACATGACACCTTTAGAAAATCGCAGTAAGCACTTGGTATACAATTTATGGTACTTAAAAATGGGGTGTGGTCGTGTCGTGAACACGGCCATGTGTTTTACATGAATATCTGATACGTTACGAGTAATATTTTCTTGAAGCGTATGGTATTTATATTATGATACATTTATCCAACTAATTCAAATTTACTAAAAATAAATTTTCTTTGATCCTTTACTTATACTTTGGTTGGACACAGTATACTTTGGATGTAGATGATAGATAATTATGTTAGCTACAGCATCAAACTGTTGTATGCCCCAAATTGCCTCCCACTATGGAAGCAAAAATTAAAAAAAATACATATTTGTTCTATACTAGTCTATACCATCGGTGCCATCGATATGCTGCGTGCTGTACTCTGTACTGACTTTTATGTTGCCCGGCTACGCTCAACCAGCAAGCACATTACACCAGGCGAACGTTGACTCGGCTCGAGCTCGAACTGAGCGATCTACGAAGCGAAGCGAGTCGTTTCACTCACTTACTCACTTTACTTTAGTTCAGTCAGTCAGTCAGTGTTGGTATAGCGAGCGCACCGTGCGTCTTGTATCGCTTGGTGACGACACAATATTCTATCGTGTTTATTAGTTACTAAACTTATGTTGTGAAGTGCGTACGCTAATTATAGTGTTTTTGTGTCTTCGTAGGTGTACCTGGGTGAAGCGTCTTCGATTGAGGATCTACTGGAATGTTAGTGTGTGTTAGTGATGGTGGATCGAGGTCGTGAAACTACCCTTTAAATAGTGCTAGTGTCCACTGTAGTGCTGAATGGATTGTGCTCTTTTTGGATTGCAACAAGCGAATCGTCATCGGATCTAGTTGGGAACGGTGAGATATTTTTTTTGCCCTATTTTGTTTACACAGTCACGTGGTATCGCACAGTTAATCATTAAAATACATATAGAAAACTAGTAACAAACCGCCAGCTTCGCACAAATGCTTTTTCTAATGTAAATCATATCACTCTTTCCATTAGTGAAAACCATATCAAAATCCGTTGGGTGGTTTAGAAATTAGCGAAGAAACAGACAAGACGTGGACAGCAACTTTATTTTATAACTAGCTCTTGCACGCGACTACGTCCGCGCAACCTTGTAAAATACACCCTATGTTACTCGTTAACAATGTAGCTTTGTATAGGTGAAAAAATTTTTAAAATCGGTCCAGTAGTTTTTGAGTTTATTCATTACTAGTTAGGTTTGTACCTAATTTTATAATAATATCCATAATGTTTTATTTAATCAAATTAAATTAGTCACAAGTAAACGATATAAACTTCTTAAGTAATGCTTAATTAAATTTAATTATATAAACAGTATGTTTACAATGTGAGTGTTTTTTTTAAATTACAAGTATTAAATAACCTTGAAGCTTCATAAGTACATTATAATTAAGCTGTCGGGGAAAGTTTATCTTCTCGTGCATAAAGTACCTATTTGAATTGCAATATTTTGAAACACATAGAAAAGTGTACTACATTAAGGCCAAACGGGGTAATAATAAAACATCCGATATTTTGGGTAAATATAAGACACTGTTTGAAAACCTCGATTGAAATTGAATTTCTGTTACTTATATAGACTAATATATTCCTTATTTCATAAGCAATAACGTCCAAATTTTTTTTTTATACCTTTTCTTGTAACTTTAACTACTTAGAGAACAATTTGTCAATAGTTGAGAAATTTGGCGCGAAAACTTTTAATCAGGGTCCATAAACTTTTCTAGTGCTCGCTCGGACATTATACCTACGTGCTCCCGCTCCCGCGCCGCGCATGCGGCGGGAGCAATACTTGCAGGAACAATCGGTCTTATTAGTCTGTCTTTCACTAGCGCACGATAAAAACGGTTTATTTTTGTGGGAAAAAATAAGACACGTCTTCGGGAAAATATAAAACAAGATTAGTTTAAATATAAGACAGACTACCTATTAGCACATATCAAAATGCCACGAAATTACGTGCCAAAATTGAAGACTTATAGTGAACTGAAATTACAAGAAGCTTTAGAAGAACTGCAAAAAGGTAAGCTCTTATACAGAGAAGCAGAAGAGAAGTATAAAGTTGATAAATCGTTGCTATGGAGAAGAGTCCACAACTATAACACATCGGAGCAAGGAAGAAAGACAGTGTTAAGTAAGGAAGAAGAAGAAGAAGAAGAAGAAGAAGTAATATAACGCCTGACCTCTTTGCTGTTATAAAATTTTCCGGGGTTGTATCTTTATTTTTAGTAGATAGCTGGTGCCCGCGACTTCGCCCGCGTAACTGTAAATTATATACTAAAACCTTCCTCGAGAACCACTCAATCCATTGATGAAAACCGCATCAAAATCCGTTGCGTAGTTTTAGAGATCTAAGTATACATAGGGACAAATACAGCGGGACGCGACTTTGATTTATACTATGTAGTGTGATGACTAAAACGTCTCATTTTTGTACTTGAATTGATTTTTATGCAATTTTTTTTTGTTTGTGGACAATTTTCCATTTATTATGAATAATTGTGATCTCATGCCTATGTGGTACATTTTGTGACAGTGATTTAACTACTCGTACTAAAAACCTAGTAATTACATTTCAAAGATTATCTATGTTAAGCATAGTAAAGTAAAAGTGTTTTAATTTTGTTAAGAAATTTCTGAGAAAATAAAAACTTAATGAAAGTTTTCTTATTTATTTGTAGCATTTTTTCTCACTCTATCTTACGATAACCCTGTCAGTTAAAAAACATCTACAGCATAGAAGTTATTCGATGTCTTATTTTTAAAGTATGGTGTTTTATAGTTACCCCGTAGTAGAGGAAAAAAATGAGACGCATATTTTGTGTTAAAAAATTACTTTCTAGACATTTAATAGCATATCTGAACCTAATGCAAGATAGATACTTTAGGAGTGCATAGTTTTAAGCATTCTAAGATCTTTTTAAGAATTGCTATTATCTTGAAAATCTAAAAGTTGTTGTTTTCGTCTTATAATTACCCCGTCTGGCCTTATATATTTTTTTAATATCAAGATATTTATTATATACTAGCTGGCGCCCGCGACTTCGTCCACGTTGAAAAAGAAAAAAGTAGCCTATCCTGTGTCCTGTACGTCTAAGCGCCTCTTTCACAAACGTCAAATAGGCCAAACTGTCATTTAAAGTCACCGGTAATCGGGAATAATGGAGCTGATATACCTTTGTTTGAACGGTAAACGTCCCAAGCATTAAATAGAAAATAATAATAAAAAAATCGGCTATCGAATTGATGCAGTAAACCGAGTGCATAATTCAATATAACAGAAAATAATTTCTAAAGGTAACTAATCAACACTTTACATGTAGTTTGTGAAAGAGGCCCTTAATGTTTATCCATAAAATTCGTTCAAGTTATGGAGGAACATACATACATACATTACAGATTTATTATTAGTAGTATTGATGATGAAACAAAAGTTTATTATAATTATATCGTTAAATATAACATTCAGACATAATAAAGACAATACGATAACATCGTCTGCTAAAATAAGTAACTACTGTGATTAAAGCATTTAACATTAATTAAAAATTAACCTGCAACATGACATTATATTCCAAATACAAAATATTTATTTGCCTATCTTTGTTTAAACCCGAGTAAAATAAGATTATTGTTAACTTAATAATAAAAAAAACTGTTGTTAATTTAATGTATTTCTCGAAACCTTTGTGATCTTTTTGTTAACGCTTCGTACAATTCAACCCCTGTGGGTCCTTTGTTTGTTTTGAAATATTGGGAGGGTTGAAAACTATTTAATTGTTATAACATTTAAGTACTTTAAGTTATGAATAATTTAACTTTTAATCCTTTTCGATATTGTCTGTCTGCCTAAGAGAGCAATTCTTTGGTTTCTAGGTATGCCTGTTATTTTTATTATCCATAACTTTTCAAAAATATATACTTATTATTCAAACAGCGAAATAAATCGTCGCCTGATAATTATGTGAAAAAAGTAAAAATATTTGAGATATTGACAAAAAAGAATTCCTGAAAATTTTTACATGGAGCTTTGTGCTTTATTAAAAAAAAATTGGGTTGTTTTCGTATAATTTGTGTTTTAAATATGACAATTTAATAGTTCCTTTATTATTTTCATAACAATTATAGTAAACTTTGTACATAGCAGATTCTAGTTTGCTGCACAGATGTATCGCGGTTTTTCAACACGGACGAAGTCACAGGCACCAACTAGTTGCACATAAACACACTGTAAATACTAGTACCTATTAATCTACAATGCATAAAGTTTTGACTAGGTGCTTAATGGGTACCCAATTTAGTTACCTTCCAAATTATGTCAGTTTTTTTTTATTTTATTTAAAAACAAGTTAATCTTCACCATATGGTTAAATGCGTCCGACATGACATAATTGGAGCCGACACGCCTCGCCTCCCCATTTCTTTTCACGCATAACATATTATATTGAACAACTACACGATGAGCTTGAATATCCATCCAAATCAATTTACCCGTACCTCCTTCAAAGGTAATATTACCTTCGGGGAGCGAACACAGACTTTTTATCTTCGCGTTCAAGTTCACAAAGCGCCCCATCTCTTTCGCTCGCAAATCACTAGTCGTAAGTGAGAAAGAGACGCGTGTCATGTATTGCTTGAACGTATATGAAAACATTGCGGATTGTGAGGATCTCATACGTGTCCACAGATAATCCGTATGCCCTAATGTGTAGATTACACGTTCATCGGTCATTGTGTAATCTGACTGTCCCTTTATTGTTATACCTAGTCGATTTTGTGACGACCTTAATGTTATCATCTCGCAATCACTCACCTGCGCTAAAAATAAGGCTTAAGTTAAGATAATATAAAAATGTTTTTAACTGATAATAAATACTTAATGGAAATCTATTTAAATAAATAACTATTAGGTTATTAGGAAATCAGTTCACAAAAAAATTAGAAAAATCTGTAAAATTTTATCAAAAATCTCTTTCAAGTACAGTTCACTAGTTATTGCGTGAATCTTTACAAACTTTTTCGCATTTATAATACCTATTAGATAATCCTTAAAGAATAAACATATATTCTTTAAGGAACATATTATTATGTTCCTTAAAGAAACTTATGTTTATAGTCTGTTAATAATATTAATTAGAATGATCACATCGAGTGTTTTGGCACGATCCATAAGATTTTTTTTTAATGTTAAGATCGACAGACAGGCTGACGGTCCACTTGATGGTGGTACCGTCGCCTATAACAAATGAAGGATAAGAAATAAGGAAGGGATGGGGTAATGGACTCTGTCATACTCACTCACCGAAACACAACAGCACATATGCTGTTATTTCCCAGTAGTCTTCTGTGTTTGCGAAACGCAATGCCACTACTTAAAATAAGATAAGAAATTATCCATAAGTATTATATTAACATTTTGATGATGATTTTTTTTATTAGTCGAAATGAACTCGTACTTAGGTGTTTGAAATGTGCTATCCTAATGTACACCATAAAACGTGTTTCGCACGCGAGCGTGCAAGGCGTGATGTTTTTAATAATATCATTACCGTTCAAAATGTTTAACACGATAATGCTGAGTGCTATTACCCCGGCTCATTATGGCTACGTATAAAGTGCCGCAATTTACTCGCCGAACAACAATTTTGTTCTAGCCTGATAGTTACATCATTACACAGAACAGAACGTGAGATAATCTGCCGACAGTCATTATCGCTGGCTCGCATCTTGACAGATTACGAGGTGGCACAGGATTTTATTTGTAGTGCTCGCGTCGACACAGTAGCGATTCGGAGTGTGGCTTTGGCTTTGTTTGCTCTGTGTACATGTGAGAGAGTTGAGAGGCTCCACTGAACATACAATGGAAGAATGATTGTAATACACATACTAACTGTCTAGCTTTTTTCCCCGACTTCCTTATAAATCATAGCTTGAACATTATGATAATTTTATACAATACCTACCTATGTTCTTTTTATACACTCACTTATTTTAAACTAGCTGGCGCCCGCGACTTCGTCCGCGTTGAAAAAGAAAAAAAAAGTAGCCTATCCTGTGTCCCGTACGTCTAAATGTTTATCTACCAAGTTTCATAAAAACCAGTTGATTCGTTTAAGAGTTATGGAGGAACATATATACTTACATACATACATACAGAAAAAAAATCTAAAAATGGTCAATTTAGTTTCAGTATCATGTATGGAGCCTATAAACACGATATCTCTGAAGACAAAGTAACTTACTACATGACCAACCCTTACAGATTTATTATTAGTATTGTTAAATATAATAATTGGGGGAGTGGGTCGCTAATTAAAAAAATTGTATTTTGGTTACGTCAAGAATTGTTTTTATTTTCGTTCAAATATAATTATTATCCCTATGCTTCTCTACTTTTTCGAATTAAAACAACGAAAAGTTCTAAATGGCCTAACTAAGCCTGCATCATCATCCTTTTTACACTTATTGAATTCAAGGCCAAATCCGTAGGGGGTAGAGCAATCATGTCCAAATCAATGTTTTTTTTTTACTTTTCCCTCTCCTCGTCCGATTCTTCTGAATAATGTTCAACATTGCTGCAGTATTAACACAAATTTCCTCGTAAGAAACAGTTTTCTTTATCATATGGATCTGAAGTTTCGGGCGTCGAGCCAAGTGGCACAGGCGGACTGTAAATCACGCGAGAGTACTGGGATCGCAGCGCATCCAGGAGTGAGCGCCCAATCAAGGCGCTATTGACAAACATACGGCCCAGGAATAATGGATTCAACTGCGATTTATCTTAGCATTTACTATCTTCAGCCTTTGGACTTTCATTTAGTACATAAGTTGAAAGATCTTAAATTTCTTTAAACCGAATTGAACCTTAAATAAAACTGGATTTGAATTCAATGTTCAGCCTTGTTAAGGTGGCCACCTGGATGGTCAATTAAATTCAAGTTTTAATTAACTCGAACTTGACTTCCTGTGATGTTCTGTAAGGGACAAAAATCAAAATATTTATTTATCAATTAGGTTTCTCCAAGAAACTTTTTTATGATCGTCATTATAAATTTAAATTTAGTTACCAGGGTTTCTGGAAAAAAAGCCAAGATGACGATCCTGAAAAAAGGACAACTTCCTAAGAAGAGTTCTTTTACCGTCCTCTTTATCAGTAGGTATCATATATTTTGGTAACTCTACTTTATCGTTTATATGCATTTCCTTATTATAAGGGTTGAATAAATTTAATTCAAGATAAATAACTTTTCTTAACTTATATTATCTTAATTATAAAATTAAGATAAATAAATAAGATATAAGAATAACTGTTTTTAACACTAAATTTTTAACACCTTAATCTTCTCTCGACTTTAATATTATAATTTACAAGCGCTTACTAAACTGCTAATTCAGCCTTTGTCCTTATTTTAATAAAGTTTAAATTAGGCCAAGTTGAAACAAGAAACTAAATTCAATTAAACTGTTAAGTAACAAACAAAGGTATATCAGCTCCATTATTCCCGGTTAACGGTGACTTTAAATGACAGTTTGGCCTACTTGACGTTTGAAAAAGAGGCGCTAAATATTACAAACGTTGCATATAAAAGACAAGCAACGCCACAGGTAAAAGTGGCTTACTGACGATGAGTTGTCGATTATAGTGAGATTGAGGATAAGAGATTGGGTTAGGGAAAAAGGCACTGGCATCCCCTTTTTCCCTACCCAACCCCGAAATACAAAAACACACATGACATGACCGTTATTTCACGGTGGTCTTCTGTAAGGGGGTGCCCAAATGACTGCGAAACGCGGTGTGCTGCCACTACTTTCCAGAACTAGACCAGATAGTCTATTCTGAAACTCTGTCGGAAATCGAACCTGGGACTTAGAACAGAGCGTTAAGGCAAACGCATCCAACGGGTTCGTCAAAATTTATAGATAGTTATACATATTTGTATTTAATAAACGTTTAATTCATGGTTGTTTTGCGTTAAAATTGCTTAAAATTCTTCAGAATGGCTCGACTTTCGAGGTTATCGACTTGTTTTCTAATATTTAAGATAAGATAAGAAAACAATAATACATTTTAGAAAAATATGCAGAAATAGATGTCATTCCTGTAACTAATGATGATTATTTGAATACGTGAACGCTCCCAAACTTAAAATGATACAGGTTAATGTCTGAAAGGGTAACAAACAAACAAATTCATTTTTGCAATTATGATATTAGTAGGAAAATTTAAGGTAAAATTAATCTACGAGCAGGAACGAAACGAAGTAGTTACACTAAACTTGTCAACGAAATAAGTCTACGCTAATTGCACTTTTCTGAAGCTTCTTTTTTTTTTCCTTATTTGTTTTTCCGAAATTAATTTGATTCTGCATTCTTTTAAACATTTAATTATTTTTATTGTTAAAAGCAAATTATATATAATAAGTTCCATTTTATTTCGCAATTTTTGAATGTCTGAAACAGGGAAGTTACACTAGGCGCATAAGCGTGCTCGTAAAATATTTTACGACTGAGTTATCAAAAGGGCGCAGTAAAGCTGGCTCCGTCGTCGACCGCCTCGCTATAAAATGCGGTCCCTTGTTCGTGTTCACTTCTCACTCCTTGTTGCTCACATGAGCTTAGCCTGCGTCTCCACGTTCCTTTTCATCTTTCATAATGACGGTCTAATTGTTTTGTTTTAAAAGCAGTAATATTCTCTGTGAGTTGCCAGTGATGAGTATTATTTTATGGTACAGACACAGCGCCTTTAAACTTGATTACCATAAAAGATTCGACCCAGTCTTTGTTTTGATTATTTTGTTGTTCCAATTCGTCAAACAAGTAGTCAGTTGACACTTGTTGGACATGATAAATAAAGTTTTTCTCAGTAAACTCAAACATAATCAGCACCATCTGTTGTCGTAATTATGCAATATAGTTATGTTCTTAGAGAAATTGTTGTTATTGATGACTAGCTGGTGCCCGTGACTTCGTCCGCGTTCAAAAATAAACTGAGGTGTGGCTGTGTCATGGACACGGCCGTGAGTTGTACGTGAATACGTTTATGTAACGGGTTATATTTTTTAAATAAAATAAAACAAATAATTATTGTGCGAAGTTGTTTATGCGAAAGTGTGTATGGGATGGATGTTTGTTACTCTTTCACGCAAAAACTACTGAACCGATCACCATGAAATTTTGCATACACGTTGTCTGGGATACCAGGGACATAGGCATAGACCACCAAATACATAGGATACCTTTCATCGTTCAACGCGGACGAAGTCGCAGCATCAGCTAGTTCTTTATATTTTTAGACGATCACTCGGGAACAGTACTTTTTTTTCTGGATGAGAGGTACACTATGTCCTTTCTTGTATCCCTGACAAAGTGTATACAAAATTTCATGATGATTAGTTGAGTAGTTAAGGCGTGAAAAAGTAACAGTCAGTCAGACAGACAGAGAACAAAATTAGGTTTGCGGATTGTATTTTTATTTTAGCGAAAATATTTTCGAATCTCCTTTTGGAAAACTCATATTTTGTTAGAGCAATGACCAAACTATCATAGCTCGAAGTATAAAATCATTGTGACAGAAAAAAATCTACAAGTTTACGCGACGCGGCGAAGCTTGTGATGAACATCAATTCAATTTATCAGTTTCGTAATATTGCTTATAAATAGAGCACATAAAATGAATGTCTTAGGTGACATTACGTAAATTACAGGTATACGGCCACGTAACCTTTAATGTACCGCAATAAAACTGATAATCGCGTAACAACAAAGTGTTATTTAAATATTATAACTGTGCGCTTATCGAATTGTAGTTTAAGAATGCGTATAAAGCAAACAAAATTAGTAATTTCACCCGCGTGGCCCCTTGGACATGACAGTGACACAAAATACGTAGAACTACGCACAACATGCGACGGGAGATAGCGCAACTCGCTCAATAAATATGTCATAAGTGCCAAAAGTATTAAATATTAATTATTCGTAAACTACAATGTCAAATGAAAAATTGTTACATAAAGCCTTAGATAATATGTGAAGTGAAATTACTGATACACTTTTAGCTTTGTAATTTGTGTCATTTTGAAAATAAAACTAAAATCAATGGAAATGAGAGCTCACTTTGTGATTTTTTTCTATCGAGAAAATTTCATTATATTATGTTTTCGGTTACAGACGTCACTTTCATTTATAATGTATTTATCTATTTAAAAAAATTAATTAAATTAGACTTTGTTTACTTAGATAAAATTCAAATCTAGGATTGGCTATTTCTCTTTATGCCCGCTCTTAATGATTGTGAATTTTATTACTATACCTTACCAACATGCGTACCTTTTTAGTTAAAAATGTGACATGTTTTTTTTTTCGTTTTCCGAATAACATTTGACATTTTCGTTTTTGATTAGGCTTTGGAACATCACATAATATGTATCAGATCAAAGATTTAAATCGATATCAGATAAAAATAGATATACTGAGTGACATCAAACAGCTTGGAAGTCTTATTTACAACTTTACAGTTGATTTTGTCCTAATAGGAAGGATGCTATGTCTATGATGTATACTGGTACGACAGGAACTGACTATCTTCAATAAGATACCACGAAAAAACTTGGTTAGTAGACAGTCAATAAATAAGAGCCGTATATTATAATAGTTATTTCAAATGTCACTTGAGTTATCTTGAAATTTAAGAAGGTTCTGTCAAGTCCACGTATATCAACTTACTATAGCTGTGCTTCGCGGTTTCATTCGCTGTTTATATATTAAGAAATAGGATTTGAAAGAAATAGATATCTCTGCCATTAAGTACCTACTTGTACTCGGTCACCGACCTACCACATGCTTCGTTGTCACTTAGCATTCCTTCTGACTTCCTCAGGGCTATCAAATGCAAAAATAATTTTTGATAACTATGTAGTTAGTTATCTGACCCTAATGGTACAGAGATTTCACGTATATTAGTATAGTTTCGTAAAATATTGCAAAATAGTTAATATATTCACCACTTTATAACCATAGAGCGTAAAAAAGTAACACAAAACCCAAAGTATGGTTTTTTCATAACTTTCCCATAATTACCTTTCTCAGTTAATACTACATTTTGTGTATAATTTCTCTTAGTTTGTACTTGTATTTTTTTTGGAATTAATAACTAAAGTATAATTTAGTAATGTCAACGCATTAAAAGTTTCCAGTTCCAAACAAATTGAACACTTTTTTAATTGTTTTATGTTGTTGAATTTTTAATGTCTTTGATATCTTTAAACCGCCTGTACAAGTGTGGCTTTACTTCGCTATTTCTTGCGAGAGTATAAGTGGCTTATCTGCACTTATTTATGGACATTTTACGATTATTGCCTCCTTGAATTGGTTATAACTTCGTACGATATGAAATTTCTATAAGAAAACAATTTTTAATGGACAATTTCATTACAAGTATTTAACGACCCAGTGATAATTTTTATAGCACGAAATTCCTCAAGCCATCGTGTAGTTTTTAATTGACACCGTCCAATTAAAAGAATAAAATAAAGTAAAGCTGACTATAGAGACAACGCCAAGTTTTACAACATCAAGTGATTGAGTATCTCTGTCCCTTTCTCACGCGTAAAAATGTTAAAAGCAGCTCTGTATAGTTACATGGGGAAAACGGCACTGTCTTGGTCACCTTTTTATGAATTATGAATTTTATGATTCTTTTTTTATGAATGTTTGCTCACTAACTACTAGAAAAAATACGAGTTTGTTATGTTTTTATTTAAAAAAAAATTCATTCTCAGAAAGTTTGTTTACATTCTTTGCGTTGCCTGTTCACCAACTCGACGACCAACTACTTGGTCCGTGGGAATTTAAAAAATACCTTAAAGGAGTTGTACTTAAAGGAACTTTAAAGTCTGTGGATACACCTATAGTACGACCAAATTCTTCATTGTTTGTATTTCAATAGTTAAAGTAATTCTAAATAGAGTTCAACTTCTTAATGCCCCACCGACCAACTGTTGATTGGTCGGAAAGGTATAAAAAATTAAACATTTTCCCCTCCGACCAACTTAGTTGGTCGTCGAGTTGGTCCGTGGGTCAGAAAAGATCAAACGAATTTAATTTGTTAATGTTGTTAGATTCAGAACCGACTATGGTGAGTTAAATAGGATGGTTGAAAAATAGGATAAAAACGAAACTTTTCTATGGCAGAACAGCAACTGTGTCTTTTTGACATTTTAGGTAACGGCCGCGTTATCTCCGTGGCCTGACTAAGTAAAGATGTGTGTGAATTGGTCGTGTGACATGTGTTTGTGGTTGCAGGGCTACAATGGTGTTGTCGTGTGCGGGGCGAAGGGGGGCGGGCGCGGCGAGCCGGCGCGCATGGCGGCGCCAATGAGGGAGGGCGCGCCGGCCGGCGGAGCTCGCCCCGCGCCCCACGCGCACCCCTCCAATTTTGAGTATGACGACAACGAATGGGACATCGGCATCGGCGACCTCATCATAGACCTCGATGCCGACATAGAGAAGACTGACGAGGCGGGCGGCATGGCGGCGCGCGCCGAGCCAGATGCGCAGCGCACCGCGCTCAAGATGAAGATCAAGCGCACCAAGCCCGGCACCAAGAGCTCCGAGGCGAAGCACGAGATCGTCAAGTCGAACGAAATGAACGGTGAACCGAAACCGCCGCCGCCTACGCCCGCCGCGCCGCCCGCCGCCGCCGCCAAGCGTGGCTCCGGTGGACACAGACGCGACAAAGCGCGCGACAAGCATCACCACCCTCACCCGCCCCACGACGTGAACGGAGTCGCGAGGGCGCCGCCGCCGCCGAACGCGCCCGGCCCGCCCGCCACTCCGCCCGCTGGCCCTCTAGCGACCGCGCTCCCGACCGCGCCGAGCACGCCTAAGCCCGAGCAGAGGCCGGCGCCGGCGCCGAGGCTCGAAGCGAAACCCGCGACTCCATCGCCGGCGCCCGTTGCGCCCGCGCAGACCCCTCCGCCACCGCCGCCCCCCGCGCCGGTGCCGCAGGCGCCTGTCCCTCCCGCCAAACCCGAACCGGACGACTCAAGGCAAGAGGCGCCGAGCTCGCAACCTCCGGCGAAGAGACTCAAAACAGAACCAAAGGTAAACAGCGTTGTATTATTAATTTTAATGTGTACTCTAAACTCTAAACTACCATTGGCTTAGTTCACCAGTCTCTCACAATCCGGCGCGAAGGACCAAAATAGTCATAATCGCTAACGGCTGGCAAAAATAATAACACAAGCAACGCCATGGAGATTACAATTGCACTGCCGGGGCATTTGCAATTTTAAAGTAACAATTTAAAAGGATACATTTTATTGGCTACAGACCTCGATATTACAATGAATGAATAGTGGATAGGGGAATGAGCTCTGGCACTGCTTATACGCGACATGAGACCTGAGAAAGTATCAGGAAAGAAAGCGCAATTTGTCCTCGCACCGAACGAACCAACACGAACATCGAACTAATGCGGTCTAACCACGTGGCCACAGCATGAATTTTTAAATTGGCGTTTAAAATTAACATCCATAACATAGTACCCAATATCGATGTTTAGTCGTCGTTATCTTATTCGTCCGACTGTTTCGGAGCATTCTATTTAATTGTCCAGGCTTAGGGCTGTTTGCGAGCGTGATTGAGTGCAAACGTTCGTGGGGAGTAATCCGCGCCTGTCGCTCGCCGCATGTTCATTAATTCACCCCTTTCACCCCCTCACCGCCGCCCTCTTGTGCCTGTAGTGTACTCACCCGACACCAGTACGTAACAATACTCGTTGCACTCCGCAAATTAATGCGATTGTGGCCTCTGCGGCAAATAAGGTTGTATGTCTCTGGTCGATTCAAATGTTGGCAATAACAAGCGATAATTCCAGTCAATATAGTTAATGTTAAAATAGCATGACACGATCGTCATATCTGTCGAACTGATACATTATCATCATTGTCATGAATTTATTTATTGGAGCTTTCGTGATAATATGTTAAACTATTCGTATCCGCACCTGCTCTTCAAAAAACATCTTTCACGATGTGACTCGCATCATCAATCATTTTGACGTGTCTGAGAATTTTTCGCAAAAGGTTAATGTAAACGCAATATCAGAATTAATCGTGTATACGAATTGTGGCGGTTAATCTAATGACGTTATGTTCATTGGAAATGGAGCGCGTTTAATCGCTATATAAATTTATGATAACGCTCCTTTTATCACAAATCGTAAAATACTTTATAAAAACCACACAGTTGCGTAGGGGCGTCTCTCCCTTTTGATATTCTTGGCGTTATTCGCTAGTAGTGAGGGGGAGACATAAAGAGTGTATAAGTATACGACGTAGTCTCCGAAATTCCTTTCATTAATCACTGTCGAGGGCTCTAAAAATTTCTAAAGTGCTTGTGGAATCAATTTAACGTGCGCCCCCTAACTGGAAAAGTTTGTTCATGGAGCTCGATAATTAAAGACGAGATATCAATTTAAACGCCTTTAGCTTTTTACAATGACGTGATGCTTTTGTATTCTTTTTTAGTTTTGTAACTCGTTGCCCCTTTGTATTTTCCGTTTCGACGGTCCGCGATGAAATCAACAATGCACAAAGGCGTAATAATATTGTGTGAGTCAATTTTATTATACGTCGACATTATAATATGAAGCCATTTGCTTTAAAAATATATTTCTATTTTAAGTTTTCTTTTTATATTTACAACGGAATAGAATTATTTTTTTATCAATGGAACGTTGAACGATATGAAACTTTGAAGTGGTGCCAAATATTTAATAATAACATTTTAAAATTATATACCCATCATCCATACATCATATTTTATACGGTTATAATATTGTTTTGAATTCTTTATACATTTTGTTTTAATTATAATAGTTTTTTCACATAATTTTATGCGTAAAATTTATGTTGCACACTGTAGTTATTAAAGACCTTATTTATGTAAAAGTTGTCAAGCAGATTGTTGAAGGATAAGTGATTGGGAAGGGCTCTGGCAGCCCTTATTCGCCCTTCGAAACACTACATTACACATAACTATAGTTATTTCACTGTGGTCTTCTATAAGTAAAGGTGGTAGATATTGTCCGCAGACTAGTAAAGGTATGGTTGTAATCAATACTAATAATAAATCTGTAAGGGTTGGTCATGGAGTAAGTTACTTTGTTTTCAAAGATATCGTGTTTATAGACTCTATACATGATACTGAAACTAAATTGACGATTTTTAGATTTTTTTTCTGCATGTATTTGTATGTATGTTCCTCCATAACTCTTAAACGAGTTAACTGATTTTCATGAAACTTGGTAGATAAACATTTAGACGTACAGGACATAGGATAGGCTACTTTTTTATTTTTCATCGCGGATGAAGTCGTGGGCGCCAGCTACTAGTTCTATAAAGGTGTAAGTAGTTATTTCACAGTCATACAATGACTGTATGACTGTGAAATACAGTTTACTAAAAAAATATGAGATATCAAATACCATTTGCTTTTGAAAAATCTTATCAAGGTTATCCTTTTATAATTATCAAGATAAACTAAACATTACGAGGAGTACATGGTATTTTTAAAAAGGCGTGTGATAAACATTATCTTATCAAAGGATTATGCTTTAAAACACGGAGAGATAATGAAAGTGATTCATTGATAGCCTGATCTTGCTTTTAAAGATGACATTATCTTAGTTTTCTAAATGAACACTGGTGTAATTTTCATTTATACGAACTAAATGCTATTATTAAATGGCTACTACTATTAAAGCTCATATAATTCGTTCCCCTATTGAATCCTATCATTAAAAAAAAAACTTTAAAAGTTGGTGATTCCCAATTTCGATATTCGGATACTAACTATTACATAATTTTTAAATTTTATTTGGGTCCATTCTTATTAGTTAGTGTTTGGTCCATTATAGCCTAATTTTTGAATTTTGTAGGAGACGCTTACATACACGAAGCTAAATTTTAATTTTATAGATTTCTATTAAAAAAATCCAAAGGGCTTAACAAGAGCAAATTAAGGGGGCGTTCAAGAATTACGTAACGCTTTGAAGATTTTTTTAATAACAGGGCAACTATCGGTCATGCCAAAATTTCATTTCAAACATTCTGTTAGTAATTTGCCTAAAGAAAACAATAAAAATGCTGACTGTCTACAACTTGATAAAGAAATTAATTTTAAAACTGGCGAAGGTTTTCGTACCTCGACTGTACAGCTACATACGACAAAACGAGAATCATTCGCAACTACTGCGTTTACAATTTGACTTAATTATCATATAAAAACTAAGTAATTGTTACATGTAAATTTTATGTAAATTAATTTAATTAAGAAAACATAAATTAGTATAGGATTTGTATCGGTGACCAGGGCACCATGATGTTGAACACGATGTTGTCGCGAATGAGGTTAATAGCACTGCTCGCTCGATTATACTGATCGCTCTGAATAAATTTACATGTTGATTATATTGGCTGATCAGTGTTCTCACTATACTGAGTGCTAACAGGCATCCCAGACTTGCCGCATAACTAATTTGAAGATGTTTTTTAAATCTTAAACAAAACTTATATATTTTTCTTCCACTTGAATACTTTAATCGACTCGATTAGTTTTATTTTTCTATGTTCTCTTTTTGTCCAAGAGGACTATAATATAATTTGATATGAGTCGCGACCAACAAGACCAAAGGAAGACAACCGCCTTTTTGTTGTATGTTTTTACCTATTAATTTTTGCAAGTATACAGCAGCAAAGTACTATAGTTAGTATAGAAGTCTCGACTGAACTATTACTACTGAACTATTCCTATCATTGGTATTATTCCTACTTGTATGGAAATAAGAATAGGTAAGTACAATGCTCAGGCTTACAACGCTTTATTTCCGGGCTTGGGGGGCAGTAGGTAACGTATTATACCTACTGTCATTATAAATTAAGGACTAGAATAAGTTTGTTTTGGTTCTTTAATTAAATGGGTAACTTTTTGTAATTTTATTCCCAAACAAAATTTATTAAAAACACATAATATTATGTAATTCTCTCGCCCAAGCGAATTAAAATTTCCAATGACGTGATTGATTGTAGCCATTAAATAAATCACTTCCAATCACTGTAATAATACGATGCTGATCATGATTGGAAGTATGAAGTGATTATAATGTGGGTACATATCGTGTTGTAATTAATTTAGTTCGTGTGGCCCAACCCAACACATCAACTGGGTGCCTGCTTGCTGTATAAAAAATGTTTAAACTACACATCGTTGAACGCGTATTAATGTTTTTATATCTTTGTGGTACTATTGCGCTGCAAATAATAAGAATATCTCTTCTGTAATAGTTATTACAAATGTTCATCACACTTTTAATTAACCCGTACAATATTTTTTGACAATGTTCAGTAACTAGTGGCATATTATGTTTTGCAATAAATTTCACAGGGTAATCGAGTAAAAAAAAAATATGGAGATTTTTGGTAGATAAATTTGGCTTGTACAGCCATGACCCAAAAGGGGGGGTTCTCCTTTTACAGTTATTCCAAAATGTGGTGGTCCAAATTGTCTTTTGTCAATGCAGCGATGGAATAAGGCAACGCACGGCCCTACCTTGTGTCAAGCATAATTATAAGCTTCGCCAAGAAGACGGGCCGACCAATAATCGTGTTGCATTTTTGTTTGTCCTCCAACCGACACTTAAAATTCCTGTGTCGTCGTCTCGAACTCGATTACTTTTTCGTTTTCAACAATTTAATTTATGATTTCATGTTGTGATTTTCCTTCGCATGTACATTAATTATGACAAGATATTATAATGTCACGTCATTTATTAACCAGTTGTCGATTCCGATTCGAAATTGATTCCGATTAATTTAACTCGTTCGTGTTTAATCAAAATCGTCCAGCGAAACGCGAATGAAAATTAAATAAAACCTCTTTAAGTACCTGCTTGTAGTAAGTAATAAGAATATTTTAATTTTAGTTTAAAATTTCGTTTAATACGTTTATGCGAGCGAGTCTACTGAAATCAAAGATTTAAATCGACTGAAATAATAGGTAAAAATCAAACATGATAACTCGCTGGTACGGGCGAGATGAAATCCGGCGAGTAGTCTAGTAACTCGTGCTGAATACGTGTAATTACACCCTAATACGAAACGCAGACAGGGAGTAAGACGGGCAGCGAGCTCATGACGACGGCAACCAGCTGCAAACGACTACTGTGTAATTATTATTGGCGTAATTAGGATGTGAGGCCGAGCACGGACCCGCGGGCGCCGACAGCCGACCATTGTAACAAATGCCATTATTATTTCCGCTTTGCATTGTGTACCTACTAAGCTGCGGTTTGTTATGTTCCACTTCATTATGTCACGAACGATTGGAGCAATAATAAACATTAACCCTCTTGAGTCACATTTGTAACTATTTTTCGTAACCATCAGCTAAGAAAAAGAAATTTTTCTCAACTCTTTCGTAACTATAATACAACGAGTATACATATATACATTAAAAACTAACCTGCACTTTATATATTTGTCATATATATACTTATTATGTTTTTATTATAAATTCAGCGTCCGCTGAAGTAAATGAAAAACGATGTTACGAATGTACCTAGTTATTGCACTTTAAAATAATTGAGGTAACAAACATTATTTGAGAAATATGTTACTCGTATTATAAAAAATTTAAAGTGTACTCCTAGTTTCGAAAAATTACAAAAACAGAAATTTTGATTCTTGTTTCGTATCTATCGGGTTATGAAGTGGTTACGAAGGTTACGTAACTGAAGGGACATTCACTCCTCGAAAACAAATTGATTCAAAATTAATTGCGTTTGGTATCTGTAATACATCTCGTTTCTCGCTTCCAATTCGAGTTTCGGCGATCGACCGCGGGCGGAGCGCTTCTCTTTACAGTTATTTACTTACTTTGTTTAACGGTTTCGTAACACCGTCGAGTATTATATCGTTTCGAGTGTTTGCTAGCCAATTGACAGCTACATTAAGGACGCCACAAACATTTAGACGTACCATTATTATTTTTCAATTAAACAAACGCTAATAAATCTGTCCTCGGATTTGAGCGTGTGTGTTTCCAATAAATTGGTGTGGTTTTAGTTGTCATGAATCCATTTAACTCGCCCCTGTCGTACGGTATTGTGTTCGGTTTGGTCAACAGTTGGGTTGTGAGTCGTCGCTTGTTTGGCTTTGTCGATAGAGTCGAGGGTCGAGTCGGATGTTTTGTCAACGGTTGTAGTAATCCGCAGCTGGCGTGTACCTGCCTGCCCTCTTTGTTCGAATGGAAAGTTTCATTCCGAGAACGGAGCGCGGAACAGATTTGTTTTTACAGTTTCAACTAAAAACGATGCTTTGTATTGGTGATACTCTTAGGTGATACTCGTATTTTGTGTGGTGACTGCAGTACAGACTGTTACAATTAATTTATCGACTGTTACTTCGACCGAGTTCAAAAATAAAAAAATATATGAGCAATATAACGCCTGACATTACGTTTGCCAGCCGTTGGATTTTTATGTTTCCTTTGGGAAGAGCAATTTTTTTTCTGAACTGAAAAAATTACTGTCCTTTTCTGTATCCCTGACAATGTGTTGTGTTGTGTATGCAAAATTTCACAATGATCGGTTTAGTTAAGGCATGAAAAAACAAACAGACAGACATTAGCTGTCTAATGTTAATAGTATGGATAATATGAGAAATATTATTGAGTGTTAAATCTGATCGCCCGACTCGTTCGTCGACTAATAAAACCTTCACAAATGCAATATAGGGGAGCCGAGGATCAAAAGGCGATTTTTTGTTACATTTTTTATAAGCCGCTATTTTGCCCTCTTTTGTGCCCGTGTTGTTTACTAATGGGTTCTGCTGGGTTCGACTTAAGATAATAACTTGAAGTTTTTTCCTCGCCCATGTGTCGGCGTCGCGGGTTTTTTTTTACCGCCCCGGAAATGCGAGAACTCTGTTCTTTGGGGCGGATTAAAATATATATTTGTTGATTTTTCGGCTTAATCTGTAAACGAAAACGAACGCATGACGTGGCGTGTTTTCGTGGGCGGGGGATTTTTTAATGTTCTTACCTACATTTGGTTTTATTTCGTTTCATTGCAACAACGGATTCTAAGCGCGAGAGGTCATAATAATTGTTTTCGCTACTTAATCTACAACATTTATTCACCTCTATCTATTTAGATTTTGTCCATAGCAAAAAAAAAAACGCTTTTGTATGGAGGTTCTGACGTGTCTGTTTTTAGCTTTAAAGCTGAATTGAGCTGATTCTATTGTATGAATATATATGTGAAGCGAACCTTGGATTATTGGAAAATTGCGCTGACGGAGGATTGTGAAATTTTACTTAAAGTTTATATGGAGAAGGACTGGAGAAATTAACGTGTGTACTAGCAGTTTCAAATTGGCATAATCACTTTATTTTTAACTCATAATTTAGTGCTAATTTCCGCAAACTTAGATAATTCTAATGATGGGCACCTAAATTAGCACTAAATTATGAGCTAAAAATAAAGTGATTCTGCCCATTTCACAAGCCAAATATACCATATATATAGTCTTTGTTCACAAGTACAAAAAAAGTCATCAACGTATAACCAAGCTCACGCGCGCTTGCAAGGACTATAAATAAATGTAATTACTCCCTAATCAATCACTACCTCGGTTTAATTCCCCAATATCCTGCCGATGCCCAACTAACAATTACATGTGGAGGGTCCATATCAACGCGGGCAGCCCCGGTTTGGCCAATAACATAAATTGTCACAGGGCGGCGTGGTCGGGAAGTGCTTCTGGCCTCCTCCACCCCTCGCGGTGCCCCGACCCCGCACCCCTCGCGCTCTCCCGACGTCGAGATTGCTGTCGAGTCGACAATCGATATTCAATCTCTTTGACGTTTTCTACGCTCCCCCACTTCCTTACTTTGTGTCGTCGTTTAGGGCAGATGATTGTGATAGAAGGAGCCTCTCTCTTCTAACTTTCGATTGATGTTTACGTATCACTTATTGCCCGGTTCATCGTGCCACGGCTATATTATGTAAGTGGGTAAGTATTGCATGGGGAAATTGAAGACGTTTCAAATTTAAACGTTTTTATAGATTTTTGAATAGGTTTGAGTTATTTTTTTATTGACATTTAGAATTGCTTTAATTACCGGCAATGTGGGGTGAATATTGCAGGGTGTATTACAACAATTTCTAGAAAAAAAAAGCATTCAAAATTTAAAACCTTTTTTATAGTACTCGTAGCTTTTAAAACGTTTCTCGTTTGAAATCCATCTTTCCATAAGTGAAAACCAAATTAAAATCGGTTTTATTTTTTAATATGTAAGCATTAGTTAGATGATCTAATGTTTATTAAAATATGTGCGCGTCAAAAGCTTTTAAATACGTTTACCATTTCGTTGAGCTCATAATTACGACATAGTTGGACTAATTAGCGAATGCCGGCGCGGAGCTGCGAGCAGCCATCGCTCGGAGGTAATTACGAATCCAGCCGCGTCGCTTATCCTACCAAGTTATAATTGAATGCTCGGTGGCCCAGAAGCCGGGCGCGCGTGTATCTGGTTATTAGGTGCGCATATGTAATTTGTTTGTGAAAGATGGTACGCAGTTATACCCGCTGTGAATAATTTAAATTCATCCCCTTAACCGGGCCGGGGTGGGCCCCCCCGTATCGATTCGGCGTTGTGTGAAAATTGTATACATGTGTGCGCTTCGGTTGTTTCAATGCAACCACTTCTGTACCGGCTCTGCTCCCCTGGTAATTGTGGGCTCACGGGGATACAACTCTGCACGTTCGTAGGCAGGCACTCCACTCGCCCGAAGTTAAACTTGCTGTGCAGATTGTAAATGTTTGCTTTCAAATAATACTAATAAGTTACAACTTAATCTTGTTTATTCAAAATACAGTTATCGAGAGATTGCAATAGCAAGTAGTAAAAAAAAGCCATTATCTTAAAACTAGCCGCGACTTCGTCCTGTGTCCTATACGTCTAAATGTTTATCCACCAAGTTTCATGGAAATCAACTAATTCGTTTAAGTTATGGAAGAACATTTATTAATAGTATTGATGATGTTTTAGGTGCTTATAATTAGGATTTTTCTAAAATAAAAGCTCGCAAAAATCCGAATTGACATGATTTTGTTATGCTCTAAGATTATTGTGATATTGCTTAAGGTTTGTAACAGCGTAAGTCGACTGTACATACATGGTGATTGATCCCATGTGTTCAAAATGAAGACAAAATTCAATTCACAAGTTACAACATAGTACATTCCCTGCATTGGCGTATAGCTAAAGTATCTATCTAAAGGCAAGCACTCCGTATATTACGTACAGTACACGTTAACAATCTGTTTGCTTTGGTGTCTCGCCTCGCAATATATATCTTTTTGAGGCAAAGCCAGAAACGCGATGAATTTTGTTGACAAGCGAACTCCGCGCCAATACAAAAATATCCGGTCCATTCCCAATTTTTCAACGATTCAAATAGACGGCTCATTTCGTTTGCGTTGCGCTCGACGAGGTATAAATAAACCGTACGTTTTATTTTTATCAACATGCAGCGCGAAATGTGACGGGTTATCTGATAAATGTCTGAAATGAAACAGCGCTCGGTGCACGTCTGAGCAAATTGACTTAATTGCTTATTTATGTGAATGTCTATTCTGTTTCACAATCAACTCTACGGAACAGATGTAAATAATGGACTGTTTACATCTGCTCATTCCCTCCGTCCAAACTAATTCAACGAGTCTATCGTCACAACCTTTGATGTCTTTTTTATCTTGATATTTGAGTAATTCCTAAAAGCAGTCAAGTCCACGCAGCTTTAAGTTTTAAATAAATGTATCGACCTAACTTAATAGAACTTTTTTCAATTATTTTAAATCAATTGTGTATTCAGTTTTGTAGGTACAGAATTGAATTTAAAAAAGGTTTTTTTTTACCATTTTTACATTGTCAGCTCTGGTACCATAAATCTTGATTGCTTTTATTATTGGTACACTTTATTTCATTAACTATAATTTCGCTTAATGAATTGGTAATTTGATTTAATTAATGGCTATTAAAACCGTATTTATATACTTTATACATAAAATATATATACTTTTATTTTGTTGGGAGTGTTCGAGAATCTGCCATTTTTTGTTTTGTGACATCTTTTGTAAACAAAAAGTCTATTTGTGTTTTATAGGTTCCCTAATGTTATGGTGAATGCTACTGCATAGGTAACTACTAATATTGATATACTGGAGTAGAACTTGGCGCCTTCGTAAATGAGGTGGAATTAGCTACGGTGAGTGAATTCCTCGGGCAAAACTCGCGCGGATAGTTTGAAAATCTCGCGAGACGCAGCTGAGCGGTAGCGGGGTGGGGATATTATGTAGCTGCGCGGCGACATGTCGGATTGAATAAAGTTTTGTGCGGCCCAACCGAACCCGAGGCACGCTTTAATGAGACGGCTTCTTTAATGGAAATACCGAGTGCATTGCGATGCCCCATTCCTGTGAAGTGAGCCGATCACATGCAACGCCGTACAGACGTTAACGCGAAGCGGTATGTCCGGAGCACGCCTGCAATTAGACAGATTGGCAGATAGATAATTGAAATCGCGTGAATAATCGCCAAGGTGCACGTCACATCGCGTGTGCATGGTTTATACACGCTGAAGTAAAAATAAGATATCGCGAAACACCCGTCGGTCGATGTTTCTCGGAAATTCGCCGACATAATGTAGCATGTAGCAGGATGACGCGCCTCGGTTCGAACAAACTTGAACAAAAAAAAAATTCAATAAGTGACTGTATTTTACGAGTAATACACCGCATCGAATCACTTGAATGTAATACTCGAGGACGCTAATGTAAACTTGTCTATTTTTAAATATCACACGAACACAAATTCCATTTTTTTTCTCATTGTGGTTTTTTTTTTAATACAAACAGGACATAATTATCTGAGAAAGAATAAAATTTTAAGATTAGTCCTTTTCAGATTATCTCAGTGAAATAAAAAGGATGATATTAAAATTCAGAATCATGGACCAAAGAATGATTTCGACATTGACATAGGCATGTGAAAGGCAAAACATCATCGAAGTAACTCAATTAAAGTTAATTGTAAATAAAATAATTCAATTCGTATTGTATAGACTACCAAAGTTTAAAGCACCGTATAAAGACTTGTCGGCATGCAAATAAGAATGTGCTTGTATAAATTTGTAAGCGCATAAACAACCATGTTTACCGGGGTACAGTGTTCTATAAGCTAAGACTAATGGTATGCTAACATAAAACACATTTTATACACACAAATACATAAATGTCTCTTTGACAGATGTTTTCATTATTCCCTTGGACATGGCCGCGGTATATTTAACAGCGTCTTAATTATCCTTTCCGTTGTCGATGTAAAAACTGGTTGGTATCGTTAATTTATAAATTAAACACTTAATTTTAACTGGCCGAGCGATTCGAGTCCGCCGGCGATTCCGATAAAAACTAATAGCAGGTAGTTGTGTCGATAATTACACTTAATACGCTTTAAATTACTGTATAAGGCGTTCCCCCCAAAATTGGTACAATAATAATTGTGGTCCCACGCATACTTGAAATGTTACCACTGAGTTATTAAGACTTAATAGATTGAACAACTTTCCAAGACTTACATAACGCTAACAGGTCATTAGATCTCACTTCTTAACAAACAAGTGTCGGACATATTTACGTTGATTGATGAACACCGGCCACTAACCACCAGCCACCGACCGAGGCTCTATGGCCTATGGTGTCATCGGATACAAATTACAAATTTATTTATTATGACACTCAATGCTCATTAGTTTAATGAGATATTTTTTGATGGATTATATCAATCATCAATTGTTTAGTTACTTATAATAGAATAGTGTTCATATGGCTACTGTGAGTTTTTTGACATATATACTGCCCTAACTCAAAAACGAGTGAAATGATGGAAAAAAGTAAACGTATAGTTACTTAATTTACAAGAACATTTATGTCAGTCATTCATAATACGTAGTGACAGTGACCGTCACCAAAATATAATATAATTATCACATTTAAAAAGGCTTATGCTGTCACTTGACTGACGAGGCCCCAGTGGAACTATTTTCAGTAAACTACGTTTCATTTCTTTACCACTGGCTTTTTTTTATTTCTTTTTGATACATACTTTCTGGCATGTCTGACCGACGAGGCTCTATGTTATTATTATGGACTCTTTTAAAGATTTAAAAAGATGTTAACGATGAAATATTTTCGTTATAGTATTCCTCTTTCCTCTGTTGTATACCATGAATACAACGTGAAATAAAATACAATAGGTACTATAGATTGCCTAGCTTTTCTCTTATACAACTAATGTTCTACTTAGCAATTATGTTCCGTCTTTTCTGGTCAGATATGAACTCTAGATTTTATTTCTTGCGGTTTTTTTATTGTTATTCATTTGTGGCTAATATGTATTCTCTAAATTAGTAAGCACTCCTGTTCTTCCCTCTGAGTTATACCATGAAAAAAACCTACCATTTATTTTTATGTAGAAACCATTGTCATTTTATTACAATGAGAACTCTATCCTCTCAAAGTTTTCATATTCAGGCTGGTTCAAAATGCTGCGTTAAGATCTACGACAGTTTGTTTTTGGCACTTAGAAAAAAGAACTTTGTTTTTCCAGTTTCTTATCTGACTATTCATCCGTTACCGAGGTTTCATATTTTTCGCTTTCTCTGTACTACTTTGTGCAGGTCTTTTGTGACCATCTTTATTACATTAACATACATGATTTAGTACATTGATTATTATAATATTTTTCCTGTCCCACATAGGTACGTATCAGAATATATTTTGCAGGACAATAAATTTAAGAAATCACTAAAATTTATTGTATAGTTTCCGTTAGCACTGTGTAATAATTCATTCTGTATAATCTGAATGTGTGTTAGATTAATGTTAACAGTCCAACGGTTGAGTTTGTGAGCATGGAAGAGATCTCATCCGTCGCGAGGCATTTAAACAATGTAGGCGTCGACCGCGCCGCCATTATATCGTAAATCACCGTTGACGCTGTAGTAATTTGCCCACAGAGCTCGGCCGCCAGTGATTGCCTCTATTGATGGACTGGACCCCTTAGTGCCGTGCTGTGTTCGACACAGATTGTGTTGCTTATTGCTTAGTCAACAAGTACAACTGGCCACTGACCACAATAAACCTTTACACAATACGTGTCAACTAATAGACATATTGCTTGTATCAAAAGCCCCCCTGTCAATGTCAGTACTAAAAGTACATTTGTGTCAATACAAAATCTTTCTATGTTTACGTGAATTATTTGTTTTGAGATCTTTTATTAATTGCACCGTATACAGCTAAATAAAACAATGGAGGACGACCGTCGACCCCCCACGAAGTGAACCGGCTACGACTTGCTTCGTATGGTAAATAAATAATACACTTCTCATGAAAGATGGTAATGTTCTAAACGTTTGATTTTCTATGCAAATGTGTAGAAGCTAGACGACTGTTATTGATTTTGGACACTAAAGGCATGTTGATAATACAAATACATATACTTTTGGCTTTTGGCCACAGTTGAAAATCTTGTTAATTTTCCATAAAATCATTAAAATATGATTTATTGAAAACTGGTTGTGGTGACCAATCAATGACAAATCTTTATAAGCCAAAATGACCTAAACCGAATGTATTTTCATTAATTGTTACCTAGACATTTATTTTTAATCAGTTATAAAAAGTATCTACTGAAAATCAGTGCAGCAACAGCCGAGTGTGTTCCATATTATGTTGTATTACTATTTAATCTTGTTTTCTTTTGTCCATAGAAAAAAATTATGCGATAATGTTAATGTTTTCTTGTCATAATCCCATTGGACTGAGTTTGCTTCGATGATATTGTGGTGTCATAAAATAATTCCTACTTAAAAGTATAACATTGTTGTGAAGCCACCTACAAACCGTTTCAAGAAAACAAACAATTGTGGCGTTAACACTAGAGCTGTTATTTAATAAATGTGAACACAGCGTTCCTAGATATGATACTGGAAGCAGTTTACTCTATTTGCCCGAAGTAGTGCGCACACATTGCAGCGTACACACACACACACACACACACATATATATACGTACTAACAGTATTATTTTTATCTTTCGCAGGTAAGACAGAACTGGCCGGGCAGGTGAGAGTTTTGTTCTGTTTGCGGTCGAACCCGACATGTGGGAACTTTATTACGACTGGTTTTATTGTTCGCCGTGGACACATTTTGTCACTCGCCCTTGCGTAGTCCGCTTTAATGACACCGAACTCACTAATGTCAGGAATTGAGCAAGAATTTCGACGATTTTTTTTTAAACAAATTAATAACTTTTAGTATGTGGAGGTGAAGTTCGCATGTGGGAGGTAGATATCTCCGGAAAAAATCATCTATTTTTAAAAGCTTTTGTTTGACAAATATTTAAAGATATACCGTGCTGGGAATGGTACATATATTTTAATCTATCCTGCTACGCACGGTTTTTTTTCTGAAAAATTATATATTATACAAAAACCTTCCTCTTTTGACGTCCTGTAGGTACATACAGAGGGATAGACAGCGAGAAGCGATTTAGAAGAAGTCACTGTCTGCCTCTGTCTGTTTCTTCACTAACTTCTAAACCATTCAACGCATTTTGATTCGGTTTTTATTTATTTATTTAAGATACACCAACAGTACACGTCTTACTTATAACATTTCGGCTGAAACGCGTATCAATTACAGGCGTATTGGTATTAGCCACAAGAACGGTAAACAAAAATCTATTTCGCAAATAGTTGCATCGGTGTCAAGCCGGAAGCAGTTTGCTAGTAGGATACATATTATACGATATTTAATCGCAATAGATAAAACCTATACGCTATATAAATAAAAAAAGCAATGTTTGTCTTCTATGAACTAAATAAATTTGGTTTTCACTTATGGAAAGAGGGATGATGAACGAGGAAGGTTTGTGTAAATATAAAAAATTGCATCTATAGGTATTAAATCTTTAAGTAAGAGATCCGAGAGTTCTTAGAATATAAGATTTGCTATAATGTTGAACACTATATATGGATACACTCATTTTACAAGGTTCCTAGAGATTTCAGGTTTAACAGATAGTATCTATACAAATTAATCATTAATCGAAGGCTGCGTCTATTTCGAACATATCTCAATTAATTATTGCGGACAATAGCTGTTGTTGAGACTCGACCACGGGCCTTCGACCTTATAGGAATGCATTAATAATTATTATGAGCAAGATATTATATGCGAAGTGTTCGTTCATATTTCATCTAAGACACGCGAAAATTTAAAAGGTTTTATCAGTCAATAGAACATTACTGCAATAAAAATATGTTTAAAATTAAATTTTAAAATTACATATACAGTCAGACAATTTCTAAACGAAAATCAACTTTTATTTATAATGTGGTGTTGACATTATTATTGCATCATGCATTAAGTTTCTTTTTTTGGCATTTTAACGCTTTTACATCAGTCTTCTTTGAGCGTAGGTATTGTATGATAAAAAAAAAAACTAGCAATATCCAAAATAATGCTACAAAAGTCATAGAACGGAATCGGTCGGCGACCCGCGTTTTGCAAAGATCTATAATATTCGCGCGGGCAGATAATAAAATCTCGGCGCTATAAAACCCGGCCGTCACATCGTGACTTTATCTGCGCTAAAATGAATCAATCAGCCATCAACGATTTAGTTCTGTCTTTACTACAAAATATACAGTGTGTCCGGTCATGAACCAGTAATAATATCTATTATAAATAAATATCGTAAGATAAATTACATAAATATCGTCGCAACTCAAAATATTATTTAAATTCCCATGCAAATTTACATTTTTTATAAAAAAAAAATTAAAAAAAGGTCACGTTACCTTGACAATTTAGCTAACAATTTTAGGTTATTATTTGAACGTTTCGTTCAAGTAGTTAACTTCATATTACTTATACTAAGGCCCTCTTTCACAAACTACATGTAAAGTGTTGATTAGTTACTTTTAGCAATCATTTTATGTTATATTGAATTATGCACTCGGTTTACTGCATCATTCGATAGTCGAATTTTTATTATTATTTTCAATTTAATGTGGGACGTTTACCGTACAAACAAAGGTATATCAGCTCCATTATCCCCGGTTACCGGTGACTTTAAATGACAGTTTGGCCTACTTGACGTTTGTGAAAGAGGCGCATAATCACATGGTTTGTTGTATTTAAGTTAAAATTCTACTGTCGTCTCATCACCTACTGTACCTACGTAGGTACGCAATCTCTGTAATTGTTCTCGATATAGTTCGTATTAAACTTAACATTGAATTCCTCCCGACAATTTATTTTATTTATTGCACAATAAGTTCGAAGGTGAACAGCGGTGTATAGGTCACAGCGACAATAAACATTCAAGATAAGAAGTACCTACATACATGTCTCATGTCGTGCACACGCCATAATTTGAGGCCATAAAAATGGCAATAGAATTTTCTATTCCCGTTATGTGCGAGCGTTAATGTGGCAAACTTAACTCTTAATGTTTGTTAGTTTTAATGCTCTCCTTAGTTCGGTTAAATTTGATGTCGCTGTTCACAGTTTAGCAGGCAAACCGCCAACACAATACAAAGTTCACACGCATCGTCGACTCGACAAACAAAGACTCGGGTTATAACGTAATATTTTTTTTTTTACTTCACACACAACACATTAATTTATGACAAATTTAGTAGCAGCGAAGGCAGCCGTACCTCATGCGTGTAAATTTGATTTGCGATATGATAAGCGCAAATGTAAATATCTACGTAACTCGATAAGCGCGCGAGCAACTTACAAATCTCTCGGTTTATTTGACGTGGGGAAAGCTGGGTTTAGAATAATTTGCTTGGAAGGTTTACTCTCGAGTGAACTCCCTAAAATCAAAAGAATTAATAGGAGTTTTGTGGCGTTTTACTAAAAAAAAAATAGGTATAAGTTACACAAAACGCCAAAAATATTAAACAAACGACAAAAAATCAACATTATGAAAATCAAATAAACCGTCTTGGCGGCAGTGTCATGCCCTATATAGAAGACCACCGTGAGAAATAACAGCACAAATTCTGTCGCGTTTCTGTGATTAGTACCCTGTACTAAAGTACATATTTTCAATGAGTTATCCAATAGTGTATTAGAAGTGGCATCCTGGCAAGGTACCTAACCGTTTTTCCGCATTCATTTGGGCAGTCGTCTGACGGTAATAAAATAACCACGTCCTTGTAGAAGTCTATCATAAAATAAAAACATGTGAGCTGTCCCTTATCCTTAATTCTACTATCGTTGGCTGCGCACTTATAGCAACTCTGGCATTGCTTGTGTCATTGACTACGATATCCACTTACCATAGGCTTTCTGAGGATCGTTAAATATATAAACTAGCTGCTGCCCGCGACTTTGGTGCGACTTTGGTGCAGACGCGGCGGAGAACTTTGTTTTATAATATGTAGTGATAATATGAATTCAATATGTTAGGAATTCTACATTTTAAGAAGTCAACATATTGTACCCGAAGGTGCCTCAAGGGCTAAAGCTCCGTTGGAGACGAAAACAAAAATTACAATTCAACACGCTAAACCAAAAATGTCTTATCAGGTAATACCTACATACTAATAACGGTCCGACAGTGAAAATGTCCTTCACAACATGTATCTGCTTAACAATAATGATTAACAAGATAGCATATCTTAAGAAAACAGTTACAAAACGCAATTAGTTTAATCCGACCGATAAAATCCATCCATTAGTTTGGTGTAATCGCTAGAAATAATCTACGAGCAGTACGAGTATACGCCGCGCGCCGCCTCAATTTCTTTCCACTAATTATTTCTTCAATTTATATTTTATTATCTTTGCGGCGGTCATAAGGCGGCAATACAGCGATGAAAATAACAGATTTTATTATAATTAGGTTCACTATAGTTAATGAATGGTGTATCCATTTCTCTTCGATTGGATCGGTAGTGTAATAATTTTAAATTTATGGCTTTCAAACCACGTTCAATAATACTCATGAAGTATGCAAATAGTTGGAGTACAGACGTCCCTTCTTTGTTAAAGCATTAATGATTTGATTGAATCGTGTTTCTTATTCATATTGTAACTTGATTTCTTATTTTCTTTATTCGATTCAATTGAAGAAAGTAGAATTAATTATGTTTGCATATATGAAACAAAATATGTTATAACAAAAAATATCTTCAACTGAGGTTCAACATCAGTTCAACCATTCACTCTTCACTCTGTTCTAGATGTTTTGTTCTAACAAAAGTAGGTACTATTAGTGTCAGTTAACACTTTGTTTTACTATTTCTTATTTTCTTTATTAAATTCAATTGAAGAAAGTATTCTAGAATTAATTAAATATTGATAATAACAAAGACCTTTTTTCTTCAACTGAGGTTCAACATCGGTTTAACCATTCACGCTGTTTTAGATATTTTGTTATAGCGTAGTTAATAACAAAAGTGCTCCATTAGTGTCAGTTAACACTTTAGTGTTTTACTTTAGTTATTAATGTGGCTCGACTTTTTTTTTATAATGTGCGTTGGCGATGCTCGACACATGGCTTCGCCACTGCTTCCGGTAAACGTGCTTCTAATTATACGATACTAAATTCAAATTAATATCTCTGCCGAGCAAAATTGTCGGTTACGATATAATTTGCGTAATTTTCATCAAACTACTACAACATGGAACACGCGTGCCATACAAAACACAACGAATTTTATGGAACATTTAAAAGTGACATATGCGTAGAGCATGAACTGTCATTTATAACAAAACAAACATAATAATAAGTACGTAATTTAAAGAAAATGTGACTTTACGTCAACCCATTAGAGTTTAAAATGAAATAGTAGAAGTTGATCGTTACTAGTTTTTACCATTGACGCGTGAAAGCAAGAGTCCGCCATGATTCTGTCAAAGGCGTTCTTTTTATGTTCCCCTTTGGCACTTGTGACGCTAATTCCATCGATGGTAATTTTACATATTAATTTAATAAGAGTAAGATGTTATTTTTTTTTTCCTGAAAATCAGATTTCGGCTTTGGCATCTGTTCGAGTTGAAAGTTTTATCCCGAAGCGCAAAATTGTATTAGTTAAATTCTCTCAACTCCGCCAACAACGTAACCGTTTCTATAAATTGAAGTTTGTTCGACAATTCTTTACGAAATTAATAAAGTTTTAATTGAATACCGTCAGAAAGTAATTTTCGGGTGGATGTCAAGTCTGTGGATCTATCCAGCTTTGATAACTTAATGAAAAATTATTGAGTTTGCTTAAAAAGTTTCACGTTGTTTTCGTATTATAATTTATTTGCTTGTGTTAGAAATTTGAGTTTCTCTAATAGATTTAGAACACGTAAATTTCCAATGAATAATATGATTGATTTTCTAAAGATTTATGCTAATTTCACTCACAGCATTAGCATAATACATTTTGTCTTTGTGATAAAATAACTAAACTCGTAAAGGATTTATGGTGTGTTCAAATTCGACCATTGAAATTAATGTAAATCTGTCAACTTTAATAATTGCACGCAATATCGAAAGATTGTGTAGTAGATTTCTCATTAATTACCTCTCAAGAAAGTTCTATTCATAATAGTAATATAAAAGCTCATGTAATTGCTTTCTGAAGCTGTTTTATATTGGTTTAATGAGGGGCTCAAGTTGTTATTATATTTGATATTTGTTTAAACCGAAATTGAATCACATGTGAATCATGACGGTGTATTATGATGGTTTAGAAATATAATTATTTAAAAAAATCAATGGTTCTTCTGTAAGGGGATGGTTCTTTGGTTCTCTGTAAGTACCTATTTGAAACGGGTTACTATTACTTACCTATTCTGTGCTGCTACTAAATTATGTATGTTTGCATAAATTGTCTCTAAAAGATTTTGTCACAATGAACAATAATTTAGAGCCTCGTTTTTATTAAGATTGTTGTTTTCACACATTTGCCTCTCGATAAACAACATTTTAAATGTAAATATATTCATCGAATGAACTCTTTAAATATACAAAAACATATACATACATCTTTTGTATATACATGAATTTCGTAGGTAATATCTTTGTAAAGTTTTCACGGCGAATTGTTTTGATTATGAGAATGAATGAGACGTCTTCCATTTGAAATACTGCGAGTGTAGTGAAGGCAATTGATCAAAGCAACTCGCACGGATCGCAACATTTATATAGATCTCGTCCCTCCGCTCCGTTCTTTCCCACTTTTATCCCGGGCGGCAAGATTTATATTCACGCGCGACACCTCTTGGCCCTTTTGAAGTTCCTAGTAGATAGGGAGGATAAATTCATGCCGCGTTTCCCTGTTGTTTTTTAATTAAGAGCGGGTATAAAGAGAAATAGCCAATCCTAGATTTGAATTTTATCTAAGTAAACAAAGTCTAGATTAATTAATTTTTTTAAATAGATAAATACTCGTACCTACATTATAAATGAAAGTGACGACTGTAACAGAAATCATAATATAATGAAATTTTCTCGATAGAAAAAAATCACCAAGTGAGCTCTCATTTCAATCGATTTTAGTTTTATTTTCAAAATGACACACATTACAAAGCTAAAAGTGTATCAGTAATTTCACTTCACATATTATCTAAGGCTGTATGTAATAATTTTTCATTTGACATTGTAGTTTACGAATAATTAATATTTAATACTTTTGGCACTTATAACATTTATGCGCTATCTTCCGTCGCATGTTGTGCGTAGTTCTACGTATTTTGTGTCACTGTCATGTCCAAGTAATACTGAACTATCATTAAATTTTGAATACACATAGGGGAGAAAAGAACATAGGGTAAAAAGTAGGTACTGTTATGTTATGTTATCTCTAATAGGTATTATAAAGGGGGAGAGTAATTTTGTATTTTTGTTTGTAACGAACAAACTCAAAAACTACTGGACCAGTAGTTTTATAGCGAGTAACGGCTATATTTTATAGTTTCTCGGGCGAAGTCGCGTGCAATAGCTAATATAAAACTAAACCACCCAACGGATTTTAATACGGTTTTGTTTCACTAACTATACGGTTTCATTCAAGTAGATATGTGAAAGGAAAATCAAGCATTAAACTTACTAAGTTGTAATGCCATGATACCGGAAGCCATTTTAACTTGTGATTCTAGCTGGGCTTGAGTGTGATCTCCAGTTAATCCGGTGGACGCGGATAACAGCGCCAACATAATGTGATAAAGCCGCTTCGGACACGTCGCACTCACTTGCAATAACTATAAACTATCAACCGCAAACGGCTGCCATCTTGTAGTTGGAGTCGATGAAATATCTACCTCTCCCTCACACCCCTATTACTCGCAGGAGCGCTGTCTTCCTCATACACCCCATGTAGACAAGCTGAATACCTGCTCAGCTTCGTATCCTCCTGGTATTGGAGTTTAAATTACACGAATTAATCCAAGCGGGTACTTCGCCTTCCCCGGGGATGAATGTGCTTACCGACTCTATATCGCGTGATATTTTTCTTGTGAACTCCGCGACGCAACTGATTTTTTTATTCCGCAAGGGTTGTGTTTGGATTTTCATACTTAAAGCTATATTGTTAACAAAACATTAAATTTGTTTTTATATGTTTATTTTTCGTATTACGTCAAGGCTTGGTAAGGTAAACCTTTATCTTACCTCATTGCACACGTAGTCTTTTTTTAAAACAATGTGATATGTTTTGTAAACAAATTATAGTATGAATCGCGGGCAAATAAGTATAAAATTTATTTGTCGTACCACGTACCGCGTATTTCACAAAGAAAATGTTTAGCGATTCAATGGTGAAATTAGTATGGCGGTCACAGAGCACTTTCTCAATGGCGCGATGTCGCATGAATTATTGATGGACGCGGCGGAGACGTCTCCGCACACTATTTTATTATTGTAATACGTTATTTTATTCTTATATTTCCAAACTGCTTTTAGAGTGCGCTCTGTTGAATCGCAGAAACGTGTACTTACTTTGCGAGTTTAAATAATGTAATGAGATTTTATTGTTTACTAGTTGCACTACTTTGTCCGCGTTGAAAAATAAGGGGTGTAGCGCCTCACGAAATGTTTTAATGTATAAACAGAGTAAATAGGCCATTAAAGGGCAAGAACGATTTCATCTTTACTTACCATCAGGTAAGATTTGAGGTCAATTGTTTATTATTGCTGACATATTTATTGCTTCTATACATTATCTAAGCGTTGCTTTTTATTCTTAGAAGATAGCTGGTGTACGCGGCTTCGCCCGCGTGGAATAAAATTCTATTCCTAACTATTGTTGAAAGAATTTTATAAATCGGATTTTCCATGGATTTTTCCCTAAATAAATGCTAACATACAAACTTCACCTATTTATAATAATAGATGTAAAGTAGACAAGTTTTGGCAGAGTATACCTACAAGCTGTTTTAGAATGGCCGCGGGCTTTTACTGGCGGTTGTTAGTCATGTGCTTTGGCGCTTTCATACCAATTGCATTTGTGCACTGCGGTTATTAATGGTAATTAGAGGAGTTTGCTAGTAAAATTCATTCCTGCACGGAGTGGAAGTTACGGTTGAGCCACTGCAGTCACTCATCGGACACAACAGGTTCTCAAACTGTTAATCAATTATACACACCGTTGGTCCGCATGCTTTTTCCGCTGCGTAATGGATACGACCACAACAAGCGTACCGGTAATAAGTATGTATGTACGTACACAACGAGTGGGTCGGGCTCACGCACGAATGCCTCCGCAAGTACACTGCTATGTTCTGTTCACCCTAAACAATTCACACACGGCTTTGCGCTCGTGTGCGGGTTGCCTGTCTTTTTTATTTATTCTTGTACGCTACGTTGCCAACTCTTTCCGGGAGGGAAATGTAAAGCGGGCTCGAAAAAATTAAAACCACAAAATAGTGTTAATAGATCTGCATTGTATTTTAATATGTTCTATAAAGTTTTATTGTTTAATTTAAATATTTTTTTAAAAGATAAAACATGTACTCAATGTTTTTAAAAGCAACATTTAGTTATGTTAGTAAATACTCTTTGCACAACATTGAACTATTATGTACTTTTAATATATTAATATATAATACATACTAGCTTAATGTTGCAAAAGTATAAACTTAAATTTTATGCAGTGTCTTCTGTCTAGTGCATGCTAAGTTTAGCAGGTAGTAAACGTTTACAGGTTATGCAAGTATCATAAAATGTTTTCAAATGAAGTTTATTTTAAAGTAAATACGTGCATCAATAGTCAATACCTAACTTACACACATACATAAAAGTTGTTTAAAACTGAAATCTAATTAAACAGATACAATTGAATCTGTGATCATAAGTTACTTCTGGTCAAAGATTTCTGTCTGTGTGCGGGGAGGGAAATAGTCTTACCTTTAAACTAACCCACTTGCGGTTTTTCAGAACTTTTTGAAATTGGAAAAACCAGAAATGTAGAAAGAACCTGCGACTGCTGTATCGGTGAGTGAGCATTCTAACCACTATGCTAATATTGCTGTACAAATAATTCTGTAGAATACAACGATCCCGTTTGTCAGACATGTGTTCTACTCGTAGTTTCGATTCCAGTTTTCTGGACGCTAACTTGACTAAGACTAATATTTAATTAAAAATCCTTAACCTTTATTATTTTTACCAGATTTTGTCCAAGTTTGTCCGCTTATCTTATAAATTATATTCTATCTTTCAATTCACAACCTACCATACCATGCACATTCACAAAATACACACATCATTAAAAACCTAAACAAAAAGTTTTAAAAAAAGTGCTAAAAGTTCTAAAATTGATATGCTTTTACTTCTTAATAAACTATAACTATTAAAATTGGAGTGTAGCAACCTTGTCTGTACGTGCTGCAACATTATGCCCCTCGCGTTGTAACGATGCCGCGTCGCGTCGCGTGTGTGCCGATGCTATTTTTCGAGAGCTTCGTTTGCGTGTACCATGTCGTTTTTGCGTTCTCTTTGTTTTATTGTTTTCGTTTACGGCTACAAAAATGAGCTCCACACTGGTTATTGTTCGTTTTACTTCGACTGATTCAGTTAGATATTTAAAAACAATTTATCGTTCGTTTCGCTTTTCTCTTACTAGCCCAGCTCTTCGACATTTTAAAGATTTTAAAGTACCTAAACTTGTTAATTCAGCAGCAGGGACTTCTCTGCACTATTTCAGCTTAAATAATAAATGTACTGTCGTACCTCCTCGATTTCAACTATGTCTACTTAATGTTGGATAGCACATTTTTTTTTTAAATATATTTTCTGAAATTCACTGAAATTGTCATTGCTTTTTCATTTTCATTTCATAATTTATATTCCTCACACAGTAGATTATCATTATCACATCTATCGGATCAATGATCATCCGTTTACTTTAAAAAATGCTTTTGTAAACTTAGTACAGTGTACTCTTGACAGTTATGCTACGGTTGAGGCAGAAATCTCAAATTTACATAAGGACGCAGAGTTAACGTCCGCGGCCCAAATAAAGACGGAAAGTAATTTGCATATGCAAATAGCGTGTCGTTGTCATGCAAATACTTGCTTTATTACGAACGGCTTAATGATACTTACACAGCTTGTAAGTTCCCCTGGGTGCTTCATACGAGTCGGGCCTATTTGTCTTACAATCACGACGTTCCACGGCCAAATGACACTAATTTAATTTCTCACCCCACAATTAAATACTTATTTGTGTATTGAATTCGAAAATACATTAACAGGAAGGAACGCATGTAATTCAAAGCCTCTGCGGTTTTTTGAATAATAAACAGCTTCTTCGTAGTCTACACAGATGTCAATCATTGGTATTCGCGCTCCATTGAAAACAGTTTTTGCGACGCGAACTCTATTACCACGTCAGAAGTGATGGTACCAATACTTTTTGCAAGTAATTGTCAGTTTATTAGTAAATAAACGACCAGTATAAAAAGTATTCGTACATATTCTGTTACAATTTTTTTTGATTGACTAGATTGACCATTGGTCGTGTGATTAAAGTGATTTTTTAGCGCTCGGTCTCAGGTAGGTCCCAGGTTCGACTCACTATAGGACCCACTTTAAAAATCAGGTAAGAGTTGTAGTTGGTTACCATCATTTCCGTGACATAAGCATGTGTGCTGTTGCATTTCCTTGAGAAACTAAGGATAATGCCAGAGCCCCTTTCCTTATTTTTTCCTAATCCTTAATCCTATCATGGTTAACAGGGTAATTACCGCACCCGTCGCGTTGCTTGTGTATCACCTATATAGTGTATGGTAGTTACCTACCATCAAGTGGACCGTCAGCCTGTATAACGATTAACGACCTTTCAAAGAAATATTTGCACATTTTGTACCAGAAAGACATATTTTATTGTAAGTATATTATGATTGTTTTAGTTAAGCTAACTGAAACAGTTTCCACGCCTTTATGAAAGTAAAACATTTTTATGCAAACGAAGGTTGTTATTTACATTTTTTTATGTGTTTTAATCTTCTAGACTGTTTTATTGTAGCTAGCTTTATAAACATGGCGAGTTAGCATGTTGTTCTACATACATTTTTTTCTTTTAAAATGTGTTTTTTTTTATATTTCTGTTGTGCCTTTATTTTATTTCATGCCTAGTAGCCAAGGCTTTGAATTTGCATTTTAAACGCCGCTGTACTTATGCTATTTTAGTCTACACTCCACTGCACCAACCTGCCGGGTTGAATGAGAGTACTTGCATTGTTGTCTCTGATTTCTAACTTTTTATAATAATTATTTTAAATTCGTTGTTGCAATGGACGTGTAGGATATTAAACGGCTTAGGACAGGTACTGGCAATATGTTTTGAATGATGTGATTTTGACTTCAGTACAACGCGCAAACCTGCAGGTTGGCCCGGTGCTTAACCTTGGTGACAGTATTTTTGATTAATATTATAGTTGCTACACGCGTGTACAAACATAATTCATGAACTTAAAGTAATTTATAACTGACTTTTATATCAACAAATGTGTGTATGTAATTGTTTCAATTTCCCTGTTTAGGGCTTACGAAAGATATTTAGTGTGTCGATGTAGACAATAAAGTGTTTGGCGTGTTGCGGCCGCAGCCTCCGGGCGATAACATCTCCACTCGCTATACAAATAGCGCTATTAACCTTAACACCACTAAACGCGACATGTTGAGAACCGCTGTATGGCCGTCTCACTCGCACATAGCGCGCTGTATACGCTGTCTCGCTTGCACTCGTGTGATCGATATGTATAAGAACTTTGTACAGTGATGTTGCTTGCTTTAAATAAGCATTAGGCGGGCGATGAATTAAATTGATAGTACGAACGCGGTCAGCCGCTTACATGACATAATAGTAATTGATAAATATACATAAGGTCGTGGAGCGGGCGAGGCGGACATTTGTTGGCCCGATAAAGGCCGATTACGATGTTCATTTTGTACAATAAACAATTAAAACATATTCTTAAATTGTTTAATGTTAGTCAACACACATTAACTTTTCAATAAGAAATGGTTTAGTAAAAGTTTTGCTGCCATAAGGAATCACATAAAATTTGGCATAGGTACACGTTGTCAGGAATACAATAGGAATATCAGGAATAGATAATCTAAAATGAAAATCAACTCATGACTAAATAAAAAGGGGCGCGGATGAACACGCACGCAAAAGATATATTATAATACTTAATGATGAAATATATCTTCAGTTTCATAAACAGAAAATTATAACAATATATCCTGAAGCATATTAAAACTGACAATGGAGTTATGTAAGAAATTCTGTTTTGGTAAAATCAGTGCCTTTATTTTCGAATTGTGACATAATAAAAATACCATAAACACTGTAAATATTGTAAAAAAAAAACCTTTATACTGAATTTTACAATACGGGCCTTTGGATGTTGATGTAGTGAAAGCAACTAGGAAGTGAGCAGATAACACGAGTGGCAATTGCGAAGCCACGCCCACTGTGCATTGGCGTTGAGTTATATTGCCGCTAATCGTTTCCACTTACCGCTTGGTAGTCGGGTTCGACGGCTCTATTTGTGCCAGGGCTCAATGAGTCGATGGAGATTTAACACGTGAAATATCGCCCTTGTCAGATTAAATGCTTCCACTTGTATTGTTGCTCCGTATGCCTCGCGATATTGGCTTCTAAACTACGCTGTCTTATTTATTAATAGAGATGGTCCGGGTTGGTGCCTACTCGTTTATTGCGCGGTACTTCTTGGTCGAATAGATCGTTTCGTTTGAAGAATGCTTGTTAATAAAATACTTGCAGTTAGGTAAATAACATAGTACTTGAAACAACTACATTCTGAAGGTCCACTTGATGGTAGGTGGCTACCGTCGCCTATAACGCAAGCAACGCGACAGGTGCTGTAAGTGTGCTGCCGACCATAGTGGGATTGAGCATAAAGGATTAGTATAAATAAATGGGCTCTGGCATCCCATCACTCACCGAAACACAACAGTAGGTACTTATGCTGCTATTTCAGGTGATATTCTGTAAAGGGTTGGGTACTGCAGCCAAACGGGCTGCCCATGACCAAATGACTGCGAAACACAGTGTGCTTTGCTACTACTTTGAAAAGTACATATCCAAAGTTGACCATCTTTATGTTCTTTTGCGTGGGAATATTTGCGAACTAGAGATCCCGGCTCACCGATCATGGGGAGATCGGTGATGTATGTAGGACTTCTACCCACTTAAAATACGCCACCTTCTCCCCCCGCCAGACAAGGCCCGCACACTTGGGCTCCAAGACGACTAATCTAAAAGTTGAACCTGCCGGCAAACGAATCCGGGAAGCCTGGAACAGAGCGTTAAAGCAAGCACCCTAACCACAAAGCCAACGGGTTCGTCAAACTATTAGTGAACTTTTTAGACAATTTGATTTAAAAGCGGATATTAAAAGTAGAACATGTTTAATTATGAAGCAAGTTTTTATCTTTGACGTTAATTGCAATATAATACACTTCCTAACTCTATTAATTGTATAACACAACATGGGAGCATCGTTAAATTAATTATACGCGAAGCTCGTTTCTTAATGTTGGATTAACGAACCGTATTCATTAAGCCGTAATAATGTATAATGTCCCTCGTATAAGTGACGCGTTTGTGCTTAGATCAAACGGCCCTTTGTGATAAAATTATGAGCCGATCCAATTGGAATACACCTTAATGGGCCGTGTAAATAATACTTTATACATACTCGTAGTTGTTAATTGATTTGAGTAACGCCTGCTTATCGGTTATTTTATCACAAGTGCTTTTTCATAATCACATTTTATTATATCTTTGTGACGATTTATTTATGTGATTTTTTTTGGTCTTAATATCGTAAAGTATAGGTACATCGATGGTACTATAGTTAAAAAAAAAAAAGCTAAAAAAAAGTTTAAATAACGTAATCGTCGTAACTTACAATTCCTCATTTCAAGACTTTGTAAAATAATATAATATTAAACATTTTTATTATGTTTTAAAAATTGTCAGTATTTTTTTAAATTTAGAATTGATTCATTTATATAGATTTTGGAACCTTTTTTTTATTTATTTTTTACATAAGTAAAGATCAAGTCTGTTGTGTCTGTTGCATGTACATTTATTGTAATAAGTAGTCCTACTTATTACAATAAATGTACATGCCTGTGTTCTTGTACATACTTCAGTGGAACAATGCCCTAGAAATCGTCAACATATAGATAGAGTATAATAAGACCTATTTGTTTGTATCTATCGACTTCAAAAAAGTTGTATTTTTGTTGAACAATTCGCCCTTAGCGATCGTGGATGATTTCTCGTTTTAAATAACTTATTTATTTGACAACGCACGTTTTCTTTGCGGGCCCCGCATTTTTATTGTAATTTCATATTTCCATTGAAATGCCGAATGTAACAAGAGTTCGGAGAGGTGGTGGAAGCTCATTTCGTGGCACGTAATGTTTAAGCTCTATCCTGTTTTCTCACGGGGCATCAGAGAAAGATAGACATATATAGTAAAACTGATATGCATCCAAGTTTGAGCCGTACGCCTCTGGAGACAAATACAATTTTTGGTTAGTGTTTCGGCAGCGATGCCTTCCGCCCTCGGCAAACAGCGCGCTTGCCACTCGGTGGAAGTTTTCTGCTTCATTTATTAGCGGCGATGTCGACGTCAAGCCAATAAACCGGCGAGCGTTCGCCACCCTCTCCAGACGATTTATGACTAAAACTCGCACTAATTCCACTAACAGCACTCTCCCCTCTATTTGAATGTTAATTTTTAACAATTTAAGACTGTTTAGTGACTTTGTTATGAGTCGAGCCGCATTCGAATTCGTAAAGAGATACGTATATCTGTCTACCTATAATCTATGAAGTCCGCGTCACGCCAAACACTTGACTAGTGAGATAAAACAGGGTGAGCCTTGTTCAGTCCAAAATCTTAAAAATTGTTTAAATTTAAAATAAATATGAATACTTTAAATCGTGTGATGAGATGATGAAATATCTACTCTAATTCCAAGTCACTCAAAGAGCTAAATTATGTAGAGAGAAATGCTTGAAATCAAACAACATCTGAACATAGCCCAAAAATCAGCAATTGTTAATTTATATGCAAATTATATTATGTACTAGCTGGCGCCCGCGACTTCATCCGCGTTGAAAAAGTCATGTGTCCTGTACGTCTTAATGTTTATCTACCAAGTTTCATGAGAATCAGATTTATTATTAGTATTGATTAAGAGATAGTCTATAGAGGTGAAGAATTTCGGGGTGGAGAACGGATTTAAGACACTATATAGTCAAGAGAAAAATTGCGCAGTTATTTTCTGACGAAAGCGGAATTCCACTATCAAGCAATGATATTAGTTGGCAAAGGAAATGGATGCGAAAGGCGGAGGATCAACTGTGAAGGCGTTCAATATAAAAGTCCGATGTATTTATTAGTCCAAGAAAGGACGCTCGTGGGCTGTCTTCAGTTAAATCATGCGTAAAGCTCTTGTAACATTAATGTATTGAAACTTTTAACAAGTTTATTATATTATATTGTTATAAAAGAAAACATTATTATTATACTTTTTTATGTTAACTAATATGAAGAAGTATAATAAAAGCGAAAGTTTGTGATGGTTTTTGTTTACTCAAGTACGCGTAATCCGCTCAAGATATTACTCAAGAATGAATTTGAATAAATTCATTCGGTGACACGAAATGGACATTGTTCTTAATCAAAATATATACATTGTTTCTCGTTTATAACTTTTCATGAAAGTGGAAGTTTTAAAATTCACACTCAAATATTTAAAAAAAAATTATGATTTCAGTACTAAGTGGTTTATTAATTAATATACTTATGAATTTTTTTTTAAATTCACACATATTTTCAAAAAAATGATGATTTGAGTACTAAGTGGTTTATTAATTAATACAAGAAATATTGTTTTTTTTTTTTTTCTATATATTTTGTAAGAAAGAACAACACAAAATTAATTGTAGTTTTTTTATTTTCAGGTATAAACCGTCTTTACTTTTAACCATAACGGTTTCGAAGTTGTCACTGGAAAATGAAGGGTAATTTTCCAATAAACTGGCCACCGCGGGTATGTATTTTGACGTGTTTAATATTCATCTACTTAATTAAAATGTAAATTCATTGACTATTTTGTAATACAGAGTGTAATCAAAGCTCGTAAAGGTTTTACGCAGAAATTTTCTGATTATGAAATTATGTGCGGTTCGAAGATTGAGTTTTTTTCTTTAATATATTTGTAAACAACGTTAATAAATCATTTTAAAACCATATAATCTGTTAATTGATTAATTATTATAATTAATTATTTAACACTTTACTAAGAGGTTTATTTTATTTTATATAATCTATCATATTAATCAGATTACATCTATCACATTAAACAAGGTACAAATTTACATTTAAGTATGTAATATAATTTTGTGTTTTTCCGAATACTGCAAGACCAAAAATTTTAAAGCTCATCCAGTTTAATGGCTCTATGGAAAATCTGTATATATATTTCTGGTAACAAATATATTATACTAGCTTTTACCCGGGAATTTGTCAGCTTTTTTTACCTGTATGAAAACTCTTATGTCCTTTTTTGTGTGTTTAACGTGTATCCAATATTTCATGATGATCATGAGGTTGAGTAGTTAAGGCGTGAAAATAGAACAAACAGACAGTGTTACTTTCACATTTATGATATTAGTATGGATTTAAGAGAATGACACCTATACTATAATAAGTATTCTATAATTTTAAGGCGTTAGAAACCACGGGGCACTGCCGTGAAAATTTAATTTCGAAATTTTTAGTTTATTTGAATTTTAATAGGGTCAGTATTTGAAATTCGACAATCGTAAAACAATTTAGTAATTATCTTTTATTTAATTGGTTCCGTGAAGCAACCAATCGTATCGTTACCGACAGCAAAAAAAGTTGTATATTATAGCGTGTGTGATCTAGCGTGTGATGTGGCAATTATGATACAAATATGTTCGATTATTATGATTGTGTTTTAAAATATTAATTAATTTATACACCATATTCAATAACATTTTTATTAGTCGTAATAATTTTAAACGAGTTTTAAATCTGCTCGGCTTTAAATCCATATTATCGATACTATGTAATATTATAAATACGAAAGTAACTCTGTCTGTCTCTCTGTCACTACTCAACCAGTCATCATGAAATTTTGCATACATGTTGTCAGGGATACAGGAAAGGACATAGGGCATAAAAGGACTGGTACCTAGGGATCATCTGAAAATATAGAAAATGTCTCAGCAATAAAGATGTCGGGGGTGGATATTACTCATATTTTTCAAAACGGACGAAGTCGCGGGCACCAGCTAGTTATATATAGCTTTTGTCCGCGACTTTATTCAATCTTTGAATAAAATTAATTATTCATTTATTCAATCTTTATTGCTCGTATATTTTTGTCACTCATTGATTTTTTTTATTATTAGACTAGCTGGCGCCCGCGACTTCGTCCTCGTTGAAAAAGAAAAAAGTAGCCTATCCTATGTCCTGTACGTCTAAATGTTTATCTACCAAGTTTCATGAAAATCAGTCGATTCGTTTACATACATACATACATACATACATACATACATACATACATACATACATACATACATACATACATACATACATACATACATACATACATACATACATACATACATACATACATACATACATACATACATACATACATACATACATACATACATACATACATACATACATACATACATACAAAAAAATCTAAAAATCGTCAATTTAGTTTCAGTATCATTTATAGAGCCTATAAACATGATATCTCTGAAAACAAAGTAACTTACTCCATGACCAACCCTTACAGATTTATTATTAGTATTGATGATACAATACACCTACACTTACAGATTTATTATTAATTATTAGTATTGATGATCCCAAGGAAATTGCGCTTTTTTATGGATTGGAGGTACCCAAAAAGCTTCACGGTGCGGTAGTCACATGAGAGGTAGCCTATGTCCATTTCTGTATCCCTGATAACGTTGTTTGCAAAATTTCATTATGATTATTTGAATAGACGTGAAAGTGAATAAGAACGAACTTTTTTTCTCATTTAATATTTAGTTAGAAAGTTTAGAATAAGCTGTTATTAAACTGGACATCTAGTTAACTAGTAGGCACTCAGTATTGTCATCTAAACTATTAAATTAAGAAATAAACGGTCACGATTTAGACATTAAAATATAGTAGACAGTGTTATGTCATTCAATAGTTTATTTATCTTGTTTGCTAATAAACAATCTGTCACGCCATGCTGTGTTGTAACTTATAGTTAGGGAGCCCACGATGCTAAATGTGTAGTCACTCGAGCGTCGTGGGGTATTGGACTTTGAAGATTGGATGGTAAGAAGAAAAAAAGGTTATATGAAGTTTTTCATTTCAGCGGTGGGGTGAGCGTCTACAGGCGTTTAAAATTTTGTAGGCGCTGTATTTTAAAAAATCCTTCATATAACCGTCAGATTAAGAATCAGCACGATTAGGACTTTAGGGTGAACCGTCTGTATGAAAATCTGACGCGCTCGAGTATTACAAAATGAGAATCGTCAAAAATATTTTTTGCATTTTCAAAAAGCTGCCACGAGTTTGCGTTGCATCCGAATCCTAAATGGGAGCTTAGTTTAGGTTCACTTAACATCCCCTCTGAAAATCTGACGCGCTCGAGTTGTATTTAAAATTTTACCGCCAACCCCACCAACCAAATCGTCAGATTATTAAAATTTGATTAAAATGCACACTTTTCAGCATGTAATTAATCTACCATAGCTTAATCTGACGCGCTCGAGTGACTCCAGAAATCCCCTCTTGGGCTCCCCAATCATTAGCAATACAAGCCATTTATGTGCAATATTTATTATTGTTCAAATTGCTAAGATTTATGTTAAAACGCATAAGTAAACTTGTACTTCTGTCTTTAATTAAACATTACAGAATTGTTTATATTATAAGCAATTTATCTAAATTAACTTAAGTAGGTTAGATTGTGATTATTTGTATTTAAAGTTAGATAAATATTTTATTTGCTCAAACAAATTTTGTTTGACTCCTCACATATTATGAGTTCCTAGTATTGACATTCAAACCAATTTAACCTCAGCGATGTTCACGTGGTTTTTGAATTCGTAAAATTTAACTTGCTTTTTGAGGAATTTATATCGTTTAGTACCCAACTTAAAGTAATTAGTGGAAAATAAAATAAATAAATCCCCGCCGTTTTGTTTAAATTACTAATTAATGTGTGAATTAAAATATAACATAGTCAACCTTGTAAACTTTGGTTTAATTCGTTGCCCGCCATTATAAATTACAATCAAGGTAGGTAAATCTGATACCACAGCGCCTTAACATAATGACGCTATAAAAGTGAAACTCGTCGGTTTGTTTGTACTTAGTGCAACTGTGCAAGTATTAAAATTCTTTTTAAGCTCTTTATTTTATTTCATCCGAGTGGAGGGGAACTTCCGCGCTTTGATCTCGCCTACCTCCTGGCATTTTCTTATACCCTTGTGTTTTAATTATTTCGCCTTTGAGGTCCCCCTGCCAGTTCGTGAAGTGAATTTTAAGAGGCTGTCACAAAATGGACTCTTTAATTACGGCCCTGGACAAAGTTTTATTTGTCATAATTAATAACTTTTTCTTTTTCAACGTTTTTTCTGAACGCTACAATGTTTAATTGCCGTAGAAACAAGACGGGTCGTTGTTAAACTTTTTTTTCGTGTAATAGGTATTTGTTGGTTATAAATTATTTTTTTAAACGATCCTTAAGCTTGACGCAATGTATTTATTTGAATTCGTTTATTTAAATGTCTTACAATGAGCGGTAAATAAATAGTTACTTTTGTTATGTAACTTAGCTCACGATAATTACGTCTTTATCTTAAACATTTCATGTCATGACTTGAAAAATATTAGGTTATATTAATATAATACTTTTCTGCTAAATCAACAAGACTATTTAAATTGTTTCTTACATTCAATTAATTAAATCATTAAAATGTACACAGTATGTTAAAAAAGGGAGGATATTCTACAATAATAAATGTTAACGCTAATAATAATGTAAATAGGAAATGGCAAGTTGTATTCACTCAAGTCTCAGTTTTGATAAACATTATAATTTGTAGATAAAAAGCAACCGTGAGAAGTCGAGTAAATATAACTTAAACCCAATATTGTAACTTAAACTAAACGCCAGAAATGTGGGAAAATTGTTAAACCCAAATTAAAGTTTTGAATACATACTTTAGATTCGTTTAAAAAACAACGCCAACATTACACCATTGGGCTTCGCATCGACTGCTATCGGGAGACGGGAGACAGTACATTATTTTATTGAGGAAGTTGGCTCGGGCCGCTCGTTAAACGTCGACTATGACGATCAAGTTAATCCATTACGATTTTATATTGTCGTAAACGTTTCACGACTCCCGTCAACTGTTAAAAGTTTGTTTGCTATTTTTTATTATTAAACTCTCAATTGGGTGCGAGAAAGAATCACTCTTGTATTTGAAAAATGTCCCCAATGAGATCCCGCCATAAATTAAACTTATCTTTTAAAACTATAATGTTGGCAATCACAAAACAGTTTAATAGTGTCTTTTTTTTTCGTATTTTATTTTTAAACATAAATTAGGTTATAAAAGTTAAAAGTATTGTACTTGTTGCTAAGTAATGTTTACGAATTGCAATTTTTAGGAATGAGAATTGGCAGGTTTGTTAAATAGTTTTTTATAAATACGCAAAATTGTTTATTTTTAAATAGTGTCGGTAAAAATAAATGAAATATAGTAAAAATGGTTTGTTTGTATTACCGTTTTTACATATTTGACTTTTTAGGCAGTTTTAACCTAAGATCAATAATCAATCACAAATACTAATAATAAATCTGTAAGTGTAGGTGTATCGTATATATGTATTTCGTGTTCCTCCATAACTCTTAAACGAATTAACTGATTTGCATGAAACTTGGTAGATAAACATTTAGACGTACGGGACACAGGATAGGCTACTTTTTTTTTCTTTTTCAACGCGGACGAATTCGCGGGCGCCAGCTAGTCATCAATATTGCTATTGATGATGGCCTAAGTTTAGTACCTGAGACACTGAAAATACACGACGTATCTACGACAAAACTCATTCAGAGCAATACTAATCTTTATAATTGACCTTTTTAGGAAACTAATCTTCGATTAGGTATTTTATTTTTAGACCCACTCGGCTTGATCTTATTCGTAACTGATTATGAAGTTAGCTGGAGTTTTATACGTAACTAAGTAACGAAGTCCAGAAGAGCATTATCGTTGAGAAGGTGACTCGTAAAAGTTTGCCTACGAATTAGGAATTAGACGGTAACGAGATGGGAGAGTGTTGTAATCCTATTATCGGTCAGATATCCTCGCCGCCGACGCTTAGAGTCTCTGAAACTACAATTTCTGTTGTATCTTTGTAGGGGATTAAGGTGATAATATGGTATTACTAGCCTATTATCAAATACTTAATGGATGCTTCATCAACATGGGTCAGTTAGGGAGACTATATGTAATATTGGTAAGTATATCTCTATACTTACCAATATTACAAAGAGAAAAGATTTGTATAATATTTCTGTTTTTGTACGACTTCGTTTGCGTAACTTTATAATAGTCTGTATTCGCTGATAATTTAGCTTTCTCTAGGTGAAAGAATTTTTAAAATTGTGAGTTTATTCATTACAAATACAAAAATACAAATCTTTTCTCTTTATAATATTCGTATAGAAGTATAGATGAAAGAAAAATATGGACAATATTCTAAAATAAACGTTCTTCGTATTTTCTTAGAATGTGTTCCTTTATTTTACAGAAAAAAAACTTAACCATTCCGAGCAACTTTGATGAGTAAAGGATTCCTTTGTTGCTCTCAATGCTTCAAAATTTCTCGTTTCTTGTCACAATATGCGAACGCTGCATTTGAATTTATGAATTCATATATATAAAGTTGCTCTGTGTAAAATCGTATTTACTCTTAACCGCCACGTTGGAGGAGCAATTTGTTTTTCTCAATAAGCGAGTGAGAGAACAGGAAAAAGCTCGGAAAAACCATGTTAACTTTTTAAAGCATTCCCTAGCTGCTCATGCATTATTCAGGAATGGAGCGCCACGCCGCTCGTATACACACTCGCCCCGGCTTTGTGTGTTGGTCGCGGCCCATACACGTGTCCAGAGACCAGGAAACCATGACTAGACCGTGCGCTACCCTCCTCACAATTGACATTTCAGAACCCTTTGTTATTTGGATGAAATGTGAATTTCAATGGGAACGAGGTTAAAATTGCTCAGCCTCCTACGACATGGTCGTAAAAAAAAAAGAGATTTCATTACAAGCCCAATGTCGTGTCATTATCATTTCAACGTAAAATTTTCTTGTTTTAAAACGAGAAGATATTAATTTTTTGTAAAATGTTTGAATTTGTACCCAAAAGTTACACTTTTTGTCTGTCGCTAGAGAGAGAATGAGAGAGGTTTTAAAATATCTATTTGCCGAGGGTGTAATTAACTCGAAGTGGCTGTCCTCGTGTTTTTCGTCGCTTTTAGTCAATTAAAAATAATTTGAAATAATATCCACGGCACAAAGACGCGAGGGAGACGCGACTGGAATAATTTAAGCTTTCGAGTAAGCCTCTCGGAGTTAGCATCTTGTTTCATTAACGCGCCGACTGTCTTGAGAAATATTTATATGACTCGGGCATCATGAATATTTAGAGGTGAGTTGCGGTCGGAGTTTTAAGGAGCAAATTTTGCTTAAGCTTATTCTTTTTAATATGAAAAGTTCGCCTTTGAGACGGAGCTGTCAAGTTATTTCGTTTGAATTAATAGTTTCGTTCTATTTGGGTGTGCAAAGATACATATAGACTCTATAATAGAGAGACGTCTGGCGTTGAGCTGCCGGTATATCTGTCCCCGAAGCGATATAAAAATCGAGCGTCGATATTGTGTTTGTAAAGAATGTTTGTTTGGACGAGGATGAATAACACGCTAGGGGTCGCGAATAGGGGATTGCGACTAATGACAAGGTTGGGTTAAATATAATGGCATAGGTGCGGTTACGAAAATGTTATACTGCATTTATTATAACATATCTCAAATACGCTTAAATGTTCACTGCAAAGACGTTAATTTATAATAGTAAACGACTTTGCTATGCTATTTATTATACAAAGTATAAAAACTGTTTGTTTAAAAATTATAAATAGACCACTGTAACATAAGTTACAACGTCTGCAAATTGATTTTTTGAAAAAAATATTAAATGTACAGGCACGGGTGATTAACGATTCTATTATAATGTATAGATTTTGTCTAACAAAAATTACAGTACAAAATAATAGATTACTTTATTTGCCGCGAACATGTTGAGAAAATGTTCTCGCATTTGAATTAATCTTAATAAGTTTGGTTCGTTCAAAACAAACACTCGACGGAACATTCACAAAATTACATTTGAGCAAATAAACCGAATTATAAAAGAATTAATAGCGCATGATTCAGATTATTTTCTCTGAACGCGAGCGCGAATTGAATTGGTCCGAGCAAAAATTACGACTTTTTCTCACTGGCAGCGAATCAAATCACCTCTCCTTTGTTTTTGTTTGTCCGATCTTCCGAAATTTGTGGACGCAAATTAAAATGGGCAATTTCAATTTAATATGTCAGTGAACATAATGTTTACGACTGGGCACCGTCTTAATAATGCGCCAATTAACATTTTCATTTGCTCTATTAGGACTTTAGCCTTTCATATTTTATTATTTTTATTGGTAGTAGAAAAATACTCGTATGTACAGTACATATCTATCTACACATCTATATATTCTATACTAATATTGTAAAGAGAAAAGATTTGTATTTTTGTTTGTAATGAATAAACTCAAAAACTACTAGAACGATTTTGAAAATTCTTTCACCTATAGAAAGCTACATTATCGTCGAGCAACGTGGGCTGTCCTGTTTGTTTGTTACGCTTTCACGCAAAAACTAGTGAAGCGATCACTATGAAATTTTGCATACACGTTGGACAACAGGAAGGGCATAGAGTACCTTTCATCGTTCAACGCGGACGAAGTCGCGGGCACCAACTAGTATTTTATAAAGTTACGCAGGCGAAGTGACGTGCAACAGTTAGTATATCTATAACCTTTTGCTTCTTCTAAAACACGTTGAGATTTTGTCAGCAAACACTAAATCTTATATCTCTCCATTGTCAATTTATATTCTTCGTTCCATTTTATTTAATTGAATTTGGTAAACCGGTTACAATATTAATATTATTCATCTGAGATTAATTTGAAATGTAACTATAGCTAGTATATATTTTTTTATAATATTGATGAATGTCTATATAAATGTTAATTGGCTGTATGCTAAATGATTTCGTTGCTCCAACTAATGTGATTCTATTAGATATTAAAACGATATAATGTTGACTCATTAGTATTTCCGCTACATGTAAATATGAACTAATTTACATAATATACAAATATGTTAACACGCCGCATTATTCTGTGTTTAATCAAATGCACGGTTTATTAAAATTACACGTTTAAAATATTTTTATTGAGGCAGATGGTATTTATATATATCTTTACCTTCTATATCTCTACATATAATATTATACAAGCTGTAAGTAATTAAAATTATGACTTATGGACGAAATACACGATCAGTCCATCGCGTCGAATTGACTGACGTGAAGCCAAAATTTGATCGTGAATGGTAAAAACTGATGGCTTGATGTCAAACACTGGATTTCAAATCCTGCCATTGCGTCACGTCAGTTCATCGCGCCAACTGATCGTGAGTATAGAAACCAAGGAGGATAGAATACATTTTCTATCCTCCTTGGTAGAAACACTACGCCGTGGCATCTTGCCGCGCTTCCGAATCAGAGCTCATGTCAACGTCACTCGACCCGATCAAACGCATAAATGACAGAAAATTGAACTGACCGTGTGAGGGCACAATTTTTGGCGTGGCTCCATTTTATTTAAGTCGTTTGATTGATCGTGTATTTCGTCCATTAGGGCCTCTTTCACCAACTACAAGTAAAGTGTTGATTAGTTACTTTTAGAAATAATTTTATGTTTTACTAGCTGGCGCCTGCGACTTCGCGTTAAAAAGAAAAAAAAGTAGCGTATCCTGATCCTGTGTCCTGCACGTCTAAATGTTTATTTAGTTATCTACCAAGTTTCATGAAAATCAGTTAATTCGTTTAAGAGTTATGGAGGAACATACATACATACAATACCTACACTTACAGATTTATTATGAGATTATTATTGATTAAATTATTCACTCGGTTTAGTGCATCCTTCGATAGGCGAATAATTTTTGATTATTTTCTTTTTAATGTTTGGGACTTTTACCGTACAGACAGCTCTATTATCCCCGGTGACAGGTGACTTTAAATGACGATTAGCCTACTTGACAGATGGTGAAAGAGGCCCTTATTATAATTGAGCCCAAAGACCATCAACCCATTTCCTAGTTGACGAAGGGAGTTCACTAACTTCCATAGATTTAATTGATGTGAAATTTTGTATACTGTTACTTCAATGGTATTTCCATGACACGGTAACCTTGACCCGTGATGGTGAAGCATCAAATAGTCTGCGGGATACCCAACGTCTTAGCAATACACAGTAGACGTAGCGAGTTTGGGCTCAATAGAAAGTCGGAGGTTAGTGTATTTGTAATTTTAATTATAGATTGTTTAATGGTCAATTATAATAACAACTTTGAGACATAAAATAGTTCAATTAATATGTGTCGTTCATTGTAAAAGTGAACTATCTCCTTGTAACTGAATTTTAGAATAACGAGCTTTTTGCGAATTATAGTGTAGGAAAAAAAATATAAGCATTCATTCATTGTTTTCATCTATGGGATTTTAATGCAACTATTGGAGTTACTTCACTTTTATATTGAAAGTTATGACTAAATTTGATACCATTAGGCAAGAAAAGATGGTTTTAAAAATATGGAGTTACACCACTTTTACAATGAACGACACATATGTGTATTGTGATTATGTATAATTTTGTGCAACCATGTCTACACACATTGAATTCTATTCAGAGTGTGTAATTACAAACGTGCGGTCTGCCACGAAATTGGATTTTACAATACGAATTCGATACATTCATTTTAAACGGCCCGTCACGAAACACGACATTTTGTGAGCTTTAATAATATACGTACAAATTGTACCTAAACATTAAGGGTCTCTTTCACCCACTACATGTGTTGATTAGTTACTTTTGGAATAATTTTATGTTTTATTAAATTATGCACTCTGTTTACTGCATCCTTCGATAGGCGATTTTTTTTTTATTATTTTCTTTTTTAATGTTTGGGACTTTTACCGTACAAACAAAGGTATATTAGCACCATCATCCCCAGTGACCGGTGACTTTAAATGGCGGTTAGCCTACTTGACACATGATGAAAGAGGCCCTAAGTGGAATAATAAAGAAAACTCACGATATACATACTCCATACTCGTACTCTTTGGAGAGCTTGAAGAGGATTTTAAAATATTTTTAATATGCGCTGCTCGCCTTTTCAAAGGCGCTCGCCTCTCGACTTATTCGAGAGGGAACTTCCAATACAAACAGGAGGAGTATGATAAATAAAAATGGCTCGCTATGCGCAGCCCACAAAGTAAACGGCGATCGCAGAATCTACTGCAAATAATAGGGAATAAACATTATTCATTCTCACTAATACTGTAACTTTAAAATATGTCTGCTTCGTATTTACCAACTTATTTGCATTTATTTAAAAATCCGTTGGGTGATTGTTGAAAAAAAGTTAGCAGAGAAACAGACAGGAGCTCAGTTCTGTTGTACTTTATTTTAATAAGTATAGATATAGATGAATGGATTAAAAAATGTACGATGAAAATAAACTTAAAAAATGTACGATGAGGCTATGAACATTTCATTTAAAATAGTAGAGACTTAGGAAGGTCTAAGCTATCATGAAGCTATCTCAGTTACATCAAAATTGGTTCAACGGTTTAGCTGAACTGTAGATTCAGTTAAAGAAACTGACATTGTTATTTACGCACAAAGGAAAACAGAATTTTAAGAAAAGACAAGACGGAATTACTGCAATTTCATTTATTTAAACGCAGTCTTTATTATTCATTTCGTTACAAAAGTCTGAAAAAAAAATGTAAAAATAGCTAGGCCGGGATTCCTGCCGAGGACTGAAAAGAGTAAAAGAATGCAACTTTGTTTCGAAGCGGGCTTTGTGAATGCAGAGCGAAAGGCGTGACAATAACTGGATGTATAGTGCATAGTGTAGTGCAAGTCGCGAACGACGAATTGAAGAGCCCACGATGTGACACCCACCGAACTCGGAGCGAATTACATAGAAACTGGGACACGTTGTTACATAAAAAAAAATGCATTCCTGTTGACACGTAGTGAGAAAATTCGAAAACTAACCAAATTTAAGGTTAGTTTTACATTATGTCAGCCATCATCGATCGATCAAGCCCATAGTTTCATTGCTCATTGAATTATATATAGCCTAAATCTTGTTAGGCCTGACATTAGGTTAAGCGCCTCTTTCACCAACGTCAAGTAGGATAAACCGTCACTTAAAATCACCTGTCACCGGGAATAATTTAGCTGATATACCTTTCTTTGTACGGTAAACGTCCCAAACATTAAAATAGAAAATAATTTAAAAAAATCGCCTATCGAGTGACGCAGTAAACCGAGTGCAAAATTCAATAAAACAGAAAATTATTTTTAAAAGTAACTAATCAACATTTTACTTGTAGTTGGTGAAAGAGCGCTAAAACATATTAATCCCGATTAAGTTAGTTATTATTGTGTCTTAACTTACTCTTACTTAATCTCTCTTTCTCTCTCTATCTCTCTCTTCATATCTATCACTATTATAAAAATCCTACGTCGAAGTCACAAAGGTACAGTTCATACTTCATTGTTGTCTATTTTACATTTATTTTGAAATTAGTGAGCTTAAAAAAGACAGCAAGATTTCTTACCTTTTACTTTTTCTTTATATCTTAAATCTTTGGCACAGAATAAGTAATAGTACTACAAGTAGTAGTGCCTTTGGGCAGCTTGAATTTTATTTTTAACTCTATCGTGACTTTAAAAATAACTTTAAAAAACTCAAACACATAAAACGGGACCGACCGTGACTCTGGAGCTAATTAGGAGATTTGAAAGGTAATTTTTCGAGCGAAGGAGCTCTTGAAAGGAACTGTAAAAACTGAAAATAAGGAGATTAAAGCATGTTTAAACCCATTTTTCAACCTTAATTGTAATTGAAACGAATTTCGTTTCAGTTATTCCTGTTTTAATTACCAGGGCTCCGGAGTGATGGAGGGAGATTTTATTTTTAATTAATCTTGTTCGGGTTGAGGGAACGTCGAACCGATTGTATTCAGTTTTCCAATGAAATTGCTTTTATATTCATTTATGGGCGGATTATCGAACACGAAATCTTATTCAATATCATTTATTTAATTTTTAAAACCTTTTTTATGTTTAATATTGATTTTTTTTTTAAATCTTATTTTAAAATATTTTCGTTATGGTACCTTACAAATGCCTGTTTTAAAAGAAGAGAGTTTTTTAAAATCTGTGTTTCCGAGCTCATATTATGCTGGCCAAGGGCAAACCAAGGGTAATATAAAGAAATATATCTTTATTCATATGATAATTATCAACTTTTGGACATAAAAGTGTTAAGACGCGTTATGTGTTAAGTGTGTGCTAACTAAAGCTAAACACAGCTTAGACTTTGTTTAATCCTTTGTTAAATCAAATGTGAGTAATATGACAATTTGAGTTTGTAACATGCCATAATACAAATTAACATCTATATCTATATTATGTATATTAATAATATAAAGAGGAAAGATTTGTTTGTTTGTTTGTTTGAATAGGCTCTGAAACAACTGGACCCGATTTGAAAAATTCTTTCACTGTTGGGAAGCTATATTATCAGGGAGTGACATAGGCTACATTTTATAAGGTTACGTCGCGTGCAACAGATAGTAAGAAATAAATATATCCAACATTTCTGTGGATTTTGAAATGCAAAAAAAAATGTTTAAATGAATGAAGACGATAAAATTCTGTTTGGGTTTAGTTAATTTGGTTTTATTAACGGTCGTGCTAGAAATTCGATGAGTTATAGCCGGTACTAATCCAGCATAACCCGCAGCTGCTGCTAAATTCGATTCCTATGATAACTATGGCAATCAACTTATCTTTTTGTTGGTCTGGTTGGTGACCTATAACATAAAATGCCGAATGTTTTTTAATTTTTTTGAAACATTTTAATCCAATTTTCAACTACACCACTCAATCCGATATGTTATATATAAATATGTGTATACAGCAGAAGTTTGTTTGTTTAATTGAACAAATCGCACGATAGTGGAGTATTCGCTGCCGTAATTATTTTTGATTGGAGTGTCGTCGCGATGTGTCGAATCGGACGAAAATATAGTTTCGCGTTCACACAGAGAGTAGGCAGAGAGAGGGATGAATTAACGAATATTGAAACAGTTACGCGGTATCAAATCGAATTGAACGAAGTTAATTAGTGAGTGTCAGCGTTGAGTAGGGTCCGTGGCGACCCCTCGTTACGAATGCGTATAGTAGCCGTGCCCTCGTCGTGATTGTATTCCTTAATTATTATTTATACCCCCCCGTTCGCGTTCTAGCTTCGCTCGTAGCTGCTTAAATTACATACACAAAACGGTTTTATGATGACGAAACTTGAAATATACTCGTACAATACATAAATACAACCTTTATAGTGTAGGGTAATATTTTGTGTTAAATAACCCATGTCATGTTGTGTTTCAATTTTATTGTTCTGCAATCAAAAGTTATTGAGCGTATAATAAATATAGAAATACAGTCAAACCTGGGTAAGTGAGAACTGGATAAGTGAGAAAACTCTATAAGTGAGAGTAATAGCTAGGACCCGTCATTTTAAGCTCTCAAAACCTCTATTAGCGAGAAACAGAAACCTCTGTAAGAGAGAGTCGTTTTTCCCTCATGGACCTCCGTAAGTGAGACTGCTACTTATCTATACCTCTATAAGCGACAGTCGAACTTTATTTATTTATATTATTTAAATACAAAATACAAAAACAGAAACCCAAACGAAATTGACGGATTTTTTTTAAGTGTAAATAAGTTCTAAATAAAATAAAATTACATAGTGCATGAATTTTTGTTTTGTTTTCGTAAGCATCTTGATACCTACCCTTATAAAGTACTTATATGTCGAAATCTAATGAACGTAACATATACACACTATTAAAAATATGTATATATGTACATAAAGTATGTTGTGCACATATTTACTACATTCGTACTTGCTGTGACTTGTTATTGCTGCGTACCTCTATAAGAGAGAAACGCTACCCATGTACCTGCATTAGCGAGAAACTCGGGTTAGTGAGAAACCTCTATAAGCGAGAATGAGATTGTGCTCCCTTGAACTCTCGCTTATCCAGGTTTGACTGTATATTGTGTCAGTAAAATGAAACCAGTGCCGAAGCAATTTATATTTCAATTAATCTGTTTAAAACTAGGACTAACATCAGACTGAAGGCAATTTTTTAATGAAATTTTTAACGAAATGTCTAGAATAAAATTTAAAAAAAAAAGTTGTAGTTATTTTTACTGTACAAAAATGCTGCGTGTATACGTGTGTGTGTATTTGCATGCGTCCTGCTTGTGTATTTTGTGATACACAAATAATGTTTGTATACTGATGTCAGAGCTAATTACGCGAGATGTAACTACTCGCTTGAACCGGCGAGTTATCCATGTTGTGTGTGTTTTTTTACCTAGTAACTATTTCACTAGACAACTCCGCTCACAAAAGGTGATTATATTACAGTGATAGTGATAGAACAGAAACAAATAAAATAATGTTTTTAATGATTATCAATTTTATTGAGGCGTATAAAAGAGTGTCATTCCAAATGCATTCCAATAGCCTCGTAAACACTAAACCTTAAGAAAGAAATATATCACATCAAAATTGACAAATCTTATACCCGGAATTAGGAGTCGTTAGATGAAAATAAAATACCGCCTGTTTTATGTTTAGTCGTAAATACGTGCGTAACAAATGGTATTAAATGTGTACTTATTATAATACTACGGTGCGTCTGTACGAGCGATTGAAGTCAGTGGTATTTGGAAATATTTGTTGTCTCAAACTTACTATAAAGCGAATAACCGAGGACTTTGCGATGTAATATATTCGCGGAACTCGCGAAAATAATAAAGCATACGTCAGCAATTTCAATAATCTTAGAAAAACCTTTATAGATGGTAGGTAGCTATTGACAACCTAATTTTTAATGTACATTATTATAGCTGGGATGTTTTAATGGGAAAAAACATTATTGGCTTTTAGTTAGTACAAATTAATTGTACTAGATATGAAATTAGTTTCAATTATTTGTTTCCATCCAAACCTTCATATTATATCTCAGAAATATCATGTTTTTTTTAAATGTATGTATATAACTGAGTAATCATGGAATTGGTAAGCTGCCTCCCATTGGCGGCAAGTGAGGTCATTAAATTCTTGCGTTCGTGACTTCACAGAAAATAGAAGGAATTTCATAAATAAATTTATTACTCAGTGAGTGTGTCTTGACTTTCTTTAAATTCATTTCTAGTTTTGAAAGTTCATTTAAATGCTAATCTCCTTTTTTTTAAGTGGGTCGCGGAGTTAGTACAGTTCCTTGTAGTTTGTAGTTAGTTCTCGTTCCGTTACGGTTGTTTCAGAGAACAAAGGGAGCTGCTCGTTTCTGACTCTTCATCTTTTTCTTATTACTTGGCAAAACTTCTTATAACTAAGTCGTAATGTTGATGTGTTCTAGGCCATTAGCTGGCACAGACGCTCTCTTTGTCACCACTTATTCCGCATTGCGAAGAATTAATGCGACGTGAATGCGACGTGTCGAGTATAGGTGGACACTAAGGGCCGACGCAAATTGGAGGCCGGCACGGCAAAGTATTTAAATTTTGTTCATAGTATTTGGTATCTTAAATGCTTTTAATACAATTCATATTTCATTGTATTCTACGGCGAATTCCATTGTATTCTAGGTCCAAAAACTAAGAAAAATAAATATTTTGCCATTCCGTCCTCCAATTTGCGCCAGCCCTAACATAAAACTGCACAATCTGGCAGTACTAGATTTTCTCCGCCCCTATATTTATCGCTTCTGGCACAACTACTTAGTGTAACCATCAAACAGTCTGCCATAAACGTGAACATTAAAACGTGTCCTATTCTCTAAATTATTTCGACGACTTATGTTTTCCTGGTATATTGGTTTGTAATTCGATCCGTTCGGGATGCAATGTTCAAGCTCTCTTCTAGCTCTCTCGTGTTGCTTGCCAAATGTGTCCAGCTTGCCTGGATTTAATGGCCGCCATTTGTCACGCCTCACTCGCCGTGTAGCGTGCTGCGCTGCGATTGCATTACAAATAGTTTAACCATCATAAACGATTATGTTATTGTTAGCATGTTGCGTTTGTAACGGCGGAATGACGTGGCTTTCGATCGCGAGTTTTCAAGTCATTAAACATGTTGGCTGCTTTATATTTTTGTATTGAATTGTTTTCATTGAAACACGCTTTCCTTTAACGGCTGCACTTTTGCCGCTACAAATTAGCAAATTACTTCCCGGTACGAGCTACGAGTACAATGAGACGAGAGATTCTTCAAAAGAGTCCGTTCGGTGCGCGGCGTCTTAATCGAAGCCAGCGCGCTCATTACGCCCAGTGCCGGCTCTTTTGTTCTCGCCGATTGTAAATTGATTTACTAGCTATTGTTTCCCATTCGTTGAATCGACACCGTTCGGCTACACTTTCAACTGTATTTGCGTCCGATGCTACACTCTGTATAGCGCGCCGCTGAGTTTTATTGAAATGTAAATTTGAGTCTGTCGCGGAGTAGTTTTTTCTCTTTCGAATTTCCGTTGTAAAGTGGGCACGTTTGTGTAGAGACCCCTGGCTATTCTGAACGGCAATCGGCCGATGTTTTCGGGCATTCTGAATAATTCGTTCAAGGTTCAATCAGACCAAAGTTAAATTGACATTTTGTAAGTATATATCAAGACGATTTTGTATAAGATTTCAGATTACGAAATGCCCGAAACACCGAAACAGCAGATGGCCGCGAGTCGCGAACCCTCTTTTTTTGCAGTTAACTATAGTAGGCGAGCATTCAGGCGTGTTCTCTAGAACTGACGGACCCCTCTTTCTCTACAGTTCGATAGAAAGCCTCCCTCGCTTGCCAATGCTATATTTGTAACGTAAACACACCGCTTTTAATAAAGGATTTAATGGCTGATTTGGTGGCGGCGTGTCGAAATATTAATATGTCGTCCGAATGGCCGGCGTGAGAGTCTGTACTCATTTGTTTCTCACAATAATTAGGACGACATCGGGAGTATCACTGACATCAAATCTTATTGTAATCGACAGTCTATCACTACTACGATTCAAATAACAGTAGTTAACTAAAAGCCGAAGGAATGAAGTGCCACGATCCCTCTAGGCCATGCGATTCCCCTTGGAGCGTGCTCTAAACTGTTAGTGCCACCGCCCGCGCAGCACTCCCCACACACCCCCGAACCGATGCCAGACGTTTCGTTACACGCACAATCCTCAAATGCACGTGTTGCACCTAAAATAAAACACAATCATACCGACACGGCCTTCCTGACATACGCACGCCCTCGTGCGTTAATCTAAAAGAAAACATTACGTTACTCCACGCTCAATACACCCCATATTACTCATCACCAACGTGTAAGAGCCTACATAGAGCAAAGTTCACTTTTCCAGAGCTTCAGAAATCCACAAACTCAATATGTATCTCGTAATGTCATAATCTACTATCTCTCAATGTCACACCGCCCCTTAACCCAGCATCTATTTCTCAATTTCGTATCGCCCCTTAAGTCTCTCAACTCAACATCACCCCGTAAATCTCTCAACTCTCAATATCGCCCCTTACTGCACCCACCACAGCTCCGCACCACCACCTGGGGACCAACACCCATATAGAGTGCGGCAGGCCAGGGGCTTGCGGCCAGTGACGGGAGTACAGCATTCGGCGTCACAACAACACAGCTCTCAAAACTCAACGCGTAACGCATGCCGCCTGGCTAACTCCGCGAGTTACCAGCGCGCACCGCTACCGTTTCCTCACAAGTTGCTCACCGCACGGCTAGCCCCGAGGGCTACCACTGCACACCTTCCTTTTCCCTCTGATTCTCTGATGACCAATCCCCTCTTTTGTCCGACACTTCACCCCCGACTAAATTCTTAAACTCTTGACTAGTAACCTTGCTCTATGTAATCTCTCGCTAATAAAGTCTCATTAATGCATGCTTCCTGCCACTTCCTTTAACAAAGCCCGATCCTTAGAAGCTATTAACGTTTTGAAGTTCATAACGGTCTATTTCTAATACCTACTTTAAATAAGTTTACAATCTAAATGTTTTGATTGCGTTCACTAAAATCTCAAAAACAATATCACCAAACATAGAATTACATGGCTGTATTCTTACTGAATCGTACTATATCCATAAATCAAGTTGATATTGAATGCTATATGATTTAAATTTGAATTTGAGGTAAATCTTTTAAATTTTGGAGTAGGCTCTCGGTCCGATGCATTTCGCTTGCATTTTATTTCATAAAGATTCCTGAACCCTTTTATCTCTAGTACGAACAAGTCTTATATTTTGTAATTTGTATTACAATTATTACAATTACTGTTTTATTTTACAAAAGCCTATCACAATAGAAACCGGTCTTGAATCACAATAACTCGAGTAAAGTAATTATTATCAAACCAACACAAACACTTATTTTTAGTTTCTACATACCGGTTCACTATTGTCTATACCACATTACATAGCGCTCTCTGTGACTACCACTTAAACACACTGTGACTGCCACCTTCACCAGCGACATCACAATTGCTACAGCATCCAGCTACACAACAGTCACTCTCCTAGCGACAAAAACATAATGTGATAAAGTCAATAGGTATCATACAAGACAATCACATCATACATTGTCCACGGGCTCTTGATTTAATAGCTTCGAGTTATCGGAATCAGACGGCATCCAAGTCCTATTTCGATTAATAAGTCCGTAGATTATTAATGTTTTTCTTAACAAAAATGCTCTGAATTGTTACACACACCTGTTAATCCACTAAAATTGTTTATCTCAAATTCTCAACCACTTATCTAGCCCAAAACTGTAAATTTTAATGTTATTTAACATAGAAATTCGTTATTATTGTTATATTTTCACTACTGACATACTGACAATAACAACATAAACAACATAATTGAATTGAAATATGGCTCAGACAGATGACAGTGACACCTCACTCAATTACAGTCCAAAATTATAAAAAGTTGATCTACGTCAATCCATTTGATCCGTCAGTCAACCAGCCCACGGCGAACGCCACAGTACAATACTCTGCCTTGTTTGAAATTGAATGTTGGTACACTACATTGTAATAAAATCTTTGAATATTACTAACAACTGCTCCAGTGAAAGAAAGCAAATGTTAACTATCAATTAACCTTGTTATACCGCGACTTTACCTCAATGATTTTTTCTTTTTAATATTACCATCATCTAATAAAATCATTTTACCATCACCAATAACGATTCACTACTACAATTCAACTAGGTACTACTACACTACAACCATAGTTACGTTACTGACTACAACTCACTATTCATTCACTGATTAAACTCTCTTATTAATAGACAAACGCTTCGTCTTACACGAAATATTGCAACCCCAAGTAGAAATAATAAAAAGACCTTACTTGCGTAACTGTGCGCTTTGCACAGTTTTTTACCTCCTTTATGTTACAATACATATCCAGGGCCACTGCCCTATAAAAGCAGCTGGGCAGTGAGGCTTCCACATGGCCCGCTCTTCACAGAGGCAGCGTTTCTTGAGACTTGTCACGTTTTTGTTTCACTCGTATCGTATAACAACACTAACAATCTTTGACTTTAACATAGCTACCGTGAAGCATAATATTGTCTTTTTGAAATTATTCAAACGAATATCACTTCCACAACTTCACTTATTGTCGAATTGCGTCGAACGTTAGCTAGCACGGTATACATTTTTTTGTCACTTCGCCGCTTTCTTTGTTCTCTTTGTATATAGGCACTCGGCAGCCATCTTGTCTTGCCATACGCATTGTATGTGTTGAGTCGACATGCGTAGTTTATTTTCAGTGCAATGTTTGTGCTATAGTTCCGGTTGCCGTCCCGGTTGCGGATCTTGTTTTCCATCTTTTCATCCATCATGGTGGGCTGTATCCCACTTCTGATGTCGTCCGAATGGCCGGCGTGAGAGTCTGTACTCATTTGTTTCTCACAATAATTAGGACGACATCGGGAGTATCACTGACATCAAATCTTATTGTAATCGACAGTCTATCACTACTACGATTCAAATAACAGTAGTTAACTAAAAGCCGAAGGAATGAAGTGCCACGATCCCTCTAGGCCATGCGATTCCCCTTGGAGCGTGCTCTAAACTGTTAGTGCCACCGCCCGCGCAGCACTCCCCACACACCCCCGAACCGATGCCAGACGTTTCGTTACACGCACAATCCTCAAATGCACGTGTTGCACCTAAAATAAAACACAATCATACCGACAAATATGTTTGCGGCTAGTATTGTCTTGTAACGGTCGCGCCGGTCACGCGCCAACTTATTCACAGTGGGCGTAAGACGATCACACATTTGTCATTTAACTAACAATAAAGTGTTTAATTTTATTTATAGTCGCCGCGTGGGCTTGAGATAATCGATTACATTTGCTGTTATCGCGTTTGATACATTATATTCAAATGTATTACTTCATTGTAATTCTAAACTTTAATGAAGGTAGTTGTTTATTATAGACGCACTGTTTTAGATTAATAATTAATGAGTGAGTATAATTTCTGTGTTCAGTGAAATTACATCACGTGTGCTGTTGTATTTACTTAGGTCATTTAGTAATCTACGTCTGAAGTAGACGTAGTAATCTACGTCTACTTCCCTATTCCCATCTATCTTATTCTTTATTCTACTAACATCGACAGCTATAATAACCATAATATGTAACATGATATGTATACTGTATCGATTTGCTTGTGTTAATATTCGATGGTAACCATAAATGGGATATCAACCTGCGTGCTGACCATCTGCATTGAAAATAATAAAATAATTAAAATTGTTTAATAAAATAAAATCAGCAAAAATTTATTCCTATCGCGATTTTACTGATATTATATTGTTTAAAAAACACTGTTTTATTTAAACAAATTTACCATTTTGACCGAAATATCCAGTCATTCCAATGTCTTTTCTTGCTTATTATACGCGGAAACGTGAGAAGATTGTATCAAAATTAAATAGTTCTCATGCCCATAAAATTTTGTTATTTTTCGATAATACACTTTGAAATCGTCGTCCCTCCGGATTTTGTGCTCGAGTGCTTTTAGTCCTCAATTTGCGCTGCCATTAACCGTGTGCGTGAGCGAGACGGACTATATCGTCGCACTGCTCTCATATCGCTCGCTGAATGTAAATGGCTTCATTTGATTATGTTCCACGTCGTAAACGTTCCTTTACATTTTATGCAATCCCAGTGAGTAGATGTTAGAGGCGAACTGTAGTAACATAAATTGCAATTGACTAAGAAATTTGACTGAGTTTTCAGATTGACTCAGTTTAGAACTTAATTGCAAGTAAAATCTAGGTTAAGTTAGTGTTTCTGGATTCCGCCACACAAAGCGTTTGTACTGCAGCACTAGGTTTGAATATGAGTGGTTTCACTCACAAAGAGAAGGCTCTTAAAGACTTTACATTTTTCGCTTTTGTCTACAATTTGGAAGAAATAAAAGTTAAATATATCCGTCTACTCTTTTGTGTGGCTAATTTGTATTGCACTAAATGTTCAAAACTGCTTTTTATTGTGTTATCTAGCAATACTTACTTGCAAAATATAACATGCTTTGTTAAAAAATTGTATGCAATTTGAATTAATCAAGGAACATTAAAGTTGCTCACAATATTTTTAATCAATTTCCGTCGTAATAGAGTCATTTATAAACATTTTACAGTGATTCAAATTCTTCCCTCCTTTAGGAGAACAAAGACCCCTATAGTTAGCCAAACATTGTGCGTTAGAACTCTGTACAATATTTATCAGATAGTTTCTCGTTATTAACATGCACTCGTAATTACAAATTTATTAAACAATGCACTGACCAAACAGCAGCTTCCAAGCTTCGTGTTGTGCATTGTTACTCGAAACTAATTATAATTTGCCCACAACACGCGGTACCCCGAAGTACGTTATTAATAATTGTTTCCCCGGCGTAGGAATATTCATTACTCTGTGTAATAATCTTGATTGTTAACAACGGTATAATTATTATTATGTATATACTTAGTTTTAATTAATTACAGCCAAGTACCATTTCCGTTTTGCTTTATTTAAATATAATTTCCATTTATGAATTTCATTTTAATTTCACACGATTTGACTCCAATCAAAATGTGTCTCTATAGAGTAGTAAATCTACAGATTGACTGAAAGAATTTAGTATTGCAGTGATTTATTTGAATAAGTTTGGTATTTATTGTGTATGCATATTAATTAAAACATCAGAATTTATTCACAAACCAATTACTATTCAACGAAATAATTTATTTACGATAGCTTAATTACGTACTCGTTAATTTATTTAGATTTATTTTTAGATTTATTTTTTATTTTTCAACGCGGACGAAGTCGCGGGCACCAGCTAGTAATGCTATATAAGTAATAGATAGCTATGTTTTCTTAAGTATTTATTTGTGGTGATACAGAATATGTATTACATTTAATAAATAAAAATAAAATGAAAATTGTTGGTCGTTCGTGGACGAGACGTAAGCTCGCAATAAATCAAAGCGTATTAAATAAATAAACTGGTTTTGAAAGACACGCGTTTTCGTTGTTGGCATAAAATTTAAATTAATACTTTATTTTTAATATCTCTTGGCCGCGATTTAATGTAAATATGTGTGTTTAAATTATTATAGCCGAATGAAATACAAGATTGGATATGTAATAAAATGTTAAATGAATGGCTTAATATCAAAATTCATTATACGTTTAGGTATTTTTGAATTAACAGCAGGTCTATTTTATCTATGTCTAAATCATATCTAAATATTTAGTACATTTAGTTAGTGGAATTTGTTGGAAATTAGATTTAGATGTTTCAAAAATCACAAAACCGACATTATCTATTCATATCTAAATATTCTATATATCTATATCTATAAATATCTCTAAAAATTATGATTTGAAATCGCTGTCCATATCTCTCTGTTTCTCCGTCAACTTCTTTCTAAACTACCCAACATATTTTGATACGGTTTTCATTAATCAAAAGAGTGATATATATACTGGGAAGGTTTGTGTAGCCACAGAACAGGTAATAGCACAGAACAGAACAGTAGAAACGCTAGTGCGTTATAAATACAAGAGAAATTAAATTACATTATATGACTTAATAAAAATCAAAAACATAAATAATAACTTTATGATTATAAAAACTTAATAAAAATCAGAAATATCTTAACTAATTTGTATTATTTTGTCTTTAATCACATCAATTAAATATTCTTATTAAACGGTGTCAATTAACATTATAAATTACGTTTTAATTATTATAAATTACAATTACAAAGTGACTGCGGCCATATATTTTGTGAAGTATGTAATGTTATGAATTTGTCTAATCATATCATAAAAGTCGCAGTCATTAATTTTTTCGTTCTTCGCATAATTATAACTATTTAATTGATGTCAGGCGAGGCGAATCTCGTGATATTATGCATTTTTGTATTTTTGTTTGTAATGAATAAACTCAAAAACTACTGGACCGATTTAAAAAATCTTTCACCTATAGAAAGGTACATAATCAGCAAGTAATATATATTCTATATTTTATAATGGTACGCTGACGAATTCGCGTGCAACAGCTAGTTTATAACACGACGCTTAAATGGTGCTTAAGTACTTTGAGGTCCATGCAATGTGCTACAATAGCGCCACACCCTAATGCTACTACAGCGCCTCCTATTTAATAGTAGTCGATGGAAACTTTCTCATGTATAGAGTTCGTCCTCCTTACCCCTATTCTTCGTGGTTTCTTTCGTCACTATAGTGTCACAGAAGAGAAAAGTTAACTCAAACGATCTGTTTGTTTCCAGGAGACTGCAGAAGTGTGCGTGGGCACTTCGGTGGGCACCATAACGGAGCCCGATTGCCTGGGTCCGTGCGAGCCTGGCACCTCGGTCACGCTGGAGGGCATCGTCTGGCATGAGACGGAAGGTGGTGAGTTGTTATATTAGCGCACGAACGCAACGCACCGTAGCGCTCTCGCCTCTCATCTCATTGCACGCTTACGCACGCCAAATCACTATTAATACGCTTCGCATACCTCACTCCTCCCATCATTTAATATTATGTCGTCGTTTTGAAACCAAAATCTGCTGTGCATTTTTTTTTATAAATTCGAACATTTTGACCTTAGTGAATAGTTTACCGCCTTATCTATCGTTTAAAAAATAACTGCCAAGTGCTCAACAGCTAGACTCTGTTATAGTAGAAGATCCGAGCCTACAACGACCTTCACCGAGCTGATAATAGAATGAAATATATTTTATAACAAATTTAGTATACTAGAAAATATGTCAAGAATGGGTTGTCTAAAAAAATCCTGGACAGACTATTTTTAATTATTTTTTAAAAAATATTTTTTTATTAAATGTTGCAACATCGAGATAATAAGAATTTTTTTACCCTGACTTAAAGTATCAAACGTATAGAATGTGCAGCCGTTGGGTTGCCTATTCTTTGCCTGGACAAACTACTCGGTTGTCAGGTATAAGCGGGTATGTCGATACCAGTTACCTTCACTTGCTTGATAATAGATTAAATTTTATATCAATATAAGCGTTGTTTTATTGCGAACACGATGATATAGGGTTGCCTGCAAAAAACTTGGTCCTAATCGGGTTTGCGAATTTTAAAGTTAAATTTTAACGCGAGTGGAAATGTGTAACAGATAGATCTGAGTTGAGTAAAGCGTGTAATAATAAAGGACCCAACATTAGAGATGGCGATCTGATATCGATTAATCGAAAAATCGATATTTCGAGCCAAAAAAAAAAACGATTTTATAAATCGATATGTAGTACTGGATCGATTCATTGGATCGATACATCACCCTTTAAAATCGACATTCGATTTTTTTCTGTATTGGTATAACTATAAACCATACAATTTAGGCGTGTGTTTCACTGAGTCGACTCAGTGATACGCTTCTTTAAAGTGATCGACTGAGTCGACTCAGTGGATCAGACTACTAGACTCCAAATTAACTGATTATAAATAGCTACATAAGTATAATTAATTTTATTAATTTAATGCTATATGATTTAAAGTAGGCAATTAAAATATTATTTTCAACTTTCAGTTTAAGTTTGTACATGTAGTTATAGTCCTAAAGTCGTTTTTTTTATAATTTATTTTTTATTTTTTTAATTACTAATTAGTATTAATTTTTAAAACATGGTTAACAAACAAGGTTTTATGAAGGTATTTAATTTATTCGCGCAAGCAAATAAATCGCCGATGTGAGATAAAGAATATCTGACACAATTATTGATCTGTAGAGTTTCACTGATTTACTGATTAAAAGATCTTTAATTTAATATTTGTTGTCTTGATTTTAATAAAATTGATTTATACTTACATTGTATAAGCAAGTTTGGATTTGGAAAAAGATCGATTTTTTGGAAATCGATCTTTTAAATCTCGATTTTTTTGTGGATCGATTCATCAGGTTACGATTCGAATCGATTTAAAAATCGATATTTTTCGGAAAGAATCGCCATCTCTACCCAACATTGCAGTCGCACGTAATGGCAGTGTTGCCAAGTTAGCCATTTTTTGGCTATATCTGGAAACTTTTGGGATCGCACTAGCCATAAATATTAAAATATTATTGGCTAAATATTTTAGCCACTGTTTTGGCAACTTTTAATCATTGGCAAAGTATAAAAGTATAAAATTAACACTTGTCTTTACTCATCTCCATAAAAATACCTATTTCTGAACAAACGTTGTCTATTTGTGAGGAATAAATTGGTAAGTTGATGTAATAATGGTCAAAATACACCTATACAAATTGGATACGTCCTTAAATATTGTCAATTTTGGGTTCAAATCAAAAATTATAAAAATACAAGCGGTGAATCTGTATTTCACCGATTTGCTTTGACGGATTTGGCTCTATTTCTACCAAACTCTACTGCTGAGGTGGAAAGAAATTTTAGCCACTTTTTAGGACATTAAAATTTTAACATTCTAGCACCTTTTTAGAAGTGTTTAGCCATTTTTTGTTTTACTGACTTATTTCATACGACAGAGAATGACAGCGATACTCTAGTAAACAGTGAGCGTTATTTTGGAGTTGCAACACGTGTTCTTTTGTATCGTTATGATAAAAAATTTAATTAAAATTTAATCTTTAAAATTCGCAAACCCCGATTAGAACCAAGTTTTTTGCAGGCAACCCTATATCAACGTGTTCGCAATAAAACAACGCTTATATTGATATAAAATTTAATCTATTATCAAGCAAGTGAAGGTAACTGGTATCGACATACCCGCTTATACCTGACAACCGAGTAGTTTGTCCAGGCAAAGAATAGGCAACCCAACGGCTGCACATTCTATACGTTTGATACTTTAAGTCAGGGTAAAAAATTCTTATTATCTCGATGTTGCAACATTTAATAAAAAAATATTTTTTAAAAAATAATTAAAAATAGTCTGTCCAGGATTTTTTTAGACAACCCATTCTTGACATATTTTCTAGTATACTAAATTTGTTATAAAATATATTTCATTCTATTATCAGCTCGGTGAAGGTCGTTGTAGGCTCGGATCTTAGACTATTATATTATGCAAAATTTGCCTTATTATCAAAATAAAAAAAACTAAAATTTTCATGTTTAAAAGATAAGTTTACCTTTCATTTTAAACTTAAGTTCAAAATAAGTTAAAACCTTAAGTTTCAAATAAAATACTTTTCTTTTAAATAACCCTTCATGTAAAATATTTCAGGTAATATTTTTTTAGTCAATATCTCTAAAGTATACCTACTTTTTGCACATAGCAGATTTTGGTTTCACAACGATTTGTTAGGATTGGTCAAAATCTAAACAGTTTGACCAATTAAATATTTTTTATTTAACCAATATACGAGGTATCTTATTTCTTATTCTTACTAAATATTATAAACGCACAACTTTGACAAAACGTTTGTACAGCTTATTCTTTTTTCATTGATCAAAAAGGTAAATAAACAATTCAAGATATAGAACTAAACAAACAATACGAACAAATTCTAAATGAGTTAATCACTGAGTCAACTCTCTTAGATAATGCCTAATGTACAAATCCCATCATTAGAACAGTCCAGTGACCATGGCGACGCTATATTTGTTTCTGTTTTTGATCAATAGAAAAAGAATAGATCATATGTTTGTTACTTAATAACGTGTAAACCGATTAATGGATTTGGTTGAATCATTGCGGTGTCGCTAATTCGAGTATAAATGGCTAATAATTGTCTGTTGGTTTTAAAACTAAACCTGTGAACAAATTTTTATGTTTTATACGAGGTTAATTCGAGTAATCCCTAAAGAAAAATAAACATAAAGAGAGGTTATGTTCTAATAACGATAGTTCAAACCACAAGCGAATTCGCGGAACATATTTTTGATGACAAGTTCACTAATTTAAAATGGTAAACTTACACGATACTTGTAGATTTATTGTGCGATAAAATGAAAACCTTGGTGGAGCAATAAAAACTTAATAATGGACTATACAAAAAGTTGGAAGTGGTTTTAATAAATTAATGATACCTCTAACAATGGCTGTGAATAATTAACGGCAGCTGCAGTGAGATCTGTAATATCATATACGACCACTTTCAGAGGAATGTTGCCTATTTAAAACTTAATGTTGCTTAAGCTTTTTTATGTGTTTCACTTTATGGTCTTAAGGTGAGTCCAGACTATATAACAAATTATGTTCTAAAACATTAATTTTATGAATGAAATGTTTTATATTGTTTGTAATGAATAAACTCAAAAACTACTGGATAAAAAAAACCATAAAAGTAACCACAGTAACAGTTAAAAATATTTTTTAAAAGATTTTATTGACAAAATAAAACATGCATTTTTAAACAAAATAAGAGGAATTAAGATATTTATTAATTCTTTTTTCTGTGGCAACTGTACTGTGGCATTGTTTGTCTTGCTTCATTTTTATGTCCATTATGTAATCGCATCTAGACTCGTTAGATCAAGGTACTATAATTAAAGACTTGTTTTATCATTTGTTGGTTATTGATTGGTTTAACTGTGTTGTTTCCAAAATAAGTTAGATATTTACTTCTTACGAGATTTCTTCTACATTTTTTAACCATGTAGATAGAGGCAGATAGTCGCGTCTATATTCTAATTTCAAAGTATTTATTCATCTTTTCATTAAACGACTAACTATTTCAAGAGAAAATAATATGATGTTATATGACAACTCATGTCACAAACATGCTGCCTTGGTTGGTAAATTATCTTCATTTCAAAGAGATATAGGCACACACCAGTAATTAAATCCAGTGAAAAGACATAGCGGGTTAAAAGTGACTATTAAAATATTCACGTTGTGCATTAAACGCAGGAGAGTCAATGAGAGTCCCACGTAATTACCGACCGCTTATTAGCGGTGGAGATGGCATCGCTGAATATTTAATAACCCGGTCGTATTAAGCCGATACGAGAGGCTTTACACCTTTTATGTTCTCCTGGTAATAAATGGACCGAACAGCTCCGGTACCGGTTAAGTAAATAAGTAAATAAAAATGCGAAAAATGGCTGCCCGATTCTCTTTCTCAATGTTTAAATGATATTCAACCGCTCGTTTGTTTTTTTATTTGGTGCGCAACGGCAATATGTACGTAAATTGCGTTTGCATTTTATGCCTATGTAAATTTATAAGATTTCGCACGTGTGTGTATTCTTGCTAATTCGCGTGTAAACATTTGTACTTGTTTTTCTTGTTCTCATGTTATCTCTCACTCATATGTAACTAATAATATTTTATGTAGTTTTATTTGATTAAGTATCTTTTTTATTTTTTATTACGTATTCTGAAAGTTTAATTAATTTCAAAGATTGAACTTTAATCTTGCTATTTTGAATATATTTTTCCTTGCAGCTTTTACGTTCGTATTGTTGCTAACTGCTACCCGTGCTAACTGTCCATAAAAAAGTTAACGAAGTCCCAAAATACAAGACGAAAGTCATAAAATTTCATGACTATAGATTTTTGAGTTTTCGTTTTAATTTTGGAGTTTAATTTTGGAGTCTGTCTAATTAGATTTTTGAGACTTTTATCATCTTGATGATTAATTAATGATTTAATTGAATCTGTAAGTGGTATTTTGATTTTACTTACAGGCATTCCTTTTAAATTAGCAAAGTAGAAAGCCTAATGAAAATAGTTTCCTTCTAATCGAACGTGTGGATATTTGAGAGAACCTAAATTTCTTGTACTTTGTACAGTGTTTTTAAAAACATTTGGAAGTAGTGTAACTTGATAAGATTGTTTATGGTGAGCGTTACTTTGATGCACCCCATAATGTTGTCCGGAGATGCGGTCGTCCATCATTAGTTGGTTGAAAAATAAAACAAGGCGTGCAGTAATGCGAGCCGATCACACACGTCCGTGACGCCATTAAGAGTGCGAGGGGCCACGCGCACCACAATGCCCGCACCCCGGCTTTGTGCGTAATTATTATAAAACACGATAATAAATCACCATCTGTTCGCTTCTGTTGCCACTTCCCAAATTCATCTGCCCGCTCTGGCGGGGCGATGCGGGACGCGGGACGCGGGAGGGGGAGGCCAATTTACGCCCTTCCTCTTCAGGCTTATTTATTTTGGAATAATAGCTCCGGAGAACTTACGGAAATTAAACACGTTTTATAAATTATTATTATTATCGTGAAAAGTTTTCATTCAATCTCTCCTCTTTCTCTCTCACACACAGAGAGATGTGATTGTCTATGCTTCGTGAATTTAGTCACCATAGACATTGTTGTTCCGTTGGAATTTGCAATTTTCCGCCCCATTTGTTACCTAGATGTTGATTCCTGAGACTTGTTTGAGTGACCGTCTATAAAAAATTATAAGAAACGTGCCATGTTTCTTTTTACTTAGCTTAAGGTTTTAAACGAAAAATACGACTCCAATTTTCAATGTTATGGTGCGTCCAGATTAAATAACTTATTACATAACTTTTATTGTATAACACATTTACATTATTTTACATTAGCTGGTGCTTGCGAGTTCGTCCAAATGCTATATAACTATCTTTGTTTTATTAGCACATGTTTTAATTTTGTTATATAGTCTGGACTCACCTTTATGCGCAATAAAAGTTTAGCGACGGGAAAAACTACGACAGTCCAGAAAATATTGAAGGTCTGATACTAGTGTCAACTGATTGAAATTGATAAAAAGCGCTGTAATTTGTCAACTTGCATTAATTTATTTGAAATTTTGAGATTGTCGCTTACTTGTGGCATTTAAAAAGTGGCGACATCTGTACATTGTTGCGTTGAACTTTCAAAAAATGCCCCTCAAGACAGGTTTACGAGGCACCATACGTACACGCCAACAATTAAAGGAGGGTTATCCAGATTCTGGATCTGCTACATTGCATACCTCGCCTGCGCTAATTAGCGTACCAATTTATACTAATTTAATTAAATATGTCGCCTTATCAACTTTTCGGTTTCAATAACTTTTTATTAACCCATTAAGAGCCCACTTTCCAACTCGAGTAGCTTACAAATTCCATACTACGTGATTCCATGTTTACTCATTAGTTATTGGCCGTAGCAATACATTAAAAAAAAACATCACATTTCTGAGATATTATATGAAGGTCGGGATGGAAACGAAAAACTGATATTATATCCTTACATTTACGCTTGTTGAATTGTTGTAAACTTGACTAAAAGCGAAAAATATTTTTCCATGAAAAAATCCTAGCTATAATATAATGCACATTTAAAGTTGAGTTGTCATTGCTATTATCTATACAGGTTTTATTAAACGTTTTTATATAAGTATTAAAAATATATAAATAATGAAACAATACTTGTACTATTGTGGTATTCCGTGATAATACTGAATTCCCACGCTCGTATACAGCGTGTCCTTAACAACTGTTTTGTTTCGGCCTCGTCTTTCTCTTGTTTTCGCTCCGGCGACGATTCCGAGAGGTGTTAAATAATTTCGTCACTCGAATAACTCGGTATTGTGTGGAGAAGCTTTTTAAAGCTATTAAAGTTTACTTCGCCAACAGGTCGCGGTGCTACGTTGAATGGGATGTAAACAAATCTACTGGGAAGTGTATTTGTTCGAGTGTGAGAAACAATCGCGTCTCTGATTACTCTAGACGCCTACTCGCCAGTTTAGGACTTTCCCACAAACAATAAAGTCTCTTGTTTTGCATCAGGCCGGCCATATTTAGATCCCTCCTGTATTCAACTTCCTCGATATCAAACGAATGTGAGTGAAACGAAAACTCTATGTTTAAGGGCATAAGGTTCATTATGGTTAAAAGGATAATCGTGACAAGCAAGCACAAATAAATCAAGTTTTCTTTATTTTTCTTATTTCGATTCCTTACTGAAGTGAAAGGTTTTCTTTTTTTAAAAGATATTCTATTGTGTTTCTATACAGGTTTGAAGATATTATTTAATCTGTTATGCTGCTTTCTTAATGTCTTTATGTAAATCAACCTAAATACAATGTAGGTTACGTCCCCGGTTTCGCACGGGTGCTATTTTTTCTGCAAATCATATAGGTATAAAAACCTTCCTCTCTTTTCAATAGTGAAAACCGCATTAAAATCCGTTGCGTAGTTTGAAAGATCTAAGCGTACATACAGAGAGACGGAGGGAAGCATCTTTAGTTTATACTATTGTTACGTGCGGGGTGAGTTAAAATGCCGTTTAGGGTTGTAAGAACACGATTTATTACGCAGACCAAGATGACTTCCAAAATATCAGAGCTTTTCCAATTAAACCGTAAAACTTGCCAAAAGTCGTAAATAATTCACTCTATGTGTCAACAATGCACTGTCGCAAATATCTTCGCAAAAGCTCCCAAGAGTTGTTTTCGTATCGCTTGTTGTCGCAGAACTCTCCCACTCGAGCGATGGCACCCGTATTTATACACGCGCAGTCAGCCGCGATGTTTTTGGAAAACACTAGAAACTTTAAGGTAAACAAGCTCGTACACAAGTAAACAAGTCATAAAAAACAAACATCGTAAACAACTCTCTGGCTTAAGGGAATGTGAACCTTATGTCGCGAACATAAGGAACAGTTTTCTCTGAGACAGGAGGGCTTCCTTCTACGTATGGAAATTTCCATACGCCCAGGTCTCATGATAAACAACAACACGCTGTTTGTTTATGATAAACAAACGCTTCGAGAATGTTCGGTCGTAACATTACCCCCCTCTTAGTTATGATCGTCCCGATCATCATTCGTGCCGTGATACTTTGTCAAACGGTCAATGTGTACGACCTTCGGTTTTCCTCTTTGCCCCTTTTTGATTCGATAGGTGACGTCGTTGATTTTTGTAACCACATTGTAAGGTCCTTCCCATCGTGCTTGCAACTTTGGGCTTTTGCCCTTTTTCCTGAAGGGATTATGAAGCCATACGAGAGTTCCCTCTTCAAAACCGTTGATGTTTGATCTCCTATCATAACGGGTTTTCATTTTTTCACCAGTCTTGAGACTGCACTCGCGAACTAGCTTATGCACTTCATCCAGCTGTTCTCGAAGATCGCTGACATAATCCGTCACAAGTCTTGGGCTATTCGGCGGAGACCCTGTTATTGCATCGACTGGTAGTCTTATTTCTCGACCAAAATTCACTCTGGCAGGGGTAAAACTAGTACTATCATGTACAGCGGAGCGATAAGACAGCAAGAAAAGAGGAATGTACTGGTCCCAGTCTCTCTGATGTGAGTCGACTACTTTAGCCAAATTATTTTCCAATGTTTGGTTAAACCTTTCGACCATTCCGTCAGACTGAGGATGAGCTGGTGTCGTACGGGTCTTATGTATACCGAGAAGGTTGCACATTTCTTGAAATAGGGCTGATTCGAAATTTCTCCCCTGATCGGAGTGTATTTCCAGAGGTACGCCATACCGACAGATTACATCCTGAACTAGCTTCTTGGCAACAGTTTTAGCTTCTTGGTTAGGGGTCGCAAACACTTCCGGCCATTTGCTGAAATAGTCTTGCACTACAACGATGTATTTGTTCCCATCCTCAGTTTCAGGAAATGGTCCGGCCACGTCTATAGCGATACGTTCCCATGGTGCTCCTACATTGTAGAGCTTCAGTTTTCCCCTACTTCTTGTCTGTGGTCCCTTGACTGAAACGCATGCGTTGCATTTACGACACCAATCTTCTACGTCTTCCCGGCAATGGACCCAGTAGAACCGCTGTCGCACTTTCAAAAGGGTTTTCTTCACTCCAAGATGACCACCAGACACCCCATCATGGATATGACGTAGTAGAGGAGATACCTTACTTCGAGGGACTACAACCTGTACAGTCACCTGATGTCCGGTATTAGACTCCCATTTCCTGCACAAGATTCCGCCTTCCAGGGTCAAACTATCCCATTGAGCCCAATAGCTTTTTGTAACAGGACTGGAAGCTGATACATCCGCCCACTCAGGTTTCACTCCCTTTTTTATCCAATCTAAGATCAATCGCAGGTCGTCATCTTCCTCTTGCGCCTTCCTCATATTTTCTCCAGACCAGTCATCGTCTAATCCTTGGGTACGGATAATTTTTACTGATTCCTGAGACTCTTGTTTCCTGCAGTGTTTACAGATTTCAGGACATGGTCTTCTCGATAGAGCGTCAGCATTACCATGACCTTTACCACTTCGATGTTCTGTTGCAAAATGGAATTCCTGCAATTGCTCAATCCACCGTGCTACCTGTCCTTCAGGACTTTTAAACTGAAGAAGCCATTTAAGTGCAGCATGGTCCGTCCTTAAGGTGAACTCACGTCCAATGAGATACTTGTGAAAGTGCTGCAAGGTCTTCACTACAGCTAACAACTCTCGACGTGTAACACAGTAGTTTCTCTCTGGCCTGGAAAGCGTTTTGCTGTAGTACGCAATCACAACTTGTTTGTCTCCCTGCACTTGTGACAATACTCCACCAATACCCGTGTTGCTGGCATCCGTATCCACAATGAATTTTCCATTCCGTGTCGGATAGCCCAATATCGGGGACTCACATAAACGCTGTTTCAGTTCTTTGAAAGCGTTGTCACAATTTGCGTCCCAAGCAAACACCTGTTTATCTTCAGTCAGGCGATGGAGGGGTTTGGCTATTGTTGAGAAATTTTTGACAAAGCGCCTGTAATATGCGCATAAGCCAAGGAAGGATCTGACTTCGGTTTTATTCTTTGGTGTAGGCCAATCTTTTACAGCTTTGATCTTTTCTGGATCTGTTTGAACTCCTTCCTTAGTGATTATGTGCCCCAGATAGCTAACTGCGTTGCTGAAGAAGGTACACTTTTTAGGACTTAGTTTTAAGTTTGCCTCGCGTAGACGGTTGAACACCTTTTCAAGGTTCTGGAGATGTTCCTCGAAGTCACGACCCATGATGATTACGTCGTCCAGATACACCAGGCAAACATCTCCCAGAAGACCCACCATAACTCTGTCCATAAGGCGCTCAAACGTTGCGGGAGCATTACACAAACCAAACGGCATGACATTGAATTGCCAAAGTCCATTTCCGATGCCCGTAGAGAATGCTGTTTTCTCCTTATCCTCTGGACTTATTTCCACCTGCCAGTACCCACTTTTAAGATCAACGGTAGAAAACCATTCCATTCCACTGAGCATATCTAAAGTGTCATCAATACGCGGTAGAGGATAGCTGTCTTTCTTGGTAACGTCGTTCAGCCTTCGGTAGTCTACACAAAACCTGGTTGTGCCATCTTTCTTTTTCACCAGTACCACAGGTGACGACCAAGGGCTTGTAGATGGTTCGATGACTTTGTTTGCCGCCATATCCCTTATCATATCCGCAACTTCAGCTTCTTTTGCCCACGGGATTCGACGAGGTCTTTGTCGTATAGGTCTTGAATCGCCGGTGTCTATTCTGTGCTTCACAAGTCCTGTTCTACCGCAATCATTTCCAACGGCAAATATGTCTTTGAACCGCATTAAAAGATCCTGAGCTTGCCTCAACTGAACTGACGACAAATTTCCTTTCAGCGAATCCAATAACTGCGATACCTGGTAGTCTGTGCTATTTACTGCGTTTGTTGTACTGCTTATACGTCTTAAATACTTCACTTCCTGACACTTTCCAACTACGCTGTTTCTTCTGAGCTGTACCTCTTCATTGCTGAGATTTAAAATTCTTACTCTGCCTATCCTGCTTGTCATTAGTAGTGTTCTGGCCATTATCCAATTAGGATGTGTTCCTTCATCCTCCGCAATGACACATAACCCGTTCTGGACGTTGGATGAGAATTTCGTCATTACTAGATTTTCTGATCTGGGAGCTAGTTTGACGTCCCTTAAACAATAGAGTGTACATGGGGTCGAGCCTTCTAAGAAAACTTCTTGATCAGGAAATTCGAGTACTCCTTGGTCGACGTTCAAAATACAACGGTGATTTTTTAAGAAATCCAGTCCTAATATGCAGTCGTCAGTAATATTGGCAATCAGCACTGAGTTTGAGTACAACTGACTACCAATTCCAATTTCCACGTCTGAGTCACCGAGGACAGGTACTGGCTGGCCCGTTGCTGTTCGTAGCTGACATGTTGGAGATCGTTGCTTCCATGAGATAGTTCGTTTTAAGAGTTCAGGTCTTACAATGGTGCGCGATGCTCCTGTGTCTATTGTGAACCTGCACTTTTTACCGTTCAGCGTACCCTCGATGCTTAAACTGTTTCCGTTAGAAGCTTGTCTGATAGTAATAGCAGGGGCTTTCCTTCTTCCAGCCAGCGCCTGCCCCGCGGCCCTGGCAACGCTTAGTTTAACTGCCCCTCGTCAACTTGGGTCTCCATCTCTGAGACCCTTTTTCTCTTCTTCTTTGGGCAGTCCAGCCTTATGTGGCCTTTTTCACCGCAGCCATAGCAGGTCGGGCCATAGCGAGGCTTTCGCTCCTCGGCTACCAGCTCCCTGACCTTGAATGGCCTCGTGTCACGCCGCACAGCTTCCACTTCCAGAGCATGTGCCAGTGCACTCTTCAGGGTCTGGTGGTGACCCAAACGTACCGCTGCGCGAACTTCGCCGTCCCTTATCCCGTCCACAAAAGCTTGGAGTAGAGTTATTTCTACTGCATTCGGTGTTGATGTATAGGCGCGACGAACTAATCTCTCGATTTCGTCAGCCCACTGCTGGAGTGTTTCCGTGGGCTTCTGCGTGCGATCGCGTAGTTGAGCCCTATACGTGTGCTCCATGTGCTTGTCACCATATCGTGTCTCTAGAGCTTCCAGTAGGGCTTGCAGAGATCTTCCTTCTGTAGGGAGTCGCTCCAGAATCAGTTGGGCGTCTCCTCTTAAGGCTAGAGTCAACGCCATGAATGCTTGATCCTCAGTCCAGCCGCTGCAGTTAGAGAGGGTTTCGAACTGGTACTTATAGGCTGTCCAGGAAGATGTGCCATCAAACCGTGGCAAGTCCAGCCTACCTTGTGTAGGTACCGGCGCAGTGAAGACTGCCTCCCTCGTCACCAACTTCTGCACTTTCTCGGCGAGCGCCTGGTGGCGAGTGTCGGTTTGGTCGAGTCTCTCTTCCAGGCCTTCGACTTTCACTGAGACCCCTTTAACTTCGGACTCTACCTTTTTAACTTTATCGCAGATGACTTCAAGGCTTGTGTCCAATTTCGAAAGCAGCATTTGGCTAGCAGATTCCTGTTCACGGCGAGCGGCTTCCTGTTCACGGCGAGCGGCTTCCTGTTCACGGCGAGCGGCTTCCTGACTGGCTTGTATGCTCTGCACAGCAGCTTCCTGACTGGCCTGTATGCTCTGTACAGCAGCTTCCTGTTCACGGCGAGCGGCTTCCTGACTGGCTTGTATGCTCTGCACAGCAGCTTCCTGTTCACGGCGAGCGGCTTCCTGACTGGCTTGTATGCTCTGCACAGCAGCTTCCTGTTCACGGCGAGCGGCTTCCTGTTCCCGGCGAGCGGCTTCTTGACTAGCCTGTATGCTCTGTACAGCAGCTAGCAGCGCAGCGAGGTCCATCGACGGGCTCGATGTAGGTACTGCCGTAGGAAGCAAATCAGCATCGGTGCCTTCCTCCGGCTCCTCATGTGCTCGTTGTCTCGCAGCATCCATCTCCACTTGCCTCCTGGTCCGTGGAGTACGAGTTCCTTCGTCCCGTGGCATTAACGGCATTCCGCTTCTGACACCAGTTGTTACGTGCGGGGTGAGTTAAAATGCCGTTTAGGGTTGTAAGAACACGATTTATTACGCAGACCAAGATGACTTCCAAAATATCAGAGCTTTTCCAATTAAACCGTAAAACTTGCCAAAAGTCGTAAATAATTCACTCTATGTGTCAACAATGCACTGTCGCAAATATCTTCGCAAAAGCTCCCAAGAGTTGTTTTCGTATCGCTTGTTGTCGCAGAACTCTCCCACTCGAGCGATGGCACCCGTATTTATACACGCGCAGTCAGCCGCGATGTTTTTGGAAAACACTAGAAACTTTAAGGTAAACAAGCTCGTACACAAGTAAACAAGTCATAAAAAACAAACATCGTAAACAACTCTCTGGCTTAAGGGAATGTGAACCTTATGTCGCGAACATAAGGAACAGTTTTCTCTGAGACAGGAGGGCTTCCTTCTACGTATGGAAATTTCCATACGCCCAGGTCTCATGATAAACAACAACACGCTGTTTGTTTATGATAAACAAACGCTTCGAGAATGTTCGGTCGTAACACTATGTAAAGATATAAGTGATCTAGCCATCCTGTCAAGGCTTAGAAGTTAGCGTATTTTTTTTTAAAGATGTAGCCATCAGGTAGACAAGCCGAATCACGAATAACTAAGTTCATTAGGACTCTTCTTTAATGCAGTAAGTAGTGTATGGGATATCTATCTCGCTCACAATCTTTTTAATTTGTAAATACTTATTATTTATTTACATACTTGGTTAATAATAAGGAAACAAACGATATATAATATTATTATTATAGCTGTTGAATTACGAGTATAATCAATACTAATAATAATATGTGATAAAGTAAAGCAAATTTTTTTTCTTTTTTTTTATCAAAATGGATAAGACTAGAAAGTTTGCAGCTAAATATATTTTAATGTGAAAATAAATAAAATATCGTTGTGTTTTTTTAAATTCGGACTAGAAACCGATTTTTAGAATGTACCTTGAGGGATAGAGAACATTGATATGGTTTCAAGATACCCCCATATTATATTGTATGTAGAGCTAGAGCTAGGGGTGCTACTGTCGGATTGTTTGGGTGGACGCTAGGTGGTGGTAATTCTACAACCATTAGGTTGTTGATTACCATGAGCCGAAGTGTAATTAACAGCGCCTAAATGGATCTATTTATATCCCTCTCACTCTTGTGACAGAACTATTTTAAATATTAACAATTAAGCTTGGGATGTATTAGTTGACTAACAAACATTCAAACATAATAAAATATTTTGCATTATAATATTACTATAGTTACTAGCGATCTGCCCTCCGGCTTTGCACGGATGCAATTTTTTTCTACAAATTATTACTGTACACAAACTTTTCTCATTTATCGCTCTTTCCATCAGTGAAAACAGTATTAAAATTCGTTAGATTGTTTAGAAAAAGTTAGCGGGAAACAAACAACAGCGTGTAGTTATAACTACACGCTGTAGTTCATTTTTTGAAAATCCCACAGAAACCTAAAGTTCTAGAATAAAAAGTATCCTATATATTAACTACCTGTATGCCAAATTTCATTCCTAACCGTTTAGTTTTTGCGTGATTGAGTAACAAACATCCATACATCCTTACAAACTCGCATTTTAAATATTAGTAGGACATTATGGATTATTTTATACAAAAATAAATCAATTAATAATAAGTACGTACAATTAAATATTTGTTTTCTTGTCTTACTACGAACTTTGCATTTATTTAATTTTTGCCATTTCCCACTTAAATTGTAGCATGTCTATATTGAAATGTAAACGCCCATAATTGCAGTACTTGAAACTATTATACCTATTATAGGTTGTGTACGTATAGTATATTATTATTAGCTATCTGTGTCACAAATGTCATGAATAATGATATTACGATAGGAAAAAACACGAGGTTGGTAATGACAGAGTTATGGGCGACACTAACGACTCCCCGCCGGGCCATTAGTGACAGAGGGACAAATCGATGTGATTACACGCAAGCAAACAGGCCGGACGGCCTCTAATTTAACTTTTCCGTGACCGGTGGGCCGTATTAAAACGTTTAGAAGGTGAATCCAACCCCCTAAATATAATGAAAGCAAGCAAGGAGCACGACAATATCACCGAATAAGCCCTGCACTTTCTAAAAGCCCTTTCTATGGAGGTTGAAAAACACAGGGTAGGCGTTTCGTTAGTCCTTTGATTATTTTTACTCATTTAATCTATATATAAATATTTTTTATTTTATTATTTTATAAATATAATAAAATTGTAAAGGTGCCTATACATTAAATATTTTTACAAAAATTCTATTTGTAATTTACACTACCGAGATAAAAAAAAATAGATTTTTTTGTCTATCTTCACGAATAAACGAATTTGAATGCGGTTTTCGATTGAATAATGAGAATTTGTGAGATTTTACCATTTTTTATGTAAAACGGGCGTTTCGAATAGAGATTAATTTAGTTTCTATATTAGAACAATATAAGAATACATCTCAAAATGTTATGGGTGTATAGAAAATTTGAAATTCAATAACCCAAATATAGGTAAAATAACCTTCACTTTTTACATTATGTAACTGCCAATGGTTCATTGACGGTCATGCAAGGCCATTTAAATGTAAAAATTACATATGGTGCTTGTAATATAACGCTACAAGTTATTCTGAATGCGAACATAAAAACTTAATAAATTCCTTCACACGTATCTTGTCGGATTTGGGATTGGGTGTAAGAAAAAAATTGCGGTACATTTTTTACACTCACTATTCTTACTAACTACCGAACTAACATTGATAAATAATAATTATTTTGACCAATTTCGGCAGACTATTTTATTTTGTGAAACTTGTAATTGTGAAAAACTAAACATTTTCAGAGACTATAGACATTTTGATAGACTGGTCATTTTGGAACAATGGACATTCTGAACCCTTAGTCACTGTAAACACGAAGAAAGTGTGTCGATCAACTTTAAAAGTTATCGCTTAGGAATTGACTATATATAATTATGCAAACGCTTAACAGATTGATCACTAATCCACCGATCCAAATATTTGCTGTTGGTTGAGTCGTGCAAACTAAATCATACTCGAGTTACAAATAGAGTCGACGCATAACGACATTCGTTTACCTAGTTAGTATTAACAAGAGAAAATTTATGCTAATGGCTAAAGTGAAATGCTTTATGTGTTCATTGTTTCGTGAAACAATACTTAAATGATAACTGTGAATTGTAAAGACCTTGCTCATTGCTCGTTACGGCGAGCAATGAACAACAATGACATAATTTCAATTTTAATAGTAAATTTATTTGCTAGTAAAGAATAATGAACAAATTGCTGCTTTGTATATTTTTTATATATGCATTTATTACAAATTCATCGATTTGTTTTATTATTTGTTCACGAAACAATGTTTTTGTTGTCCTATCTTGTAGCTTAAAATATATATTTGTCTAACTAATTGTATATAATATGTATATGTGATAATTATTATTGTGTATATAAATAAAAATTAATGGCTAAATGTGTTAGTAACAAAAATAAAGTGCAAAAATCGAAAACTGATCAATTTGGATTGGACCAATTGGATTGACCAAATTGGACCAATATGACCAACCTGGTCCAGGTTGATTGAAACTAGTCCATTTTGTCAAATTTAAACTTGGAAAAATTGGACATCCATGCAAAGCCGGGGGCAGTTACAATTGCGAGGTTACATCAGCATTTGTGAAATTCTACATCCTGTATAAATTTTGCAATAATCAGAGCGACGAGTTACAAATATAACCAAATTCAAGCTCTATACAAAGTGAAGACATGTACTTAATACGCATAAAGTACATTTACATGACCGAGGTAAACCCATTAAACCTTCAAAGAGACGGATACGTAGCCGCCATATAAAACCGAGCCAATGGAAAAGCTCGCAGGGGATTAAAATGGGATTGTCCGAGACCCTCATTTTTATCTCAATTTGTACACCTTGTTTACGAAAAACATTTTGCGGACAAAGAGAAGATTAACTCGCCGTAACTCACAACGGACGCGACCCCGGTCTTGATAAACGCGTTACCGAGTTTTGTGAATTCGGCGTGGAAGTTCGATGGAGCGCTATGAAAGTTTCGACCAATTTCTTTGTCGAAGAAAGAAGTGTCATGAATATGGGGGTGGGTGAAATTGATTAATTAAATTTGCATAAGTTAACACGCTAGCGCGTTAAGCGGGCGTGGTGTGACGTGACGCAGGCGCTTCTAAATAGTCGAGTAAAGTCACGTCCCCTGGCGCTCGGTTTTCTCATCTGTCCCCTCCGCCCGTGCTGCCACAATATGCAAATGAAATACCCCCCTGACAAATTGGATCGGAACCGCTCTCGCCGCTACGTCTATACACGCGTACAACGGTTTTCTGCATATTTTTTTCACGCCAAGCCACAATACCTATACATTCTGTCAAACGTGGAGAAGATACCTGCAAAAATTCACACTTTATATGAGAAAAAAAAAATGAACATAAAATCGCATTAAGACCACACCCTGGCTTCGCATGGAAAATTAAAAAAAAATCTAAATAAGGATTTTAAGAACCTTCCTCGGAGTTCAACTAATACTTTTGAAAAAATGACATTTTGGCCTAGCCGCAGTCGTTCTCTAGTTTTGCTTAGCAACACATTTAGCTATTAATTTTTACTTATTAAATAAAATAAGATTCCTTTAATATTTTCCTGTGAAAATATTGAAGAGATCTGTGATTTTTCTAATAATTTTTTTACAATATTGTATAAAATATTTTTTACAATATTGTAAAAAATATAAAATACCTATATGTTTCAAATTTCAGCATCCTAGACTTAGAAGTTTTGGGTGTTGATAGTCAGTCAGTACGGACGGACAAACGATTTTATATGTATAGATTAGTAAAACCCTACCTTACCTTATTGAAAATATTGTAATACGGGCAATACGGCAATCGAATATCACGCGCAAGATCGTAACACTCGATTTAACAGGAAGCCGCAAATTTTAATGCAGTTAATATGTTTTTTGCAGGTGTTTTGGTGGTAAATGTGACGTGGCGAGGGAAGACCTACGTGGGCACTCTGCTGGATTGCACGCGACACGATTGGGCACCGCCGAGGTTAGTATTTCAACCTATCTATCAGTATATATTCAAAGTCGCATTTAATAAAAATATTCACATATGATATTTATCCCAAAAATTAGAGCTTCGGGTTTAAAATATAATGTCCTAACCTTTTATGGATAAAAGGTTAGAATTAGGTTAGAATAGGTTAAACACAAAAACAGGTTTAGCATTGAAATTTGTAGTCATTGTTAGCTTATACAGTGATGAAAGAAATAAATCGTTTCTTCATATTAATGAAAGTTATTGCTGATAAAAGGTCAATATTCGTCTCTTGTTGTAGTAATGGTTAGTCGAATAAGTATTTTAACCCCCGACGCAAAAACGGGGTTTTATAACGTCAAACTTATAAAGTTTTTGTTTTATAAAGTTGATTTACTAAAAACTGTTACAGAAACCATTTTAATTTGGCAGCGGTGCAAAATAGCCCATCCATTTCAATGAAACAACGTGAATGTTACAGATTTTGCGATTCCCCGACTGAAGAGTTGGACGCGCGAACGCCCAAAGGTCGCGCCAAGAGGGGCCGCGGTGCGGCGCCCACCGACATGACCAACTTCACGGAGACACGCTCTTCGGTCCACAGCAAATTGCGTAACGGCGGTGCGAAGGGCCGACGTGCTCTCCCATCTCCCACACCGTTCACACCTCCCAGACCGGACTCGAAAAGAAAGCGGAATTCAGACGCCGAAGAGAGACCTCCAACGCCCAAAGCGAAGCGGCCACCGCCAACGCCGTCTTCTCCGCCTCCGGACCCGGTCCTGCTTGAATGTCCCGAACCGAATTGCTCTAAAAAGTATAAGCACGCAAACGGTCTCAAGTACCACAGGTCTCACGCGCACGGCACGCCCGATGATGATGACAAGGACGGTTCGAGTTCGGAACAGGAGGAGACCACAGTTGAGCCCGCGTCTCCGGCGCGGCCGCCCTCAGAGCCGGCAACTCCAGCGACTCCGGTCAAATCGCCCACACCGGCCAAGTCTCCAGACGTGAAAAGCGATGAAAAGAGTCCAGAAAAGTCTCCGGAGAAGCCAGAAACGGAGGCGGAATCGCCGCCGCAACCGACTACTAGGTTCGCGGAGGAGTTTGCGCCAAGTCCTCCGGCGCCAGCGACTCAACCGGAGCAGCGACCGCAAACTCCTCCACCGCCGACCACACCGCCGCCCGAAGCCCTGCCCACGCTACAGCCGACTCAGTTTAAGGTGAGTGAGCGCGCTACATAAGTAATTATGTAAATAGAATTCAAGTAGTCGAACAATTAGAGTAGGCAGCGCAACCGATAGATTACAATCTCAACACCTCTAATCGGTTGTTAAGGAAATTGTTTTGTAATACCCTTGTGCCTACAATTTATGAGCACTTGGAGACTGAAATTAGACTCTACGTTTGATGGCAATTACTTAAAATGAACTTAAACTTTAGTGATTTAAATTTATGAACTTTTTACAGTTTCTTAGCATTACTGATGGTTATACACTTAATAAACATTCCAGGTGTTTTAACAATACATGTACTTATTTTATACTTTCTACCACATCATCGGTCCCTTGGTGGAATGATAAAAATACTCTCAGTTAGGGAGAGCTCTCAATTTCAACGTGGTTCCAGTCAGTTTATTGTCAATATTGAATGTCTAGCTAGAATCTCAGTAACCCTTCTAGTGTGTATGTCTATGTCTACGAGTATATACCAATAGAAATATTGGTATTGGTGTGGTGATATTGTCTTGCGAAATCTATTCTTATCTGCAGACAACAATGTTACGTTGTTGGAACAGTGGCAATGTATTGAGCTTGGTGCAGGTGAAACCGCGATCGGCGTTGATGCCGTCGGAGGAACGCAAGTCGAGCGAATCTCCGGCTGACGAATCGCCGAGCAAGAGGCGGCCGCGACGATCGCCGACGCCGGGCGCACGATCCCCCGCCTACTCTGACATTTCCGACGACGCGGCCCCCGTCGAAGGCGGCACGGAAGGCGAACCGGAACACAGACCGTTCCCGGTCTACCATCAGGTAATTTCAAATTCACACAGTAGACGAGCCCCATTGACTGTAGACGAAAGTGTGTGGTTGGGGTTTTTGAAGTGAAAACTTCTTTAGGCGCGTTGGGCGTTTTTTGAGATGGAGTAAAATCGTTGAATTGAAAGAAAAAAATCGTCATGTAAGCCTCATCGTCAATCATAGGTGTTGACAGCTGCATATAAGAGTAAACTTACTAGATAACTATGATAACAAGGATCAATATGGACTAATGTGGTTACACCTCTCACCACTAAAATAGTTTCAAATCAACATCAAACCTTTTTAATGGCCTGAATACTTATAAAACCGTTATTATTAGTAGGATTTTATTATTAATATTTACTAAATCTATATATTTTTTGCAAGTTTTTGAATTCTTTTGAATAGTCTTGTTTATTAGCTACATATTATATCGTACCAGACCAGTGTCTAAAAACATATCTTCTAGTTTCGTAAAATATTATTATTAAGTTACAAGCAGTTCCCCACACACGCTCTTTTGCCCTGCGTGCAATTTGGTTTGTGGCGAAATTTAGGTTTATCTATAAAGGTATATCAACTCGACACCTACTTAAATAAATTTTCTTATTTCTGTCTTTAAATAAAGCGAATTTTTCGTTCATAGTAAATTAAGAAAATACATATTTTCAATTCCAGTTCTATGGTCAGCCACCGTTCCTACCGCCGACGCACCCGCCTAGTGGGCCGCCACCTCCCACGGATAAGGGGAAAGAAGATCTTAGTAAAGGAGACCCCAAGTCTGATATCAAGGTTATTTTCTATTTAATAGTCTCATAAATATATGTGGAAATTTTTTGAAATCTTTTTGTATATTATAATTATTTTGAAATTTTGCATACACATTTTCAAAGATACATAGGGTAGGGTGCCTTTACCCAAAAAAGGAGCACTCATCTTAAAAGTCAAAAATCCAAATGCTTGGCAAACAGATTGAATAAATTATTACTCATATATACTTAATCAGGTGTTATATATTTTTATTTTTAACGCGAACGTAGTCCCGGGAAAAAGCTAGTTTATTATAAATACAGATAAGGCTATTGATTAAATGGCAAACATGCGAATAATATTGTTCTATATTTTTTGACAGGATGGAAAACCAGATAACGGACCACAGAAGGTTCTACCGCAGCATTTCTATCCTTACAACTTCGTTCCGAATTTCCCTTACAATGTAGAAACGGCTGGCCCTCCCCCCGGACCGCCAATAGAAGATAAAACAAAAGAGCCAGATCGATCCAAGACCACTCCCAGTCCTCTGGATAAGAGCAAAGCCCCTAGACCACCAGAGGGTAAAGAGAATCCGGCCAGACCGAACGATAACCATCAGATATTGAAGGAGAGCATAGAAATGAAAGCGCAAATGGGACCTTATCCCTTCCAGCGGCCACCGCATGCGAGAGAAGAAGATTTAAGAAGGTAAAAAAAATATTTTAATTTTAAAATAATGCTTTGACTTATTTACAGTGGGTCAGACGCGCACTTAAAAGAAAGTGAAAAATAGTGGGTTAAAAGGGTCCCAACACCAAATGTTGCAATTTATTTATTTGCTTCAACATTATAAGGTTTGTTTCACATACAGCAATTAGTTCTATCTATGACTGATCAAATCAAATACTGTATAGCATAGGAATAAATGTTCATTAATAGAATGCTATATTTTGTCAATGTCAGGTACTACATGACGCTGGAGTCGAGAAGGAAGGAGGGCGAGAAGCCCCCCGGGGCGGCGGCGGGTGCGGGCGGGGGCAGGCCGCCGCCGGCGCCCGCGCACAAGCCCGCGAAGGACAAGGACGAGCCCAAGGAGGAGCAGCGCGTCAAGCAGGAGGGCCAGAAGCCCACCACTGAGACGCAGGGCCCGCCGCCGCCGCCCACCTCGCAGTACTACCTGCCACCCTACATGCAGCCCGCCCACTACGGCGCGCTGCCTTTCGAGCCCGTGTACCGCGCGCCGCTCAGTCCGATGCTGGTGGGCGGCTTCGGCGGTGGCTGGGGCGTGCCACGCTACCACGCGCCTGAGGATCTGTCGCGCCCGGGCGCGCCCGCCAAGCTGGAGCTGCTGCCCGGGCACGCCCAATTCGGATACGGGCAGCACGGGCACGCGGCGCACGGCGCGCACAAGATCCACGAGTTGCAGGAGCACGCCAAGTCGCCGCAGGGCAAGCCGCGCGCCGACGCGCCCAAGGAGCCCTCGCGCTCGCCGCCGCCGCAGCGCCACGTGCACACGCACCACCACACGCACGTCGGCCTCGGCTACCCGCTCTACCCGCCGCCCTACCCAGGTACCCACTTGCTACTTGTAGCTTTCTACAAAACCAGTCATTTGGCAGGACGTGCGTTATAGTGTTTCGGTAAGTGAATAGGGGATGCCAAAGCCTATCACTTCCTAATTTCTTATGCTTAATCCTGCTATGGTCAGCAGCGCACTTGCAGCACCAGTGGTTACTTGCGTTACAGGCGACCGTAGCCACCTATCAAGCCTTCAGCTTGTCTGTCGACCTTAACATAATATGTTTTCCGTAGTTTCTGATTTTTGAAAAAATACTTTGGATATATTCTGAAATGTGTAAGTAATGAAATAAAAGTCCGGCACAAAGGACCAAAAATTTGGTCGGCACCCCTGTAACGCGTGCGGTGTGGTTGGTTGCAGGGGCGCGATAGCACACGGACCGGCGGCCTGACGCGGTCAGCCCGCCACGGGCCAAGAGGTAGCCCGAGCACTAACCAGAGCTTGTGTGTTGCAGCGGCCGCTGTGCTGGCCAGCACTCAGGCGGTCGTCAACGCCTTCCCCACGCCGCCCAAGTGAGCGGCGATCGCCCCGGACGTGACAGGACTCACCCCAAGTGTTTGTGACCAGAACTCGATCCGAGTGTTTGTAGACAGAACTCGACCCAATGTGTTTGTGACCAGAACTCGACCCACGTGTTTGTGACAAAACTGCCGCGCGAGCGTGACATTCATGGACGTATTGTTTCACGCGTATTTACCGGTCGCGGACGGACTAAGAGTTTCGCGAGTGAAAGCACAAACGAACCCTACCCATTGTACATACTACTCGTTAAGTGTAAATTAATAACGGTACAAGTGTAAATGTAATTTTGTGTAAGTGTAAAAACATCGAATTCTTCGAGTGTGGGCGTTGCGTTGCACTGACTGACATTTGCGAGCCCGGTGAATGAAATTTATATCATTGCGAATACAGTATGGATAAGGACTTTAAAACATTGTAACTGCATTCCACGAGATCGAAAGCGAAATTAGTCTTAATGTTTATCTATAAGTTGGTTTAATGTTAAGTGATTAGTTGTAAGTTTGAAGGCGTCAATGTGATCATTACAATATGAGTCGTAGCATGCACAAATTGTACTGTCTCGATACTTAAAATATTGAATATTATATTATAGTAGAGAACATCCTATAGGTTTGTGATGTGTGACAGTTGTGCGCGTGTGTATGTATGGCTTTTAATGGTAATTTCCAAAAATGAACTTTAGTCCATTCTCAAAATACAAGGGATTATTAGTTGTTCTGCTGCGCAATAGTCATATAGAGTTAGTAGCTTATTTCTGAGGTCGAAAGCATTTATGTCGTCTAAAATTTATTAATTATGTGAAACTTTATTGAAAAAATAATGATAATAATAAATTCTTACAATAACAGTCTTCCAATTGGGTTACCTACATGTTAATTCTGTTTGCATTTCACTGTTTATGTCGTAATCGCCTATGATAATGAAATAGAAAAAAAATACTGTGCACGAAGCCTGGTTGGAGTGTGTTTTGTGAAATTAATGCATTTTTTATATAGCGATATAAATATATATGTATATATATACTACTATATTCCAGGAATAGTTGATAGCAAATCAAATTTTGAGTCTCTCAGGGGTGTTTTTGACATGAGCTTCTAAAATATAATATATCGATGGGTGAAAGAATTTTTATACCACCCATAGAAGAGATGAAAAAATAAAAAATAAAATTTTTTTTTTTCAAAATCATACAAAAATAATTTTGTTAGGAAAAAAGTTAGACAAATATTGTCGAGAATTTCATATAAAAATGTTTATAGGTATTTTTTTGCTAAAGTTAAAATTAACAGAGCTGAGGTTTACCCAAAGATATTTCATATCTTCTTGTCAAGAATGTGCCCCTGAGGGACTCAATTTTGGATTTTTTGGTAAATTTTCCTGGACTGCTAATTTATTACACGAGTAGTGTATTTGTAGGTATACGTTATGTCGCAACAATTTACTCATTACACAATGTACCTGTTTCAAAGTAATAACCATCTGACGATGGCAAACCCAGCCTGAAATCGATTCTTAGGAAATCTATTGGCAAAAACCAAGATTGTTATCATTGCTTGGTGAGTTCTTTAGTCGTTAAGAGTCCATTTTACATTAAAATGGATTTAATTTGTAGGTAAAAGGCACTTTGAATGTCCCCATTTGTGTTTTGTTGTACCTCTCTCTCTCTCTCTATCTCTCTCTCAATGGACTTGCTATATAATTTCTTAGTATTCTTGTTTGTAAATGTACAGGGAGTTTACATTGTTGATTGTACAATTCGGTTCTTCTTTAAGTGTTGTTCTTGGTGAAGGAGTGACTGCATTTTTTCAGCTCATTTCAGCTTTTGTCCATAAAAAGTTTTTTTTTTTATAAACAGAAGCTGAATTAAGTTGAACAAAATGTAAACGCCCTATGTGGGAACCTGATTTTAGAAGCAATTAGTGCTATAGTAATTTAGAATGAATGTACCAAGAGAGCATGAAGCGGTAAGATATCGTGATCTCATAAAGTCGCGCTCGATGCGCGCCGATGGGTGCATAGACTGAATTCTATTCATTCGACTCTCTTGGACAGGGAACGGTCTCTCGACATATTATTTCTATTGTTAAACATCGACTTATATGTTCTAATAACTAGACTTGGTGATCGGAAAGAAATTGTTTGTCAAAAATGGTACGAGTTCGCGACCAAAAGGTCGAAAGCGCCATGGAAAATACGGCGCTTAAGCGTTCTTCGCTTCTTAACTGCTTGCAAATGAGTTACTGAGAGTTATCCGTAACTAAATGCGCAATTTCTAGTACAATATAAAAGTCATTGATTGTTAAAAGTAAAAATACACTCATTTTAATTTTAAAAAATTATCTCAAGAGAGTTGTCCAATCCCATAGACATTTTGATTACCTTTGAAGTGGGATTTAAAATTATCAGTACCTAAATGAGGAGTCGCAAAATCTGTATTTTTTACTCAAACGAAACTGATGTCGAAACTTAATATCCAATCTTTACAGGGTTTAATTGTAATAATATTGTTCAAAAATGTTCAATGATTTGTCAGAATTTAATCTTTTTTTTCTTTAAAGTAAATAGCCTAACAAAAACATATCTGTTTTACATATAGTTTGTAGATGTGATATCTAAAAAGATTTGTTATAGAAGATTCTTTTTTTTTTTCAAAAGAAGAAATTGTAATAAGCACATATAATCATTTATAATCTTGAAAAATTGGTGTATCATTTAATTTATCATTTTCTCTGTTAATGTTGATTTTCATATAATAAAAGTTTTTTTCCTTTCTTACCCAGGTGTAAGAGAAATTGTCTGTTTGTTTAGTTTATAGCCTGGGAAGATTTAAATTATGTATAATTACAGTTATGGCCGAGAAATAGTAGAGGCCTCCCTTACCTCATTACGCTAGGAACACACTTGACCACATAGTCACCGTGAGTTAATAATGCCTAGGTATTAGAGTTTATAATGCCCTAGTACACTAGCGATAGCGTAAAATATTTGTATGGAAAATTGACAATGTCAATTTGACAATTTTCCACATTTATGTATCTGTAAGTATACGCTATCGCTAGCGAGTGCGGTCATTGTAATCTCATAGTAATTGGTAAGGTACCGTACACACATTCGGAAGTATGCATGGTGTGGAGGTAATCTTTGTTGTAATATGTATAAATTCATTTGCCTGATGCAAGAGCAAACCCATCGTTAATAAAAAAAATGTTGGTGATACAATTTGTTGGGATTAGTTCATCGCTGTCACACGGTGCAGTCAATTGTGTTCTAAGCATTAGGTGTGCTTATTTTCGGGTTTAAACAAAATGTTACAAGGAGAAGCATAACACTGTTCTTTTTTAAAATCAATAATTATATCTATGTAACATTTTCGACAACGAGTCACAAGATGGCGCCTACAGTAGGGCCAATTTAATAGATCACATTTGACATCTGTCAGTCTTAGCTTACACAGTGAGGTAACCTTGTAACGATGTTTAGTTTCTTAAAACAAAAATTGTTTATTATGTTTATCAAAAGTAAATCGTAAAATCGCCTTCTTTTGTCATTATAACAATATGTATTTTTTACTGTAAAAAAGTTAAGCAATTGTGCAGTTCTAACTTCGATAAAATAAAGTGTGCCCTCCGTTACAAGGTTACGTTGTTGTGTCAAATGTGTGATCTATTAAATTGATCCAACTAAGTTTTTCTTTTTCACTTAATGTGCAGTCAACTAAAGAATGCTGCAATCCTGAAGTTTATCAGTTGGTCATGACTAATGATGATTTCTTATTTATTCAACACCAGCGACCCACTCCCGGCTTCGCCCCGGGGTGCATTTTTTTTTTTACTTAAAAACCTTCTCTGATTATCCCTCTATCCATGAGTGAAGACACAATTAAAATCGGTCCAGCCGTTCTCGAGTTTTGCGCAAAAATATAACATTTATTTTAAGTTGAAATAATGATATATTTCTGTAGATATTATCCTTTAGTATGGCAAATAAACAAAATAATAATGTTAAATAAATAAGAAATCATCATTAGTCATGACCAACTGACAGACGTCAGGATCGCATTCGTTCGTTGACTGCAATGTAATTAATATTTTTATAATTTAATTGTTGCTTAGTATATAGCATTCTTTTTACATAGTAGGGTGAATGAAGCCCTTATAACTTTGTATGTATGTTGTGAATATTTTGTGAAGTAACGAGTAGACCGTTCCTATCCCGAGGAGTCATTTCTCCTCACGCTTAACGCGAATTACGCTTTTTTTTATATTATTGTACGAGTGGCGACTTGATATGAAATATGATCATTGTATGTATTTATAAATAACTCGGTTCGATATTTAATAATCACGAACTGTTGTGTATTTTTTTTTGATGTAATTCAAAGTTTGATTTTTCCTTAGAAAAAAAAAATTCGAGACTTAAAAGGAGGAATAATAAAGATAAATTATTTCTTAGAAAATGTGTTTTATTTCATTACTTACAGTAAAGTACAATGAGTCTTAAAATTATTGTGATAACTTATTTTAAAACTTAAGCTGTGATGACTAGGATCCAAAAATGGGGGCAATACGAAGGTAACTTAAAATGTAATATTAAAAAATATAGAATTTGCAAATTAAATTAAGAGATAACTTATATATCACTAAGTAATTATTTGTAAAATTGGTATTTAGACATTCGGTTTGTTTGTTTGTTTCATTAGTTAAGGTATTATTTTTTATCAAGTGATGTGAGAAAACAATTTTTTATTACATTTAAATATTATATTTTAAAGAAATATTACTTTGAAATGTTTAAAATTAACTACAATTGGTAAATAATTGTTTTAATAACTTACAACTTAATATAAATAATTATTTTTCTAATAACTTATAGTTTCAAACAATGTTGGACTAATTGAATTCATTTCATTACAACACAAAGTTAGCATGCATAGATTAAAAAAATACATTAAATAAATAAAATTTAAAAAATTCATTAAAACTTACAAGTTAACAACTAATTTCGTTAAGTACATTGAATAAATTAAAAAAATTACAATACTAAATTGTTGCCTAAGTTAAAAAAAACTAAAATAAATAAGTGAATTTACGTAATACTTGTAAAAAAAAAGATAATCTAAAAATAACTAAAACTAATGTCTACTCTTTCGTTAAAGCTGTTTTGTAAATTCGTTTTAATAAATTATAATTTTTCAATAAGGGCGAATTAAAAATTAGTTTTATTTTATTGCAATTTACTGATAAATTTAAATTTTAAATAACCAATCAAAATATTCAGTATGTTACTAATGGATTTAAGATCAATTATTATAAAAAAAAATTGAAATATTCCATTTCCAAGCTGGAATATAAGAAAAAACTGAAAAAACTCAACTGAGGAGTCCCGAGATAGTTTCACTAGTATTTCGTTTTATAAAAAAAAAGGTAAAAACTAAATAAAATAATGGCTGTTTTATTTTTATGAACATTAGTTTTCGTTAAAGCGATTTGTTTGTTGATTTAAAAAATTGTAAACTCAAACCTTCTCAGATTTAGTGTTGCGAAATAAAAAATCTTTCCATGAAAATACAAAAAAAAAAAATCGGGCAGTCCATTTTTAATCCATAATAATATTATAAATGTGTATGTAAATCTTGTCTGTTTTCACGCCTTAACTACTCAAGTAATGTTCCCAATGGATCATTTAAAGTAAAATAAAAGAGTAACACCTAGCCAGTGTTATAGCAAAAAGAGATCAAGCGTTATAATATTACTTATATACTTTTTATTTTTCAACGTAGACGAAGTCGCGGGCATAAGCTAGTATAGTACATCATAAAAAAAAAAAACATGTTAAATTTGCACGCGGACTCTAATATAGTATGGTAAGGTAAGTTATGTATCAATACTAATAATAAATCTGTAAGGGTTGGTGATGGAGTAAGTTACTTTGTTTTCAGAGATATCGTTTGTATATGTTTAGGCTCTATACATGATACTGAAACTAAATTGACCATTTTTAGATTTTTTTTCTGTATGTATGTATGTATGTTCCTCCATAACTCTTAAACGAATCAACTGATTTTCATGAAACTCGGTAGATAAACATTTAGACGTACGGGACACAGGATAGGCTACTTTTTTTCTTTTTTAACGCGGACGAAGTCGCGGGCGCCAGCTAGTTTTAAAATATTTTTGTGTAGTAATTTTTCACTATTCTAAAAGATAAATTAAATTTATTTCAATTTCCATTACTTAACCGTTAAAATGTTATTTAAAAATTATCCCATACTACTATATATTTTAATCCCTTTTTTGTTTTGTTGAAGTTCAAAATGAACATAATTATCAATCACACAGTTAGACAAATATATATAAATATTTATCAATCACACGGGATCTTTGGCTGTATTTTGTTTTAATACTGTCACGTGGTGTGGTCGCTAAATACTTTTGAAAATTACAAAATGTCTACAATTTAAAAAAAACTATAAAGCGTTATATATATACATATGAAGTCAAAGGTAAACATTACCATTATATTAGCACAAACCATTGAAATACTAATCTAGTATTTTACTGTGCTTTCAAATTGCAAAAGAAAATATATTTATAACTTAATTATTATTAAAGGACAGTGGCAACTTCTACGCTGAATAAAAAAAAAATAGGTACACATTTTTTCTCTCAAAGTATCATAGGTAAAGCGTCAACATGTTTGTATTAAAAAATAATTTTATTGGAGGTAGACTCGTCACAGTCCTTTAAAATAAGGTAGTAGTTACATAATTGCACATCAAAAAATCAAAATTATAAAAATTATTTGTAACCATCGAAATACTACAATGGTATTTGCGTCACAAATGCCAAAGCGGCACATAAAAAGAACGCCTTTGACAGAATCATGGCGGACTCTTGCCTTCACGCGTCAATGGTAAAAGGTAGTAACGATCAACTTCTACTATTTCATTTTAAACTCTAATGGGTGGACGTTAAAGTCACATTTTCTTTAAATTACGTGTTTATTATTATGTTTGTTTTGTTTTAAATAACAGTTCATGCTCTACGCATATATCACTTATAAATGTTCCATAAAATTCGTAGTTTTTTTTTATGTCACGCGGGTTCCATGTTGTAGTAGTTTGATGTTTGTAACGAAAAAAATACCTTATACAGTTTTACAACGAAAGTTCCCACTAAGCTCAAAAAATATTTTTAATTTTATTTTTTAAATAAATTTCATTTAAAATATATCTAATATATAAAATTCTCGTGTCACAGTGTTAGTTAGTTAGTCACATATACAGCTTAACAGATTTTGATGAAACTTTATAATGTAGGTACACTTGGTAGGTCTGAGAATAGGTTTTTATCTATTTTTTATACGCGGGCGAAGTCGCGGGCAGCAGCTAGTATAGTAAATATAATAATATTAATTTTTACTATGAATATTTTAAAAAATAATCTTAATTCTATATGTATATTAATATTATGCTAAAAGTTATATTTGACTTGAGATTTTACTATCAAAATTTAATAATTTATATAATTTTGTATTTCCATTTTGGAAACATTTTTTTTTGATGAGCAATTAAATATATATCAATCTAAATCGTCAGGCCTCAATTGTTTCTCACCTTCGCTTAGGAATATGAGCATTGCTTTGTACAACAAATACATTCCCAACATTCTCCTCTCCTTGAGGGGCCAAGTGGAGACGACTCCATAATAGTTTCCGCTTTTTAAATTTTTCAAATTTGTCAATCCGAGAACATCGATCATGGCCGCCTCGTTGGTGTAAGCTTCAGCGGGAATCACGTTTTGAAAAACGTGCAAACAAACAACGCCCAATTTTCCGGACCAAATGTCGAGGATGTGCTGCACTTTCTTGTCTTTGGATGTGGTGAAGTTGCTCTTCCATAGAGTCAAGGCTTGATACAAGTGCGAGTACGGACGGGAGCGTTTACCTGAAAATAGGTTATTGAAAAATTTTCCAAAAAAAAAAAATGATTTTGAGATCGTCATGGGAGTTACAAAACAAATTTGAGATACTGTTCGATAGATATCAATATTAATTACATATCGCTGCTTAAAAACTAAAGGGCCATAAAACAAAAAATCCAAAAATGTTTTTATTGCATAAATATAATCACAGTCCTTCATATTGTATGTTGCAAAAAGACTAAGGTTGTTTTATTCCATATTTAGTACATATATTTTGATCATTTTTTATATATTCAAAAGTAACTTATATGCTTATAAAAGTACTTACAACATTTAATGCTACATAAATATACGCTTCTAACGATGTATAATATGCATATATTTGATAAATATCTAATGAGAAAAAAAATAGACAAAAATAATTTTTTTTTTAGATTAGCTCCTGTAAAAAGTGTAATTTTGATTTGTGGCACTTTAGTTTTTAAGTAGCGATATGTATATTTTCATATAAGTACGGAATTAAACCCTTTTTAACCGCTTAGTTTTGTAGTTGTCATGCCCCTAAACGCTTGACTCGTAAACCGATATTACTATATTATTTTTTAAGAGTAGGCAATGCAATGATTTATACAATAGAGGATTATAGAACATTATACATTTGTCGTATGTATATACGGCTCTGGCGAAATGCGCACACTGAATGGGATTTTATTTAAGTATGTATTCTCATTTAAACGAAAAAAAAAAAGTATGTATTTTATTTGTTTTGTTATCTTTAGATGTATTCGTGTGTGTCATGTGTATGCAAATAAATGTTTTCTATTCTATTCTTCGCGAAAATAATTGTCGGTTAAATCCGACTCTGGCGGTAAAAGGTAACGAGATTTTCGATAAGAGCTACTAAGGTTTTTTAAATTCTGAAAGTTTTAAATAATCTTAAACGTAGCGCGCGTTAGCGCTCAGGGTCGTCGCTGAATGACGATGTGGCACAGCAAAGAGTTTTTTTAACACATTATTTTTAACCTTATTACAATGATTTTAACACTCACACTTCTTTGCATGCCGCGACGTGCCGAAACATCACGTGGCATGACGCGGAATGCTACGGCTTCTTGGAATGCTAAGATCATTGCAATAAGGTTAAAAATAATATGTTTAGGAATAAATCGTTTGTTGTGCCGTGCCATAGACGCGTCGAACTGGTCGAACACGTAAAGGTCAATTTGTATGAGAACGAAGCAGCGCTAAACTTTAGCCAGTAGGTGGCGCTGCTTCATTACAATACAAATTGACGTTTACGCGTTCGACGCTTTTGATCGAGTAAAACTCGCACTAGGCCCTCTGAACTGTGGGCTAATCGAGCGAAAGGATCTTGGGACCAACCTTTGCCGACGTAAAAGATAGAATTGATGAATGTGACCCAGGAGTGATGGTGGCTCTGTGTTCCTGCCCTGGACGGTAGACCTTCAGTGTGCCGAGGGTCCAGCAGAAGGTATGTGAAGGACGTCTTGGCGGTGCCCTCTCGCCACTTCTTGTTGGGGTTAGAGAAATCGGACCGCGCTCTCTTCTCGATTTCAACGTATGCGGAGAGATCTCTCATCCATTCATCGTTCCTTAGTGATTTCTGCAACTCTATACTGTACTCTGAAATAGATATCATTCGTATACATTTTTAAAGTCTGTTTTTTGTACCAAAAATTTTCAATGCATTGCTATTGGTCCACGTAATCAATATAAAACCCGTTCATCCAATAAGAAAGCGCTAAACATTGACCCATCTCACTCTTGTCAGTATTGGAAATATGCCAGAGATACTCTGCTGCTAGAGTATAATTGGCACTTACAGAAGACCACCGTAAAGTAACAGCATATGTGCTGTTGTGTTTCGGTGCCAGTAAGGTATGCCAGAGTCCATTTCCCCATCCCTCCCTAATCCCTTATCCTAGCCGACAGCGTAGTTGCTACACATTTGGAGTTACTCGAGTTATAGCTGACGGTAGCTACCATTTACCATCAAGTGGACCATCAGCTTGACTGACGGCATTTACATAAAAAAGCACGTTTCCCATATTCTCTGTCCTAACCCTTTAATTATGATGTAGGTATCCTTGCCCAATGATGTTCTCTAGTGTGGCTTGATTTTATAGTTAACGGTAGCCATCCATCATCAAGTGAACAATATCCTACCAGCTGCGCTTTCTCATTTAAAAAAAAACTAGTCTAAAAACTGTACTGAAAACACTGATACAACTGTCAAAACTATTAAAAATTGTTTACCCTTCTGCAACAACATTCGTGTGACATGTCTACTTGGTATTTTCAAATTGTTTAAAACCATTATCACATCAAAACACAAAACACTTCAAAAACCAATCAAAATTATTTAAAAAATAAACACATAGGATTTCCTTGTAAATAAACACTAACTTATCAAAATGACAAATATTGACAGACATTTTTGTGACAGAAAAAGGCCCAAAACGCCGAAAAGTCATGAAATGAATTTTATTTTTAATTAAACATTTTTAATTAATTTAATCAATTAAGTTTATTAATTAAATTAATTATGTTTTTTAATTAATTAAGTTTTAATTTATTAAAATATTAATTAATTAAATTAATTAAAGTTTTAATACATACAAATAAATAAATTATACTTACGTTTCCCTTGATTGGTCGTGACGATTGGGTTCCGCCTGAGGGCTTGCAACTTCTTCAAGTATAACGTCCTTGTCCCGTCCAGTATGGGTCCGGGACAGAACCCGAGCTTGAGGAGTTCAGCTCGAAGAGTCTTGTTGTCATACTCCATGGAGGGAGGCAGAGATGAGGCGACCGACAACGCGGTCTGGTCTAAACACTGCTCATTGTTGTCAATCTCGTCTACGGGCAGCCTGTAAGACATTTTTCATACCTTGACTTTTGACATTTGATCCATGTGACAGCTATTGGAATATTTAATGACAATAAATTAAGATAATCTTAATAATTAAGATAAATAATTATGTTTTTTTTATATTTTAACTTAATATTAACACATAGTTTTATCATAATTTTAATATAATTAATGTTGCTCTTGAAAAATATATACATATCACAATGAATATTTTGATTTTTTTTATCACATTATATTTATTTATTTATTTAATAGCTCACCTTACAGCATTCAATATTTAACAATTACATATAATAGATTAAAATTTTTATATAGCCTATTACAAGGTTAGGCAGCTTAAAATTTATATGTACAAAAAAAAAGTGCTAGTACCTAATTAAAAAAAAAAATAGATAACAATATACGAGTACATCTATAAATTATATAAACATATTATACATTATATACAAATACATAGATATAAACACATATGCGTGAATTTGTGTGTGTATGTGTGTTTGTGTGTGTGTGTGTGTGTGTGTGTGTGTGTGTGTGTGTGTGTGTGTGTGTGTGTGTGTGTGTGTGTGTGTGCGCGTGCGTGTGTGTGTGTGTGTGTGTGTGTGTGTGTGTGTGTGTGTGTGTGTGTGCGTGTGTGTGCGTGTGTGCGTGTGTGTGTGTGTGTGCGTGTGTGTATGGAGACTATTTAAATGGAATAATGTAAAGTTCGCATTTTATAAAGTTACGCGGGCGAAGTCGCGTGCAAAAGCTAGTTATTTATATAATTATACATTAATAACTTAAAATGAAGTCCACGCGAACGAAGTCGCGGGCATAGGCTAGTATGAAGGCAAATGTGTTTTTTACGTTCTTAGTTAGCTGGCAATCGTCAATCACTTTTATCAGTTAATCTATTGTTTTTAGTTCAAGGCAACATATATTACTTATCAGTTCAAACTCGTCAGTGCATTTAACTCAACTAATGCAATATATAAAAAACTAGCTGCTGCCCGCGACTTCGCCCGCGTAACTGTAAATTATATACTAAAACCTTCCTCGAGAACCACTCTATCCATTGGTGAAAATAGCATGAAATCGGTGCAGTAGTTTTTGAGTTTATCGCGAACAGACAGACAGACAGACGCGGCGGAGGACTTTGTTTTATAATATGTAAGGATAGGAAAATGTCCAACACCTACGTCGAGATATAAAAGGGGTTAAAAAAATATTATAGAACAAAAATTTGTGTTAGAAAATAGAAGCATACAATTTTCAAATTTAACTCACACAACAGGTGAAACCAACAGTCTCTTCTCGATGAGCACAACATCTTCTTCTTTATCCTCGTACTTGTATTCTTCTTGGACATTTGCTAGAACAATACTCCCACCAGAATAATTACTGCTTACGCCACTACTGGCCGATGATCTTCGTGTGTTTGATGATTTCGCATCTGTCATGGAAATGTTTCTATCCAACAACAACTCGTTGGTTTTATTCTGAACAACGGCCAACGCTTTGTCCAAACTCGACTGCATCGATTGATCGTCAGTTATCAAACTTGATGAACATGATTTTATGCGTTTACATTTTTTCAAATTTGTTTTCGTGTTGTAATTAATATGACATATGTTATTCGGGGAGTCAGATGAGAAGAAGTTTTTGTATGCACTCATTTTTGTGTTTTGCGAGTCACAAAGGCATGTATTATTCTTTGGGTCGTTTAAAGGGTATATTCCGCTTATCATAATTTCATTACTACCTCCAATACAAGTCTTGTAAGTGGTGTCTATGTCATGATTTTCCCTATCGGTTAGGTCAATTTTGCTAAAATCTATACTTTCACCAGGTATAGATTCGTCGTCTAAAAAGTGGTTATCCCCAATAATGGTTGGGTACAATTTGTTCATTGTGAAACTGTGCTTGTCGCACCACTCCTTCACCATTTCTGATTTCCTGGTAGTTTCTGGACAAATATTGGTGTCTGTCGGTTCATATTCGGCCACTATTTGGTCTGTCGTCACTAAAATTCTCTCTGAAAATTACATTAACATCAATTTAGAAGCTTAGCACTTAGCTATGGAGGGTAGAGGTAAGGACAAAGAACATATATATACTCTCTAGCGAGAGAAAGGAGTAACTCATGAAAATCAAACTGAAAAAAAATATGGTCCTATCCAACAAAAGAAATAAGGGTTCTAAAAGTGGCCAGAATGGCGCTAGTGTAGCATGTCTTCTATCTATCATTCTTTGTCTAATTTACTCGACAATGCTACACTAGCGCCATCTTAACTATTCTGAGACAACTTTTTAATACATAGTTGGTCCTCCTTCTACCCTCCATACACTTAACTTATAAGGAGGTATACAGCCTTAAGGGTAAGGTAAATGATGAGAATAGGGACACGTAAAGTAACCATAGTACAATAACATAAACAATTATAAGTTCGATTGCATTGCATAAGTAAACAAAAACTTTTTAACAGAAATGAATCATTAATTAATGATTTTGACTAAAAAAATGCTTACCCAAATCTAATGTATATGCACATTGTGATCCAAAAAAATCATCTGTTGTGTCAACAACATTATGCAAATAATTGTACACATCCCACTGTTGTTGTTGGAATGCATAATCAAAAGCGGAAAGACCGTCAAGGTCTTTTTGAGAGGGATCACCCCCACAGCCAATCAACAGCTTTATATTATCAACCCGACCCCATATAGCTGCTATGTGGACAGGTGTTACACCATCATCATTGCTGAAAATTATATAAGATATAAATTATTATTTATATTATAGCAGATTATAAAATATTGTGTAATCAATGATTCCATTTTTAAATTAAATTTAAGTAAATTGAAGAATTTTTGTGTGGTTTGGACAGTATTTATAGATCTTATCTAATACTAGCGACCCAGTCCCGGCTTCACCCAGGGTGCAATTTTTATATACAATACATAAAAACCTTCCCCATTTTATACCTATTTCCATATTAAAATTGGTCTACCTATTCTCGAGTTTATTAAGTGTAGACGTTTTTATATTATACTAGCTGGTGCCCGCAACTTCGTCTGCGTTCTATATAACCTTCCTCGATAAATGGATTATCCAACACAAAAATAATTTTTCAATTCGAACCAGTAGTTCCTGAGATTAGCGCGTACTTATAGCTTTATATATTGGCATAGATATAAAAAGCGATGTTTGTGTGTATGTTCCCTATGAACTCCAAAACCGCTGAACCGACTTTGATGAAACTTTCAGACAATTTTTAGATTAGTCCAGTGGGTCTTGTGAAGTTTGGTAGCGATCGGACGCGGGTGAACCCGGTAGGGGGTCGCTAGTTTAAAATACTTTTATGTAGTTTTTTGACTATCGTCGCCTGCAAAGCCAAAGCAAGTAGAAGATTAGGAAGGAATACGAGTTTTAGCATCCGTTACTAACTAAACACAACAGCACACATGCTGTTATTTCACGGTGGTCTTCTGTAAGCGGGTGGTTAGTGCTGCCATATTGGCTGCCCAAATGATTGCGATACACAGTGTGAATTGCCACTCTTTCCCGATCCAGACAAGAGTGAATATTGAAAAGTTCATTTAGCCTAATGACTCATTATGAAAATTGTTGTGCAATTATTAAATTTTGTTTGTTTATTTTAAACCTAGCTTTTGCACGCGACTACGTCCTCGTTCTCTATAGCCTATAGCCTTCCTCGATAAATGGACTAAACAACACAAAAATAAGTTTTAAATTTAAACCAGTAGTTACTGAGATTAGTGGGTACAACCAAACTCTTCAGCTTTATATATTGGTATAGATTTATAGATTATTTAGTCACATTGTATTACCATAAATTAGGATCTCCGCCATGCTTTAAAATTATTTCTGTGCATTCATTAGACTTCTGTAATGGCTCTACTCCAACAGCTAAATGAAGAACACCTATGCCTTTGCATGGCAATATTATATTTATATCCACTGCGTTTTCATTAAGAAAACGTTTCACTGAACTGAAACAGCAATAAAAACCACTGAATACATATATCAATAACTTTCTTTCTCCAGTAAAACAAAAATTAGATTTGATAAATTAGTTTTAAACCAGATCGAAAACTATATATAAAAAAAAAAAAACTCACTTCGTATCACCGTTTTGAATGAGATCGTATAATTTAAAAAGTTCTTTAAATGCAGTCCCCATTATTTAAAAAAAGAACACTGCAAATATTTACAGTATAAAAATACCCGTCAATTCAACTCAACTCTCCCGCATTAAATATTCAACTTGCAACGGTCCATTTCCTTTCCAGTTTCCTGTTGGTAATATCACTTCTATTTTTAAACACATAATTTTATTTTGCAATCATATAGACAGAAAATATCACTATATAAGTTCACAATACGATTTAAAAATAAATAAGACCGTTCTTACATCGTTTTCATAACTTTTGTAATGCCATTTTTAATAACATCTTTTGTTTACACTTACGTTAATCCTGTTTGGATGTTGGCTTGCGTTCCGTTTGACGCAACATAGTGTAACGAATAGAGTGAAGTAGAGCAGACTACTTGAAATATGTTCAGAAAATTAATATACATCTAAATGCTCGTATAAAATGGATTTACGTTTACATTTAATCGTCTTATTTTATTGTAATAAATATTAAGCAACACAACATTTAATATTTGTTACATTAAAAACAATGTTAACTTAAAATGACAGATGTTAACTGACAAAATTCAAATGTTGACATAGACAACCTGTAGTTTTTTTGAATTGATTTCTGCTGTTTTTTTTAATATTTTGAAAATTGGATAATAATCCGGTCAAATTAAGCCAATAAATAACAGTGAAGGTACATAAATTAAAAACAAACTGAAAGTGAGTAAAGTTGTTCTAACTAAACTAAACATAATTAAAACTCCTCATCGATCCGGTACATGGAAAAAAAATTACTCGAGGCCAAAGGTAAAAAAAATCGGTTTTTCGCGATTTTCAGCTAAACGGTAAGTTTTATCATAAAATTATCTGAGACAACTTTGTAGGTCATAAAATTACCTATAACCTATATAATCTATAATGACTATATAAGCATTATAATAATATGTATAATTGCAATTTTTTTTTCATACATTCCACACAGCACCATCTAGTTTCACAGTAAACAACTAATATTAGCTGTATTATGGATACTGTATAGATACTACAGTTGATATACTACATAATATCGCTGCTTAAAAACTAAAGGGCCATAAAACAAAAAATCTAAAAATGTTTTTATTACATAAATAAAATCACAATCCTTCATATTGTATGAAAAGACTTGTGGTTGTTTTATTCCATATTTAGTATAATTTGACCGTTTTTTATATATTCAAAAGTAACTTATATGCTTATACATATCTCTTTTAGTATTCAGTTTATTATAAAAGTACTTAAAACGTTTAATGCTACTTAAAAATATGCTTCTAACTATGTATAATATGCATATATTTGGTATATATCTAATAAGAAAAAAATAGACAAAAATATTTTAATTTTTTTATTAGCTCCTGTAAAAAGTTTAATTTTGATTTGTGGCCCTTTAGTTTTTAAGCAGTGGTATGTAAGTACATTACTTTTTTTTTTGTAAATACCAACGAATTATAAATACAGACATCCATGACTCAGGTACAAAAGTAAATGTTAGCATAGAGAATTTTTTACTTACTGCCGTTAAAGTAACTATTTACTCTATGATGTTAGTTAACACATAAACATTTGCCCCTAGCGTGATTCGAACCCGCGACCGTTCGGTTAACAGCTAGGGTTACTAGCCACTAGACCAAACGTGTCGTCAAAACGTCAGGTCAGGACTCCAAAACCGCTGAACTGATTTTGATGAAACTTTCAGACAATTTTTAGATTAGTGCAGCGGGTGTTCTTGTGAAGTTTGGTAGCGACCGGAGGCGGACAAAATCGCGGGCAAAAACACTATTAGCTATACCTATAATACACATTTTGCAATTACATATTATACTTTCCCATTTATCACGACTATTACAAGCCTTGGGCAATAATGAGGGTTGAAGGACGAACTAAATACGTAACATACGTATATACATATTATGTTAATGTAGTTACAAAAGTTAATACAAATAACTGTGAACTTTGTTATCAATGCATTAATGCTTGCAATGTTTATGTAGATGTTAATAGTTTTTTACTTGAAATAGTTTAACTATTTAGTAGATTATTTAAGCTGTTAGTGTGTGCTACTAAATCTTATCAATATTATGAATGCGAACGTTCGTATGTTTGTTACTCAATCACGTAGAAACTGCTTACCAGATTTTGATTAAATTTACACACACACAGATAGCTCATTACCTGGATTAATATTACAGAATACTTTTATCCTGGGAATCGTCTAAAAATATAAAAAAAAGTGTCTGAGCCACCGTCGCGTCGTCGTCACACTGATAAAGATATCAGATATTTTCTCAGGTGTTTTCATTTTTCGCGCTATTGCGCTACTTAGTAGTATATACTTAGTAATAAATAAAGCGAACCTTTTTAGTTCACAGATGAATATCACAGCGCGCTATCTAATGAGCGTACGAAGACAAACAAAACACTTCACCTACTTTTTTCTCATTATCAAAAATAGGTAGATACTTTATGTGCTCAATAATAATTGTGAAAATGTGTTTTCGCAGATTTGCATTCTATGAATCTCTCTCAAAATACTTTTAGGATCTGCATGAGCTCATACCGCCTTCCCCTTTCTTCCATCGGACTTACAGACATACGGCTGGTTACCATCCTCATCTTGTCGAAATCCCTCCTTTTCGGACCAAGTGCTTTGAAACATCCTTTATAATGCGCACGCGCACTGCCAACGTTTGGAACTTCCTGCCGGCGTTTGTACCGAGCTGATATAACCCAAATCTTTCCAAAGTGCGAGTGAAAAGGCATCTTCTGGGAAGTTCTGAGTGAGCTCGCTCCATCTTAGGCCTCATCCTTGCTACACAGCTGGTTGTTGGCCAAGAGCCAAAACAACAAAGATTCTATTCTAAATAAATAAAATAAATAAATATCTTCACACATTCCACATAGCACCATCTAGAATATAGTAGTTCCACACTAAGCAACTATAATGCTTGTGGATACCAGACAGTTGATATATTACATAGATTACTTTTTTTTTGTAAATACAATTTTATTATAAATATAAAAATCCATGACTCAGGTACAAAGGTAAATGTTAGCGGGATTCGTACCCGCGACCGTTTGGTTAACAGCTAGGGTTACTAGCCACTAGACCAAAAATTGTCATTCTGCTAAAATGAATGATATATGTATATATAAATAACTATAAATACATCACTAACTATGTCCCTATTGACTTAAAAGAAAGGTATTCATTGATGTAGTATCTATTGTTAACGTTGAGACGTCGAGCTTATCAGGACAAACTGACAACAATGTATAAATATATATAAACACCACATCACATTAAGTTAAAATAGTTTAGTACTTAGTTGAACACAAAGTGGACGTCTTGCTTAGCGTTATTAAAAGTATTTTATAAATATTGGGTTACCTAGATACTTTGTAGTATTAGTTTCATATAATACATATTATTAAGTTATAATACCACTGTAAGTGTTTTATTATTTTTATTGTACTTATTGTCTTGCATATTAACAAGTTTAAATTTTTCAATAAAAAAAATTGGATATATAATAAAACAATGAGGCTATTTTATGTTAGTAAACATTTTTATGCTAGTATTATATTTTATTTAATTATTTCATTACAAAAGATCCCAATAAGTTCATACTTAATTACCTACTAATTTTTCAAATGCAAATTTTTGCAAAACTATTAAAATATAGGTACTTAAATTAAAAAAATATACATTTACGTTTACAATAAAGCATATTAATGCCAATATTGCCAAATAAATTTCTTAATTAATAATTTGACTAAAAAAGTAACTAATAGTAATAATTGAAACGGTAAGGTATTGGCATTTGAAAAAATCTAAAACTATTTTTTGTCATTCATTGACCTGGAAATATCAAAGGCCAACGGATGGCCTTATTTTTTTATATATATAAAAACGTACATGAATAAAATTTACTTATTATCAATACTAATAATAAATCTGTAAGGGTTGGTCATGGAGTAAGTTACTTTGTTTTCAAAGATATCGTGTTTATAGGCTCTATACATGATACTGAAACTAAATTGATGATTTTTAGAATTTTTTTCTGTATGTATGTATGTACATATATATATATATGTTCCTCCATAACTCTTAAACGAATTGACTGATTTTCATGAAACTTGATAGATAAATATTCAGACCTACAAGACACAGGATAGAATACTTTTTCTATTTCAACGCGGACGAAGTCGCGGGCGCCAGCTAGTAGGTAATATAAGCAAACAAAATTTTCCACAATTTTTTTTTCATTCAATTAATAACATATTAAATGTGTACCAATTTATTTAGTTAAATATGTGATATAAATATTTGTAATATTTTTAAGCAACATTAAATTTCAGTTTATGTTCCGATAAAACAAAACCTTAAACTACCTACGATAAAATTAATATTTATCATTATTACATAGTTCTTATAATATTTTAGATATTTGTAGCCATTAATTTAATCTTAAAAAAAGCCTTGTCTGTAGGTACATAAAATATTTATTTTAAAAACAAAAAATTATAGGTATCGAGGTCAAAAAAATAGTTATTAAATTTTTGTCTTTTGGTCTGTTGTTTAAGATTCTAATCTAAGAAAAGCCTTATCGGATTTGGATGAAACAAGTATATTTTTTATCCGGAAAATATGTTACATTTTTAAAAAACAAACAACGAAGTTGCGAGACATTTTTATATTTTTTTTCAAAATAGATGAATTTAGAAATGTTATTCTTGAAATATTTATATAAAGTAAAAATTCTTACTCAGATTATTTATTAATTTAATTTTAATATTTGGGTAGATACTATACATCAAACCAAAACAGTTCTTCAATATTTTTTACTATTGACGTAGCGTGATTCAATGAATCGATTTTAACAAAAGGGAGAAAGTATTGACCCAGTTATTACAAATTATATTTCATTGATATTACCTTGGTTGTTTCATGTAGGTATAGTCCGATTTAAACTTTATGGCCGGATGTACAGGGGGGAAACCTGCGCACAACAGCGCTCGCAGCTAACTTCCGAGCCGCCATAAAGTTTGAATCGGTCTATAGGTACTTTATTTAGTTCGGAATAAATATCTTAGTTAGATACTTTTCAAAATAAATAATAACGAAAATAGTTTGTAACGAAAACTTGCATAGGTTCCTAATATTATTCACCTAAATAATTATTCAGTTTTTATAAAAAAAAAATCATTCAGTTCATTGATTACTCATTTTATCATTGTAAGCATATTTATGTATGATGTAGATTAACTCACTATGGAGTATCCTGTAGCAAATTGAAATTAAAATTCGAATAGTTGCCTACTTACTCGCTTTAAATAGTAAGTAGCATTGAAAACAAAAGGTCTTTGGTGAGCACGTAGGTATAGCGAACATTAATTTGTACTTTTTCCTTAAACAGTAAAATGTTTTGAACAGTAAAACAATAAAATAATAATTTCTCATTAGTTGTATCGTTATATGTCATGCGATATAGTTTTTAACGTAGTTTCAATGAAATTCAATTATAGCAGCTCAAAGGCAGTGGTACTCAAACTTGAACTGCTGGCGAAAGACCTTAAAATTGTAATTACAAGCGATCGACTCCGTAAATGCCGCAAGTATATGTGAACATATATAATTGTGTGCATATACTTAAGTAGTGTAGGTAGGTAGGGTGTATCATAAGGTAGTAGGAAGGTTATACTCGTAGGTGTAGGTTTTAAAATAATCGGGAGGATTCTAAAAGAACAAAGATATGCCAGATATTGCGTATTCCTTTCATAAAGCCTCCTATTGCCGATAGCAGGGGATTAATCTGACATGAAAAAGTAATAAATATGGCTTAAATATCAATCATGTCGACCTCAAACAAAAATTGTTATCGACCGATATCGGACTTTTTTTTGAGATCGACTCTAAAAGCTTTCGCGATTGACCGTTTGAGAATCACTGGTATACTGTGTATGGCCACTAGACAATGTGTATGGTGATATATGCTTGATATAAGGATAGGGAAATGGGTTCTTAATGGGAATTTTAAGTATAATTCAAGTAAATTTTCTTCAGATGTCTCTGTTTCTACTGGCTCTTTGTGGACTGGTATCGTATGGGTCAGCGTTGGACAATGGACTCGCTCTAACGCCTCCCATGGGATGGCTAACCTGGGAAAGATTCAGATGTATCACAGACTGTGAAAAATATCCCGACGAATGTATAAGGTAAGTATTATATACCGTTATGTAATATGTGTGTGTTAAACCTAGGGTTCCTGCGGAAGATCAGTGCTGGCCTATGCCAGTAAAATACTGAGTAGGGACCTTTTTGTAACTTATAACTTATTTTTCTTGCCGTTACTGTTTTTTTATTATTTTTTTAATTTTCTTTGTTACTAATAAGTTACAAATAAATGTTTGATTGATTGATTGAATATAAAGTACAGGTACGCAAATTCTCGCACCCTAATGCGTATTATATTATTTGAATTAAATAACAACATGTAAATATCATTATCAAGATTGTCAAGCTATAATTAAAAATTATAAACTTCTATTTAGCCCAAAAACGCTACATCTTCTGTATAAATTTGAACCTCCTATTGTTATACATACTCGTAATTATGACAAGCGTTCAAAGCGTTCTTTTTATCGATGACTAGCTGCTGCACGCAAATTCGCCCGCGTAACTTTATAAAATAAAACCGTCCTCGATAAATAGACTATCTAACATAAAAAGAATTAATTTTTCAATTCGTAGTTCAAGTTCAAGTAGTTCTTGAGATTAGCGCGTACAACCAAACAAACAAACTCTTCAGCTTCATATGTTGGTATAGATTCTAACTAAATACTCCACTTTCCTTTTAAGTGAAGAGCTGATAAAACGCACGGCTGATTTGATGGTGAATGAAGGGTATTTGCAAGCTGGCTACGAATACGTAGGCATCGATGACTGTTGGTTGGAGTTTGAAAGAGGCCCTGATGGTCGCATGGTGCCAGATAAGAAACGATTCCCTAATGGAATGAAAGCTATAGCTGACTATGTAAGTATTTTTTTATTTATAATCAACTAGCTACACACTCCAGGCTTCGTTCGGGTTCAAAATAAAAATTATCCTATCTTTTGAGTTGGACCAAATTACGAAGCTATTCGCTTAATTTTTCTTTAGATGTAAGATTCTTGCATTTGTAATTTAGAGATTCTGTCTCAGATAGGACGCAGAATGTTTTATTTTGAAATGTATTGCGATACTTTTACTATCCCACGGAGACACGTAATTTTCTTAATATTTAATTATATTTTTAGCTACACAACAGAGGCTTGAAGTTTGGAATGTATCAAGATTACGGAAACTTTACTTGCGCCGGATATCCTGGAGTTCTAAATAATGAAAAAGTCGATATGGATACATTTGTGGAGTGGGAGATTGACTACCTTAAGCTCGATGGTTGCTACGTGGACATAAATAAGATGGATTCGGGTAATTTTGACATTAAAACGAACATTTTTTTATAAGAATGGGTGGTAGGCGGACATAGGTGCGCTACTTCTTCTTCGTCGTCGTCTTCTTCTTCTTTTTCGTCTTCTTCTTCGTCTTCTTCTTCTACTCGAATTACAAAACAAAGAATTTTCTAATTTTACATATTAGTGGAAAAAGGACAAACTCTTACTTCTTCTAAACCACCCAACGAATTTTGATACTATTTTCACTAATGGAAAGGTGAGAGCTCGTTACTAGTTCTAATAAAAATAAAAATAAACTTGTTTCAGGTTATCCCGAGATTGGCAAAATGCTAAATGAATCTGGACGTCCGATTCTTTATTCGTGTAGTTGGCCAGCATACCAAGAGGATAAAATGTTTGTGAGTATGTCTCAGTAAACTTCTATAAGTATACAACACATTTTGTTGTTTTTACCATGTTTAATAATAATATTTTTTTTAATTTTAAGGTTAACATACAGGCTGACGGTCCACTTGATGGTATGTGGCTAGTGGCCACCGTCGCTTATAACACAGGCAACGCCGCAGGTGCTGCAAGTACGCTGCCGATCATAGAATGATTGAGGATAAGGCATAGCACTTCTAAGTGCTTACTGATTATGTTTACAGCCAAACTACACTTCGATAGCGAAACATTGCAACCTGTGGCGCAATTGGGACGACATCGAAGACTCTTGGGCATCTCTCACAAAAATTATGAATTGGTTTGGCGACAATCAGGACAGACTTGCTGAGCACGCCGGGCCCGGACATTGGAATGATCCTGACATGGTTGGTACATACCTAGGGAACGAAATAATCAAAGCTCATTGGTTAATTAAAACTCATTGGCCAACCATGGCTCAAGCAAGGTCATTGGTCAAGTAATTATTTGGCTAGTATATGTCACGCACGTTAGCCAATGTTGCCCATTTTCTTTGGTTTTCTTGCCCACACAGTAGGCAGATTTTTTTTGGATTTGGATTCTAAAATTGAGGGTCATTTCCTTAATTCATGTCCTTAATTTAATGTGTTTAAAGAATGTGCTTTTGATTGGCCGACCTAAAGCACACTCTTATTAGTTTTTTGTTTAATTTAGTTAGACAATATCTGCAAATATTGTCTCAGGTTTAATAAAGAGGTAAAGTTTCTATGTAGGAGGCAATTTTCGAAACTAATCATCTCATAAATAAAAATAAATATCATTTTCCGCAAGTAGTGACCGAGGATGGCCGATAGATGGCGACTGAATTACCTATAATTTTTCAGCTCTTAATAGGCAATTTCGGGCTTTCCCTGGACCAGGCGAAGGTCCAAATGGCAGTTTGGGCTGTACTCGCGGCACCGTTACTCATGAGCACAGACTTGGCTACTATTAGACCAGAGTTCAAGGAGATACTGCTTAACCGAGACATTATTGCTGTCAATCAGGACCCACTCGGAAAACAAGGATTAAGGGTCTTTAGAAAGGTAAAGTATGAACATACCTATACCTTTATTATGAGGCAAAATATGATCAATTGTTTAATATGTTTAATATTTTATACTATAACTAGTTGTTGCAAGCGACTTCGCTTCCTCTTAACTTTGTAAATTATATACTAAAACCACTCTATCTATTGGTGAAAACAGCATGAAAATCGGTGCAGTAGTTTTTGAGTTTATCGCGAACAGACAGACAGAAAGACGCGGCGGAAGACTTTGTTTTATAATATTCGTATGTTGATGATGAAAGAATTATTAAAATCGGCCTAGTTTTTTAGTTTATTCATTACAAACATACAAAAACACAAATAATATTCTCTTTTTATAATATTAGCATAGAATTTTTATCAATGTAATCTTTTACCAGTTAGGTATTTATAAATTGAAGAAACAAAATGAAAATAAATTTTTATACTAAACAACTGCTTATAATTAAATATATTAACTGCCCAGCGAACAGATACCTACTTAGTGCTACAATAAATTGATTTTATTTTTCAGAAGAAACTCGAAATTTGGACTCGCGAGCTATCGGATGGGTCCTACGCCGTAGCGTTTGTGAACCAAGGCGATAACGGTACACCTACGCCTGGCACGTTCACCTTCGATGAAATGAAAATTCCTAAACAACCTTACAAAGTCCAAGTGCGTTGAGAATACATTTTTAATTAGTATAAGGGCCTGTGTTGCTTACTTACTTTTCTTATGTCAATTTCATTGAAATTACCCTTAAGTAACGATACTCAAAGATGGTGAAACTCGTACGTAAGGCTCGTACGCTTTCTTACCGATGACTTTAAATGGCGGTTAGCCTACTTGACACTTTACTCAGAGTTTGGTGAGAGGCCAAATAGTTCTTTCAAATTTAGATGCAAAAATAACGCGGTCGTCACGTGACGACACGTTGTCACGTGACAACCACGTAGATTTTTGTCGAGAAGTAAGCAATACACATTTGAAATCGAAATTCGATGTACCTAGTAGGTATGTATTAAAAAATCGTTGTTTCTGTATTCGTCTGAAATTGTATTTCTTATTTCCAGGATCTTTATAATGAAGAAAATACACGGTCTTTAGAGCCAAGTGAGAATTTCAATGTGAGAGTGAATATATCAGGTATAATATTTTTTTCATACGTTAAAGTTGACAGAAAGGCTGACGGTCCACTTGATGGTAGGTGGCTACCGTCGCCTTTAACATAAGCAATACCATTAGTGCTGCAAGACCTTAGTAGGATGGAGGACAAAGGTTTAGAAATGGGCTCTGGCATCCCTTACACAATAGCACACGTGCTGTTATTTCGCACAGTGCGCCCTGCCACTACTTTCCAGATCCAGACTAGAGCCAACTTTGTAAAGTTCTTTTTCAAAGTTGACCCTGCTGAGAATCGAACCCGGGGCCCCTGTGACAGAGCGTTGACAAACAAGCACCCTAACCACTCATCCAATGGCTTTTCATTATTATTCAGTGTTGAAATTTTTAGAGATTTCTAAATTCAAATAAAATTATTTTTTTTCAGGCGTAAAATTCTACAAATTCATTCCAAAAAACACTGATGATCTGGAAATTTTAAAGAATGTGTTATTAATCGTTGATAATAATAAATAAATTTACATACCTAAAACTTATAATCTTAACTTAAAGTAGTTATTAAGTAAAATTGTTTATGCATAAATAGGTAAACCAATGTTATTTTTATATCTGTAATTAAGAAATAAAATGTTTGAATAAAAAGGTTTTTATTTTTAACTCTCCCTATATAATTAGTCCTGGACCTGACAGCAGTTCTGTGGGAAAGTTCGTGTATGGAGATTTTTTTTCAGGAAAGTTTAGTAGGAATCTTAGCAAGACTTGGGTGTATAGGTATCCACCACCAAATATTTTTTCCAGGAATTCGGAAAATATTAATGCTTACCTACTATTTTTTTATAAAGAGCAAGGGTACTTAATATTCTGAGAAAATGTTAGGCATCGTGAAAAAAATTATAAAATTTAGAGGCACCGGTCGTCACCGCGATAAAGTTGTAGGACGTTATAATACATGTTTATGTTTTCTCAGGTTATATATTTTTGCTTTTTGATACTTTTCATTTACTAACGCTGTTGAAGTCGCGGGCAACAGCTAGTTGAAGAATAGTTATTTTTTATATAGGTACCTATATATGAATTCTTTATTTGCACCCCATTTAAAGTTACATAGAAGTAAGTACCACATCATCATCACTACCAGCAGCCCATAAATAAGGGTCCAACTGTTGGATATTGGCCTTTTTCTTAAATAAAATTATGACAGACAAGTACCCAATTCCAATTTTGTTGTTATGGCCCATCGATGTTTATGGCCCTATCGTATGCTAAGATGATTCTGCCAGTGTAAAGGTAAGGCGAGACGGTGTTTGTGAAATTATTCTTGTTTAGCTAAAACAGGCAAGCTACTTGTTGGAATTATACCTTTATGCAGGCAAGTAAGTAAGTAGGTGTGGTGAATTTTCCCTTATAACCCAAGCGCCATACCACTAAAATAGGGCCTCATAAGACCACAGACCATCTATTATCATTTCTATGACATTTACATACAACAATCACGCTGATTGACGTTTTGCTTGACAGCACTTGACAGTTTGAAAGAAGGACGAAGACGAACGAACGTGACAAAAAGTGATAAATGATTAAGGCGGAATATCTACAATTTTCTTAAAATCTTTTAATGAGCTTAAAATACCATAACATTGGCGAAATTACAGATTATGATGTCAACTACAGAAGGAGAACTAGATGTCGAACTAGCCAACGAACGGGAGGAAGGAGAGGTTAGATGGCAATTGCAACTAAAATCACAATAACAGTCATAACATTTTTGTCAATTTTTACGGTGATTTTTCTCATACATTGTTTAGTTTAATATGTTTATAAATGTTACTTAATTTCAGTTGGAAGATTCTGATGTTGAGAAGGGTATGTATATACCATTACAGCGTCCAGAAGCATTCAACCCTCCATCCTTAGTTCATATGCAGATTCAAGATGAGCAAAGTGACGAAGCGTCATCTCCCGATACGACTGGCTCTGAATCGGATGATGATGCTCCCCCAAAGCGCACTAAACGCACCAAATTTAAACCACGGCGTCCACAAACAAGTGGTCAGAATGATAAAAAGAATAAATACAATATTTGGTGCAAACCTTTAGAGGTATGTGTTGTTTACAATATTTTTTAAAGTCTATTTTTATACACTGCACCTAGGTAGGTATATGTTTTCACGAAATAGTGTAGTATCACCTAAGTACACTCCATATAGGACATGTTTAGGGACTAAATTAATTACAAAGAATTCTTACTGACTTGAAAAAGCAAATTTATTATTGAATTAAATAAAAATAAACAATAATCTCGAGCTTTAGCTAGTTGTCATGTACAAAGGCAGGCCCCATATTGGGCTACTATTGTTTAAGCACTTGAGTCGTCTTGCTGGACCGTATATTGGCTACTATTTTGCCAGCAACGCATTGTGCCTATGTTTGGCGTCCATATTTGCGACAATTTCGCAAGTGCACAGAAGCTTGAGTGATTAGTCTTGTGGTTCCAACAATTGATTTTATGAGAAATTGATAGCACTAGCAACGGTTCTGTTGTGTACTGTGCGTGGATGGTCACTTCAGAAACCAACCAAACCTACTTTTGCTCAAGCATCACATTATTGTTACACTGAAAAACTTAGTATTATCATAAAATTAACAAAACATTGTCATTAAATTTGGTCAGTTATGGTCACAATCTGTAATAATTCCAGGAGGAGCTTCTAACACAAGATATGTTAACCTGTGATGTAACAAAGAAAAGCAGATATGGCGTTGAATCTTATGATTACACTGTTAAATATAAATTAGAAGATAACTATCTTACTAAGAATATTTTTAATAAGACACAAGAAAATGTCAGCAATCATGGTTCAAACAAAAGGAGGCATTGCGAGCGGTCAAATGTCAAGTTAAGACTCGGAAAGAGAGTTAATAGTAATCAAAAGAATGAAGCCAGATCTCAACCTAGGCTTTTACCGGACTTGTCAGTGACAGGGGAGGATTCGGCCGAGAACGTCGCTTTAGATATAGCTGAAAAACTTACTGAAGAAAAAAAAGATTTGATTGGTAAGGAAATTCTAAAAGTATTTATTAGGCTCATGTCACTCCAAGAAATTTCTCTATTGATTGAAAACTCAAAAGTTTAAATTTAATACCAAAAATTCGATTTATTTTCAAAAGGCAGCAATTAGAATTTTCGTTGCAAATTGTAGTTACTAAAACGTTTGTTCACTACACAACTCGCTTGATGATTAACCAGGCACCTAACTTGGCACGTTGCTCATCAAGGTCTGTTCACTAGGATCAGTCATTAAGCGAGTAGCTAGGCTCTTTGTGGTGTGTCTGTATAATTTACAATTTTTGTTAGATTTCAAGTTGGCATGCAACTCAGAGCTAGGTGGAACACTACCTCAAATTAGTTTATTATTAGAACTGTTTCATTGTAGTGTTTGCAAACAAAATTAATTTATTATTTTAATGTTTACAGAGAGGCTTGTGGAAGCCTTAGGCACAAGTAAAGTCATAGAATTATACAAGGAAACTCAAAGGATCGAGGCGGACGGCGGAATGCTGGTCATGAACGGCACACGTCGACGCACGCCGGGCGGTGTGTTCTTTTTCGTCTTGAAACGCGACGATGACGTTTGCCAAGCGAAGGTCAACGAGGTGCTCGACGAGGACAAGAAGAGGACTGCGCGCAAAATCAAACTCGTCCGCGCCAAGAGCCGTCAGAAGGTGATGGAACAATTGAAACAGAGTTTAACGGATTCCGAGTTGCCGTCGCTTCTGTCGAGAGGCGAGAGTATAGTTCAGTCCGAGCACGGTTCGAACCCGCCTCCGTCGCCGGCGACGGACGCCCGCGAGTGCTCGAGCGATACAGACGGGCACACGGACGCGCACGCGCCGTCACCCGCCCGCCCCCCCTCCCCACTCCCCGATAGGACGGACCCCCGCTCCATCGCCACCTACGGAGACGACGACTTCCTCGAGGTGATGTGCAACGAGGACATGGATATGTTTTGAACTGTGATGGAGTTATGTTGTCCTGGTGCTCGCTCGAGATAGACACTTCCCTGTCCCTGATTTTTAGGCTCGTAAGGAATTATAAGTGTTTATTATTTGACAATTAGGCTCCGGACCGGATAGGATATGCTGGAACGGTGGTTAGAGCAAAATTAGCCTTGGCCGAAGGAGTGCAGCAAAACAGCCCTTAATAAATGTAGTCACTCCCTTACACAGTGAAAATTTGCCGATAATTCGTAAAGTTGTGGTTTATGATAAAGTATTGTGTATTCACAACTTAGCTTAGGTTGAGTGATGCAAATTTGATCATAAACAACTGAAATAATTTCCTGTATACTGTTTGATTGTCTCCTCAATACTCGATTGATCTTTTAAAACCACTTGAGTGTTATTTTTAAGCCTGAAATCTATTTAAACTATTTTTTTAGAAGTGTCAATAGAATTTACATTTAAGTCTATTGACTAAGAGTTTTGTTGTGTAATTCGTTTTCTTTTTATTTTTTCTTTGGTAAAATTTTTTATCATTTTTAAAATAATTATGAAAATGCAAGTTACAATTAAGAATATAAATGACTATTCTTGAATTTCGCCTAAATCTAGTTATACCAGTGATTTACAATAGGGGTAATTCTCCATACAGTTGTAGGCGATAAAAATAACACATCGACTTTTAGAGAGAGATGATGAGCTAGTTTCGGCTTTGTCATTTTTGTGGAGCGTTATCTCTGTCGCTCGAAGCACTAACGTCACATAGGTACTGTGTGACAGAGATAACGCTCTACGAAGCCGAAATTAGCCATTCATCTCTCTCTAAATGTCGATGTGCAATCTTTATCGCCCTTGTGGGCGAAGGAAGGAAGCGAGGAAAGTGTAAGCGCCTTATTTTCCATGACGCTTTCGACCTTTTGGTCGCGAATTTTAGCGTAAACTCTTACCCTAATTGATAAACAATCTTATTCCGATCACCGAGTCTAGTAGAATACATATAAGTCGTTTAGTTTACAGATAAAATTTTACAATCACGTTTCCAATAAAAACACAGGGTCAGGGATCAGGGAAAGGTTCAGAATAGTGATTTACTCTGATAAAAATAAAGAGGGCATGAATGTGTGAAATGGATGGTTGATTTCTTTTTATATTGTGTGGGTTGTTCTGGGTCGTGTTTCAAGCGAAATCTTATTTAATTTTATTAGGTTTAGTATTTAGGTGTAATTTAGTCAGTCAATAAATTGATAAATTTTGGATTTGACTGATAAATCTGATGTAGATTGTGTCACGTTAGAACTTACAAGGAATATACCTTGGATACTTGTGACCACTCGTAGATTAAATGGCCGCTGATAAATAGACTTTGATATTGTTTCAATAAGTTGCTTTTGTGGCTTGACTAAAGTAAGCATAGCATAGCATAAGTAAGGCGTAGCATGGACACCCGTTCAATATGTTTTATTTTCTTAAACGAACCAGAAGCATGTTTCATGTTTCACAATAATTACCCGGAAACCGACGTTACCATTGAATGTAGGCTGAACTTAACATATTCATCTTACAAAAAAACTTCTCGTATAATTTATTATTTAGTTGTGGCTTCTTTCTTAGTTTGCGACATATTGTGTTTTTCATTCCTTGAGGTGCTGTCTCACACAGCACAAAGCGCGGGAAGAGCAGTCGAGTGAAATGCACAATGATTCATACCAAAAATAAAATCATAAACAGACCCTTGGGCCAATTGTCTTTTTGACAAAACTACTGCATATATCTATTTCGTGTAAAGTTATTTGAACTCTTGAATAACTAATCAATCTTTATAAGCAAAGTATTTTGGAGTTTTTGTACACTAGAGTGACCTATTCAGCCTCAAAGTTGCATTAAAACTTGTGTTAAAATATGGATTTTTCAAGGATCATATCTTTTAAATTACTTAATACTTTTTTTTAAGTTTGTATGCATTCGAACCTAGTTAACGACAAGATAAATCGGTATCATGCTTACTTTTGTAAATTAAACATAAAACAGCGGAGTAATTAACATTCTACGTTTGTATGGAGGAAAACTGACTTGTATTACCTTAATACATGCTTTACCTACACCTGCTATAGTGGCCTTTCTTCAGCAGTGTCAATATTACTGTGAAATTAATACAAAAATATTCAAAATAGTAGGTAATCTAGGTAGCTTTTGTAGTTCCTGATTTCATCATAAACTATGTCTGTCTGTCACGCCAGATAGATTATATTGTAGCACAGCTATCTTTTGGAGTCGCAAATATAAAATTTATCAATTAATACACGACTGGTATTATATTTATCTGTTATTATTAAGAAACTATGAGAATTGCTGGTAAGGTATAGTTTTATACTGAAGGAACTATTGAAGATTTAAACTGTAAAATTCTACTTAGTGAAGTGGAATTTAGAATTACTGACCTAAAACTTATGAGATATAAATTTTGAAAGCAGCATCGCTGCCACAGTGAGCATAATGTTTCTCAAAGTTTTTTTTTATTTAACAAGATTTAAGTTTAGGTCACCTAAAAAGAGGACTGTATTTCGACAATTTTTGTTTGTATAATTTCAAATTGATCATTGTTGGGTAGTCATAGACAATAATGCATAGTGTTGCCTAAAATTTAAATTTTGTCAATGTAATGGATTCAGTAAAATTTAAAAAAAAAAAGTCTGTACGAACAATAACTGCCAAAACTTGTACTTTTAAAAATTCGTGCTAAACCTGTAAAAAATAATTATAACACCTACTTTTATTTTGAAAAAGATTTTTTATTTATGCCACCTTCAATACATTTCGTTCTTCATCAAAAAAATAAATAAATTTATTTGAAAAAAAAAAACATGATAATAAATAAATATTTATTTATTATTGCTTTTTACAACAGCCATTATTTTTGATACTTATTCTATTAATGTTAAAATTAAAAAGGAATTTAGATACTACAACTTATAATGAGATTAAAATAAAAAATCAAATCATTTCTTACATTTAATATTACATCTACACAACAAATGAAATTTGGAAGCAGTTTATGGAAAGTCCAGCATCTGAAAAGGAAAGACAAAATTATACAGTAATGCATTTCATTATTTCTCATCTATTACTGAGATGTTATAAAGAGAGATGAATGAACTCAAAAACTACTGGACCGATTTTGAAAATTCTTTCACCTATAGATCAGCAAGTAACATAGGCTATATTTTATAAAGTTATGCCGACGAAGTCGCGTTCAACAGCTAGTTTTTTATATAAAGTATGCACTTGATAGTTGGTAATCAAGCAATGCCAGAAGGCTACAAGCACACTCTTGAACCTGATAGGATTGAAGGATACTCTTACCTTTCTTACTCATGAAAAAAGAAAACAGTACACCTGCTACTATTTATGTTGGTAAGGTGGGTTGTCTGTGTAAGGCTGTAACATTTATGTAACATGATTTTTCTCATCGCAAACATGATTTTTATTGTTTCATAACAATACATGACAAAACGTGGTACTTAAATGTAACTTTTTTGTTTGTAAATCAATTAGAATGAAATGAACATTAAATGTTACGGGAAACTTGCTACCAATACATCAGTGAAAACCGCATTCAAATAGGTCAAGCCGTATCTGATATTAGCGCACACAGACAGACAAAAATTCTAAAAACTATATTTTTGACCTCAGTAACAATAAGTACAAATTATTATTTTTTGATAAAATATTTAATTTAGGTACAGACGCGGCTCATTTACGATTTTATTATATGTACTAGCTGCTGCCCCCGACTTCGCCTGCTTAACTTTTTTTTAATTTTATCGCGAACAGACAGACAGACGCGGCAGACTTTGTTTTATAATATGTAGTGAATAATGTGCTTGGAGACTTACAAGTTGCGGCAAGCATTTCTCGACGTGTTCTATGTCAACTTTATCGCAGTTCTCTTGTAACGCTTGACTTGAAGCCCTCAAACATGTTTCGGTCACTAAGCATTTGGCGACTTCCACCACAAGCGATAACGCATCATTGCCCAACTTTGTTTTGTTGTCTTGGAACGAGCCGTTTAGCAGTTCTTTTATTACTTCCTGAAAAGTTCATTTTCTTTACAATAAATTTAAAATAATAAGACTTGTTTAATCTAATTAAGAAATACCTACACGTTTAAGTGTATTCTTCACATTTGAAGCCACTGAAGCAGGATCAATGCTTTCCTCGTCATTATCATTGCTGTTTCGAGCCATTTTTAGCAATTAAACAATATCAATGAATTGTTAAATTGCAAAGCGGCAATTTAATTTAAATATGTATACGATCCGATTATCTATCAAATATCAATCAATCTATTTATGTTGTTATTTTGTTAAAATGTCGAAAAACAAAAAAACAATTGACAGTGACAGTCATACTATAGTGACAGCACAGAATACTATATATATACTCACAAGGAGCGACAGAGCTACATAGAACATCAATTTGTAATCTATGGGAAAATAAAACGCGATTATGGTGCCTATTAAAATATTCTCGTATCCTTATTTAAAAAAAAAAATCAGCTGCTATGCTGCGTCCTATCTCTGCTTGCTTCTATTTTAAAAACCTTGTAATAGTAATTCATGAATGATTTCCCAAAGAAATTTAACTAGGATTTCCGCAAACAACTTTATACGATCGATGTAGATTTGTAGAATATCGGTTGTATCGAAGCTATAATTTTTTAATAAAGTAGTTAAAATTATTATAATTAATTAATTCACTAAATAATGTCTGGGGCTTGGTATTTTTCACTGCAAATGTATTTAAGTGCAAAATTCACATTTTATTTATTTATTACTTATACTTAAAGATAATTAGGTGACAATGAATATACATTTTTTTATTAATTATGTATTTTTTGAAAAAGTTACTTGAGTAGCAACCAACTGCTCATAATAAGACGACAATAGGGAAATAAAATACCACATCAGTTTAAAATTTTAATCATTCACTTTAATACGTACAATTGATTAATGTAATAAAATAAATATTCGGTTAAATTAACCTCCTCAAATATTGTATTCCCACAAATTAATAAATATTAATTATTATCATGCATCTTCATAAATTGAATCAAAACACTTTAGGAGAGTGACTATTTTACATTACACCCAAATACACCATAGATAAGGCGCGATTTCACCAAACTCTGTTAGTATTTAACATCGCTGTTAAGTCATTTAACGCTGTCACTCGCATACTGTAAACGTCTGTTAAATGACTTAGCAGCGACGTTAAATACTAACAGAGTATGGTGAAATCGCGCCTTAGTCTTACTATCGTTCCGTTAGATTTACACTGAGTCACTTGTTCTCGCATTTTGAGTCCCATGATTTTATTATAAAACTTCGAGATCATGTTATGTCTAAGTATAACTAGAGTTAATTAATTTTAATTTTTGATCTTACCATGACTTGTCTCCCATTTTTTTATATTTATTTGGGAAAGCGATTAACCTTTATTTCCCCTGGTGGTAAGTGAAGATGAGGATTTCACTAATATGGAGTTTGATTGCCTATTTGATAAATAGCCTATTCCACTCTGTTCTTCAAGAATCTAGAGTGAGTTTGGCTGTTGCAAAATTATGATTTTATACACCTAAATTATGAAATATTATTTACACACAATTTATTTACATTTTTTTACATAACAAAAGGTACAAAAAAAACATAACAAATAGAAATGCACTAAAATTTTCTATTACATTTTCTTTTTACAAAAATTTTGTAAAAAACTAGGTTCTCCTGTTTGGGAAGATTAAGAAATACTTCTCCTATTATTAAATTATATGCAGAACACTTTTCCTGACTCATTTATTTGTCTCTATTTTCATCTATCTCTATTTCCTTTGGTATTACAGTACAATTAGATTCTTAAATATTTTTTTTTCCATTAAAAATATATTAATTTTTTTTTCTCTAAATTGTTTACACAAACCTTCCTCGTTGATCGCTCTTTCTATTATTGAAAACCCTATCAAAATCCATTGGTTTATAATTTAGCGGAGAAACAGACATACGCGGACACAGTTCAAATAACTTATACTTTTGAGATGCTTAAAATTACTCAAGTCAAGCACACGTCAAGTATTCACAACGAGAATTTGCAACAAACACAATATTCTCTCTTTAATGTCTAAAATTGATTTATCAGGTAAACTTTCCTTTATAACTTCGAGAATACGTTTCTCCTCGATCACTTCCATTGTTGTTTTGTTCTCGTCTCTCTCAGCCGTCAGGCATTCCTTTATCATTTCCAATATGAGTTTATCTTCTTCACGTTTCCACTCGATTGGCTCACTCTTAACGTTCTCCGCTATCACCATAGACACGTCCGATCCGGAGTCGTCGTCGTCGTCCATTACAGAATCGTCTACACCAGTCGATTCGACGGTGTCTATGGCTCGTTTGGATTCTGTTTGGGTTTCATTCTGAAAATAATTTTAATTTTTTTTTTCTTCACACATTCTACACAGCAACCATCTAGTTCCACACTAAGCGCCTCTGTTACCAACTACAAGTAGTTACCTTTAGAAATAATTTTCTGTTTTATTGAATTATGCACTCGGTTTACTGCATCATTCGATTTTTTTAAAATTATTTTCAATTTAATGTTTAGGACATTTACCGTACAAACAAAGGTATATCAGCTAAATTATTCCCGGTGACGTGTCACTTTAAGTGACGGCCTACTTGACGTTGGTGAAAGAGGCGCTAAGCTAAGCTATGCTTGTATTGTATTATGGACTAATGCTTGTATTATGGATACCAGACAGTTGATATACTACATAGATTACTTTTTTTTTTGTAAATACGTACACATTATAAATACAAACATCCATGACTCAGGTAAAGTCGGGGTACGAAAACCTTCGTCAGTTTTCAAATTCATTCCTTTATCAAAATCGTAGACTCTTAGTACCTTTTGAAACTAAAGTACTAAGCAAACAAGTGACATGTACGTTTCAAATGAAATTTTGGCATGAGTGACAGTTGCCCTGGTGCAAGCAAGTTTCTACTTTAAGGTGACGAACCTTTTCTTACCCCGACTGTACAAAGGTTTAGCACATAAAAAAATTTGCCCCTAGCGGGATTCGAACCCGCGACCGTTTGGTTAACAGCTAGGGTTACTAAGCTACTAGACTAGAACAAACATGTGTCGAAATTTCAATTTCGATTGACATTATTTGAATTGGGGAACAAGTGACATCACAACGGTCACGTGATGAGTGTTGGGCGTTTTGAAGTAAAATTTTTAATACAAGATTTTAAAAGTATTAGTTGTATTAAAAAAATAATATCAGATATTTTGGGCTACAATATAGCTATAACATATACATATATGTCTTTAGATACTTTCCCAAAAATAACCAACATCACAAGGTAATAGGTAACTTACAAGTTTACCGCCATCAATGTACAATCTTCCATTCAGCACTCTGATGCAATTGTCCATTACGGCCAACTTTTCACCGACTTCCACATCGGCATCTACGATCTGTTCATCTTTTACGTTCTTATCAGCATCTAAGTCCGTATCTTCACCAACGTCTGTATCGCCAGCATCTGAATTCACTTCGGATTTTATGTTTAAATCAGCCTTTGAGTCCGCATCATCACATATATCCATGTCATTCTCTGAGTCAGCATCTGCATGTGCGTCTCTATAAACTTTTTCGGCCATATCAGCATTACACATTTCCTTATCATTCTTAGAGTCAGCATAATTGGCGTGTGTATCTCTATCATATTTTTCGGCCTTATAAGCATCACACATATCCTTATCATTGTCAGAGTCAACATTGGCGTGTGTATCTCTATCATCTTTTTCATCCGAATCACTATCTCCCTTGGGCTCGGTTTTTATGCACTTATCAGCGTCTGCGAGTGGATCGTCTGTTTCGTTAGCATTTGTGCTGTTGGTGTGAGTCATGGCACAATCATGTTTTACGCTAATTGCAGTGGTACAGCTTGTTTGTGTACTTTCACTGTCACACTTATTAACCAACGTTGCAGTACGGGAACACCTGTAGGTATGATTTTTTTTAGATTAGAATCCCGTCCAATTTGTGATAATATGCATATTAGACAAGCTATATTTAAAAATTATAAACTATGTACATCCGACTTTATATTACGGCCAAACACGCTGCTATAAGTTATAAATGCTTTGAGTTGCCGAAGAGTTGGGGTATCCTGCTGACTGATCGACAGTGCAGCATCAGGTCAAGGTTACCATGACATTGAATTACCACCGAAGCGATAGTATGCCAAATTTCACATAAATCGAACACTTGGAAGCTAGTGAAATCCCCTCGATCAGGAGGAAAGGTTTCTGGAATTCCTCTTTCGCTCACCGAAACACAACAACACACATGCTATTATTTCACGATTTCTGGGAAAAGTATCATTTCCGGGAACACTCGGAAAAAGTACTTTTTTCTGGATGAAAGGTACCCTATGTCCTTTCTTGTATCCCTGACAACGTGTATGCAAAATTTCATGGTGATAGGTTCAGCAGTTTTTGCAAGTGAATGAGTAACCAACATCCATACATCTATACAAACTTTCGCATTTATAATACTAGCTGGTGTCCGCGACTTCGTCCACGTTCTGGATGAAAGGTACCCTATGTCCTTTCTTGTATCCCTGACAACGTGTATGCAAAATTTCATGGTGATCGGTTCAGTAGTTTTTGCGATTAATGAGTAACCAACATCCATACATCTATACAAACTTTCGCATATAAAATACTAGCTGGTGCCCGCGACTTCGTCCGCGTTCTGGATGAAAGGTATATGTAAGGGCTGCCGAAAGTAGTAAACGGTTTTGAGCCCAATACAAAGCGGAAGTGGACTGTATGTGCGGGGGATACACCTATTCTACTCACTTACCTCAGCAATTCGCGGAATCTTCTTTCTTCTCTGCTTCCAAGGCCTTGGATCTTCTTGCACTCACGACGCGAACCACTTTGGCACAGTTCGTAAAAATAGGTGTCTAATGCGGTGGGATATTAGCGGGTTGTGAAATAGCGGAATTAATGAATTAGCGGGTGACACACAGATAATTGAACACATTCAAGCGGAGAAAGCGGATTTTACTAGTCTCAACGCTTCACGATACATTCGAGCTTCATCGAGGCTGAGAGCTAACGACTAACTGTCTAATAAGATGGCGGCCGGCTTGCGGGTGTCTGATTGGTCCAAACAACTGATACGACCAATCAGAATCGTTTATCTATGAAACAATAACAAAGCGGCAAAATGGCGCGAACATGCCCCCGGCCTAAAAACCATCGGTTTTTAAAAACTAATAAAAGAAAGCGGGAAATAACAAACAAAATATAAAATACAGCGGACAAAATACAGCGGTATATACAGCGGTTAAAACTATAGATATTAATACTAAACATAAAGCGGACAAATGCGTGGTCCTACTGCGTAGGCAGCGGACATAAACGGACAACAGGTCTCTTGCAAATGCCTATAGCCGTCCTAACAGAAGCTACTCTAGTGATCCCATCTTTGCCGGGATAGGTAGCAGTGATAATGCCTAATGGCCAGTATAATGGCGGAAGATTATCAGTCAGTATGACAACCACCGTACCTACTTCAATGGGGTTTGAGGGTGTATTCCATTTTCCTCTCGTCTGCAATTTCTCGTAGGTAAGTAGTTGAGTACCGATAACCTTATATAAATGCGGTTTAAGCAAAGGGTGCTGTTGATCATACAACAGATCAGCATTACGAAGGCGGCCACCAACTCTCAACAATCCTTCATTGTCAAGAAAAGGGGCGAGTCGACCTAATGTGGTTCGACAATTTTTATTAGCGGTCAAGCGATTTATTTCTTCAGCGAAGCAACAGGATTGCAATTCTTTAATAACAGCGGTTTCTGCGAAGTTCATTTCATGAGCGGTAAATATATTAGAGCGCGGTAATTTCCGTATGAAACGGTAAATATAAACAATAGCGTGAAGAAGTTTCTTCCAAGACGAAATGCGGTGTGATAAAGAAATAAACAAATGCGGAGGCTCATCTTCTTGAGCGATAGCGGTAAGCGTTATGACCTTTGTTTCAGGCAAATTATTTTCAATTGATGCGGTATTTATTGCGGTAATGGGCCATTCTTGTACGTCTTTATAAAGCCAAGATGGACCAGTGAACCAACATGGATGGTTCCGTAACTGAGCAGGAGACAAGCCACGAGACAAACAGTCGCTCGGGTTGTCTTTTCCTTTCACGTGATAAAAGTAATGAGCGGGTAAAGCGGTTAGTACTTTCGTAACACGTGTGGCCACGAAAGTTTTAAATCTTTTAGGCGCGGAATGAATCCAATGTAATGCTACCATTGAATCCGAAAAACAATAAATATTTTGAATAGAGTGACGCGGTTCATATGTGTCTAGAACGCGACGCATCAGTTTCGACATAAGTAAAATAGCACAGAGCTCAAGTCTGGCCACTGATACTGTGTTAAGCGGAGCGACTTTAGATTTTGCGCAAACTAAATTAATGTTGGGCGTTTTTTGCGAGCGAGTTTCCGTCTTAATATAAATGACGGCGCCGTAAGCGCGTTCGCTTGCATCGGCGAAAGCAATTAAAGAAATAATGGAATTTTTCAAAATACCTAAGTGGCGCGGGATGCGTAATTCCTGTAAAGATGGCAGTTCCTTTAAGTAACTTGCCCATGTGTTATAAATATGCGGAGGGAGTTCATCATCCCAATCTAACTTTAATAGCCAAATTTGTTGTAATATTAATTTTGCGTATAAAATAGTAGGTGCAATTAAACCCATTATATCAAATTGTCGCGCAATCACGGACAATATATTGCGTTTTGTATATTGGCGGGGCTCGAGCGAGATATCAAATAAAAAACAATCACAAGCGGGATCCCATTTAAGACCCAAGACCTTAAGACTTTGGTTGGTCTCATTAAATTTTACAGTAGACGAATAGCGATGGGATTCAGGAAGAGTACTGAGTAACTCTGTTGAGTTACTAGACCATTTTACTAAATCAAAGCCCCCGGCCATAAACATCTCTAACAACTCATTTTTGAGTTGACAAGATTTCTGGTAGGTAGCCACTGAGTAACATAAATCGTCCATATAACAATTGTTTTTTACAACCTCGGCTGCAAGCGGGTAAGACGATGCTTCATCTTGACACAATTGTTTCACTACTCTGAGTGCCAAGAACGGACTACTTCTCAATCCAAAGCAAACGCGGTTGAACTGAAAGACTTCAAGCGGGGATGACTCATCGAATCTAAATAGAAACTTTTGAAATTTTCTATCTTCTGGTCTAACAACAATTTGTAAATACATTTGCTTTATATCTGCCATTAATGCGATTTTATAAAAACGAAAATTTAATAATATTGTAAATAAATCATTCTGTAAATTTTCTCCAATATGCAATATGTCATTTAATGATATGCTAGTGCTAGTTTTCGCACTGGCATCCATAACTATGCGGACCTTAGTGGTTGATTTGTCGTTGCGTACGACAGCGTGATGCGGAATATAATAAGCGGGTGACTGCGGAGTTTCATTACTAAGTAAAGATATGTATCCTTTATCCAAGTATTCCCTAATAATATCATTATACTCTAAACGCAAGCGAGGCGATGAAATAAATTTACGTTCGAGCGATATATAGCGTTTTTTAGCTACTTGGTATGAGTCGCCAAGTACAGCGGGGTCACGTGAGAATGGCAAGGCGACCGTATAACGACCAGTTGTATTACGACTAACGGTCTTCACAAATCCTTGCTCGCACTCATTATCAGCACTACTCAAGGAAGGTTTTACTGATACCTCCTCAAGTTTCCAGAAATTTTGAAGAAGTTCTTCAATGCGCGGTTTATCATATTCAAAAGCGGAAAATAAAGACATAAAACAATTTGTAGTTTTTTCAGCGGGAGCCGTACCCATTACGGTATAGCCAAATATTGTTTCAAAAGCGGTGGGAGTTCCCGGCAATCCGGAGATACGTCCCTGGCGGAATATTCTTGAGAATAGCGGTGCCCCTATGAGTATTTCTATCTCATCGGGCAAATAAAAATTAGGATCAGCGAGCGGTATATTATTCAAATGCGAAAACGTTGAGATATCTATTTTAATAGCGGGCAATTTATCTGTAATAGTATCAAGAACATATGCATCAAGCGGTATACAAACATTATCATTATATTGAGAAAATAAATTAAGCGAAGTAGCTCCCTTAATAGATTTAGTTGAAGAGCCAATTCCTCTAACGGTGGCGTTGAATTTTCTATCATAACTTAAGCCTAACTTTGCACAACAAGATTCAGTAATAAAGTTATTAGTTGACCCTTGGTCAATAAGTGCCCTTACACTTTTCAAATTACCTAAACTATCGTATGCGTTGACGCACACACTTGCTAGCAAACAAGTTTCAAAGCGCGCTGTATTAGTGTGCGTGTTACATAAAGAAATATTTTTATTGTGCGAATCAATAAGCGGTTGCGCGTGATATACCTTTTCCCTATCAATTTCACTTTCATTTGTCCTTTGACGCAATGAATGATCGGACGTATTCAGCGGGTGCGTTTTTGCGGGGAAGCGGGGAGGCGCTGCGTGCGAGCGGGGAGTACCTAAAGCGTTATATTTACATAAAAGCGAGTTGTGTTTGTAGTTGCAATGCTTACACAAATTCAATGATTTACATTTTCCGATGTAATGAGAAAAGCTCAGACAATTAAAACAACCATTATTCTGTTTAATAAATGCAAACCTTTTTTCTAGCGGTAAATTTTTAAATTCAAAACATTTATATAATTGTACATGATTTGTTTGTTTGCAAAATAAACAATGTTTCAACGGCGCGGCAACGAATGAATGCATAACTCGTTTACTATTGTTTCGAGCGCCATAGTGCGGCGATGCGGGCATATGGTTGCGCGTTCGATTCTCTGTCGAGCGCTCCATGATTTTTGACTGTTCACGTATAAATTTTACTAGATCATCATAAGATGGTATTTTCGTATCTCTCTTAAGCATTTCAAAAGCGCGGGCGGTTTCTACGTCTATCTTCTTTAAAGCTGTGTGCAATAAAATGAAATCACATAAATTCTCAATATTTAAAGCCTTTAAACTTGACACAGCGGGACAAAACTGTTCTAAAAATGCATCCATATTTTGCAACGTAGCCCTTTGAAAGGGTTTAAATTCAAACATGCGATCTAAATATGCGGAGGCTAGGCGCCTTTTATCTTCGTATTTTTCTACTAGCGTGTTCCATATTAAATTGTAATTAGCCTGATTAGGCGTAATACCAGAGCATACAGCAAGGGCGCTTCCTGTCAACTTACCCATCAAGTACTGGACTCGTTCATTATCTGTGAGGTCAGAATTCTCATGTATGGTACTCTTGAAGGTCTCGTAAAAGGTAGGCCACTTTAACGGCTCACCATCAAAGCTAACCAAATCAAGTCTAGGTAAATTAACGGTTGGTTTATTAGAAATTTGCGTGGTACATGTCTGAACAATAGGATTCTGAGATGCTTCCAATTTGTTTGCGGCATATTTACAACGTGAATATAGATCATCAAAGGCTAATATACTTTGATAATTTGTTTCTTGCGAGGGCTTAATACGTAACTGAGTGTCGTTAATTTCGTCTATAATTGCCTTAAACTCAGAGCGATAATCATCCAACAAAACGGTACTGGACAAAAACATGTCTGCGGATACTTCATCCTGAAGATCACCCTTAGAATTTTTGTAAATAGTCTGCAATCGAGCGAAGATTGCATCGCGTCTGCCTGTGAGCTTCTTTAATGTTAAACTCATCTCCTCTGTACCTTCCATAGTACTTTCTTTCGACATTAGGTATGTTGTATAACGATAAGTATAATATTTCGAAGCAAATTAATTGCGAAGAAATTCTAGATATGCGGTAACTTAATTTATAAGGCGTTGACTTATTATAAATAGTCAAATATGTGCGGTCAATCTATAATTTTATCTAAATAAATTGATTTATTTTCTATAAGCGGTTTAAATTATACTATGTACGTATCAATTGCAGACAATCGGAAAGCGGAATAGAAATGTTAACAATGTAATAATTGAAATCGTAAATAAATAACGATAGCGAAATCAACAAACAATAAATTAAGCGATTTTACTATTCTGAGATAGGTAGGTAGATGTATGACAATAACAAATACCTAGCGGTTGCTTCTTTTTAACTACGAATATTACTTTTTTGTATAAGTAGGTAAGCGTAAATTTACAATCAAACAAAGAACTTCAATTTTTATTCGAGTAGGTACCTATGGATTTCTAAATGACGAAATGTAAATACGTCGGTATGCGTGAATATATTAATGATTAAATGATACAAAATATATGAGCGGGCGGGTTTGCAAGAAATATAAAGCGGGGCTAATCTCAATCTAAAATTAATGCGAAAATATGTGTTCAATAATCCATGCTCAAAAAACTAAAGATTATTCGATATATGGTTGGAAAGGACCAAAAGGACGTTCATTAGTCCGTCTAGAAAAGAGCCAAAAAGAATGTTCAATTAATCCGGCTCGAAAAGGATCAAAAAGAATGTAAGGGCTGCCGAAAGTAGTAAACGGTTTTGAGCCCAATACAAAGCGGAAGTGGACTGTATGTGCGGGGGATACACCTATTCTACTCACTTACCTCAGCAATTCGCGGAATCTTCTTTCTTCTCTGCTTCCAAGGCCTTGGATCTTCTTGCACTCACGACGCGAACCACTTTGGCACAGTTCGTAAAAATAGGTGTCTAATGCGGTGGGATATTAGCGGGTTGTGAAATAGCGGAATTAATGAATTAGCGGGTGACACACAGATAATTGAACACATTCAAGCGGAGAAAGCGGATTTTACTAGTCTCAACGCTTCACGATACATTCGAGCTTCATCGAGGCTGAGAGCTAACGACTAACTGTCTAATAAGATGGCGGCCGGCTTGCGGGTGTCTGATTGGTCCAAACAACTGATACGACCAATCAGAATCGTTTATCTATGAAACAATAACAAAGCGGCAAAATGGCGCGAACAGTATACCCTATGTCCTTTTTGGTGTCCCAGGCAACGTGTGTGCAAAATTTCATGATGATCGGTTCTGTAGTTTTTGCGTGACAGAGTAACAAACATCCATACAAACTTTCGCATTTATAATACTAGCTGGTGCCCGCGAATTCGTCCGCGTTCTGGATGAAAGGTACCCTATGTGCTTTCTTGTATCCCAGACAACGTGTATGCAAAATTTCATGGTGATCGGTTCAGTAGTTTTTGCGTGATAGATAGAGTAACAAACATCCATACATCCATCCATACGTCCATACAAACTTTCGCATTTATAATATTAGTATACGGATTATGATGAATATGACGCCCCCTATTGCTGGAACCCAACACCATTATACGTGCTAAAAAAATACCTGGTCGCTCGTATGCTGGTGTGTGGGAACATATCGTATATGAAAGTGGCCAGTTCCGGATGTGCAGACGTCTGGTGCATCAGACTCGTGCAAAACTCGCAAGACGTTTGCGATTTACTCAACAGTTTCATCAAAAATTTACATATCGATTTTCTCGTGTCTTCGTCCGCCACTAGTTCCTAGGATCGAGTGACACGTTTTAAATTAATCCTACTACGTTTAATTTAAAACATTTTTTTTTATTTACAAATAAATCACAAAGTATTAAACAAGTGCCCGAGTGTTTCATAAACGTTTTTCAGCACAAATATGCTATAAAAATTAAATAAAAAAATTATATTATTGTGTAAAATAAAATATTTATAAAGCTGAAGAGTTTGTTTGTTCGGTTGAATGCGCTAATCTCAGGAACTACTGGTTCGAATTGAAAAATTCTTTTTGTGTTGGATAGTCCATTTATCGAGGAAAGCTATATAGGCTATAGAGAACGCGGACGAAGTTGCGGGCACCAGCTAGTTTAATAATAAGAATTAATTAATTATTTTTTATTGTTTTGTGTTTAAGGTTTGTCATAATAATGTTTTATTTATATAGACAATAAGTTATTAACTACCGGTAAAATGTTCCTACTTTGCTGCTATAGAGTTAATTATGCTCCAATTCTTTCAAATGTTTTTATCGCTTAATATGTTCAAATCGGTGCAACTTCATTACGTTGATTTAACTTTAAAAATATGTTAGATAACATATTATTCTTTAAATTAATACATCTGAGTATATTTTATAATTAATAGTGTGAACAATATTCATAATTTCCTTTTTTTTTTGGAGCAAATATTAGAGCAAAGTAGGACCATTTTACGGTACTCTATTAATTATTTTGTTAATAATATAAGTTGTTTTAAATTAAAAATAACTTATTCTAAACAAAAAATAAACTTCAGTACTCACTTTCATCCTCTTCAAGAAAACCTTTAAGCAATTATTGATGAAGTAAACATTGAATCTACCAATTTTATCCGCTTGCTCCGGTTTCAGGAAACCGATGAATTCTTTGTGCATTTCAACCAATTTAGCACTGAAGACATTTCCCAACGTCTCAGTCAACTTAATGGGATCGCCATAATTGTGGTCGAAATTGAGGAACGCTTTCATCACCTTCACATTCATATACCTCTCTCTGGACGTTTGCGTCCACATGTTAAGTTTCAATTGAAACGACTTTGCATACGCTGAAAACATTCAAATCAAATCAAAATATTTATTATTATCAATTAGGTTTCTACTACAAGAAACCCTTATGATCGTCATTGTAAATTTAAATTTACTAGGGTTTCGGATAAAAAAAAACGCCAAGATGACATACCTGAGAAGAAACCCCGAAAGAAACTCAGGATTTTTGTCATCTTTAAAATATAAAAATGCAACAATTACACTTAATTTTAACAAAATTAAAGTATACATACAATAATAAACATAGTATGAGCTCCGAATAGTATAACATAGTATCGCTTAAATCTAGGCTTCATTGTCGCTTAAATAATCAGTGATTTTATAATAAGCCTTCGAGAGGAGTTTAGTTTTAATGACGCTTTTAAATTTATTTATAAATAAGGCTCTGATTATCTCAGGTAGTTTATTATAAAACCGTATACATTTTTCTATATGTGTATGTACAATTCGTGAATGGTAAAAGAATATCGGTTTGATTAAATTGAAGACTCCTCGGGAAAAGCAATGAATGTCAAATGTTGACTAAATTATTCGAAATTGACTAATATTATAGTCAAATCCGACAAAAAGAGTTTATTTTATTAATGAAAAAAAAAAAAGTATCAATTTCACGTCTCTTCTTTGATTGTTACTTTGTTTTGTAACCACTCCTTACAGAAGATCACAGTGAAATAACAGAACTTGTGCTTCTGTGTTTCGGTGAGTGAGTAAGGGATGCCAGAGCCCATTAAGTACCTTATCCTTTATCCTTAATCATACTATGGTCGGCAGCACACTTACAGTACCTATGGCGCTGCTTGCGTTATAGGCGACGGTAGCCACCTACCATCAAGTGGACCGTCAGCCTGTCTGTCAACATTAACATAAAGAACATAAAGATTCTTACAAATTTAATACAAAAGTAAATACTATTAATCATTAAAAATATTTATTTTATTTTTCTCTCTTTCTCTATCTCTCTATCCCTGATATATACCGTTTACTATAAAAAAGTGATTAATATTTTTTGATCAAAAAATGTAAAAAATTAATCCATACACTTACTTAAATCTTCCATATCCCAATCGTCGAGAGGGTCATCTTTTTCGTTTTCACTATCCAAATACGCTTTTATATTACTCATATAACACACTTTTTTCGTCTTAAACAGGCTCGTGAGAGCTTTTAACTTTTTCGAAACCCCGTTAAAACTCAATGCAAGATCACAATTACAAGTTTTCCTATTGCATTCACTCATTTTTCTGAGCATTAAACAGCAAGTGCAATGTTTGCTGTCTCCCTTTATTGTATCGATATAGTTAATTGTAACATTTTCTTCGGCTGTTTCAGCTTTAATTGAATCTGACTGAACCAGTTTCAGGGGAACTAGGACAGGTCCTTCGCTGGTTTTAACGTAGGTATAAATCTTTGCTTTGGCCAACACGTCTTCAGCTGTGTCTCCGTTTTCATTTGTTTCTGTGGTAACAAATGGGTCGATGGGTACAGGCGCTGCTATTTTAACCTTCGGAAAACTTCGAAAGTAACTGTTTGGAAGCGGAGTTTTAATCGGCTCCTCGACAACTTTGTCCAGTTCTACCGGAACTCCGGTGGGTTGTTTGCTTAAAGACAAACGTTTCGCTGTCACCAAATGTTTCTAAAACAATTTCACTCATAAAAAAGTTGAAAGTATTCTCAAAAGAAACCAACTCTTCTTATTAGCAATGAGATTAGTGTTTTTGTCCGCGACTTCGTCCGCGTCCGATCGCTACCAAACTTGACAGGAACACCCGCAACACTAACCTGAAGATTGTCTCAAAGTTTCATCACAATCAGATCAGCGGTTTTGGAGTCTATAGGAGACATACGGAGACATTCTTACACACATCGCCACACATAGAAAGACCTAGATTACGATTTATGGTCAGTTTAAGAGAGTATGTCATGCTCTAAACGCCATGATTATTTGGAGTCCCTAAAACCATCTATAAGATTGGTAGTGAAGAATTTTCCCATGGAGAAAGTGAGTGTTTCATTTGGTTAGTGGCCTCGCCGTTTAAGGATTGTATTAGGGCATTATGAATGAGCTTCATATTTTTTAAATGCTACAAGTATTATATATTAATGTATATGTACTATCGCGGTCAATTGAGCAGACCCACTTTTCATACAAATTTGTCTAACGTTGAATTGAGTTGTCATAGTAACGTAAATGTTATAATACGAAATACGAGTAGGTATTTGAAGTAGGAACAAAGATAAATACAAAATGTGCACACGAAATTGTTCCTTACGGTGGGACTGCTCCCTTGACCGCGATAGTACACTAAAGTGATTAATGTTTTATGCAACAGAAAAAAAAAACCAAGACTATGTATATTTTTTGGTCACAGTCTGTGGTCAAACCGAGAAGAGATACTTATAGTACTTAAAAATTAAATGAATAACTACATGTAAAGTGTTGATTAGTTACTTTTAGAAATCATTTACTGTTATATTGAATTATGCACTCGCTTTACTGCATCATTCGATAGCCGATTTTTTAAAATTATTTTCTATTTAATGTTTGGGACGTTTACCGTACAAACAAAGGTATATCAGCTCCATTATCCCCGGTTACCGGTGACTTTAAATGACAGTTTGGCCTACTTGACGTTTGTGAAAGAGGCGCTTATAGTTATAAATTAGACTTACCCTAAATCGTTTGCACGTCTTCGAAATGTGTCTGAGCCATATTTGCGGCATCTCCGCCTCGGGCTGGTCGTACAGCGTCATGTTAGGGTTGTATGGGTACAATTCGTGTTTGTGAGGCGTCACTTCGCGGTTTTTGAAGAATTTCTAAAATTATACACTTTCACTGAAAGAGTGGCCAGAAAGGCGCTAGTGTAGCATATTTTCTATCTACCTATCTTTGTCTAATTTACTCGACAATTCTACACTGGCGCCATATTTATTTACTTGTATTTTGGGACCACTTTTTTAATGCAAAGAGTCGGTCCTCCCTTATCTCTACCCATGGTATATAGACTATATGCTGTATAGACCATTGGACAGGCTGTCCCATACAAATGACAGCTAATTTTTGTACCATTTTGAAACGCCGCCCTCGATTGTCCCGAGAACTAATTTTGACGTTTGCATATTTTTATTCCTTAGATATATGTATATGTATAATCAGCAATTTTAGTTCCATGGACATTCGTTTTATAGTCTGCCAAAATTGTGTTTTTCAAATAGGCATAAAAATAATTTGACAGCAGCCTATCTCGTGGTATATATTAGGCCCTCCGTTGTGTGACGCGGGTAGCATCGGTCGCCGGCGCACGGTTCACCGGTTCGCCAGCGTCAGTTTGAAGCTAGAGACCGCAGTGTCACGCGTGTACGTATATCAATCATCTGGAATTTATGTGCTCAGCTATACACGTTCCAACGGGTTACACGCGTGAGTCAGCGTTGCCCTATTGAAACTACACAACGAAAGCGCGCGGGCGCCAGCGCGCGTGCGCGTGAATCGTCACCCGCGCCGCTGGCGAAACACCGGTCGCGGGCGCACGCTTCATATAGCACGCACCGGTGACCGATGCTACCCGCGTCACACAACGGAGGGCCTTACAGGTCAGTGCTGTAATATAACACTCACGACTATGGGGTTGTCGGGGTCGTCGGCGCGGCGCACGTGGTAGATGTGGGCCAGCAGCGACTTAAGGGGTAACGTCGGCATCAGATGCTTGGAGACCAGCTCCGCGGCAGCAGACAGCCCCCAGCGGTGCACCGCGGACTGTTTGCGGGGCGGCTTGTACAGCTGCGGGTTCTCCTCTATGTACTTCCAGTACATGTCCATCCCCAACGCTATCAGACTGCCCAAAGCTAGTTTAGAACTTGGGCAATTGAAGACGTGAGTGGATGAAGGTGATATGTCGCATAGTTCCAATTTTGAATAAATCGAGGTTATTTAATTTTCGAGATAAGTTGCCACGGAACTGATTTTTGTATTAAATTATGATTCAAAGTTGTGTAAACAACCTAAAATATTAATGGTATGATAGCAAGTAAACACTTCTATTATTTAATTAAAAAAAAGTCATACATAGCTCCCTCTTTCATTAACAAAAGTAAACTTTCTGCACTTTTTGCTTTTTAAAATTAACTGTACACAACACCTTTTTGAACTTTTTATTTCCTTAAAATGTCTTAATCGACGATCTTAAGGTCTGTAATCATTAATAAGGACATATTATTACCTTCATCAACGCAAAGAAACGAAAAAACCCAAAAATGCGACATATCACCTTCATCTACTCACGTCTTCAATTATTACGTAACACAATTTTTTAAGATTTTTGAACCCCCATCTAATGCGTCGTAACGTTTTTCTGTACCCTCCCCAAACGTAACGTTCAGGATCAAGTTTGAAAAGTGACAATTTTTACCCACGAAAAGGGTTGCCAACTTGAAAGAACAGAATAAAATTAACGTACGATACACTCGAGGGATTCCCCTCCACTCTTGTAAATCATCGTAACGTTTTACAAGACCAAAAAAGTGCGTTACGTTAACTTTCTTAATTTTAACAAAAAAAAAAACCCACTTTATTATAACTTACTCATCTTCCGCCCTGGAGTAAGAGTATCTCTTGATGCCGTCGTAACGGTAGGGAAGTGGGGGCAACAGATACGGGTAAAGAAACACCGTGCTATTGGCCACCGTATCCATGAAGGTCGGGTGAAAATCGCCAACGTACATACTGTTCTGGCTTGCACGGCGACGACTATCCAACAAACATACAGACGGTTAATTAGATCTTATATCCAAATAGAAATTTTTCCAGGTTGTTTCTAATAATTATATGTATTATGTCTGATTTTACTTTTATGTTTGTTACGTTTTACTTTTTACTAAATGTCAATCTAGTTTCGCTTTCCCGTTGTCAGTCATAATTTTCTCCTGTGTCCCTTAACTTTTTCTCCTGTCCAAAGTTAGAAACACCTTTTTGATATTATAAAAACCTTATTGAACCAATCACAGGAATCCCTATGAACTGCTGTTGTGTTGTTTTGGAGCAATCTTGTAAATGATGCCAAAATAATCGTCTTATGACGATTATGACGTCTTATGAATACTGCTGAACATAAGTCTCCCCTATAATCTTCCAACAAGATCAGTCAAAAACAACCTTATCAGGTCGCCTGTCCACCTTTTGTTGTTTAATTAAACATTCTGACTATAAACGCGCTATTAGAGGAAGGTAGATTAGATCTTACCTTCTGTCTATTTCTTTCTGGATGAACCTGGAAATTTAAAAAAAATACACATTAATAAGGATAGTTGCGTAATGATAAATTTTATTTTCTACTTAAATAAAGCAGTAATTTCTATACTCACTGAACCATCTGCTTATTCTCCGGCGTGTCCTTAGAGACTGAGTCCTGCCAAATGTTGACCAGATCCCAAGCTGGTTCCAAATTACACACGTTCACCACCGACTCGGGATCCTTCCGTCCCTGTTTCACCAAGTTCTCCTACGGAAACAAACGTTACTAGCGTTTTAAAGTATTCCATTACATGGAACATAAGTTGAAACATACTTTACAACACTCAATTTTTGATGTGTAACATCTCTCCGGTCGGTTTCGTGGGAGTAAAATCGTGATATTGCAACGAAATAGTGTTACAGGAACTCAGGATTTATATATAGAACGCGCGCTATTTGATATGATCATTCGGCTGCAAAAAATTAAAAGAATTTTACTCCAGATAAAACAAGAACATTTACATTTTGAGAGCAATCATTATAATGTAATTTGAAAAATACTCACTTTGAGTATTGCCATCGTCGAAATACTACAATGGAATTTGCGTCACAAATGCCAAAGCGGCACATAAAAAGAACGCCTTTGTCAGAATCATGGCGGACTCTTGCCTTCACGCGTCAATGGTAAAAGGTAGTAACGATCAACTTCTACTATTTCATTTTAAACTCCAATGGGTTGACGTAAAGTCACATTTTCTTTAAATTATGTACTTATTATTATGTTTTGTTTTAAATGACAGTTCATGCTCTACGCATATGTCACTTTTAAATGTTCCATAAAATTCGTGGTGTTTTGTATGACACGCGGGTTCCATGTTGTAGTAGTTTGATGATTGCCATTCGGGTTTTCAAAAATGGCGAGTTCGAGACAAAAAAAATCAACAGTCAATAGGGTGGTGGCCTGTTTAAATTATATGAAATCGTGAAATAATAACCAACACATACCAAAAACTCCTTGTAAGTGGGTGCTACGGTCCAGCTCTGTGGGTGCACGCACGTCTGCAAGAAATTGCTGGCTATCAGCTGCACGTGTTGACGAATCTGTTGCTGCAGTATCAACACCTGTTGCGGCAGTACCTACAATATTTTCGAAAAGGCGCTGCAGTGCTTTTCACGTTAGCAATAACTGTTATCACATTCACTGACCTGTAATATATATACCACTAGATGCTGCCCACGACTTCGCCCGCGTAACTTTGCAAGTTATATACTAAAACCTTCCTCGAGAACCACTCTATCCATTGGTGGAAACAGCATGAAAATCGGTGAGGTAGTTTTTGAGTTTATCGCGAACAGACAGACAGACACAGACAGACGCGGTGGAGGACTTTGTTTTATAATATGTAAGGATAAGGATTAGACAGGCTGTCTCATACAAATGACGGCTAATTTTTAAGTGCCATTTTGAAACGCCGCCCTCGATTTTTTCGAGAACTAATTTTGACGTTTGCATATTTTTATTCCATAGATACATATATGTATGTGTATAATCAATAATTTTAGTTTCATGGACACTCGTTCTATAGCATACAGCGCCAAAATGGCGTTTTTCAATTATAGACACAAAAATAATTTGATAGCGGCCTGTCCAGTGGTATAATTATATATTACAGGTCAGTGATCACATTAAGTACATACAAGTTTTTCTTATAACAATGGCACTCACAAGTGGATCCTTAGTGATGGGCACTTGCACGGGCGGCGGCGCGTGCGCAGTGTCTTGTGCGAGTGCGGAGAGCAGCGCGGGCGGCGCCGGGGGCGGTGAGGGGGCGAGTATTTTCGGCATCTCTTCAATACAGTGCACTACTGACACGAGAGCCTCTGCGCTCATTATCGGTCCCCTGTGACAAAAAAAATATATACAGGGTGTGGCCTGTAATAGGGGCAATTTTAAACGATGATTCTATAGAGTATACGCAGTTACCTTAAGAGGGAAGTATAGATTTGCGATCCTAACGAAATAGGTATTTAGGAAAACACATGCTATCGCTTGTGCACTCTTGCCCCGGGGCAATCGTGCGATAGAGAGCGTTGCAGCTCGCGACTGACAATACGTACTTTTTTGATGAAATTTCCATTTCCGGAGAAAACAGTTTCCACTAACTAAATCTTAACAAATCACTTTGATTTTCATGTCGAACGTTTCAGCATAATATATTCTAGGTTTATAGGTTTTGCTTTTTTAAAAAAAATAAATTAGATTGTTTTTATAAAACAAACGGTTTAATTCGACAAAGTTTTAATAACAAAAATTAAGTTATTTGAGGTTAAATAAGTTTGAATCTATTGCAAATTTTGAAAAAAGGTAAACCCATAAACTTAGTCTTTCATTTTATCAATAACATACAAAAAAAATCACGGAGATTGGAAAATATTTAGAAGTGGAAAAACATTTTCTCTTTTTGTATGGACGAGTACGTACTATTCTTTCCTCTTAACCTAATCATAATGCTCCAAAGTGCTTAATACTCACAGATATAGCAATCCAAAGTTATACAATACATAATCAATAAATTTCATGATCCGCTAAATTGTCGGTTATCAGTCGTTAGATGTTTTGGTACAAGATATTGGGGTGAGAACGATCGTAAATATCAATGTCAAGTACTCCGACTGGACACATTATGTCTGTTACTACATTGCTGGCTCGATTAATTTTGTTAGAAAATAACAGTAAATTTGTTTTTCATATTAATTAATTGAAACCATTGGGAATTAAATAATTACTGATTCGTTAGAGGGTCTATATTTTTATTTATTGCTCTTATTACAGGCCACACGCACGCACGCTTTTAAAAATGACATTGCGTAGAGCATAAACTCTTGTCATCTGTCATTTAATACCAACCAAACATCTAGAAAATGTGACTTCACGTCAACACATTGGAGTTTAAAACGGTAGTGTCCGCTAAGATTATAAAAATAACTCTCACCTCTCCACTTGTCCTTCCGTTGTTATAAAACCTTTGGGACCGTCATTTGTGCCTTCATTTTCTCTCTTCTGGTCGTTTGAATTGTCATTTTCTTTCGACTTTACTGGTTCTTCATTCTTAGGCACGGCTTCCTGTAGCACAATAAATAGTTTATTTTATTTATGGTCGTCCAACACGTCTAATCAATAATTCAAATTGACCCACTATGTATGACTAAATAATACATCATGACTTCAGTTTCCCTAGCGAACGTTATGAATTATCTTAATATTTAAGTTTTCTTTATGTAAAGTTCGACAGACAGGCTGACAGACCACATCTCGTCAACCTGTCTGCTGTTAGATAATATTGCATGAAGATAAAACTTTCCTTGAAATAATAATAATAATAATAATTTATTTCCAAAAAATAAAGTACAGTGACCACAAGTTGTCGTTGACCCCCATACTAAGCTATGCTTGTATCGTGGGAGTCTACTGAATTACATAATCATATTATACATAATTAGTCTACATAATATATCTGGTACCTATACAATAATTTACAATAAATACATAGCAACACATTTTAGTACAATAATATTATCTAACTTATGGTGAAAACCGAGTCAAAATCCGTTGCATGTTTAAGGAGAAGTTAGAGATTATACAGACAGACAAACGTTCAGATTATACTATGTAAAGATATATAAGGGAGGTACGAAGGACACATACTGAATTTCCATTGGCGGTGAGTACGCCATCGGGCAAAGTCTGAAGGAGTTGATCATCGCTTGTGACGTCATCTGGCAAAACTTTGAAAAGTTCCGTCACCAGATCGTTGAGCTCCTTCTCCGATATCTCAATGTTTGTGCATTCAAGTGCCTCCTCCTCTTCATCGTCTGAAATGAAACATTATTATATTTCGCCCGTTCCACCATTCCCTACTGTCCCCCCTGGTGTTTGGAGTTTTTTTTTTTTCCACTTATAACCACTAAGTAAATATTTTATGTAGGTAGATGAGAATATTTCAAAATGGCGTTCGATAGGGTGGTGCCATTTTTAAATATAATATTTATATATATATACACATACAGGTGATCCGAAAAATTGCTCGTATTCCTCTCGGAGTCATAATATGGGTCGAAAATTAACCAATTTTCGAGAAAAATCAAGTTTGAAAAGTTACAAATTTATCCGGATTTTTTATATTAAAGAGTGTAAAAAGTAAGTAACTAACATTTTAAACGGAAATTTTGTACCAATTGTACAATATCTTAAATTATTATCTTCACACAAATGTGATTATCGTAAAAAAATGTATGAACATGTCGTTAAACATAAATTGGATAACTTCCTTGTATTTTCAACTATGTAACTAAGTTAAATAATAAATCAAGGCTACAACAATTGGCACGTCCAATCAGTAATGTATGAAAAGGTATGGAAGATGTTTAAAAATACATTCAAATCTATACTATTATATAAAGCTGAGGAGTTTGTTTGTTTGGTTGGTTGAACGCGTTAATCTCAGGAATTACTGGTTCAAATTGAAAAATTCTTTTTGTGTTGTATAGTCCATTTATCGAGGAAGGCTTTAGGCTACATAACATTTTGAACACGGACGAAGTCGCGGGCACCAGCTAGTCATTCATCAATCAATACTAATAATAAATCTGTAAGGGTTGGTCATGGAGTAAGTTACTTTGTTTTCAGAGATATCGTGTTTATAGGCTCTATACATGATACTGAAACTAAATTGACCATTTTTAGAATTTTTTTAAACGAATCAACTGATTTTCATGAAACTTGGTTGATAAACATTTTGACGTACACGACACAGTCATGATAGGCTACTTTTTTTCTTTTTCAATGCGGACGAAGTCGCGGGCGCCAGCTAGTATAGCTATAAATACTCACGTGCGTGAGGGTCTGCGGCGACGTTGTACTCGGGGTCGGCTTCATCGTCGTCCTCGTGTTTACTGGGAGGCGCTGGATCCAGGCACTCTTGCAAGAACTCCTCCCACAGGTTGTCTTTGACCGGAGGCAGTGCGTCGGGAGGGACGAACGAGCTCTCTATGTGCTCTATGGGCGTTTCCGACAAACACAGCTTGGACCTCGTCCGACGTGCTATGGTCGCCTCGTCACTCTCTATTACAAGTTTCCTTCGGACCGGCGTGGTGGACACATCCTGAGAAAGTTAATCTAGTTTTCTCAATGTAACATGGATCATTCGAGAGACGCCTGGCATATGTGAAATATTGAAACAATTTTTTATAGAAAACATTTATGAAAAGTCGGTTTAAAGGCAATTTAAATTACCAAACAATCAAAATTAATATTGAAATCTCTAGATAAAAATCATCGGCTATACACAGTATATAGTCTCCATATTAAATATGCTATAACAATATTACATATATGCTATAGATATAAAACTTACCTGTGGCACTTTGAAGGGCCCATCCTGGACAACTTGAGGGCTGGCTGTTAAATGTGGTACAGGAGTGGCCGGAGTTCGGGGCTCCGAGTCTAAGTCACTGCACGATTCCAATGTTTGATCATCGTCACTCTGAAATCATATCGACTAACACTTTGAATATAAATAGATAACAGCCGCCGACTTTCTATTGAGCTCAAACGCGCTATATACGCTTTAAGTAGCTGAGTAGATAGCCAAATCTCACATGAATCAAACATGTGGTAGTTAGTGAAAACCCTTCCTTAAACAGGAAATGGGCTGATGATATTCAAACGCCTGATCAGACCTCCATAAACTATTGCTAAGAACCATATAGTTCACATGAGCTTTTAAACGAAAAAAAAAAGGATCAAAATCTGGCCACAAACAAAACACAGTATACATATATTATGTAACTTACAGCGACATCCTCGTGCGTGGGTTCATATTCCTCATCATCCTCATCCTCGGGTAACTCTTGAGCGATGAGAGCTTTCACTTCGGGCCGAGTTTTGACGGGAATGTGTTTTATAGGGGTTAACTCCAGATTTTCCAAGTTCCATGGAGGCGCTATCGTCGATGAGTCCTTCTTCAACTCCCTGAAAATTTCAACATACCACTTAGAGATACTTTTATGGCTTCTGTTTGCATCTCTCATACAAAATATTGCCGTCCATATTCAAATGAAAGAAATCTATTTATTTTGACTTGCTCCTTTATCATGTAAAATATTTAATACCTAATTTATTCTATGATAATATTGGTTTTATTTCAATTAAAACTTTGGTTTAAACTTACTTCACTTTGGCTCGAGTGAGTTTAGGTGTAAGTTTATTATTTTCCAAATCTGAGACATTCTCCTCCACTTCTTTCTCTTCTTCTTCTCGTAACTTAACCAGTGCCAATACATGGTCATTTGTAACTACTTTCTGAAATAAGACACATGATAATACTTCAATAAGGCAACTTCTTTAATTTCCACAGTAAAGGAGCCATAACAAATAAACTTGTGGAATCCACAATGAGAATAAAATCAAGAATAATTTTATTGTGATTTTCTGTCTACATTTGTTTCACCTTAGTGAAAATCAAATTAATTATCAACTTGTTTGTGATCGAATAGTTTCTGAATGCATTAAATGTAAAACAAATCACGAATTCCCTTTTGAATGCAATTTAAAAAGACTCCAAGCCAAAATCTACAAACCTTTAAAATTTTCTTTACACTTTGATCGTCCAAATTATTTTTAGCCGCTAACGCTGTAATATTTTTCTCCACAAGCAAGCTATTTACGGGTAAGTTTGATAACTCATTTTCATCTGCACTGCTTTCACTATTTTCCCTAAAAAGTATAAGAGAAAATACAATTAATAATATTATAATGTAATAGAACCTTTTTAACCCCTGACATTCAACACAGTCATAAACAGGATGTTATAAATTTGCAATGTGTCTTTGTACATATGTGTATGGGTGTATCTGTGTGTCTGCCTTGGAATAATAGCTCTTACATGGATGGACCGCTTTTGATGTGTTTTTTTGTTTTAAACTATAATATCTAAAAAATCTTTACACATTCTACACAACACCATCTAGTTCCACAGTAAGCAACTAATGCTTGTATTATGGATACCAGACAGTTGATATACTACATAGATTACTTTTTTTTTTGTAAATACATACTTATTATAAACTAGCTGGTGCCCGCGACTTCGTCCGCGTTGAAAAAGAAAAAAAGTAGCCTATCCTGTGTCCCGTACGTCTAAATGTTTATCTACCAAGTTTCATGAAAATTAGTTAATTCGTTTAAGTTATGTAGGAACATACATACAGAAAAAAAATCTAAAAATCGTCACTTTAGTGTCAGTATGTATAGAGCCTATAAATAAACATTTGCCCCTGGCAGGATTTGAACCCGCGTGCATTTGGTTAACAGCTAGAGTTACTAGTCACTAGACTAAACGTGTCTTAGCTTGCTGTAGCTTAGCTGTATGGTACTTAATAACTTCACTTTAAATTTAGTATACTATTTTCAGTGGTATCTCCAGAACATGGTAACCTTGATCTGATGCTGAAGTAGTCTGCAGGATATCCAACTCTTCAGTAACTTACAGCAGATATAACAGGTTGGGCTCATTAGTTTATATTCTTAATTATAGTTTGTTATAGAATGTATCTCTTAAACTGTTCATAGCTGTTCTATACAACATATAAAAAAAATAGATTGGAAAAATTAGGCATATGGATATTAAATCTTCGGCTTTTAATAAGAACTAAAGTAACGAAGATTTTTTACATGAATATTCACATGCTGGGGTACACAAATATTATTTAAAAATCATATTATGTACTTAACGTGAAGATTTCTATAAACAAATAAAATGTGTTTATAAAACAAACCGTTTTCTTTTCCTTCCTTGACGGCCTTTCTTTGGAGTAGTCATTTCACTTATAATATTTATTGTAATTTTCTCAATCCTTTTTTTTTATTTTAACTACACTACTACAGTTTATTTATTAATAATTTAAACAAAATAAAACAAAACCAACACTGCTGACTGCTGACCACCTACACCTAAATACACCGCCAAATATTCATTCAATCAATCATTCAATTCAATCCGCAATCGAAAATTGACATGACAGTGACACATGACACATGATTGACGGTCACAGCACAACGAGAGACAGTCTCAAATATTTTTTTGGAACAGAATAGTGGTCAGAATAAACTTGGAATAAACACATTGAAACAAAACAATGACTAAATGATAAATATAAATAAATAAATATGTAGGTTTCTTATCTCATTTCATTGACATTGAAAGGGCCATTTTTACACTGAGTAACTTTTTAGTCCCTATATGCTCTTTGTTTTGTAGATTTATCATGGCAACACTTAATTTGACACAAAGAACGAACTAAGGAGGGTAGGGATAAGGAGCGCAATCTTACATGGGTGTTTAACTGAAAAAGTGGCAACTAAAAGCGATAAATCGAGATGGCGCTAGTGTGTACAGAGAGAGTTTGAGAGTATGGAATAAATTTAGCAGTAGGTAGTTGACGGAGTGAAGTGCGTTGAGTTGAATTTTGGTTAAATTGTTGGCTTTTCTTACAGTCACTAGCCTCACTAGCGCCATCAATTTATCGTCATTCGACGGACACTTTTAACACAGTTTTACAATCCATACAGTTGGGCAACGCCTTTGATGTCGGGCGACGCCTCCACTCGTGTAAATACTTCGCTGTCACGCGCTAGGGTTGTCACAAAATGGAAAATCCGCCACCGCTCACTCAACTCAAAACATATTGTACGGCCAGCCTTGAAAGTTGTAATGCAAACTGTGTGCATTACAACTTCCCGCCGCTTCCCCGCGCCAGTCTCTACCGTTGCTCTGTGCAAGTGCATTCGTTGCCCAACTGTATGGATTGTAAAGCTGTGCTTTTAATACTCAGAGATTGCCCTCCTTATCTCTATCTCTATCCTCCTTGGAACGAACAACGGCACAGATTATTTATTTTGTATTTTGTAATGATATGTATTATCAATTATGTATATTTAATCCAATTAAATTTAATTAACTCATAGTTTTTACTATATTGTGCAGTATTTTGAGATAGCTGATGGTTTTGTTATCAAAAAATATAACATGTCTCCTACTCGAGCTGCAGGTTTAGTGATATTTAGAAATTTTAATGAAACTTTACAGTATCTTATGTTGCAGACATCTTATGGAGAACATCACTGGACACCTCCGAAAGGTTGTATTAATTCATAATATAGAAATTTCATTTGAATTATCTTCTTTCATAGACATCTTATAATTATTTTACTTTTGTATTTATAGGGCATGTAGATCCAGGGGAGTCTGATTGGATAACCGCTTTAAGAGAGACGGAAGAGGAGGCGGGTTTAACCGAGAATGATTTAGAAGTAAGGCACAAATGTTGAGTGTATATCTTTTAATTACAATTATTTAAATTGATTTCATTTCAAAAGATAAATTTCATTTTAAATTAATTAAGAACGAAAGATGCTATAAATATTCCCAAATCTTAGCTACTCTACACTTACACCTAGCTCTAGGGAAAGGCATATTAAATTTGATGAGAAGACTAAGTAGGAATCATATAATTTCTAACCCCCCAATAGAAAGAGTGGCAGTACATACTGTGTTTCTCAGTCATTTGGTCGGCCTATCTGGTGGCACTGGCAGTAGCCACCCCAGAAAACCACCATAAAACATTAGCATGTGTGCTGTTGTATTTTGGTAAGTGAGTAAGACTATTCTAGTGCCCATTAATCCTACTATGGTCGGCAGCACACTTGCATATAGCACCTATAGCGTTAAAGGCGTGGTAACCACCTATCATCAAGTAGACCGTTAAGCTGATGTACAAGAAAATTAAATAAATTAACATAATTTTGCACTATGCTAATAAGTCTAAAAACAGCATGGAAGCCACAGTTAGGACGACAGTTTGCATTAGATGAGAAAAAAAAACCTCTATTAAATAATTTGTGAAGAAATAACTTACACATCTACTAAAATATAAAATAATATATTAAAATATTTATAATATTTTAGTATTATTTTATATCTACTAAAATATAAAATAATATAAATATTAACAGATTTGTATGAACCTTGTCACACACATAAAATGATAGGATACTTTTTATCCTCGAAAAATGAGGGTTGTCTACAAATATTAAAAATTTGTCCGCCACTGTCGCCGATAAAGATGTCAGATATTTTCTCCGGTGTTATATCACTACATATTAAAAAACAAAGTCCTCCGCCGAATCTGTCTGTCTGTTCGCGATAAACTCAAAAACTACTGTACCAATTTTCATGCTGTTCTCACCAATGGTCACCAAGTAGTTATTGAGGAAGGTTTTTAGTATATAATTTTCAAAGCAGACGAAGTCGCAGGCAACCAGCTTTTAATATTTCAATGCAGACTAGTATTTGAACATATTAAAAACTATACTTGCTTTATTCAAGTTGTTCACATTAACTGCTCGCTGGTAAAAAACTAGTCACAAGTAAGGGTGATTTCTTTTGCCTTAATTTTCTTCAGGGTCGTTCTTTCTTTTACTAAATATTCTGATTTGCTCACTTTTAAATAACAATATTCTTTTTTTAAGATATACAAGAATGTTTCGAAGACTCTGACCTACAATGTTAAAGGAAAACCAAAAGAAGTGGTATATTGGCTTGCAAAATTGAAAAATCCAGCCACATCTGTAAAATTGTCGCATGAACATCAAGATTTAAAATGGCTCCCATTGAAAGAAGCGCAAGAAGTATCTGGTTTTAATGACATGAAACAGTTATTAGCAGAATTTAATGACAAGGCTAAACAGATAAACAGATGTACATGTTACAAATAAATCATGAATTAATATATTGTTTGTTTATTACATATTGTTGTTTTTTTTTTTACTTTTTAATCTATCCTTACATATTACAAAACAAAGTCCCTTCGAAGCGTCTGTCTGTATGTCTCTCTGTCTGTTTGCGATAAACTCAAAAACTACTGCACCGATTTTCATGCTGTTTTCACCAATGGAGAGAGTGGTTCTCGAGGAAGGTTTTAGTACATATATAATTTTCAAAGCGGGTGAAGTCGCGGGCACCAGCTATCTACTAAGAATAAAGATACAACCCCTTGAAAATTTTATAACAGCAAAGAAGTCAGGCTTATATTGCTTTACACATTTAGTCAGGTGTTACATCCCTTACTTTTAACGCGAGCAAAGTCGCGGTCACCAGCTAGTACCTACTATATAAAGCTGAAGAGTTTTGTTGTACGCGCTAATCTCAGGAACTACTGGTTCAAATTAGAAAATTCTTTTTGTGTTGGATAGTTCCTTTATCGAGGAAGGCTATTCTTCATTATAAATAGTTGATTTAAAGTCTTAAAGCTACATAACAATAATTTTATGTAGCTAAGGGCCTCTTTCACCATCTCTGAATAAAGTGTCAAGTAGGCTAACCACCATTTAAAGTCACCGGTAATAAAGCGTACAAGTTTCACCTTCTTCCATTTTCCTGCTGGGCGTGCGCCTTTTTTAAATTATTCCGCCTTAACTTTGACATTTGAGTAGGTAGACGATAGTATAGTAACATAGAACACTATATATCAAGGAGCAATATAATAATTAAGATTACACTGATTGCGCCATTTAATTATTTTCGCGGTCAAAAAAAGGGACAATAATAGAGGGCTTGTTTGCTGGCACGGACTCTAATATACGTTATGGGCAAGGACTCTCTTAAATAGGTATATTCTACTCCGTTTTCCTTAGACTAAATAGTTACTTAACCAGATACTATTTACTCTATGGTTTTAAGTTTTGGTCTTTAGGTGCCCAAACTGCCTTGAAGTTCATAGCAAATACATGTGTATTATGTAACTATATTAAATAAATTAAGGTGTATAGGTGCCCAATCTACCTAGAAGCTAATAGCAAATGCATGTGCATAACTGTAAAATTTCTGTTTTCACATATTTTCTGTGGTCCAATAACTACAATACATTGCTCTGTGGTTCTGTGCGATGAACTGAATTTAAACTTCAACGGTAAATAACGAAACAAAACGAACACCAAACTTGTAACGAAATTGCTTGTATTTATTCATGATTACAAAGTAATTCAAAATACAAATGCTTTTGAATCCATTGACATTTTTTTGGTGGTGTGAATAAGTCGAAATCTGGTGCTGTAAATATGATACAAAAGTGGAATAAAATTCTGACGAATTGGGTAAGCGATTGTTAAAATATATCCCATATTGTCAAAACATATAACATACGATTCTAATAACGAATCTCTTTGAAACCGAACTGTCTAACCGAGTATAAATATTGCAGATAAATTGTTACTTCAATGAAAATAAGAACAAAAATGAGCAATTCATTACCATAGAAAGTCTGTTACGGATTATTTCACATTTACACAAAAATTTCAATTTAGATGAATCCAAATCATCCCTGTTAGAAGCGCAGACTGTCGAGGAGTTTATTCTTGAAAAGTTTCCCGAATTCCGTTTTAAAAATGGAAATATTGAAGCAGCTAATGAGGAAGACATGTATATGGTCGCTTCGCTTTTGCTTTTCTTTGTGTGCGTCAATTCTAAGGACATGGACATAAAACATGCGATGTGCAGTAAGCTGAGCATAGAAGATCAGGAGACCATTTTGAAATTTAATAAATCTTTAATGGAATGTGCTACTTTAACTTATAAAGATGTTGGAGCAGCGATTACAGGTGTGTATAGCTTTATAACAATTAGTGATTTATTACGTTCATTAGGACAATATAAAATAAGCAGTGGCAAGGCACATTGCATTGTGATGGGGCACCAATGTTGTGTCGTAATGTCTGCTTAACCCCTCCCATCTACGGCAGCGCTAGAAAGTTGTTGGGTTTTAGCCAGTATGAAGTGTCCCCTACATTGTCGGGTATCCAAGAGGATTTCCCAAAAAAAGGCATATTGTGGTTTGCAATCATGAATTGGGTAACCTGTATAATTGAATAAATCACTTTCTTTCCCTTTTACAAATGAAATTTTTGCATGAATTGTAGTAAATGAAAGAAATCAAAGTAGGTTCAACCTACCTTGATATGTAAAATTTACTTATTTGCTAATAAATATAGGAGAAGTCCTATATCAACAGTCTTAAAATACTGTAAGTCTGTCCAATAATTACACCTATAATAATAAAAAGTCATGCTATTTCCTCCTGCCTCACCCCGTATTCCTAAGGAGTCTAGTACAGCGGTTTCGGTCAAACTATATCTCATATATTTTTGATATCAAATATAATATTTACAATCGAAATAATTGGTTTACAGAGGCTTGCGGGCGAGAAAGAAGTACAGTTTTAAATGAGACTGTACCCGAAACTCCACCGGCACTGCGTTCATTGCACAGCGAAGTGCGTCGACTTCAGGCCGCTCTCGATGCCGAGAGGTTTGATCGAAACTACCTTCAGGATGAGCTAGCTAGAACTAACCTAAAGTTGGAGAATCTATGTAAGAAATTTGTGCATTGTTTTAAGACATTAAAAAAAAGGTTGAATCAAAACTTCACATTATAATATTTAATATGAATAAGAATAACCAAAAATGGTTATTTTTATTGGTATATTTGGATTTGGATAAAAAAAAACTTCACTTTTTTAATTACATGTTATTCGGAATTGTATTTACAGTGAAAGTTAAAGAGCAGTACAAGTTGGATATTTTGAATTTGAAAGCGAAAATGTCACTGTGCTGCGGCCAAGAAGTGGAGCCAAGGTCGGAAGGCTCTACTGACACGTCATCTAAATTGAGGAGACAACTTGAACAATTGGAAGATAAGCTTGTCGACACTCAAACAGAATTAGATGACGTTAACCATGAAAGGGAAATATATAAAGCAAAGGTAAATTTAGTTAAAGCAAGTATAAATACACCCGACGCAAAAACAGATAAGTTTCACGTGTGTGTCTGTGGCATCGTAACCCAAACGGATGGACTGTTTTTTATATGGTTTTATTTTTAGGCTTGTTCTTAGCTATAATTTATGAAGACCCATCAGCCCATTTCCTGGCTAGCGAATTCCTAGTTTAACTAACATCTAACATGTTAGATTAATGTGAAGTTTGGTAATACTGTTACTTCGATGGTATTTCCAAGACATGGTAACTTTGACATGGTGCTGCAGCATCAAGTAGTCTGTGGGACACCCAACTCCTCGGCAACCCACAGCAGATATGGCGTGTATGGGCTCGATAGAAAGTCTAGTTAGGGCTTATAAGTTAGTTAGTAGGGCTTGATAGATAGGTTAATTTATGACATTTTATATTTTTAATTATATGTACTTATTTTGGCTTTATTTCTGAAAATTATTTTGTATCGTTCCCACGTGCAGATCGAAGATTTAAAATTTGAAAGGGACAAGTGGTTGGCGCTGAGTCGACAAGAGGGCGATCGAGCCGATCGCTTAGACGGAGAATTGCAAACGGAGAGACAGAACGTTCAATCGTTACGTGAACTGATCAATGAATTGCAACAACATAACAAATTGAACGTTTTGGACACCAGTCAGTTGGAGTGCGACGATCCTGACGCCAGTATACGTCTACCGCATAACTTGTGTGAGTTTTGTACTGGATTTTTTTTTAATGTTAAGGTGGCTATCGTCGCCTATGACACAAGCAACATCAAAGATTCTGCAACTACGCTGGCTAGACTATATAAGGATTAAGGATAAGGGATATTGGAAAGGGACGGTGAAACGGGCTCTGGCATCCCTTACTCGCTCACCGAACCACAAAAGCACACGTGCTGTTATTTCACGGTGGTCTTCTGTAAGGGGGTATTAAAACATGAAATATTTTGATGTCGCATTTTCAACAAACGCGGGGCTTTTTTTGTTATTATTCACGTAAAATGTAACCAATGTTTATTTTTTGAATCGTCAGGAAATATTTTATTGTGCAGGAAATACTTTTAAATGAAATGTTTTTTTATGTATTATTATAAACTATTATTACAAAAAATATATAACAATTTTTATTTAATATTGTACATGAAAAATAATGCATATTATTTTACATACAAAAATTGCAATGTAATGCTTAAAACGAAAATTTACAAATACACTATGTACAATCGGCCGCATAAGTCGATTAACACATTCAAAAGTGCAAAACAACGTAACACTCAACGCGCCATAAGTCGTTGTCACGACTAGAGAACAAAATAAACTTCACGTACAAACGATCGTAAAAAGCTTCAGTAAGTAAGTAAGTGAGTAAGTAAGTTGAGTGTTTAGTTGTTTTGCACTTTTGAATGTGTTAATCGACTTATGCGGCCGACTGTACGTACATACACAATATATGTACATACTTATATACAGATGTGTCGGTAACGGTAACAGTGTCGCGAGTTCAATGGTTTTTTCCCATTTCAAAAATGCCCAATTCTTTATGCTAAAGAAGTTTTCACTTAAAAAAAATTATAATTTTATTGTAGCCGTTTGCAGTGAAGCTTGCTCCAATGTGGTAGAAGTGCAACTTGGAGAAGAAAGAGCCAAGATTGCAGATCTTAAACAGCAAATTCAAGTATTACAGGCAAGTGAAAAAAAAAATTATTGTTACATATTAGCCTAATTATATTTGAAACTAAAATCTATAAAAGATTCTCACATTACAGGATAAACTAAACGAATTAAACTCTAAATCAGAACATGAAATACAGAATTTAAAAGATACATTAGCACAGAGAGACATAGAAGTGGCTCACCTTAAACTCGATATAAGCAAAGGTATCGAAGAAAAAAATAATATTGAATCTCAATTGAATGATGAAATCATTAAATTAAATAACAATCTTAATGAACTGGAGCAAAAGTTGAAAGATAATTATGAGATTTCACGGGTAAATATTGAAAAACATCTATTGGATATTCAAATTTTGCAAGAGGAAAAGTTATCTTTACTACACAGCTTATCTGATGAAACGACAAAACTAAATAACACAATTGAAGGTCTACAAAATGAAATTGAAACTGAGAAGAATAATAGATTGAAAATGAAGGAAGATTATGATAATCATATAATGAAGTTGAATGAAAAGGTGCTGAATAGAAATAATGAATTGGTTGAACTTCAAAATAATATGATTGAGAAAAGTGAATTGATTGAAAAACTACATTATGACTTGAAAAGGGAGAAAGAGTTGAAAGAAGAGCTTTCAAATAATTGTAATCATGAAATTGTAAAATTGAATGAAATGCGAGCGGTTTTGGAAAATGATTTACGACGTAAGTCAGAAGAAGTATCAACAGTTCATGCGTTGTTGGAACAAGAAGTACGTGTAACTGAGAAATTGACAAAGGAAATTGATGATGTTAAAAGATATACTGTTAAGTTAGAAGAGATTTGTAAGAGTTTAGAAGATAAAAATGCGTCATTGTTGTCAGAAATAAATAGTCGTGACAATAAGTTAGAAGTTATGCAAAAGGATATGGAAAACTTACAGAATACGTTTAGAGAGGAAAAACAGAAACTCTTACAGGAAATGTCCGAAAAGAATGCTCAGATTGATGAATTACAAGTACAAGTTCATAGCGAAACGCAATATAAATTGGCATTGCAAAATGAAGTATCTCAATTGAAAGAAATAGAAATAAAAATGAAAGAAGATATTGCACAACTTAATATAAATATTACAAAGCTGCAAGAAGATACTCGAGCCAAAGATGAAATTATTTCTTCTCTAACATTCCAACTAAATGACGAGAAAAATAAAATTAGCTTACTCGAGCGTGATTTAAAAAAGGCAAATGTTGACAGTGAAAAGAAAGTACTTGCAATTAAAACAATGAAAAATAAACACGACAATAAAATTAAGTCTTTAGAAGAAACAATTGGTCGCAATGAAACTAAAGTTGTTGATTTAAATAAGAAATTGGAAGCTGAAATTGAAAATAAAATGAATTTGTTGAGTGAAATTAATTCATTGACGAGTCAAATAGATAGTTTGTCTGATGATGTCTCTTCAAAGAGTAATGAGATTATAAATTTAGAGACATGCATAGGTAAATTATCTAAGCAAGTTGGTGGCTATGAAGAACGTAAGTATTTTTATTTATATACTATCATCTTATCTCAGTCTTAGGAAGTCCACTGCTGGACAAATGAATAATAGTCGTCGTAGTAATCAGAAGCATACTTCAAATCAAATCAAAATATTTATCAATTAGGTTTCTCCAAAAATTGTAAATTTAATTTGATCAGGTTTCGGAAAAAAAGCCAAGACGATGACGATCCTGAGAAGAAACCTCGAAGGAAACTCAGGATACCATTCTTTTTGTCATGTTTGAAATAATAACAATTAAAATTATTTCATTCAATTATTTCATTCCTATAATATCTCCAATAAATCCGAGAATAGTCCTTTGCGTTTCTTGTTGAGATGTCATACAAGACCTATACAACATTAATTATATTTTATGTTTAAATAACTAATGTTATTATGTTAATTTAAATAATGTGCAACGTAACTTTTTAAAATACTAGCCGTTGCACGCGACTTCGTCCGCGCTGGCTTCACCCGGGTTCAAAATAAAAAAACTATCTTATCTTTTAAGTTGGACCAAATTACACATAGTTACGAAGTTTTATCAAAATCGGTTCAGTAGTTTAGGAGTTCATTGGCATCAAACAACGTGACACGAAATTTTTATATATATGTATAGAGATATAGAGATGTTACTCGCTTATTCTTTAGGTATTTTTTTTTAAAAGTAGGTCCAATAGTTTTTGAGTTTATTCATTACAAACATACAAAAATACAAATCTTTTCTCTTTATAATATTAATATAGATATGGTATATATAATTTTTTGAACCTTATTTTTTAGGTATAAGGTCAACAGAACAACTGTTGAACGAAGAAACCGCTAAAATTGCCGAATTAAAGTTAAATTACGAATCGGAAAAAGCTAAACTTATTTCCACTATTAGCAGCCATGAAGATTGCATTCAGCAGCTTGAAACTCAATCTAAAATTGACGAAGAAGAAAAAGCAGGTTTACGCCATGCTAAAGAAGTTTTAGCAGATGAATTACAGGAAATCGTATCAAAAAAGGATAAACTCGAAAATGAATATAAAATGCTAGAGCATGTAAAGGAAGATATTGTACAGAAAAATAGTGAAATTCAATTGCTGAAACAGTCTATTGAAAGGAAGGATGAAGGTAAGATTTATATATTTGTAAAATAATTTGTTTTGTATGAATCTAATTAAAACATGCCCTAAGTGAGAGAAGTATTTTTTCGCAGAGATAAGAACGATAGAAGTTAAATTAAATGAAGCAATAGAAAGGTCACAGGAAACATTAAATAGAGAAGTTGATGTAACGGATGAGTTGCAACAGAAAAAAACTGAGCTGGTGACACAAAAAGAACTCGAACAACAACTAAAAATGGAAATTGAAAAATTAAATAATGACATTCAGAAATTGCAAAAGAAAAATTCACTCTTGGTGCTCACATTGAAAGAGGACACAACCAATTATGATGCAATGTTGAAAGAAAAACAGTTAACTATTGAAAAATTGGAAAATGCATATAAAAGAGAAAAAGACACGAATTCTCAATTGCAGTCAATAAATTCAAAGTTAGAGGATGAAATTACAAATCAATCGAAGGGTTCAGATATGCTACAAGCTATGCTACAAGCTCTGAATACTGACATTGAACATTTGAAAGAATATATAGAAAAAGAGAAAATAAAACAAGCTAACGATATAGAAAGCTTCAAAAACGAAATGTCCAGCTTGAAAGCAGATATAAATTACAAAAGTACCGTAATAGATCAATTGCGAAATGCTATTGATTCAGAGAAGATCAATTACAATGTTACATTGATTGATAACGATAAAACAATACAAATGTTACAACAGAGAATTGATGAATTAGATGCTCAAACAGAAAGTTTAAAACTTGAAGCGAACAACTTGCGAAAAGAAAAAGAACTATGCACTAGCGAAAATGAAATACTGCGCGATCAATTGTCTTCTGAAAAGATTGCCAATAAAGAAATTGAAGATGTATTGGCTAATTTAACTGATGAAAAAGAGATACTTACTCAAAAACTCATAGAGGAAAAGTCAGTAAAGGATATAGGAGAAAAAGAAAAACAAGTTCTTTTAGAAGAAAAGATTAAAATAGCACAAGAGTTAACGCAACTTGTAGAACAGAAGGAATATGTTGAAAAACAACTAATGGAGGAGAAAACTTCCAGAGAGATTGTTGAACAAGAAAAAACTAAACTCGTAACTCTTAATAATAAGTTGGAGAATGATTTGATTGAAGAGAAATCAAACAAGAATGTTATTGAAACTCAAATAGATGTGCTCGTAGCTGAAAAAGATTCTTTGATTATGGAGAAGGAAAGGCTTTTGAGTTCTTTAACAGAAGAGAAGGCGGCCAGAGATGAATTTGAAAATGAGAAAAATATACAAGTTAATGAATTGATAACAGCAAATGAGAAGAACGTGTTGGAAATCAAAAGCAAAGAGGAACAACTACAAAAGCTAAAGGAAGATGTTCTTAGGTTGAAGGCGGACTGTTCGAGTATGTATATCTTATTTTTTTATTTATGTACAGGGTGACAGGGTAAGTCGTACTGAATAATGTATAAATAAATAAAAATATATATTTTTTTATATAAATAATTAAATAATATTTGTATAAATAAAAATCAATGCATGTGTCAATCAAGGACTCCAATGGATTTTAATTCGGTTTTCACTTATGGAAAGAGAAATAAACGAGGAAAGTTTGTGTAAATAAAAAATTGAATCCCAAACGAACCGGGAGTGAGTCACTAGTAAAATAAATATTGCATTATAACTCTTCTTAACAAAAAATAAACCGACTTCAAACCGTCTCATGGTCTTTTCTCATGGATGCCATTCTTAGAACTGGATCAAATTAAAATGTGACCACACGAGAAGCATCAGCTTTCAAATAAAAAAGAATCATCAAAATCGTTTCACCCAGTTGAAAGTTATGAGGTAACAAACAAAAAAAAAACACAGTCGAATTGAGAACCTCCTCCTTTTTTGGAAGTCATTTGAAAAATAGTTTATTGTTGGTGGATCCCAAATAAGAGCGAAAAATTAGGTATTCTTATTCTATTTTGATTGACTTAAAACATATTGGCTAAAACGCGATGAAACCTAATCTTGGTCCCTAGGTCATTGTCAGACTTTGAGCAAATAACTTAAGAGTTTAAAAAGCACTGAAATCCAATACAGTGTTTATACTTGTGTTGAAATTTACAATAACTATTGAAATATGATATAACATAGGTCGATGTCCAGTTTTCTTAAATGACTATTTGTTATTTCAGAACAAGAAGAAGTAAGTATGCAATTGGCTCTAAACCTCACCAATAGCATAGAAAAGGTATTTGAAAATATTAAAAAAGGGGAATTTCTGAAGTCAAACGAAGTACTTGCCAAATTGGTTAATGTTGAGTTTGAGAACTTTAATGTTGATGAAAAATGCGATATTCTAGTTAATATCGCGAACAGTTTAATTAACGAGTTATCTTTAAAAGATGATCTAGAGAAAGCATTAAAACACGAAAGTTCCGCACTCCAAGATATGAAAGATAAGATTAGGGAGAAAGATATCCTTATAATGGAGCTTCAGACGGAGGTGAAGAGTTTACAACAGGAAATAAATCAGTATAGAACCGGTAAGATTTTTTTTTATATTTGGTATTCTGTGATGTCACTTCTAGTCTTAAGGTCACACTAGTCAGCTTTTCCGCCATACAAATGTAGAAAGATTATTACTCCGCTGTTTTATGTTTGGATTTATCTTGTCGTTGATATAGAAACTAGTAAAAAAAGTATGAATATTTTAACACAAATTTTAAAGCAACGTTGAGGGTGAATAAGTCACTCTAGTGTACAAAAATTCCAAAATACTTTAAAGACGGACATTGATCAGTTATTCAAGAGTTCAAATAACTTTACACGAAACAGGATACATACAGTAGTTTTGTCAAAAATATTATATTTTTATTCTATTTATGATTTTTAATGCTCGTTTTTGGTATGAATCATTGTGAATTTCACTCGACTGATCTTCCCGCGCATTGCACACTGTGGAGAAAACCCGACCAATGGTATTGTTTAAAAATATATATAAAAGGAACATCAAACTACTACAGCATGGAACACGCGTGCCATACAAAACACTACGAATTTTATGGAACATTTAAAAGTGACATATGCGTAGAGCATGAACTGTCATTTAAAACAAAACAAACATAATAATAAGTACGTAATTTAAAGAAAATGTGACTCTACGTTTAAAATGAAATAGTAGTTGATCGTTACTACCATTTACCATTGACGCGTGAAGGCAAGAGTCCGCCATGATTCTGTCAAAGGCGTTCTTTTTATGTGCCGCTTTGGCATTTGTGACGCAAATTCTATTGTAGTATTTCGATGAAAAGTAATGAAATGAAAGTGCTATAGGTGGTTTAATATAAACACAAATATGTTTTTCATATTTTTTTTTCTGTTTCAGAGTCATCAATACAAAAGGAAAATTTACAAACACTTATGGAAAGTAAGGACAGAGATTGTCAAAAACTGCAAAGTACGAACGAATCACTCACCAATGAATTGAACAATGTTAAAATACAACTCGAGGTTAAATGTCATTCGCTCAAAGAAAAACTTATAGATAATGAGAATGTAACAGACAAATTGAAAAACACTTACGAATGTCAAATTAATAATCTGAATGTAATGATCACTAAACTAACTGGTTACTTAAAGGATAAAACAGTTGAATTGGACTCGATTAGAAATGAAAAGGATAAACTTCAGGAAATAATTGAAGAGCAAACTAAATGTAAGTTATTTTTAAATAATTTTTTTTTTCTATTTCTAAAATACTTTCCTTGATATGTTTTTGATTGTCCTGATATGTCCTTAATTCGTTTTTGTTAATATGTACCATAAAAATCCAACACCATCTACAAGGCTCTCAGGTCACGTTTCTTTTTAGGACTTTTGCTTATCTTAAAAAACGTAATTGATTCTTTGAATACATTAAAAAAATACCTTATTGATTTTTAAATATAAAAATATTATTAATTTTAGTAAGTTTTTCATGACATTATATTTTTTTTATAAAATTAAATGAAGTAATGTTGTCTGTCATTGTAGCTATTAAATCCCTACAAGAGGACATAAAACAATGCAGACAAAATAACGAAAGACTGTTGAGCGATTTTGATTCAGAAAGACTGGTGCTTAAGAATATGGTGACAGTCACCGAATCGGTGATGGATGATCAAAAAGTCAGTCTCAATAAAGTTATTTCCGAACACGTTAAAACTATTGGAAAACTTCAAGACGAGATAGATGATTTGAGAGAACAAATAGAAAGTGTAAAGTGTGATTCTGAAATCAAGTTGAAAGAGAAGGAGTCCGCTTTTGCAATAGCGTACAATGAATTGTCACAATTGAAATCTGAAAAAGATAAGTTAGAAAGAGACTTGGAAGAAGTGAAATCGGAAATAATAGTGTCGTTGAAAGAGGAGTTAACTTCTAAGGATTCTATAATAACATCATTGAACGTAGAGAAGAAGGAGTTGGCAGAGACATTGCAGACACAAAAAGAAGGTATGGTGGTCTATTTTTTTAAGAATTTTTCTCTTCATGTTCTTCAATGGTTAATGAGTATATAGGCTCTTTGTAAGAATACTTGTATACGTCGCAGTAAAATCGGAAGAAACGGATTTTTGCAAAAATCCTAGTAAGATTGCAAAACACTAGATAATAGGAAACTAACAACGAATTTTGTAATCATCAATCAATACTAATAATAAATCTGTAAGGGTTGGTCATAGAGTAAGTTACTTTGTTTTCAGAGATATCGTGTTTATAGGCTCTATACATGATACTGAAACTAAATTGACAATTTTTAGAATTTTTTTCTGTATGTATGTATGTATGTAAATATGTATGTTCCTCCATAACTCTTAAACGAATAAACTGATTTTCATGAAACTTGATAGATAAATAAATAGACGTACAGGACACAGGATAGGCTACTTTTTCTTTTTCAACGCGGACGAAGTCGCGGGCGCCAGCTAGTCCTAAATACTTTCAGGATCTTTGCGAATATCCGACCAGTTTTAAGTATAGTTGCGAATAAGCGCTTATCTTTCATAACGTTTTTTTCCCGATTATACTGCGACATACATACATATATGAACTTTCGAAAAGGCACAGCTGTGAATTCGTTTTATCTTTTCAGAAATGGCAGAATTACGAATGAACAATGACGAGGGAAAGATTAAAAGGGACAGTCTAGAAGTTGAATTGCAAAACAAAGTCGATACTCTCACAAAAACAATTGATGAGAAAACCGAACAAAATAATGTACTTGAAATTGCTTTCAAAGAAAAAGTTGAGTTAAACGATGAACTAGAAAATAAAATTAAAGGACTGGAAACCGTAATTGATAAATTAGTTTCCGAAAAAACAAATTTAGAACAGCAAAAGTGTGAGTGTATGGGAAAGTTTGATCAAATGTTGAAAAAAATTGAAAGTTTGACTAGAGAACAGGAAGAACTGACGAAATTGACTCAAGATAACACACGATTGCATGAAATCATCGAACAGAATAAATCAGGTAACTTTTCAATCAATTACAATTACCATAAAATATCATTTGTTCATCTAATTTGATCTTTACTGGAACATTTTTTTTTATAAATAACTACTTAAGATTTGTAAAACAAAATGACATGTAAATGTTTTGAATCGTCATGTAAATTTATTATTAAATTGAGATTATATTTGATTTTCTCCAATTTTACTAGCATTTTAAAAATTTTAAAAGCCCTCTTCTGTGGGAATGTTGTAGTATTTTGTCATTATATAAACAAACATATGAGCTTTTTTATTGGTTTTGTAAAAAATCTTTACCCTTCATTTGGTCTCTCGACAAATTTTGATGCAGGGCCCATATAGGGCACAATAATAATAATTACTTGGATAGTCGCTGCTGCCATACTTTATATTTCAATAGAAAGTAATAATTTCAGTAATTTTTCGTTTTGTTTTCTTTCAGTAATCTCTAATTTAGAACAAAAAATTTTGTTCCAAATGGAGCAATCGGATAATCAACGTCAAAATGTTGACAACGAAAAGTTGAATCTCTCCAACAAGTGTGCTCTACTAGAAGAGTATCAGATCAAAGCCGAGAAAGAGTTGGATTCTCGCCAGAAAGAGATAGGAGAGAAGCAAAAAGAGATCGTATTATTGAAAGAGGAGTTGGAAAATCTAAAAACAAGAGTGAAAACACTGGAAGCAGATCACGAGTCCGTGTTGAAAGATAAAGAAGATGCGGTCATTGCAATAAAAAGAGAGTTAGACGAACAGAGAGGGTTAAAAGAAAAATGTTTGAATGAGTTGGGAATGAAAACAGCGACCATTTACGAGTTGAAGCAAAAACTACAGGATGCAAACAGAGTTGAGGCTATGACTTGTTTGAGGCAAGAAAATAGAGATTTGATTAAGGCCTTGGAGAAAGGAGATACCCGTAAGTGTATTGTGTATGTTTTTCAAAATAATAAAATCATAATGTAGTGGCACCCCGGGGACACTGCATTTCGCAGTCATTTGTGTTTACCACCGTTAATATTAACAGCACGTTTGTTAATGTGTTTCGGTGAGCGAGTAAGGAATGCCTGAGCCCATTTCCCTATCCCTTCCTAATCATCCCTAACCCTTAATCCTAGGGTTGTTGCGTTGCTTGTGTTATAAACGAAGTAGCCACCTACCATCAAATGGACTATCAGCCTGTCTGTCGACCTTCACATAAAAATAAAAGATAAATTTTCGCATCCACGATACGTTGTAACTCAAAGCACACATTTACTCCGTACATTCGTTTCGTACGTAAATTACGTGACTGCACTCGCGAGTTAACGGGAAATTACGCTAATACTGGTTCTATATCATCAATACTAATAATAAATCTGTAAGGGTTGATCGTGGAGTAAGTTACTTTGTTTTCAGAGATATCGTGTTTATAGGCTCTATACATGATATTGAAACTAAATTGACCATTTTTACAATTTTTTCTGTATGTATGTTCCTCCATAACTCTTAAAGGAATTAACTGATTTTCATGAAACTTGGTAGATAAACATTTAGACGTACGGGACATAGGATAGGCTACTTTTTTCTTTTTTAACGCGGACGAAGTCGCGGGCGCCAGCTAGTCTTTTATAAGTTTTAAAGCAAAAGTAATTTGTATGCCTGTTAAGTTTTTATTCTGCACTTAATTTTACGCAAGTGAAGGCATAAAAAGTAGATATAAAAGCGGTTTGATGAGGTGTATGTCGCGTTTGTTGCAGATAGCGACGCGAGCGCAGAAGTTGGGCGACGGGAGCCACGCGACGTTCGTTCCCAGGTAGATAACACTTCAGATCTCGCCCACTCGTCTCTAGACAGCATCAAGACCATATCGGACTTGGAGAAGATCGTTTACGACAAAAACAGAACGATAACAACACTTCAAAGTGACCTTTTGTATCTCAAGTCACTGATGGCGGAATCTGAAAACAAGTTGTTGGACGTCACCAAAGAATTGGAGATCAGCAAAGAGGAATGCGAACAACTCTCATCTCAGCTCAAGAAGATAGTACATCAAAAGAACGAGGAGATAGCGGATCTTAAGAGGCAAGTAAGCAAAATGAGTGTGACGGAAAATCGCGCATCCCAAATAATAAAAGTCTCAGCCAAATATCAGACGATAATATTGAAACGGATAGCTGAAATAAAGTCAAACACGATATTGAAAGAGTTGACAAACTTTGGTTCAAATTGCGATGGCGAGGTGAAGCGAAGTCTTCACGCGGAAGCTATAACAATGGAAGACTTGGAGAATTTCCTAGAAACGACTGACAAGCATCTGAGACGGTGTTCCGAGAGACAAATCGCTTTGCAGAAGGAACGAGACAGACTCACCGAAGTTAACAAAATACACGAAGCGGAGATTATAAACATGAAAAAGTTTTTGACAGAGTTGTCGGTGAGATATAAAACGTTCAGCTCTATCAGAGAGTTGTACGAACAGAAGATGAGTAGAGTGATATCTGTCCAGAGGACGGTCAGACGAGAGATTCTGAGTATCGATGGATCCGTGTCTGAGTCGTTGGTGTGCAAATTGGAACGGAGTTACTCGGCCACAATGCAGAATCTATCCGAGTGTGCGATGGCAATGCAACGATGGGTGGAATTGAGTATAGGAAGAACGATTTCCCCGGAGAAAATTAGACAAGCATTCACTAGTGACGTTGAGAGGGCATCGTTGGCTTCTTGCAATTTCCAAAACGCCTCTTTAGATGTGCAATTGGGAGAACTGGAGAGTTCATTCCATAAAATTTTGGAGGAAGTGTCGAAGATAAAACGCGGGGAAGTGAGGGAGGCAAAGAGTAGAGAGGCTGAATCGCAGGCCGCGACCATAACTGAAGTTCGTGCCGAATACGAAGACAAACTCAACAGAATGAAAGCTAAAATGGTCAGTATCATCCCTATACTGTTATTGATACTAGCCTATCAGGTGGTTTGGTGGTTTTTCCTGCAAATGGATTATTGATACTATATATTATATATAATATATTGCTTTGTTGATGACTTGTAAAGTCAGTTTTTTCTAAATAAATCGTATTTTATAGGATATTTTGTTTTATTTTTTTTTGGTGTTCATTAAAACATAGAGGTCTGTTTAATTTAGAATGATGCTTGGTTGATTTTTTTATGAAAGGTAATGATGATGTTTCTCAGCATGGAATGTATGTTGCAACTTGCATGTGTGAATGTGCTGTTATGTCGCATGTATTTTGTTGATGATCTTAAGAGAAAAAAAAAAAGAAAATATTCACATGAGATTTGTGTTTCCAGAAACAACTGTATCAAGAACAAATCGGTGTTTACAAGGAGAAACAGAAGGAAGAGATAGCCGTTTTAGAAAGGGAGTTGCAAAAAGCACGTGAGAAGTTGACTACTTCGAGTCAAAAGTACGAGCAACACATAAAAGCGTTGACGTCCGAGTTGTGGGATGTCGGTGAGAAGTTTCTCATGAAGAAGGACGAGGCTGAATGGCTGCGGAAGAAACAGCACACCGGCTCTCTGATGTCTCTTCAGCATGTGCATTCGGTAAATATACTATCTTATTTCTCAAATGCTAAGCAACTAATGCTTGTATTATGGATACCAGTTATTATGACAGTTGATATACTACTAAGATTACTCTTTTTTTTTGTAAATATATACATAATATTATAAATACAAAACATTCATGACTCAGGTACAACGGTAAAGTGTTAACACATAAACATTTGCCTCTAGCGGGATTCGAACCCGCGACCGTTTGGTTGACAGCTAGGGTCAACCACTAGCCACTAGACCAAACGTGTAAATAGGGTCGTTTATTAAATTAATTTAACGAGTCCAGTGGATGAGTTAGGGAGCTTGCCTTAACGCTCTGTTCTAGGTTTCGATTCCCGGCCGGGTCAACTTTGGAGATAAACTTTTTAAAGTTGGCTCTGGTCTGGATCTGGAAAGTAGAGGCAGGGAAGACTGCGTTTCGCAGTCATTTGTGCAGCTCGTCTAGCGGCAGTATCCACCTTCTTACAGGAGATCACCGTGAAAAAACAGCACATGTGCTGTTGTGTTTCAGTGAGTGAGTAAAGGATACCAGAGCCCATTTCCCTATCCCTTCCCCAATCCCCTACTGTATGAGCAGCGCATTTGCAGCACCTGTGGCGTAGCTTGTGTTATAGGTAACGGTATACACCTACCATCAAGTGATGAGTCAGCCTGTCTGCCGACCTTAACGTGAAAAAGTGGAGTGCGAGTGCTAAGATCATTGAAATAAAGTTAAAAATAATATGTTTATGAAAATATCGTTTGCTGTGCCGTGCCACCTTCAGTCAATGTTGGTCCTAAAGTATGTAGTTTGTTATTATTATTATTAATTTTCAGTCTGGTTTGGTACCGCCGCCACAGGACGAGTCTTTCCGTCCGTCTGACACACACTCTCTGCGCTCGTTGCCCGTCAACACGCACAATAAAAGTAGGTCAGGCCGAGCGCTGCACATGTCGGACGAGGAGGGCGAGGTGTTTGACAACCGGTGGCTGGAGGCGCTGCAGTCGCCGCCGCCGCCCGGCGCTCGGCTCTCGGAGCTGCGCTGGCGCAACTCTCTCTGCCCTCCGCATCTGCGCAGCTGCTATCCCGCCGAGACGCAGTTCGCGCCTGCGCTCAACGAGGACGACATTAAAGTAAATAAAAAGAATTTTCATTCATATTCGCTATGTGATTTATTAACAATTTTATAAAATTAAAGTGAAATATTAAAAATCGGTAAAGTTGATAGCAAAAATATCGGGATAATTTTATTCGAAATATTTATATTTATATTTTAGAATTGATGAGGATTTTGAACGGGATTTTTTATTATAAATTGTCAAAATCATAGAAACGTTGGAACATTGAGAGGCAATAACACATTTTAGCGTCATGTGTCTAACGAACACACTGGTCAGAAATGTTTGTTTTGAATCAATGAGGAATTTTGCATAGTAAGATGTCTTTAATTTTACGGCTGCCTTATTATCTAACAGCAAACGATAGCACACTACTTGCGATTGCGTAGGCTGCCATACAAAAATGATGTATGTACTTTAATTTTAGTTATTGTCAGTAAGAGGCCCTATTACAAACTACACCTTTGTTATGAGTTACGTGGTACTAAAAAACACGATTTAGTGTGATATTGCATAAATTAATAGAACGTTTTCGCCTGTCGCAAGTCGTCTGCTGTTAGATAATAAGGCAGCCGAACGCAGTCCTCATAAATATCCAATATGTGATTTTCAGTGCACGACGAACCCCAAGTTGTCTATGGCGGGTAAATCCCAGCGCAAGGAGGTCGGAATCACGGCGTACAAGAAACCAGGACCTCCCACTCCCAGCAAACAAGCCGGCAGACTCTCAGCGACGGTATGTGGTCATCATTATTTGGAGATAGTTCATAATTATCTGTAAGAGCTATAAAGTTATTAACCAGGTCGCTTTGTTTACGTGTGACTTGTTTTCCGTCTTAAATCTTCCATACTAAGTTATAAGACGACGTATCCGTAAATACTTCAAAACCTCTCAAAACAGTTTTTGATGAAATATTTAGGCGATCAGCAATTAAGTAAGTAGTAAAATAAATTTTCTAGATTTGTCTGCCTGATCACGTATAGTTTTGAATCGTGATTTTTTAACAATTTTACAATAACTAAAGATTACAATAAACATAAAGATTTTTTCGAAATATTATAATTTTTGTTGTAGTTAATAAACTGACTTATGAACATTTTTTAGAAGTCATTACGAATCAAATGAGCCAGCTAATATAGCACGTATTTTCATTAGCCTTAACAAGAACTTTCACGTTTTTAAACTACTCGTAAGCTAAATTGTGATAGCTGAAGCATTTTCTGGAACAAAGTGCGTTATGAAAAGTGTCATTCAGCCTTAATGAATTGCCGTTAGAACTCGGAGTTGCGCGAGTCGCTGCGCGCAGAGAACGAGGCCGTTTCGGCAGCCACCCGCAAGACTAGCACTCCCTCCCGGCTGCGCTCGCTCTTCCGCTCGCAGCGCGACGACCGCAACGAGGTAAATATTCTCAGCGGATTCAACATCACCTTGTGAAATTAGAAAAATATGCGCGCATCAGACATGTGAAATGAGCACATTAGCAGTACCAAACTTGAATAATAAATAAGTGCCTGGCTACGTATTTTACAATTTGAAAATTAAATTTATTTTTGTGAAAATGGATGACGATGGTATTTGTCTTTGTTAAAAGCAAAAGATTTATATTTAATTTATTATAGCTCGAAGTTAAAAACGAACATGTGGCACCACATACACTTCTGTTACATTACACTATTTGGTAGAAACTTATGATATACTTCGGAGAGTGTGCTCAGGAGCAGCATGAGCTCATACCGCCTTCCCCTTTCTTCCATCAGACTTACAGACATACGGCTGGTTACCATCCTCATCTTGTCGAAATCCCTCCTTTTCGGACCAAGTGCTTTGAAACAGTATAATGCGCACCTTTATAATGCGCACGCGCACTGCCAACGTTTGGAACTTCCTGCCGGCGTCTGTATTTCCGAGCTCATATAACCCAAATCTTTTCAAAGTACGAGTGAAAAGGCATCTTCTGGGAAGTTCTGGGTGAGCTCGCTCCATCTTAGGCCTCATCCTTGCTACACAGCTAGTTGTTGGCCAAAAGCCAACCCATCTCTAATAAAAAAAAAAACTGACGAAAGTGGAATCTGACGGATGTATACTAAATCTTGCCCACGGCGTTGCTTATAGTTCTCAAAGCTCCTCTCGTTACAGGGCACTCCGCGCAGTCGGCTCAGCAATATCTTCAGGAGGAAGTGATCTCATCGCAAAACTCTTGCAACTCCACATCAATTCATACATCATTTTATGTTACAATAATTTATTTGTTTAATTATGGAACTTTCTTTCAGTTATATTCGTTGTCAATTTATTTCAATAAAAAATGAAGTATTTTTTACTGTTTTTTTTTTTTAAATTATGTACCCAAAGAAAGCAGAGAATCCCTTATAATGTTTTGTTATGTTTTTCACAATATACTTAGAAAATTACATTACTCCAGGTTCTATTCCCGCTGTAACAGACAGCGGTTTATGGTTAACGACAGAGAGAGAGAGAGAGAAAAAAAAACAAATAATATTTTCATTTTACGTTTAATAAAGTACACCACGACTATCACTGTAGCACCAAATATTACATAAAAATGTACAAAATTGTGCCTATTTACTGCAATCCGGGGAACACTCGCAAACTTTGTCCAACCCATTTAGACTTTCACGATATTATTACCGGACTTTTACGATGTGAATGAATTTCTTTATTGCCAGCTCATTTTACTAATTACTATTAATAATGTTACGACCGAACATTCTCGAAGCGTTTGTTTATCATAAACAAACAGCGTGTTGTTGTTTATCATGAGACCTGGGCGTATGGAAATTTCCATACGTAGAAGGAAGCCCTCCTGTCTCAGAGAAAACTGTTCCTTATGTTCGCGACATAAGGTTCACATTCCCTTAAGCCAGAGAGTTGTTTACGATGTTTGTTTTTTTTATGACTTGTTTACTTGTGTACGAGCTTGTTTACCTTAAAGTTTCTAGTGTTTTCCAAAAACATCGCGGCTGACTGCGCGTGTATAAATACGGGTGCCATCGCTCGAGTGGGACAGTTCTGCGACAACAAGCGATACGAAAACAACTCTTGGGAGCTTTTGCGAAGATATTTGCGACAGTGCATTGTTGACACATAGAGTGAATTATTTACGACTTTTGGCAAGTTTTACGGTTTAATTGGAAAAGCTCTGATATTTTGGAAGTCATCTTGGTCTGCGTAATAAATCGTGTTCTTACAACCCTAAACGGCATTTTAACTCACCCCGCACGTAACAACTGGTGTCAGAAGCGGAATGCCGTTAATGCCACGGGACGAAGGAACTCGTACTCCACGGACCAGGAGGCAAGTGGAGATGGATGCTGCGAGACAACGAGCACATGAGGAGCCGGAGGAAGGCACCGATGCTGATTTGCTTCCTACGGCAGTACCTACATCGAGCCCGTCGATGGACCTCGCTGCGCTGCTAGCTGCTGTACAGAGCATACAGGCTAGTCAAGAAGCCGCTCGCCGTGAACAGGAAGCTGCTGTACAGAGCATACAGGCCAGTCAAGAAGCCGCTCGCCGTGAACAGGAAGCTGCTGTACAGAGCATACAGGCCAGTCAAGAAGCCGCTCGCCGTGAACAGGAAGCCGCTCGCCGTGAACAGGAAGCTGCTGTGCAGAGCATACAAGCCAGTCAGGAAGCCGCTCGCCGTGAACAGGAAGCCGCTCGCCGTGAACAGGAATCTGCTAGCCAAATGCTGCTTTCGAAATTGGACACAAGCCTTGAAGTCATCTGCGATAAAGTTAAAAAGGTGGAGTCCGAAGTTAAAGGGGTCTCAGTGAAAGTCGAAGGCCTGGAAGAGAGACTCGACCAAACCGACACTCGCCACCAGGCGCTCGCCGAGAAAGTGCAGAAGTTGGTGACGAGGGAGGCAGTCTTCACTGCGCCGGTACCTACACAAGGTAGGCTGGACTTGCCACGGTTTGATGGCACATCTTCCTGGACAGCCTATAAGTACCAGTTCGAAACCCTCTCTAACTGCAGCGGCTGGACTGAGGATCAAGCATTCATGGCGTTGACTCTAGCCTTAAGAGGAGACGCCCAACTGATTCTGGAGCGACTCCCTACAGAAGGAAGATCTCTGCAAGCCCTACTGGAAGCTCTAGAGACACGATATGGTGACAAGCACATGGAGCACACGTATAGGGCTCAACTACGCGATCGCACGCAGAAGCCCACGGAAACACTCCAGCAGTGGGCTGACGAAATCGAGAGATTAGTTCGTCGCGCCTATACATCAACACCGAATGCAGTAGAAATAACTCTACTCCAAGCTTTTGTGGACGGGATAAGGGACGGCGAAGTTCGCGCAGCGGTACGTTTGGGTCACCACCAGACCCTGAAGAGTGCACTGGCACATGCTCTGGAAGTGGAAGCTGTGCGGCGTGACACGAGGCCATTCAAGGTCAGGGAGCTGGTAGCCGAGGAGCGAAAGCCTCGCTATGGCCCGACCTGCTATGGCTGCGGTGAAAAAGGCCACATAAGGCTGGACTGCCCAAAGAAGAAGAGAAAAAGGGTCTCAGAGATGGAGACCCAAGTTGACGAGGGGCAGTTAAACTAAGCGTTGCCAGGGCCGCGGGGCAGGCGCTGGCTGGGAGAAGGAAAGCCCCTGCTATTACTATCAGACAAGCTTCTAACGGAAACAGTTTAAGCATCGAGGGTACGCTGAACGGTAAAAAGTGCAGGTTCACAATAGACACAGGAGCATCGCGCACCATTGTAAGACCTGAACTCTTAAAACGAACTATCTCATGGAAGCAACGATCTCCAACATGTCAGCTACGAACAGCAACGGGCCAGCCAGTACCTGTCCTCGGTGACTCAGACGTGGAAATTGGAATTGGTAGTCAGTTGTACTCAAACTCAGTGCTGATTGCCAATATTACTGACGACTGCATATTAGGACTGGATTTCTTAAAAAATCACCGTTGTATTTTGAACGTCGACCAAGGAGTACTCCAATTTCCTGATCAAGAAGTTTTCTTAGAAGGCTCGACCCCATGTACACTCTATTGTTTAAGGGACGTCAAACTAGCTCCCAGATCAGAAAATCTAGTAATGACGAAATTCTCATCCAACGTCAAGAACGGGTTATGTGTCATTGCGGAGGATGAAGGAACACATCCTAATTGGATAATGGCCAGAACACTACTAATGACAAGCAGGATAGGCAGAGTAAGAATTTTAAATCTCAGCAATGAAGAGGTACAGCTCAGAAGAAACAGCGTAGTTGGAAAGTGTCAGGAAGTGAAGTATTTAAGACGTATAAGCAGTACAACAAACGCAGTAAATAGCACAGACTACCAGGTATCGCAGTTATTGGATTCGCTGAAAGGAAATTTGTCGTCAGTTCAGTTGAGGCAAGCTCAGGATCTTTTAATGCGGTTCAAAGACATATTTGCCGTTGGAAATGATTGCGGTAGAACAGGACTTGTGAAGCACAGAATAGACACCGGCGATTCAAGACCTATACGACAAAGACCTCGTCGAATCCCGTGGGCAAAAGAAGCTGAAGTTGCGGATATGATAAGGGATATGGCGGCAAACAAAGTCATCGAACCATCTACAAGCCCTTGGTCGTCACCTGTGGTACTGGTGAAAAAGAAAGATGGCACAACCAGGTTTTGTGTAGACTACCGAAGGCTGAACGACGTTACCAAGAAAGACAGCTATCCTCTACCGCGTATTGATGACACTTTAGATATGCTCAGTGGAATGGAATGGTTTTCTACCGTTGATCTTAAAAGTGGGTACTGGCAGGTGGAAATAAGTCCAGAGGATAAGGAGAAAACAGCATTCTCTACGGGCATCGGAAATGGACTTTGGCAATTCAATGTCATGCCGTTTGGTTTGTGTAATGCTCCCGCAACGTTTGAGCGCCTTATGGACAGAGTTATGGTGGGTCTTCTGGGAGATGTTTGCCTGGTGTATCTGGACGACGTAATCATCATGGGTCGTGACTTCGAGGAACATCTCCAGAACCTTGAAAAGGTGTTCAACCGTCTACGCGAGGCGAACTTAAAACTAAGTCCTAAAAAGTGTACCTTCTTCAGCAACGCAGTTAGCTATCTGGGGCACATAATCACTAAGGAAGGAGTTCAAACAGATCCAGAAAAGATCAAAGCTGTAAAAGATTGGCCTACACCAAAGAATAAAACCGAAGTCAGATCCTTCCTTGGCTTATGCGCATATTACAGGCGCTTTGTCAAAAATTTCTCAACAATAGCCAAACCCCTCCATCGCCTGACTGAAGATAAACAGGTGTTTGCTTGGGACGCAAATTGTGACAACGCTTTCAAAGAACTGAAACAGCGTTTATGTGAGTCCCCGATATTGGGCTATCCGACACGGAATGGAAAATTCATTGTGGATACGGATGCCAGCAACACGGGTATTGGTGGAGTGTTGTCACAAGTGCAGGGAGACAAACAAGTTGTGATTGCGTACTACAGCAAAACGCTTTCCAGGCCAGAGAGAAACTACTGTGTTACACGTCGAGAGTTGTTAGCTGTAGTGAAGACCTTGCAGCACTTTCACAAGTATCTCATTGGACGTGAGTTCACCTTAAGGACGGACCATGCTGCACTTAAATGGCTTCTTCAGTTTAAAAGTCCTGAAGGACAGGTAGCACGGTGGATTGAGCAATTGCAGGAATTCCATTTTGCAACAGAACATCGAAGTGGTAAAGGTCATGGTAATGCTGACGCTCTATCGAGAAGACCATGTCCTGAAAACTGTAAACACTGCAGGAAACAAGAGTCTCAGGAATCAGTAAAAATTATCCGTACCCAAGGATTAGACGACGACTGGTCTGGAGAAAATATGAGGAAGGCGCAAGAGGAAGATGACGACCTGCGATTGATCTTAGATTGGATAAAAAAAGGAGTGAAACCTGAGTGGGCGGATGTATCAGCTTCCAGTCCTGTTACAAAAAGCTATTGGGCTCAATGGGATAGTTTGACCCTGGAAGGCGGAATCTTGTGCAGGAAATGGGAGTCTAATACCGGACATCAGGTGACTGTACAGGTTGTAGTCCCTCGAAGTAAGGTATCTCCTCTACTACGTCATATCCATGATGGGGTGTCTGGTGGTCATCTTGGAGTGAAGAAAACCCTTTTGAAAGTGCGACAGCGGTTCTACTGGGTCCATTGCCGGGAAGACGTAGAAGATTGGTGTCGTAAATGCAACGCTTGCGCTTCAGTCAAGGGACCACAGACAAGAAGCAGGGGAAAACTGAAGCTCTACAATGTAGGAGCACCATGGGAACGTATCGCTATAGACGTGGCCGGACCATTTCCTGAAACTGAGGATGGGAACAAATACATCGTTGTAGTGCAAGACTATTTCAGCAAATGGCCGGAAGTGTTTGCGACCCCTAACCAAGAAGCTAAAACTGTTGCCAAGAAGCTAGTTCAGGATGTAATCTGTCGGTATGGCGTACCTCTGGAAATACACTCCGATCAGGGGAGAAATTTCGAATCAGCCCTATTTCAAGAAATGTGCAACCTTCTCGGTATACATAAGACCCGTACGACACCAGCTCATCCTCAGTCTGACGGAATGGTCGAAAGGTTTAACCAAACATTGGAAAATAATTTGGCTAAAGTAGTCGACTCACATCAGAGAGACTGGGACCAGTACATTCCTCTTTTCTTGTTGTCTTATCGCTCCGCTGTACATGATAGTACTAGTTTTACCCCTGCCAGAGTGAATTTTGGACGGGAAATAAGACTACCAGTCGATGCAATAACAGGGTCTCCGCCGAATAGCCCAAGACTTGTGACGGATTATGTCAGCGATCTTCGAGAACAGCTGGATGAAGTGCATAAGCTAGTTCGCGAGTGCAGTCTCAAGACTGGTGAAAAAATGAAAACCCGTTATGATAGGAGATCAAACATCAACGGTTTTGAAGAGGGAACTCTCGTATGGCTTCATAATCCCTTCAGGAAAAAGGGCAAAAGCCCAAAGTTGCAAGCACGATGGGAAGGACCTTACAATGTGGTTACAAAAATCAACGACGTCACCTATCGAATCAAAAAGGGGCAAAGAGGAAAACCGAAGGTCGTACACATTGACCGTTTGACAAAGTATCACGGCACGAATGATGATCGGGACGATCATAACTAAGAGGGGGGTAATGTTACGACCGAACATTCTCGAAGCGTTTGTTTATCATAAACAAACAGCGTGTTGTTGTTTATCATGAGACCTGGGCGTATGGAAATTTCCATACGTAGAAGGAAGCCCTCCTGTCTCAGAGAAAACTGTTCCTTATGTTCGCGACATAAGGTTCACATTCCCTTAAGCCAGAGAGTTGTTTACGATGTTTGTTTTTTTTATGACTTGTTTACTTGTGTACGAGCTTGTTTACCTTAAAGTTTCTAGTGTTTTCCAAAAACATCGCGGCTGACTGCGCGTGTATAAATACGGGTGCCATCGCTCGAGTGGGACAGTTCTGCGACAACAAGCGATACGAAAACAACTCTTGGGAGCTTTTGCGAAGATATTTGCGACAGTGCATTGTTGACACATAGAGTGAATTATTTACGACTTTTGGCAAGTTTTACGGTTTAATTGGAAAAGCTCTGATATTTTGGAAGTCATCTTGGTCTGCGTAATAAATCGTGTTCTTACAACCCTAAACGGCATTTTAACTCACCCCGCACGTAACAATAATAATAAATTAATAGGTAAAATAACTTTGTAGACGCAGTTACAATAAATTACATTTGTTGAGAGAGATACATGTCTTATGATTTAAGGATAAAATAGATTTTTCCCAACTGAATTTGAATCAAAATGAACAATACTTGAAAATATTTAAAAACTACAATGAGAAAATAGTCAATTTGTAGGTATAAGAGATATATCGTGAAAATCTAATTTGTGTGGACTCGATTAAAACTATAACCATTTTTAATTCCCTAAAAAATAAATAATCTCAATGCAATGTGAACATCTGTACAAAATAATATTTCATTAATTACATGATCCGATTAAAAAAAAATTACTACGATAAAAATACAATTCATTTAACATATTAAAAATTATTTCGTTAACAAATTTATTCAAAATTATTCCACTACCTATCTACAGAAAAGAATAAAATAACATTAATTATTGTATAATATCTTAAAAACTAACAATTGCATTAGTCACTCCATAGGCCAGTGGTCCGTAAACTTTACAAATAAATTACATTTTATGATAAATAATAATGTAGTAAAAAAAATATTTGATGTAATGAAATATTACATTCTAATATTTAAAGGTACATTTTTGTAATTCAAAAATAATTATATTATTACGATTTGTATCACCAGCTCGTTTCAATACAAACGATAAATCCTTCTACAAACAATAGAAATTAATTCTGCGACATACATTTTGTATCTTTCAGTTACACACACACAGTTGTGATTGGTTTTTAATAGATATATAGTTTTTAATAGCGTAGGCATTACGAGCTTTTAGAGAAGGTTTTTAATGTGCCTTAAAAATTGGATAACAAATTTTGGAGTAATTTTTTTTTTAAATTAATAATAGTGCGTTTATTAGCTCCACACAATCACAAAACCACAGAATATATAGTCTATGTCAACTTAATTGTAACATACACAAGCAATGGTCGTAACTGTATGAGAGCCTGGTCGTAACCTGAAATGTACCTGTGTTAGGTCACCAGGTCCCACTTTGCAGATTGCACAAAGCAATTAACCCACAACAAGAAAAACAAAATAAATAAATAAAGATAAACATCACATTAGCTTTATTTGTTGCCTTTAGAATATTTAGAATTGGGCATAATGAAAGATACGGATCCACTGGTTTAGCGCCTACTCTTGTCCCTGTTTCCATTTGATTATTACAATATAAATGAATAAAAAAAACAAATAATTTAGATACGACACAATATTAATAGGTAAAGGCGCCTACAGCTTAAGGTAGGTACAAACGCAAAGTCAAAACTACAATACATATTTCGTAAAGTAACACGGCCATAAGTTCATTTTATTAAATCATGTGTATGTCACATAATACATATTATGTCATTTTATGTAATTAAATTTTTCTATGAATTAAGATAATGAAATTCAAAGCATATAAATATACATACCTACCTATTAAAATTAGATTTGTCTTTTCCTATAATGCCTTATACTTAAAAAAAAAAAGTTTTTTTTGCCATTATTTCATCTGCATATTATCTGGTTTTCTTTGTAGAAACAAAGAAAACGTTGCGGATTAAAAAAATATAAAAATTCATATAAATAAATATACATAATGATTTTGCAAACAAATATAAATATTTTACACATGAGATCCAAGATTTAAATCTTTGTATGATATTGTGATGCTCGGTGTCGTCAATGTAAAATATGACGATTTTTGTAAGAGTTTCATAGATATTTAAGTCACATTAAATCTAATTATTAATAAATAAATAAATAAAAATCCTGCTAAGATGCAGCCATATAAGTGATTAAAGAAAGTGATGTAATATTTATAAAGTAAAACCATTATAGAAATTATTGACTACGAAAAATCATTCTTATTTATTTTTATTCTGGTGTATATTGTGATTAATTTTCACCTATCTAACTATATTCTACAAAAAGTTAACTTTCCATTTACTAATATGTACATATTACATAATATTTAAATCACAAGATCGCCTATATACATACAATATACGCCAAATGCCCAATAACAAATCTTAGTTTAGATATGTAACATACAAATCAAATTTGAATTCAACAGCGGATAGTGAGCGAACAGAAAATGTATACAAAATATTCAGCAAAAGCTTCTTTGCACTCCAAACTTTAGTACACACTACCATAGGTAAGAAAATAATAATTCCTAAGAGACGACACGAATTTCAAGTTGCTATTAAAAAAACCCTTTAAAACGTAGACTATGTTCATCAATACCTATTTCTGTTGCACTAACACAGCCTTTGTGCTATTCCTATGCGCTATATCGTTGCACACATTACGTACACCTCTTTTAAAAAGAACAATGAATAGCCTCTTTGTGTTATTTTCTTTTCTATGGTACTAGTCAACTGCAAGTATACAAAAGTTCACCGCAATTATCAAAAGTATTGGTTAAACTCGTTGACCGGCTAGAGGCAAGCGTAAGGATTGTGCGAACACCAGCGAGGCCACAACGGCGCGGCCTTAACACCTCTCGCAACCAGTCGGGACCTCTGCGTGTCCAGTCTTAGATAGACGTCTGCAGCCGCACCATCAGGCCGGTCGGACCACAAACGCTCAGCCAACGCGGCCGTGCGAGGCCACAACCTTGCGTCTAACCCACCCGTTGTCAATTGTTCCGTCCATTGGCACGCCGCACCCCCTTCGACCCGCCAAGGATTTATTTCAGCCATCCCACTCACCGGTCCCATCTGCGGTGGTGCCTCCTCTGTCCAAGGCCGATGCTCGTACACCTGTTGCCACGAGCGATAAGGGCCGCAATGTCCGTCGGAACTGTCGCGCCATGATCCGAAACCGCAATCCAAGTACCAGGCGTTCACGTGGGAGATTATCGAGCGGAATCCCGCATCTAGCACCGCACGCGACTCGGGCCACTGTGATGATCCCCATATTTGCACACCTATCCTCTTCGAGTCGAGCCGTTCGAGGTAGGGGGACCGCGTTAACCGCGAAGACCACAACAGGGTCAATTCTGGAAGTTTGCCGGAGTTGGCGCGTTGCAACGCTTGCATCGCTCGCTGTGTGAACTCGAGCCAAAGGTCCATCGGGTCGGTGTCGTTAAAGTGTTTCGTCCAACACCTCTCGGACACTTCGTCACCGCCCAGATGGAACAAATCATCGACACCGGTCAGTTGGATTATTTCGTTGTACACTTTCTCGAGCAGTTCGTAAACGTGAGGGTTTCGCGGATTCAACTGTCCGCAGGGTGGCTCTCCACAGTATGCGTTCCAAGGGTCGACTTCAACACAATGCGCCAAGTGTCCCAGTCCCGCCTGAGGGCCCCAAGACCACGCGCGGCCGACGTGTGCCGGGGCGTCCACTTCTATAAGTACCCTTATGCCGCGCAATCTCGCTCGTCGCACTATTGCTTTTACGTCGTCGGTCGTGTATATGGCACCTGGACCATAAGCTCCGTGTTGTGCCAACTGTGGCGCACTATTCAGTCTTAACGGAAACGACTGCGAGTCGCTCACGTGCCAATGAAATGTATTAAGTTTACAAGCCGCCATTGCGTCGATTGTTCTCATCAATTCCGATACTGGGAAGTAGTTTCGCGCCGTGTCCAAAAGAAGGCCCCGGAAATGAAATCTCGGTGAATCGACGACACTCGCCGCCTCGAGAGCGAGCAAGGATCCAGCGTACGGGTCTAGCCAAACTAATTGAGAAAGCGTCTCGAATCCGTTGCGAGCTCCGCAAAACGAATGGGCACTGATCTCTGCGACTAGTGAGTTTCCCGAAGGTCTTAAACTGAGTTTGTAACTTTCGTCTGTATCGAGTCGCAATCGAGGATCGGCGGTACCATTTTTGATAGATACATGAACATAAACTGAGCGTGGACTGCCAATGTCGTTTCGTCTTATGTCTTCACTTCTATCTTCGAGGTTTCGTAAGTCTTCTCGCATTAGAGCGAAGGCGTCATGCAAGTGTTCGGTGACATGTTTCGATGGTGAATCGGTTACTTCTAGTGTGAAGCCGTCGGCTCTGACGGGAACTGCGGCGGTGGCGAGACTCACGGGCCCGGTGGGTTGTGGCCACAACTGAGTAGATGCACAGAGCATGTTGCATGTTGGCAGTGATTGGAGCGTTGTAGTTTCCGACGCGGGTAAGCGCTCGCAGCGGTCATTTCGGCAGATCCAAGTCCACTGCGGTTCGATCCCTCTGAAAAAAAAAAAAAAAAAAACAGGCACATAAAGTTTACGATTAGAAAACAACGGAGCGGAGCGATTGAACTCTATAAACCTTTGGTGTGCTCACTGTTGGTTGAGTCTGGTTTATATCGTTATATAAAAAAAATCTTGCAGAACTTGCGCATTTAGATATGGGTAATTCATTGAAAACTTTGAAAACTTCATTGACCAGAATTGACCCCGCAGGGAATCGAACCCCGGGCCCCTGAGACGTTAGGCAAGCAGCTTTACCACTCATCCCACGGGTCTTACCAATATTTGACAAGCAATTTTGTTTCGTTCCCCAAGTCTAGCTCGTAGATCGATGGTTTAAAATGATAACTTACGCATATAGATTGTGTAGTGGCCGATGCGTTCTTTCGTCTGTTTGCTGCCGCCAATACAGTAAGGCCGCAGCCGTGCAGGCAGCAGCCGCAAGAAGCACCAGGGCCCTTCGGAGGCGTCCCACTCTATAGATGTGCGCGGACGCACCGCGACCCATCGCCTCCCAAGCCTTCATCTCAACACCTCAAGTGTGGCACATCTGTAAAAATAGATAAATTTCTTATTTATTTTATATAACTACACCATTTAGAGATTTGGCAAGTGAAGATATGACATATAGTTTTTTTTTATCGCAGCAATCACCGATTAGCCCTAACCCAACGGAAAATAATATGAACATTTCACCCCAAGTAGTTGCACTGCATCGGTGTTAGATCGATTCGTTACGAGTCTATTGATTGATTGTTATTATAAATTGATTCAAATCTGAGATACACTTATATATATATATATATATATATATATATATATATATATATATATATATATATATATATATATATATATATATATATATATATATATTACCGTTATATCTACTATTAACATAATTTATATAAATTTTAAATCAACAACATAATAAAGGGGATAATATTGAATATAACAAGGTGATATACATTAAAATAACTTTTTAACATTAGAAATATTTTTAGATGCAAAACAGTATATTCAAGCTATTTATCTCTACAGTTAGTGTACGTAGAGGATCGTAGGGAATCATCATGTTTCTCAATAATTTCGATTCAGATCAATAGGTACTGCACACTATATACTCGTAGTTCAGAAGGCACATTCCTCTATCATTTCTGACAACTAGTGATTTGACGTCAACTAAATCATTATTTTGTTTTAGAATGTTCTCTAGTGTAGTAAGTATATGTACACATATTCCAGTAATAATCAAATATGATCTCGCGGTTTATTTGGTTGGTATCGATACGGATTCAAGTTATCGACGGCCATTGTTCTACGAGATATACTCGTAGAGCGGTGTCTATTTCTAAAGTGAGACGAGTTAAAATGCGCTCCAGACGTTGAAGTTTTTAGGTCACACGGCGTTTCAGTCACATTACTTTAGGGTTGGTCAGGTGGTACCTAAAAATCTTTACTTGGTTTAATTATTGTAGGAAACGCACAAACAATTTTCATTCACGTTTAGTTTTAGGTATTGTTCTCTTTGTTTTTTCGTATCCTTAACTAGATCTTTTACACGAAACGAGTCAAACATTAAATTCTTATGAAATTGTCTCATTTTTATTACATCCAATTATGCTAGAAAGTAGCGAAAAAATGCATTTGCAATTTTATTTGCAACTGTAATGAACTTTTTTCTATAAAATAATGTACTCGTACCAGCCCTATGCTGCCTCGTTCTAAAACAAGGAAGCGGCCGACTCGTGCGGTCCCAGAAGGCATATCGCACTTCACTTGATGCAACATTTATTTGTGCACTCTCAAGTAACAACGTGGTTATACTTTGTAACAATAGACGATTTTTCACATAATACCAAAGTATGTTAAACCGACTTGAATATGATGAAATATACAAATTAAATTACAAATGTAATCTTTTCAGAACGAATTCTCCTAATGATGATGAAATCCACAAACATCAGAATCCGGTTGCGTAGAAAACTTAAGAAGAACTAAGCATGTTATATTTCGCAATGCTGCGTCTTTGTCTTCTTTCTTTAAGTTGTATATCTAACTAAATATTTGCCTGAAATAGTGATGCATTTAAGTCGCATTTCGCAGTGGTCTTCTGTAAGGTTCTGTAAGGGTTCTGTGGTGTTACACAATCATAAATTGGCTGCGAACGCGAACCAGCGTCGCAACTGAGAACACGGACTGCGAATGCGAACGCAGTCTACCCTCCCACTACACTCAGACTACGGCTTAACATTGCAAGAGCCAACTTTGAAATTTTTATTTCCAAATATGACGTTGCCGGGAGTCGAGAACCCGGGGCCCCTGTGAGACAGAGCATTAAAGCATGGACCTTAACCACTCAGGGCTTGTCAAAATTATATGTAACTAGCCACCCGCACCCGGCTGCAGTTTTTATATATAAAAATCTTCCACGCTTATCCCCCTTTCTATAATGTGAAAACTGAATTAAAGTCGGTCTACACATTCTAGAGTTTTTGAAGCGTACACAAACTAACTTTACAGTAAGTTATTTATTTAATTTAATAACATTACGAGTAAATATTAAAAACAACATCTAGGTACATTAAGCATTACATTGCTCGGCTCGTGTATATAAGATATCTTGTCTAGGTATTCCGAAATTGGCATAGATGTCCAAAGAATAACGTTAATCCTTCAGAACAAAGGTGCAACAGTGGAGAAGGAAATTTTCATTTGCAATCGGTTTAAGTGGCTTGGGAGCGACCGCAAACTTGCATATTTGATAACTTCGCTACATTGACTGCTGACCAAAGCTTGGAAAATATACCCAAGTGATGTAATATTAACAAAGAATATCATACCGTTGATATTTATGGTATGTTATTGTGAGAAAGGTAAACTTACAAGAGCTATTTCAATTGGTCAACCAATATAACCATATATATAACATAATAACCATATAAATATAACATTGGTTAAACGGTATAACCAATGTTTACTTAGTTATACCGTTGTTAATAAAGATAAACTACAGTTTTATTCAAATTGTAATATTTCCATAAACAGTTTTGTGATATGATTTATATTTACCAAAATAAAGGCTAAAACCAAAAGGCTAATGCCTATTCTAAAATTGCGCGATTGCGAGAAATTAACACGACTGGTAACGATCGACAATAACATAATTAATATTCTTCATAAAAATCCCTAAATGTAATACATATTAGATTTAACAAAAACTACAATGTCATGCCGCAAAAAACTTTTGATTTCGATCCGCCATTGTTAACTTTATTAAATGCATAGAGAAACTAGCATGAAAGAACCTTTGAGAGAGGTTTCCGAAGGCGGCGAAGAAAGTCAGACATAAAGTATGTAACTAGTGGTTAGTGGAGAATTTCGCTCAAGCGTATGGTGGGGCATGAGCGCGTTGCAACATTTATGAGGTCGGGCCGGTGTGCGGGGTCGATACATATAATAGTGTCACATGTTAACAGTGTTAGATAAACTCTCGTGAATAAAGTTTACAAAGTAACGTCGCAAATATGTAGGGGTTAAGGTGACGCGATGCGCATTCACACCAAATTGTTGACAGCATTCACCGTCAGATTGCATTTTCTTACAAAATCACCAACGCATACAATACGCGCAATATGCTATGGTCTCAATATAACATTAGTTTAATTGTACTATTTCTTCGATACATTTAATGGTGAATACAAATGCCATAGTCGGCTTTCCATAGTGAATCGGCCGTTACATTAATTAATGTACTCTAGATTTTTTTTTTGAATACGACTTCTAGTCTTTTTTTTTTTTTTGAATATGCTCAATATTTATGCTGAGTATCAACATCCTAATTGTGACAGTTTTGACATAATTTTTTAACAATTTTTTTTTTCGGTATCAATTCAAGCGATTCGTTTCCAAACTTTAAAATTATGTTCTTTATTTAACTTTACATCACCACTAAAAAAACTATCATAGAAAAAAAAAAAAGAAAAACTATATAAATATAAAAGATAATGAGATTATCTACTATGGAATATAATAAAAATAAAAACAGTTAATCGTTATCAATAATACCTTTTTCTGTGGCGAAGAAGCTTTCTGCATAGCTTTTGTTCGGCTCAACACATCATTAAGAATTGAATTCCATTTGAATTGCTGACCAGAAAAAAACTATACATTAGAAATATTCGGTAGATAATTTAACTATGTGACGTCGTGGAAATATGTTTATCATTGAATTAATATACTGGAAGGCGCAAAGGTTAAGATTGCTAACGCTGACGTGGCGATATGATTATTTAATTGAGCCGAGCGCGCAGCGGTGACGTTGGCACCGTACGTCAGGTTCGCTCTCCCCGGGGAACGGACACCTGGCGGCGAATACTCAATGTATTCATGACATTAGAAGCCGTTGTCTAGCAAATGGCCACAATTAATATAACAAAGTAAGACGGAATAAAAGAAATCAATATAAGCAGCAGGCACCCTAAGTAGGTGGCCCCGGTTTTCTTGACGAATGATTGCTTAGGGTAATTATTTTATTGATATCGCTATAGAGTTATTTTCGTTCCAACTGGCGTCAGTTTCTGAACGGGGTGGATAAAACACGATTTCAGTTGAGACATAATTCCATAAAATGTTCGGTAATTATAAAAATAATTACTTTGAAATAGTTTAACAAATTAACTTTCCCATTGAAAATGTGATTTCAAAACAAATGAAAATAAAAATAGAAAAATGCAGCTACTTCACTATTTGGAACGAATTTTATATTGGATTCCATTCAGGGATATGCGAGTTGAGAACTAACTTTTTTCATTAATTTTTTTCCAGTGAACCCCAATCGTCATAAGACACATAAGGGTTATATTAAACCGAGAGTTGTTTTGATTTTATTCAAAATAAACACAAGTTTAAAATAATAAATGACATTATTATTAACTGTTTATTGTGTATCTCGGGCATTCTTGAACGTTGATGATTTATATTTCTCTAAAATTTAACTTCCTTAAATCGCTTTATTTAGCCAACTCTTTGGATACTACATGTCGGTATAGCACACAGGGTACTTTCATCCCGGTAATGTCCGGTAATCCTGTAGAAAGATAACAACTGTAATCATGAAGATTATCCATATACAGCTCTAGCGGAACCGCGGGATACACTATAATAAATCTATGCCAATATATAAAAGTTGAAGAGTTTGTTTGTTTGGTTGTACGCGCTAATCTCAGGAAATACTTACTGGTTCGAATTGAAAAATTATTTTTGTGTTCATTTATCGAGGAAGGCTTTAGGCTGTTTAGTGTGACCTAAAAGGCAAAAAAATAATTTAAATGTAATTAAATTACCCTTATTTAGATTAACGGCATCTATCGTCCAGTGGCAGAACTATTAAGACAAACAGCTTTTGACTCAACAATTCGATTTCACCGCGAGAGAGCGCGATAATCAAAGGCTTTTTAGGCTATATAACATTTTGAACACGGACGAAGTCGCGGGAACCAGCTAGTTATACTTATATTAAATTAATATTATAAAAGCGAAAACGTGTTCTTTCACTCAGCTATAAAGTAATGAACAAACAAGTTCGCTACATAGTTTAAGCCATAAAAATGTTACGTTTTAACGACAAAACTGCTGAATCGATTCCAATGAGATATTACCTCGAACCTGGTGAAGGATTGTAGTATACTTTGTTTTTACCGTTTTCGTTCGCATAAGTTCTGTTCACATAAAGTATACTACATTCAAACAACATATCCACATACATTGTTCGCGCCGCTTCAATTAATAATTAAATTTAATACAGACCACAAAAAATATTAGTGTGACTATCGCTGGTGCAAGAACTACTTGCGCATGACATAATTATCTATAAAAGCTACGTCCTCAAATAAGTTATATTACGCATTTAAGGAGGGAACGTGTTTGCACAATTTCTTACAAATAAAATGTAAGTCTTGTACAAAAAAAAAAGTGTAAGAGGCTGCAGAATCACTCGTCGATTTTATTGAAACAAGCAAAGATTGGGAGCGAATGGTTACAAATTGACAAGTCCAAATCTCAACGGACCTCCATTGGGCACCGAAACGGCGGACACATGTATTACATACAAAAAAGACTGGCCTACCACACATATATAAATAACTAAAATAATAAAATCGTAAACGAGACGTACATTAAACATAAAAAAATAAAATAACAATTATTTGTTCCGTTTACTAGCTGCGTTGCGGGCTAGTAAATAAACTAGTATCTAGTAAATAAATAAAAGAGATCCGCGTTTCATAAATAGAAATAAAAGCTTTTTATTAAGATTTACACGTCCGAGCTAATATCTGCAGCCAAGGGTATTTTTGGTTAGTACCTACATGGCTATTCAGAGCTCTACTAGATTAAAGACTATTTTCAGGTACCCGATAATATCAGATACCACGGAATATCATCTAAACGGTAGTTACTTTTAATCACAATAACTCGAGAACGAAGTCATGGGCGATGGCTATAACAATCACAAACAAAGACCACATATTATATACTCAAAAATTTGTATATAAATAAATAATTTGTAATATAATTATTACTATAAGACCGAACTAACGGATGTCTTCTAATGAAACAAAGAAGAATAATACAGAAAATCAATTAATATTTTTAAGCAATTATTTCGGCTAAAAAGCCTAGGGTTAAAATTAGTAGTAAAGCACAAGTGAAGTTGAAAGAATTTGATCCCTCAAAGACTTTCATATCATATTCAACGACAAGAAAAAATTGAAGTCTATTGGAATGTATAAAAAGATTGGTTTCACTGACGTGGGAGCTTTTGGTACTCGTATACCCTGTAGGTAGTGTATCAGGCGGGCCTTGCGCCCGATCGGACACATACAATGTTGGCAATCTCTCTTCGCGTACCGGTCTTGGAGATCAATCCCAATTCATGATATCGATCTTCCTTTTTTAGATACTTCCATATTCTTATTAGCGATTACACATGAATACCGGTATGTCGGTCACTATAGTCTATCTATAATCTATATTATATTATGAATGAATCTATTGGGTAGAACGGTAGACTGGTTAGATGAAAATTCGAAACTACACCTTATATATTTTTAATTACATGTGCTGAATAGCAATAATGATAGCGAAGCACTTACATGTCCAAGAAGGCTTGCAATTTCCACAACTCGCAGTGGAGTAATACATCAAGACGGCAATATTACTTCATATATATACCTTATTTAGGTATATATGTAAAGACTTAATACGATTGACATTTCAATAATTTTATTTATGCCGACGACATATTTACAATTTTGTTACTGAATCTCAGCACACACTTAATTATGAATAAAGTCAAATTAGAGTATATTTAATAAAATTTCAGTGACTAGGTTATTTTTAGCCGCAAGTCGATATAAATAAATCAGCGACTGGCTTTCATCATAATGTTATGTCATAAACAAAGAAATCTCACAAAGATGTGAAAACATTTCTGCATATAGGCAAAAATATTTTCTCTTCTTTAGGCATTTTTGTCTTTGTGTCAAGAGACAATGTGGGGTAAAATTGCAAGGGTTCAAGAGAGTTCGGAAACATGAAACATGACGCCAATGCTTCGGATAAATGATTTTATACTTCGCACTATACGATAGGCTGTATTCTATAATATGTACGACGAGTCTCGAAAAATAACCTCCCATTGTTTGGGTCTTAGCTGACAGGATATACGTAAATTGTACTTATAATTACGTTTTTAGTGTTTTTAGTTGGTAGGCAGTTGGATACATATACAACGAAAGATATTAATCGTTGTTTCTATAAGAATAGAAAACAGTTAAATATATAATGAGTAAATACAATTAAAAATTAGTCTTCTTAATAATTGGATGGTCAACCAGATTTGCATATCTATTGGTTTTATGCATTCCTCATGTAAAAATCCATTGCATATTTTGAAACACAAATAAGACTTTTCATTTTACGGGAATAGCCTATGTCCAGTCCATGTCCGTCCTGTAATTTTGTTCTAACTATTGGTGAAAAGAGTATTTAAAATCGGATGATTACTTTCTACGTACAAACTATACCTACATTATATATTTTCTTTATATTGCGCCCAATGCTCTATGATATTTCATGATCACTTTTATTATGATATATATTTTCCATAAAACGCTCTATGTTTCACTCAAAGCAAACTCACCACCATAATAATAAACATTGAATTTATTGATTCTATTATTGAATACATTAAAATCAATTACGCAATAAATATTAAGGTACACCAACACCAACATACACCAACACCAACACGAACATACGTAATGGTAGGGGAGCCCAAGAGGGGATTTTTGGATTTATTCGAGCGCGTCAGATATTGCTAATGTATATACCCCACGTGTCTCCGATAACGGATATGTATTAATCTCATGGTTTGGTTGGTGGGGTTGGCGGGGGTGGGGGTAAAATTTTAAATACAACTCGAGCGCGTCAGATTTTCAGAGGGGATGTTAAGTGAACTTAAACTAAGATCCCATTTAAAATTCAGACGATTCGGATGTAACGCAAGCTCGTGGCAGCTTTTTGAAAATGCAAAAAATATTTTTGACAATTCTCTTTTTGTAATACTCGAGCGCGTCAGATTTTCATACAGACGGTTCAGCCTAAATTCCTGATCGTGCTGATTCTTAATCAGACGATTATATGGAGGATTTTTTAAAATACAGCGCCTACAAAATTTTGAACGCCTGTAGACGCTCACCCCACCGCTGAAATGAAAAACTTCATATAACCTTTTTTTCTTAGGTCCAATAGGTCCCCACGACGCTCGAGTGACTACACATTAAGCATCGTGGGCTCCCTAACCATAATATTTTATCTCTTCCGGTAATATTTATGAACCGAGTACACATAATATTTCAGCTTGCAATTAGAATAACCTTGACAGACAATTTTATTATGAGACTACACAAGTTGTTGCCAGATTCTATTGCATATATGTATTTATTATTTTATTGCATAATTGCTATAAAATAAATAAATACAAGCCTAAACATGTTATACCTGCTGTAAGTTAGGAATCTCGCAGATTACTTGATGCTGCAGCATTAGCTTCATGTCATGGAAATGCCACCCAAGTAACAGTAGGTATACCAAATTTCACATGAATCGAAAATGTAGAAGTTAGTGAAAGTTAGCTTTCATAAAAACAAAAAAAAAACGACTCAAAATCGGTCCATCCGTTTTGGAGATACGATTACACACACACATACACACAGGAATACACGTCAAACTTATTACATTCTGTTTTTGCGTCGAGCGTGGGGTGTTAAAAATAGCAACCAGTATACATCAATAGGACTTATAATAATAATTATAGTATATTAATATTTAACATCTATGTAAAACATTATATACATCTATGTGAATTAAAATATAAAAATATTGTAATATTATAAATGAATATAATTGAATATCCTGTTAATCAGTGGACCACTAAAACTCGTTAAATTAAATTAATAGGACTAGCTATAATAAATTAATTAGAACGAATATTCTTTTAGATTCTATTAAAGCTTTAATATTATACAGAGAACGCTGTAATTGCAATTAATTATAATATCGAAGCGTCGTATAAGAACCAACCTCTAGCTAGATAATTCCATATCTCTTTAAATTGTATGAATTTACAAGTAATAAGGGTTGTGTTAAACTTTTTTTTTCTCGTAATAGTTATTGAGATTTATTTATTCAGTAATTTAAGTAATTTAATCCCTTACAATAAATGTGTGTCTTAATCAAGAATAAGTATTACACAAATATGTACCAAAATACCAGTGTTAGTATGCAAAATGTTAGAACGTTTTTGGTTTTGTATTGAAATTTCGAAATTCTTATTTGAATTCAAACTTTATTTGTAGTCTTCTAGCTTGTATATTCACGCTGGGAGCTGGTAGCTACTATGTAACTACAATAGTGGCTTGTAATAAATAGAAATATAGGCACGTACCTACAGTGCATTCGTATGTTGCATGGAAGGTAATTCATGTCGCTATATGGCATGGCGGTGCTGAATAGAGATTCACATATATAAAGTCGAAACTGGGTTAACCGAGGACTGGGTTTTTAACGGAACGCACTAACGAACGTATTATTGTAAACGTTTAACGTGGAATTTATAATATACAATAGATTTATCATAATATACATGAGTATTTAGAAAACTTTGAATTTTTTTATTGCAAGAACATGATTTTTCCAAATATTTTTATGCTTTTATATTATATTGATTCACTCGAGTCGAATGATAATTTAATTATTAGTGAGGTAATTAAAAAAAAATAGAACTTATTATTTTGGAAAGAGTATAATACTGTTTTTTTTAATCTATGAAACGAGTAAAAAAGTAGAGAAAGTAGTCTTGACATTTTATAAAAGACTGTACGTAAAGTATAATAATAATAATAATAATAATAATAATAATAATAATAATAATAATAATAATAATAATAATTTATTTCTCAACAATTTACAAACAGATTAGATTTGATTTTGACCCCTACACTAAGCTGAGCTTGTACCGTAGGGGTCAATTAGTAATTGACAAGTACAAAGAAAGCCCAAGCAAGTTAGCATTAGGTGTTTAATGATAGGTGTTGTTGAGCCTTTGTTATATATAGTATACATACAGGTGTCCTATAAATCTTTACTAATACTGAAACTGGTGTTAGTTCTACTCACAATTCCTCACGGATTTCGAAATTTTTGCATATTTCCACAAAAGAAGGATATTTCAAAGCTGTGTTTTCTGTTATGTGGTTCCCAAGAGTAGTGAGTGGTATTACATATTATATTGAATGGTATTAAGTACTTTTCAAAAAAATGAAAATAAATCTAAAGTATTTTTTTTATGTAGCAGGTATGTTAAATAAAAATCACGTTTTACTCATTTTTATTAAGGGCTTTTATGAAATCCCGCGTTCGAGTCGTGCGATAAACGTAAATTTTGAGGCTAAACAAAAGTTGGCATTCTCGTGCGTGCGTGAATGACCCTTTATGGCCTTTAACGGGTAATTTAATTCGATTTCGGCACAAAATCGCGTGATGACGAACTATTACAGTAGCTACCTGTACGTACCTTATATTTAACGGGCGGGCGGGCGGACTCACGGCCGTCAGTAGCGAGGGAAAGTGGCAGGAAGACGAATGTTGGCGACGAATAGCAAACATCGATTCCTTTTGAACAATATTTGGACCAAGTTTCGTTTTACGTAAATTATATGTGACGTATCTAGTCACATTAAAAACTCTTCTATAAGGTTATACAATTTAAATATTAATGTCGCTTTGACAAACAATACATTTGGAGTGCGTAGCCGACACTTTTTTTTAAAAAACAATAATAGACAAGCTGTGGACCCATTCACTTACAATCAACAGAACTCAAGTAACAATAAGAGGGTAAGAGACAAAGCGAGGATAGAGGAATGAGCTTTGGAAACAAAACAGCACATCTGCTGTTATATCACGGTCTAAGATGAAGGTTTTTACTTTCAGTAGTTGGTGACGATGGTGTTGCATATCTTTCGAAAGAAATGCAGGCATACTTCAGAGATTTAGTACAGTGATAAAAAAACAGAAGCAATATTACCTCATTTATGTGAACATTTTCTCTTTTTAAAATAAATAAATAAATATTTTTTCTTTTAAAGGACAAATGGATTGAATGCAACAAATATGCATTGTATATCACATTTCTTATTTGTAAGTATATTTGATCATAGCAGAATAAAGATATGTATTGGTTTAATTTATTTGTTGAAGCCATTTCTATCATCTTAATAACAGTACAATAAATGTTATTTCAATAATTATCTACACACGATACGAGTTACATGAATGTATATTAAGTTATTACATTAAGTACATAATTGAATCCAAATCAATTTCCACGTAACCTATTTTGAGCGCTTGCAAGTTATTTTCATGCACAAAACGAAGGCTACGTAACTTGGGTTCTTAAAATAACTCGCTACGTCGAATGTTTGCGCCAATATACAAACAAGCAGGAAGCTACGACCAATATTTGCTACGGTTTGGGCGGGCGGCGCGATATCCATATTCGTGTGACGTCGGCGTGAGGCCGGTCGCGTTCGCGGTTTGAAAATACAAAAGTTTTTCGCGTTCGCTAGTTCGCTTAGGTGTTTGTGTTTTAAAAGACAATAAAAAAATTATAACATTTATATAATGGTAAATGAGTTATAGTTTTTAAAGTGTTATGGCATTATTGTAAATGGTATGTGTTTTATTACAATTATTACGAAAATATAGTAACTTTTAAAATAAATCAACTTAACTTCATAAGTGTGACTGTAAAGTTTATATTAATACTTTATATTACTTTTAAATAAACTTGAACAGATAACGGGTTTGTCAATTCATCGACATGACTTAATTGTTAATTTAAAAAGCGTTTATGAAGTTACTTTACAAACATAGTTTAGGATTTACAAAGAAACAAAAGAAATATATAATACACTTAGTGAATTACAATAACATTTATGAAAATAAAACCACAATTTCACAAAACAAGTTGCCAATTTTCCATGTCTTCTGTTTGACTTTTTTAATATGTAACAATTATAAAACAATAAATTTAACGGTTCAAAAAGCTAAGAATATTAAATAATAATATAATTAAATACTATTTATGACTTTATATTTTTGTAATTAGTAAAAATCAAATTCTTTTAGTGTAAAAATATAATTCAGAATTGTCTCAAAATAATGCATTAGTTTTTTATGAGTTTCTTCATGGTGTCTTTAATTACGTTAATCACGTATTTTATATTATTATTCTAAAAAGTATTATTATTATTATTTCAAATCATATAAAAACAACATCTAAAAATAATAAAATGTAAAGGGTTCATACTTACTTGCATTGTGAGACGTTCTGATTTAAAAAAAAAATGCAGTTACATTTTGAAAATAAAATTTTCAACATCAACCGATCGGCAAACACTCTTGAAAAACCTCATTTACGAGACAATCTTAAATTTGAAATGTCTTAATAAACAAATACATAACTTCCTTGGAATGAATAAACACCACAAGTTGCCAACGATATCTTCAGGACGACAACAAATCGATCTGTTTGTTACCAGGTAGCAACCGTGTTAAGGGTCGACAGGAGTACCAGTTACGGCGCATAAATAATTCTGGTGTCCGTCAGTGGGCCCCAACGTCGTCGTTGCTTTATGGTCCCACCAGGAGTTGAACATTTATGATTTACATCTTCACCAAGGGAAATTCCTTTTTTTCTAAAATTTATTTTGCAACAAAACCATAAATTGTTTTGTTACTAATTCGATTTTATTTGTAAAGTTAGCACGTTGAAAAATTATATTGTCGAAGTATAATTTAATTCTATGCTTAGTAAACTCAAAATTATGATAGATTTATAGGTTTTTATTTACTAAAAGAAACATATATTTTTTTAAATAATATCAAGGGTGGCTGGCAGTCCACTTGATGGTACGTGGACCGTCATCATTAAAGAAACAGAATTCCATAAAATAATGCCAAACTTAGCTAGTAATTTTTTAAACTATAATAAGTATGATATAGCACATAAACTGCGATATTCATTTAACTAAATACATTTAAAAGAAGCTATAAAAAAATTCTAACAACGAATTGTGTATTCAGCCTAAGTTGAACGGTGGAAAATTTATTGAAGTCCATTTAATTAGAGTTATTGTTGCTCCGAAAGTAAACTGCGACGAATTTCGGTGTGGCTTCACAGTTAGATCACGTACTGTTAACATTGAAATACGTTCAATACGTTTTTGGAAACAAAATGGCTCTCGGACGCAATTAGACTATAATTAAGTATCGCTCGACTGGCCTATATGTATTGGACTGAAAAAAAAAAAAGTAATACAAACAAATGTTGTCTACGTTTTGTTTCAGATGTGTTTCGCGCGTAAACGTCAAGACAATTCAATCGACATAGTCAAGTGTTGATGCAATTTATACTGGCTGAAAAGATACGAGTCTATTTTGAATTTAGAATCGGTGAAAGAGAGATTAATTGAGAAAAGAGAAATCACGGCGCGGCTGTGGCTTGCCGGCGCCCCTGGTGGCTTGTGGCGGGCATTAGCGCTGTAAGCGGTCAGCGCAGCCCGCTTGGCTGGGCCATGGGCGGCACGCAGCGACTAGCCGCCGTAGCGGCCGTTTCACACTCCAAATATTACTACAATAACACGAGACCAGAAGTCGTTCACACGGAGACGGAGTATTACAATGTCAATATATTTTTCGTAAGGTTTGTATGCCCCGTATACCCGTAGTCCGCACAATTCATGTTTAGTGAGGCCAAAAGGTAAAATGACATGTGCTATCGCGGTCAATGGAGCAGACCCACTTTTCATACAAATTTGTTTATAACGTTGAATTGAGGTTGTCATAGTAACGTAAATGTTATAATACGAGTAGGTATTTGAAGTAGGAACAAAGATAAATAACAAAATGTGCACACGAAATTGTTCCTTACGGTGGGGGACTGCTCCCTTGACCGCGATAGTACCATCCAATTGAATACTTAAATTTGAATAAGTGTGTCTTTAAATTTACTTCCATAGCGGGAGGCAATTCAAAAAAGTAAAGATAACAAAATCGGGGGATACAGTTTGATGCAGTTGATTTACATTCAAAATAATTACATCACTAGATAGCGAAAGGATGAAAAATTTTTTGGTATATATGGTATATTCGAATACGCTCAAAGAAAATCACACGTATTCACGTAAAACCGCGTGTTTTACGTGAATGTGTACGTTTTAAATTCACGGCAAAACCACACTATTTGCTTGCTTATGAAATATTTTGTCTAATCAACCAAAGCGTCTTCTAGCTAGAGGACCGTGTGGTCATGATAGTATACGTTATAAAATTTTTAATCAAAACAAGAAAAGTTTGCTTCGTTTTTAACTTCAATATAAGTATGGCGAAAGCTTAACCACATCGTAAACCTTTTATGACGAAAACTGGACGTATACATGGTGATCTCACGCCAAGATTATTATAGGTCATTGCCGGAATTACTACATATATAAATTTATAAACCACTGGTAAACAACTCGTTACTATTTTATACTTCAATGAATTCTTTAGTGAGGCTGTAATATGCTTTTCCTGGGATAATGTTATGTCTATCATCGTATTTCACGCTACAATATTCAGTACGTTGCTAACAAAAGAGACTTATTAAATGCAAAATTGTTTTATTGCATTAATCGAGCGCCCGATTTTAATTAAATGCGTGTTTTTTAAACAACTTAAAATTCAATTGATTTGATAAATTTTTATTAAAAAAAAAACACATCATCAAATAAATGAATTAAATGTTTGTAAAGAAAACTTCTTTAGGCGCTTTACACACTTTTTGTAAAAAAAAACGCTGAACTTTTATGACCGATAGGCTAGGCTATCTTATACCAGTTCTGGAAAAACTAAGAAAAAAAATTCAGGACACTTGATAAGAAATTTAAAAAAAGTTCATGTCAGAAGTAAAAACTCCATTTTAGTTTTAGACACAATTATAGAAATTATTTAAGTGATTTATACACGACAAAAGGATTAAGGATCTCATTGCGGATAACAAATGACGCAATAGCCGAATGTCTATTCACATAACGTTCTTGTATATCAGTACCACAGATCAAGACTAACTGGATGAAACAATTAGCGAACTGTCAAAAGTTTTCACGTTACTGAACCAATTAGTTTTGCGACCAACACAGGTTACATAACGATGTAGCGAGTGAATACATATTAAGTATAGGTCAACCTGAAACCACAGGTCAGAATTCCAGTCGGTAACATCACAGGCGTAAGTTTTTAAAGAATAATAAAAAATTGTGTGCGTCAGCATCGACGCACGACTGGAGTTTGCTCCTTATGAAAAATTATAAAATAAACCTATAATACAAATTATAAAAACATTTATCATAACGAATTAATACCAGCGCCATCTCTGTTCGAATGATTTATCAGTGCCACCTAGTTTTCCCAAGGATGTATTATTACGTAACATATCCTAGTTTGAGAGATATTGTGTAGAAGGCGCAATATCTGAAACTTCAGAGATATTCTAAATTTAAAACTAACGCATTGTATCTTATGGTCACTTATGGCCATGGCCATTGTAACGCGTAACGCATACCGTGTGACAATTTTGATTTTTCTCCCATAAATTTTCACATAACCGGGCTTTTTTTTATATATGCTCCAAAAAAAAATTATATATAAACTCCAAAAAGGAGTTCCAAACATCTGGTTTAGATTTTGGAAACAATAGAGCACTATAATTTTCTTGTATGCTATTATAGTCCTATTGATAAATTTAAATATGGAATACTTTACAAAGTTCTTTGAAAGTTATATGGTCACACGACGGACATGATATGTCATGGATTGACGCATGTATACAAATAAAAAGGCAAAGACAACACTTCAGTATCTTTTTGTCATATAATAAATACAATTTGTATGTAAATATTCCTGGTTTATTGACTAAAATGCAATGGGGGTGCAATCTAGAATGGTTAAATTTCTACACATAATATGTACATTGGTTAAAATCCTACAGAAAAATGGATAGAGCTTTAAATCAGAGGACGTAATTTCATTTAGTAAGTGTATCCGTGTGCCTCTAATTTTCAGTAATTTTAAATTAATTTAAGACCTTTTTTATTTGTTCTTTTAGAGTTCATTTTATTTATTGCACAGTTTAAAACATAAAATCCCTGTATTTTGTTGTCAAGTATAAACTTTCAATAGCAATGATATATAATAGACCAGAACCTGCACAGCTAGGTGTTATAAAAATATAATCAATTCAAATTTTAAAAAGAGTGTCATATTTTTTGCAATGCCATAAGCAATACTTTTTACCTACTAAGCTGTATGCATAAAGCTTACAATCAATTAATGATTAAGCTTACAAAATGCATGAACGCAAAGATTACAAATCAATTTATATCTGTAATAACAATAACTAAAATCGAGATTATAGGAATTAATCCTCATACGTTCATCTGAATAACATTGAATATTATTCAGAGATTATAACAATAATAAAATTGTTTAGGGATTTATTTAAAAACGTTTATTTGACTGTATGAACTGTATTTCCGTTCTTGCATGTCTTTTTAGAACTAGACAATTTGTTTTCTTTCTTTCTTTTTCTTTGCATATATAAATAAAGATAGTGCACAGGTCGACTATGGTTGCCTGAAACTAAAACCACAATCAGGTGCGCTGCCGACTTAGCAAGAATTTGTTTACAGGTTCTTTTTCCTTTTCAAATAAATACTACCTAAGGTGTAAAAATTATAACTTCTAAATAGAATAAATTATCTACCGGAAATATCCAAATCCATATTGCTTTTACAATAGTAAGTGTTCTACTAGATGTGTTTTCTGTGCCTACACGAATTGTTTGTCTTTCGGTGACGTCTAAGTAAAGCAAAACCTCATTAAATTTTTTACTGTTTTCCGTTCTACGCTACGTTATATTGGTCGCATTGTGGGGCGATGTCATAAGCTGCAAATCCAACATGACATTGTCAAAGAACATTAGCATTTGAGCGAACGGGTTGGGGCGTTTGGACGCTAGATTGCAAATGAACCAACAACAATAGAGATACTAAAATCACAGTTTCACTTTTGACCAGTTTGACATATTGCGACGTGAAATTGATTGAGATAATTTGCAAAGCAAAAGACTTCCTAGATATATATGAAACTAGCTGGTGGCCGCGACTTCGTCCGTGTACAAAATGTTATATAGCGTAAAGTCTTCCTCGATAAATGGACAATCCAATAATCCAACACAAAAATAATTTTTCTATTCGAACCAGTACTTAGTTCCTGAGTTTAACGCGTTCAACCAAACAAACAAACAAACTCTTCAGCTTTATAATAATAGTACAGATTAAGAGCTCAAACACACCTCCTGATCTTACTGATTAAATTAAACACATCAAGAGGGCTATAATCATACAAGTTCTAAATAAAAGTTAAAAAAGATAAGACTTTTCAATACATTCAAGTTTTAAAAAAAAGTTTTATTTCTATTTACTTATAATTGTTCAGACCTCTTCTCTGTATGTTACACAAATAATAATAAGTAAATAAAAACTTCATTTGCGCGAACACAATGTTTACACTATTTTAATAATTTATACACAGCTCAGTTAGAGTACAAAGTATGTTCCGGCCGAAAAGTGCGTGCAAATATTTATATTAACTATAGCATAATACTCGTATATTAGTATAAGCAGGACTATAAACATCTTTAAGAATTGTTTGGCTATTGGCTCAATTTCTAGGAAAACTATCATAAACTGGGCAACCCTTTCGGCGTTCTTAACCATCCCCTTACATAAGACCACAGTTCAATAACAGCACGTGTCTTTTGTATTTCGGTTGGGAAGTTAGCCTGCCTGGAAACCTTAATAATTAAAATAATAAAAAAAATTTTAGACAATCTCTAGTCTTCTACGACATGTACGTTCCCTAGCGAAGTTATCCTTCTTTTTCTTTGTTCATGTGACAGACAGGCTGACAAAGTCGCGGGCACCAGCTAGCACAGGGCCCCTAGCCAAGAGCAAACCAATGTAAACGGGAGCGTTGCGTATTTACGAAACGATAGAAAATAAAGCCCAGTGATTGGTCAAAATTTTATGTGGGCGTTACAACAACCAATCACCGGACTTTATTTTCTATCGTTTCGTAAATACGCAACGCTCCCGTTTGCATTGGTTTGCTCTTGGCTAGGGCCCCTGTGCTAGCTAGTTTTTGAGTATATTCAATATAAATATTTTCACTTTATAATATTAGTAGGTATAGATATAGTTGACAAAATAGAAAACTAATTGTTTGCGCTGAATACTTACCTATGTACATTTTATGACAGACACAAATATAGAACAAAGCGATTGGCGTTCAAAACACAGGTTTAAGATAGATAGGCTAGTTAATTAAGCTATCAGATGGGTATTGAACGCGGCGAGCCGATTCATCGACGCCGCTTATCTTACGAATTAATTTACATTGTTAATCATATTATTACATCCAAGGATTTCTTTATTATATTTTATACTAGCTGGCGCCTGCGACTTCGTCCGCTTTGAAAAAGAAAAAAAAGTAGCCTATCCTGTGTCCTGTACGTCCAAATGTTTTTATACCAAGTTTCATGAAAATCAGTTAATTCGTTTAAGAGTTATGGAGGAACATACATACATACAGAAAAAAAATCTCTGAAAACAAAGTAACTTCCTCCATGACCAACCCTTACAGATTTATTATTAGTATTGATGATGATTTTATCTCGATTCGTGAAAATATTTTTCTTAACGAGAAAAAACTAAATTAAAACCCTCGTCCGCTTCCCTTTTCCCGGTTTTTTTTTTGAATATAATGTAAACGAATTTAATGCTTTACTAAAAATGCAGCAGAACTTTCAGCATGATATTTTAATGAGCTGAGACTAGAGCAAAAAGGGGATGCAACGAACAGAAAAAAAAAAAAAACTAGAAAGACTTAATTTGTCGTGTTTATTCCATTTCGTGATGCCACAAAATAAATTAAAAATATTTTATTAACTCCAGTATTTTGAAAAGGCCAAACGTAGATAAGCAAACCTACTTAGGTACATAGTTATCTTTACATAGGTATATTACATAGTATAAAACGAAGTTGCTTCTCGCCGTCTGTATGTACGCTTAGATCTCACTATGCAACGGATTTTAATGCGGATTTCACTATGGAAAGAGCCTTAAACGTTGAAGTATTTTATATATATTAATTATTAATTTGAAAAAAAAAAAAAAAATCGCACCCGTGGGAATCGCTAGTAGTAATAGTATATAGTTTTTTTTTAAACTGAACAATGAATTTCGATTGATTGATTGGTTTTTCAGTTTGATAATTTCTTCAATTATATTAGATCAATTATATAGATATTAAAAAACTATAATTGTATATAATATATAAGAGTTTCTTGTAGAAACTTAATTGATAAATAAATATTTTGATTTTATCTTATCTTACCTAAAGCTCATCATTATTTTTAAGCACAAAAATAAGCCACGTTTAATGGCATAAGTAACAAGAATAATATAAGATATTATTTTTTATTTATTCATTCATGTTTTTGTTAAAGTTAAATCATAATAAAATGTTATCTTATTAAAAACCTCATCACATGAAATGATATAACTCATAGTAAATTCGCTCTTGAAAATTACTTTGAGCATAATATAAAATATCTGTGTAGGGTGATGTGAAAAAGTGATACACAAAACTACGCTTTTCCCTTTTTACCTAACACAATTATGTAACTCTATCTATAATATACTAGTGACCCGCTCCTTGCTTTGCCCGGGGTGCAATTTTTCCTTCCCCGTTTATCTCTATTTAAAAATGTGAAACCGAATTAAAATCGGTCAACCCATTCTCAAGTTTTTGAAGCGTATATAAACCAACTTAACATTTTAATATATAATATGTAGATATGTAGATTTATCTAGCTTATTACTAAGCTTGATATTTACATAATTTCATAGTCAATACTAATAATAAACCTGTAAGGGTTGGTCATGGAGTAAGTTACTTTGTTTTCAGAGATATCGTGTTTATAGGCTCTATACATGATACTGAAACTAAATTGACCATTTTTAGAATTTTTTTCTGTATGTATGATGTTCCTCCATAACTCTTAAACGAATCAACTGATTTTCATGAAACTTGGTAGATAAACATTTAGATGTACAGTCAAGGGCAAAAATATCTGTACGTTTCCAAAGCGGCAAAAATATTTGTACAGTTGAGTGGTCAGAAATATATGCTCGATAGTTCGGTCAGAAATATGTAAGCATTTAAAGGGTCAAAAGATCTAGACGTTCACGTGGCCATAAATAAATGTACAATGTCAGTCAAATATATGTAGCCAAATAGGAGGGCATAAATATCTATACATGAAACTATCATTAACATTCATATGAGAACAAAACGAATTTCTAATTTTGAATTATGACAATCATCGAAAAGAGTACCATTCTGTCATATAATCGGTTTGTCCCTTTCATTTTGGTCGTGACGTCATTAGCGTAACATTTGTTTGACCTTTCATCCTATTTTTTAGATTCTGCTTCACAGCGTTCACAGCTATCATATACGATTTTCATGTGGCTTTTCTCGTGAATATTATATAAGCGTTTTTTTAATGCTAAATTTATGTCAGTATTATATTAATACTAGATGTAGCGATGAAACGGAAGATATTTTTTCGGAAGATAAGTAATTTTACTATATTAGTACGAAAAACTTTCGATTACGCTAATGTATGTGATTTTACGAATGTGGCTTTGCCATTAAAAAGAACACTTAGGTTTTTACTATATTTTCTAGTTTCTATTCCTCTTTGTGGTGAAACTGACGTTTATTTGACCCGCGACTTCGTCCGCGTTGAAAAAGAAAAAAGTAACCTATCATGTGTCCCGTACGTCTAAATGTTTATCTATAATAAATACCAAGTTTCATGAAAATCAGTTAATTCGTTTAAGAGTTATGGAGGAACATTCATACATACATACACACATACATACAGAAAAAAATTCTTAAAATGGTCAATTTAGTTTCAGTATCATGTATTTTGTTATATGTTCAGTTGAGAGTTTTCGAACTTGACATTCGATTAAATTATTTTCAAAATATGTACGAGTAAGTGGCCAGTACCTAAACAGAAGTGCCTCTTAAAAATAGTTTTAAAGCGAATGCTAATTCGTGTGTTACTTATCTCAATTGAATAAGATGCATATTTGCATACCTATGTGGTAAGTTTTGACTATCAAATAGATGTATAGATAATTTATGCACGCGTTTTGTTCTCGTGTATATGATAATTGCGTGTATAGAAATTTTTGACACGCTCTTTGTTCTCATGTATATTATAATAGTTGCGTGTATAGATATTTTTGGCACCCGTTTTGTTCTCATGTATATGATACTTTCATGTATAGATATTTATGCCCTCCTATTTGGCTACATATATTTGACTGACATTGTACATTTATTTATGGCCACGTGAACGTCTAGATCTTATTGACCCTTTAAATGCTCACATATTTCTGACCGAATTATTGAATAGATATTTCTGGCGTCTCAACTGTATAGATATTTTTGCTGCTTTGGAAACGTACAGATATTTTTGCCCTTAACTGATTTTCATGAAACTTGGTATTTATTATAGATAAACATTTAGACGTACGGGACACAGGATAGGTTACTTTTTTCTTTTTCAACGCGGACGAAGTCGCGGGCGCCAGCTAGTATAAAATAAAGTCACATTCCGCAGTATGTACATATTTAAATCTTTTAAACGAGGATGGTTTTTTATATATAATGTTAAGTATATATAATTTGCAGAAAAATTGCACCCGTGCAAAGATGGGAACGGGTAACTAGTAAGTAATATAAAAAAAGTTAAATAATAATAAAAACTTATCTTTTAATAGAAATTGTTTGCGATACGGACACTAGAGAATCAACTGAAATAAAAATTGATGGACTATCTTATTAGAGAATCGGCGTAAAAAGGTAAATCTTTAAAGATTTTATGATGATGGAAAATCTAAAACTTTATAGTCAGACAGCTGTCTGCTGTTAAGCTGAATCGTTTAGATTACATACCTATACAATAGTACAGGTATGTATATATAACCTTTTGATCTCAGATGTTTATATAATGATCGTTCAGTTCTTATCGGCCTAGTAAATGACATGTTGAAACGTTTTTATGAGCTCAACGGGTCTACGCGATTCACGAAAATCTGCCGCAACTTTTTTGTTAGATAAAAAAGGTCCTTAGCTACTACTAAATATTAAATTTGTTTAAAGACTAGCTGTTGAGCGTTAAGACATTGTTTGTTATTAAAAATTGAAATTAATACAAATAGAACAACACAAAACTTCATCTTAATAAATCATTGGAAGAAAATTTCCAAAAAAAAAAATGCATTCCCAATAGAAGACTACGTTGAAGACGTTGATTTTTTTTTTAATTGACTGACAAAAGAATTAAAACTAATTATAATCATTATTAAAGTGATCCTTGATCTTTTAATAAAAATGGCACAAGTACGAGACAAAAAAGTTCTTATAAGGGCTGCAACAACCTTGATCATCCTACGAAATAGACCTCAGTCAATGGGTTTAATGCGTCCATTTAAGATAAATTAGATCCCTCTATTGAGACGGACACTCTTAAATCACTGGGTTTTGGTGTCGTTAACAAAAAGTATTTGTTAACGACACCCCTGGGAGTAAACGTTTGGTGTTGGAGTAGGTAACTTATCATTCATTCACTAAAATCTCTACGCATGCTAAGAATATTGATGATTAGGCTTTTTATATTTCAGATTGAATAGCATTTAATTAGACAATCATCACTTAAGAACTAGACTTACTAATTTTCTAACTAAGCGATAATTAGTTCAAGTTAAGTTATATTATTAAGATATTTTTCCGATTTGTGTAGCAACATTTTAACTAAGCACGATAGAATTCGGTGTTTTAAATTAGGTGATATATTAGGTGAAATTAGGTATAATAATATATTGAATATTCTTGAGCAAACTGCACACACTATTAAGTTTACGATGGCACTCAGATACAGCTGTTAAGTATTAAATGTTGTTGTTTGTTCATACAGTGTAACGCTGTGCGGTGTTCTGGTGGCTGTATGCGCCGCATGTTGGAGACGTGCACCGTCCAGTGACAAGCCCGAGGATGTGGAGGGCAGAGGGGTATATACTATTAGCACAGACAACAGGCTAAGTCAGGTATTTACATATATATTATTATCTACTAGTTGGTGTCCGCGACTTTGTATATATTACGTTGTATTTTGATTTTTGAAAAAGTTAAGATAAGATACTTAAAATAGTTATTAATTTACATGAAAATCTCATACCATTTTTCATGTATGAGATCTCGTACCACCTACCTTTTTTTTTCTCCTTATTTGATCATCTAATCTTTAAATTTTAATTTCTAAACGTCCTTTAGAATTTTTAAATATTAATTAAATAAGGAGAATATAATTTTAATAGTACTTATTTCTATTAATTTATTTAGTTAAAGTGGACAGTACTTAATAGAATAGAGGTCTCTTTCACCAACTATAAGTAAAGTGTTGATTAGTTACTTTTAGAAATATTTTTTTTTTTTTTAATTATGCACTCGGTTTAGTGCGGTTAGGCGAATTTTTTTAATTATTTTCTTTTTAATGTTTGGGACTTTTAGCGTACAAACAAAGGTATATCAGCTAAATTATTCCCGGTGACAGGTGACTTTAAAAGACGGTTAGTTCCTGACCTAATCCTGACCTAGTTCCTGACCAGAATCCAGCTTTTGGTAAGAAACAGATATAGGTGTAATATTCGGAATCCAACCACTTACGAATCTGACCCCAAACGATTTTTTTCATCGACTTGTTGAATTTGAGTGCTCGGCTATTTATGTTTGACAACGTTGTACACCGCTCACCGATTCTAATGCGTTTATCGTGGCGCACGGCTTCCGGCGCAGGATTGTTGTTCCGTTTCCGGCCGCCATCGTAGCGTAATGGCCCTATTTACACCTTAATCGCGTAAATTGAACGACAGATAAATCGGGCAAATTGTCAATTTAAAAGGGCATTTCTGATAATATTCACACGAAAGATAATGCATATTTAAGATTTCGCTCTGATAAAAGTCTGTAATGGAACGATAAAAAACAGCTCATACATAGACGACACGACAAACCATAAAAGACAATCCCCTGTCATTAACCTTGTTGTTCAAAATGTTTTACTTCGGTACATACGTGTAACAATAATTGATTGTGAGGAAGGTAAATGACTATTCTCTTAACAGCAGGTATAAATAGAAATAGCCAATCCTAGATTTGAATTTTATCTAAGTAAACAAAGTCTAATTTAATTAATTTTTTTAAATAGATAAATACATTATAAATGAAAGTGACGACTGTAACAGAAAACATAATATAATGAAATTTTCTCGATAAAGAAATCACCAAGTTAGCTCTCATTTCCATCGATTTTAGTTTTATTTTCAAAATGACACACATTACAAAGCTAAAAGTGTGTCAGTAATTTCACTTCACATATTATCTAAGGCTGTATGTAACAATTTTTCATTTGACATCGTAGTTTACGAATAATTAATATTTTAATACTTTTGGCACTTATAACATTTCTATTGAGCGAGATGCGCTATCTTCCATCGCATGTTGTGCGTATTTGTACGTATTTTGTGTCACTATAGTCCAAGGGCCCACGCGGGTGAAATTACAAATTTTGTTTGCTTTATACCCATTCTTAAGGTTAGGAATTTGGTCTGTTCCCAACTCTGTTACATTGACGCAACTACTGGGACAAATATTTCCAGTAGGTTTATTATTTAAAAAAAAGCCTGTGCATCTCTACATACTGTTTGATATAAGCCTGGGAGGGGTAAGTCTCTTTCAAGGCTCGCTACCACACACGGTTCAATCTAAACTATAAAAACTTAAAAGAGGTAAAGTTAGTAGGTATGTTTGTTCGTTTGTGTGTAGGAGGTAATATTCTAAACTACTCATCCGATTTAAAAAAATGTTTCACCAATCAAACGTCAATGACGTTTATTGGTTCACATAAGCTTGATGCTTTTCAACGTGGACAAAGTCATGGGCACCGATGAAGTTACCTAAAACTAATTGTCACAGAAATTGGCATCAATTGTTACAACTTGATAAGACATAATTTAACCTTAATAGACACCGACGAAATTCGCCACGTTTGGCGAACGTCGCTAATCGCCTTGAGCCAATTAAGGTTAATGCGATTTTTATCAGTTATCCCGAAAGTTCACGACCTATAGCATTCGCGAGACACCCGCCCACTTCATCGCTAGTTAGTGTTACCAATGAATATTTGATTTTGAATTATTTTTATCACGCTGTTCGATGTGATGCAGTGACCTTTTAACGAGTGTAAATGCCATCTAACAGGTCGTAAAACCCATGTTTTCTTTTAGACATTAAATTTCATTGGGGAATTTAGTATTTGTGTAAAACTACAATTCATTATATACTTAGTGAAATCGTTTATATCATCTCTATCTCAGAATACTGAAAAATACAGAAAAAGCGAGAGCGCATATTTAGAGTGGTTTTATTCTCTAGCGAGTTATCAATTACATTATTGACAAAGGAGTGTGTTATATGATATTTAATTTATTTAAATTTCACCTTTTTATGCCTTCCGACACGTAAAAATGTTAATAAATAGGGTAAGGTTTCATTTAAGTTTTTTTAGTATCACGTAATTCAATAAATTAATTTAGTTTGATCTCGTAGCAAGTTCGTAGTAGTGAATCGTAGCGGCGTTGTTGTAGCAGCGCGTAGTAGAATGTAAGCAGACTCGTAGACTACAAAAGTGTACTAGCATAATAAATATAAACATAATAATTATTATATTAATTATTATGTTTATATAACAAACATAATAATAATAGTACATAATACAATCACTTTTAGTAGGACAAGATCTCTTTTGGATGAAGAATGAGGTAGAAAAATTGGAAAAATACTTTTTGATACTACTGCTAGACCACGAGGCTCTTATTGTGGGGCTGGACTTGCCTAAATCCAAATTATTATATAATAGGACAATCAAAGCCGCGGAGCACATCTAGTTAGATGTAAACAAACCAATGTGGAGCCCAGCCAAACAAATCTAAGCCCTAGTGCACATGGATTATAATAATATTCTAATTACTCTGATGCTTGTTTAAATGCGTCATAATCCTTGTACATAATTGTTTTTGATACGAGAATGTAATGAGTTTCGGTATTTAATTATGCTGTAATTTAATGCTAACCCTGTGCTAGAAGTGAATCAGTTTTAATCACATTCGTTGTTTGTAATCCACAAAACTAATTACACATACTACAATGAAGTTACGTACGTAACTTTTGGTAGTTAACTGGGGGAATATTACGTATTATAGAGCATGTATCGTCTCTTAAAAATCACTCAATGATGTAATAATTTTATTATACTCGTTCTAAAAGAAACGTGTCTCTTTTTTTTTTCTTTGAAAGTAACCGGTAAAAATTTAAATCAACTTTTAATACTACTGAAAATATTTTTTATAAGCCCTGTTAGCTTTCGTAGCTTGAAAATCGTTAAAACTTGTTTCACAGATAATAAGTAAGTATCTCTATAAAAAAAAATATATTACCAAAAATTTGGAAACTATCCCTTCCCATGTCTACGTTTTTCTTCCCATTAATTAAACAAAATACAATCTGTGTAATATATTTAAAAGAATAAAAAAAAATCCTGAACACGAATTTGGATACACAATACACGACCCCCTTCGTGAATTTGCAGTGCAGGTCTACTTTAACTGGTTCTAACGAAGCCACTAGGGGCGGAAATAAAAATCGCATAGCGATAATTGGTTTCGGGTCGGCGGACCTCGCGGTTTACGTGCTCAAATAAATACATTAGAGCGGTTCTAGCGCGATTTTTCCTGCCATCATTGCCGTGCGCCTTTCGTACAGATTGGCTTCTGGCGAATTGTTTCGGCGCGTGTGCCGTTATGAATTGGAAAACATCTTTTACATTATATCACACTAGCTGGTGCCTGCGACTCGTCCGCGTTGAAAAAGAAAAAAGTAGCCTATCCTGGTGTCCTGTACGTCTAAATGTTTATCTATCAAGTTTCATGAAAATCAGTTAATAATTCGTTTAAGAGTTATGGAGGAACATACATACATACAATACCTACACTTACAGATTTATTATTAGTATTGATACCACTAATACGTTATGTGCTAACGGATATTTAAAATGTTGCACTGATTTATATACATTTATAACGTGATATATAATATATATTTTTAGTTATTTTAAACATTTTTAAATTAATATTAACCTTAGGACTGCAGTATTATATCAAAGGTTATGTTACGTACTACAGGAATAAAATGTCAGCTTTTGTCCATAAAACAGCAATTTTTTGTGGAGATGCGTCCGTTCAACGGAACGGTAGTATATTCTAAATCTATGGTCCGTTCAGCTTTTCGAGTCTATTCAGCATTCGCACCAAACAGACAAAAATGGGGACATAAGTGTGATTTTATAATTCGCATGATAATTATTGCTTTTCAGGGCTGTTCAGCCGCGTACAGCGCTTAACGCAGCGGATTCCTCGTAGACTAGTTATACGGCTAGCATAGACTCTCACTCATTCAGCCCTGTACAAAGCTTATAGCAACGGAACTGTTATAAGTGTAACCAACCAAAATCATCCGGCGTAGCGGCAATTAAGCTTAATAAGCGTAGTTACTCCCTAATCCATGAGTGATCTGTCTGTAGCAGATTTCACCCTCTTTCAGGAGACCACCGTGAAGTAAGAGGCACATGGGATGTTGTTTTGGTCCTATCAAGTTCGTCAGAGCACTTGACTCTTGAAGCTGTTGCTTGTGAAGATTGGCGGTAGCCTGCCTATCAAGTGGACTGCCATTTTGCAGTCATATTACAAAAATAAAATATATAGAAGCTACTTATAGAATATATAGAAGCTACAAACATAATATTTAGATGTATCATTGTTACATGGTTTACTACCAAAATTGTGCTATACTTAGTTAAATGGAAGTACATAGTTTGACCAACATTTAGTGTTAATTTGAGTTTCAATACACGCTGATTCCCGATTGAAAATGTAACTCAATTAACATACGTGCATTCGATTTAATTAATCAAATCAGTCGAACGGTCGCTTGAGTAAATGTGATAGTTGGAATTTCATTCTATGTTTAGTTAAATGTTCTGAGCTTTGAAATATATTTGTTCTATAATTTTTTTTTTCTGTCGCATGCTTATATTGAAAAATAGGCAATTAAGTATTAAAATGATAGTCACGTACCAACTAGTGGACCATCCAGCTTGCCTGACATCCTTTACATTAAAAAAAAAAGTCAAAATATGAAGTTTAAGTATTCAGAATAAATTATTATCTTGTTTTACTGTAAATTCACTATATAACTTACTCATTTTTAATTTTACTCAATATTCATTATAAATTACGACTGTCATTCATTATAAATACGATTTTTTTTTTCTGATTCAATTACAAATCTGTTTCGTGAAATCTAAAATATTTTTATTTTTAATTATAATAAATTCATGAAAATAAAAATTATTATAAAACAGTTTTTTTTCAACGATTTATTCCTGAATAGGTAATTCGTATGAATGCAACTCGGGTAGTTTTGTAAAGAGGGTTGCTCACTTTAGTACCGCAATATGTTTTGTAAGTCAGCGCATCTGGAATACCGGGAGCCACTTCCGTTCATTTCACGGGCTCTCAACGGCTGGCATTGTTCGATACCTATCGATTCGTGTCTCGAATACCGCAGCACTTTAACTCGATTATTGGATTTGGACCGTGTATGTGTTGTAGGCATTCATATACGAGTGGGCGAGCTTAAAATTACTTGTTACTACACTTGTTACACAGTGATATGAAATGGACAATATGTATAACCCGTCCGCTACTAGGTACCCTGCAAAAGCATTGTATTTTACCATTTTTTTTTTTTATGAAAAGCATTGTATAATTTTATCAATGATCTGAAGAAAAAAAAAATCCCAAATCATCATTCCGCTTCCTCATTCATTCATTATCGCATTATATAGGTTTCATTCTGTTGAAACATGAAATATTATGTAGTTTAGTACTTAATACAAAAAATTAAGCCACCAAACAGGAAACAAACATTTTAAATTCATTTCTTGTATTTTCGTACCGGGTAGTAAGAAAACGAACAAAATTGACTTATTTTCTTTTATTAAAAAGAAAGCAGAATAAATGTGTCGATAGAATAATTAGTTTCTAATAAGTAAATACTCACCATCACAATTCGGAGTTAATTCTAAAACTTTAAGTTATGGTAGGGAGGCCTTATGAAAGTCTTCTCGTTGAATTGAGCATCTGAAACAAAATATTTTTCGAAATTAAATTGAAGTATTATATTATAATAAACTAGCTGGCGCCCGCTACTTATTCCGCGTTGAAAAAGAAAAAAAAGTAGCCTATCCTGTGTCCTGTACGTCTAAATGTTTACCTACCAAGTTTCATGAAAATCAGTTAATTCGTTTAAAAGTTATGGAGGAACATACATACTTACATACATACAGTAAAAAATTGTAAAAATCGTCAATTTAGTTTCAGTATCATGTTTAGAGCCTATAAACACGATATCTCTGAAAACAAAGTAACTTACTCCATGACCAACCCTTACAGATTTATTATTAGTAACTATTGATTATTATTTGTAAAAATCAGTGACCAGGACGGACATTAGTAACCAGTAAAATCAGGACAGTATTCTATAATCAGACTTACAGGATACTGCCCGTATTCTGTAAGCTACTGGCACAAGCTACAGCTAATAAATACCTTACCTTAATAAATAAATACCTAATAAATACTCAGTATTCTGTAAGCTAATAGTTAAAGCCACAAAACTCACTAATGCAGATCTGAGAACGGCCTATCACTCCGTTAGGTGAGGGACGTTACAGACAAAAAAAACGTTATTCTCGTCGCGTCATTTGACTTCTTTTTTTGTGTTCTGTGTGAGGTTAGTATTTCTATTAAAAAATATTACATTTATTTTAAAATTGTTACAGATGCAAGACGATTTAGCTGGTCCGCCGCCCGCTTACGAAACAGTTGTAGACGAAACGTCCAACTCTAAAGACGACCAACAAAATATTGAGGTTCGTTATTGTTTTTTTTTTTTTAACCTAGACTTACTTTGCATAGACACCATGATTTATCCATAGACAGATCCAACAGAATTTGGTTACCAATACACCAATCACAGTTATCACAAATTATAATCACATATGTATTATTTTTTATTGTATTCTTTCAGGATGTAATGGAACACTGTTACGGCTGCCAAACGTCGAAGAGATGCGACGGAGGGCTGCCGTCGTACGAGGCCGCTCTAATGTTACGGGACACCAAATTATAATGCCTTAATATTAGCAATAAATAACTCATTAATGTAAATTAGTAAATATATTGAATGAGAATGCAAGAATTGCAGTGAAATCAACTATTGTATACGCGCGAGATCTCGAGTGCAGTCCGGGAGTATCTTCTTTTGTTCTATTGCAGTGTAGTTAGTGCTGAATTATTTACATCCTTTGAATGTGCATTGATAACGCTATTACTACAACTACGCAGTTATTGGTATTCATTTTATGCTGACTGATCAGAGTCGCTTCAAAAAAACGTGTTTTCATTCAACGTAAAGCACGATATCGTGTAAATTAACAAAAAAAAAATCTATTCTCTATAACCACTTATAATAATTATAATACAATAACGTTGACCTTGTAACGTAGAAGTGTGCATACAATTATAAACGTTAATGTGGTTAATATTTACAGATCGCGCGCTTAATATATAAGTATATAGGGATTGAACGATAAACTTTATTATCATTTTAAAATTTTTCAAACTTTTCTTCGGAGAGCAATCTCAAAAAACTTCATAGCTTACATCAGACAAAGTAACATTATAAGACAAATATTTTCATCTGTATTTTGCATGCTGGTGTGCGAGTGAGTGTAAAAATGACTTGCTTTGATGAACCAAGTGTTCAATACATTACCAAACATATGTAAAAATTCGTTGACCAAACAATACAATATAACACAATCCGGAGCTCTCGAATTTCAGAGTCGTTTAATTTAAATAAAATTTAACAATTGTCATTTTGCATGACAAGTATGGCTGTCAAACCAACCGTGGACATGATAATTTGGTAGTAATAAATGGATTTAATCAAACCGGTCGAATCGTGCCGATTGGACAATATATTATCATCGAAATAATATATCTCATTGGTCAACAAAAATAGCCAACAAGATGCAATTTATGTAGCCCGTTTACAGGCCCCTTTAGGCTTCATAGTGTATAGCTGTCATTAAATGACTTTTTAAAGTGTCACTGAAATCATAATCTAACAAACATTGTGCTTGAGAATAACATAATAGTATCTTCAGCTGTCTGATGTAAGTTTTATGACCTTTAAAAGGTAAATTTTGTTTATAAAAAGAGCATCTGTACATAGCATGTTATATTGGCGCTAACTACAATATTGATTTGGTTGTTGTTTATTGATAAATGTAGGGATTGAGTCTTGCCATTCTCATTTATGTAAGAAGTAGGTATGTAGTATATACTGAACTGTATCATACATTTATATAGGTACTTTAGTTAATATAATGTTGTTTAGTATATATCCTACAGTCCACACTTACCATTTTACACTTACATTTTATGTATCTGTCGGGAGGGTCTGTGTGGCAACACCGCCAACGTCAAAGTCTGGTTGACGTTTGGCTCGGGCATGGGTGACGCGTGTTTGTCAACGTGACATACCATTGATAAAAATGGAGACCGGTGCAAAAAGTTGAACTCGAACGGCGGACTTTAATTTTTGGAACTTTTAATTATTTATTATCGGCGCCGATATATTGTGAACAAACAAAGAAAACCAAGTGACAGCGGCATTCAGGGAAAATCCAGACCAGAGGAAGAGAGCCCCGACATTGGAACAATTGGTGAGTGTTGGCCACAAGGTAGGGCATATAAGTTAAATATTCACAGTAACGCATGACACGACCGTATATTTACTATACATTTTGGTCGCTTCGATCCGGATAGGGATACATTACAGAGAATCACATTTAGGTCATGCATTACACTTATATTTAACACAATTACGTTGCAGACATAACGGTCACACATTGTTACTAAATGTCAAAGTGGGTATTGGTAATTTTTTCATGGTTTATATTTGCTACTCGTGAAGGGCTTTTTATTGTGTTTTGCGGATCAAACACAATTAATTATCTGGGTTTTCATGTTAAACATTTGGCTTTTATGAAAATTGGACATAGTTTGTTCAATTTTTAACATTTTTCATACTTGTAAATTTCGGTTAAAATTTTGACGGTAAATGTTATTTTATTTATTTCATTTTATGTAACTAGCCTATTTTGTTATATAAAACGGTTGTTCCAGAAGAGGTTCTCAATTATATTTACTTGGGGTTTGTATTTAATAAGATTTCACAATGCCTAGCAAACCGAATATTATAAAGGTTCGGTATGATATAATAGTGTCTAAGTTGGATTCAATTTACAAATTATCTCAATCTGACCTAACTTCTAACAATCAGATTAAGTTGTTCAAGCTGCGTTGTGTGGATTTGGAGTCCATTTACAAGGAATTCACAGATTTACATGTTAAATTGTCAGTGGATTGGGTCGCAGAAGGTGAACAGAGCATTCATCAACAGATCTTTGATACATGGACGGATTATTATTATTTAATTAAGTTGAGACACTCAGAGCTGTTTCCAGCAAGCTCCAGTTCTTCGGATAGGAGCACGGATCCAACGGCTAGGCATGCGAGCGGTTTTAATTTACCAAACATAACTTTGCCTACATTCTCCGGCCAACTTGAAGAGTATACACACTACATGGATTTGTTCAAGGCGATGATAGACACTAATCAGTCACTTACGGATGCTCAAAAAATGTATTATTTGTATGGTTCGTTGAGCGGGGAGGCAAAGTCATTAGTTCAACATTTGAATATAACGGGGGAAAATTATAGTGTATTGTTGCATATTTTGCAGCTTCGGTATGGCAATCCTAGGTTACAGGCAGACAAATTACTTCATTCTATGTTGTCATTGGCCAATGTAAATAAAGGTTTAAATTCATTAAAATTATTCTTAAATACCCTTCTGGAAACAAGTAAAGGATTGGAAAAATTGAAATTTCCTGTTAGGGAATGGTCATACTTGCTTTTATTTGTTAACTTAAATAAATTAGATGGATCCCTTAAGCGACAATTTGAGGATAAATATGGTGGTCGTGAATCATTACCGACTTTTGATCAACTTATTGAATTTTTAACTCGGGAGGTACAACTTTTGGAAACTAGTAATATTCAACGGGGTACCTCAAGTACACATCGGGCTCACATTGCTTATGAAAATAGTAATGTAATTCGGGAGCACATTTTTTCTGCAAATGGTAATGCAAATGTAAGGGGGTGTGCACACTGTAAGGGATCACATCATATAAGCAAGTGTCAACGGTTTCTTAATTTGAAAACATTTGTTAAGAAACAATTTGTAATGTCTAATAGGCTTTGTTTTCGGTGTTTAAATAGTCATTATATAAATAATTGCCGTCGGAATTTAAGGTGTAGCAAATGTCACTCGGATAAACATCATACATTGCTTCATTTGGAACCCAAGTATGTGGGGCCTAGACGGGCATATAGGCACACACCTCGGGGGGGTTCAGAGCAATGCGGCGGATCGGAAGCGCAAGCGAAAGCGCAAGCGGAAGCGCAAGCGGAAGCGCAAACGGAAGCGCAAACGGAAGCGCAATTGGGGGCGCAAGCGGAAGCGCCAGCGGATTTTAATGGCACCAACATACGGTCTATGTCCAATGTTTTACATGCGGTTTCGGGCAACTCTTACAGGCGTACGGTTTTATTATCAACAGCGGTTGTGCGCGTTTGCGACTGTAGCGGTATCTACAGGGAGGGACGTGCGTTGATAGACAGCGGTAGTCAAAGTACGTTTGTTACGGAAGAGTTTGCATCGCATTTGGGTTTGAGAGTTATGCGTTCGGGTTCGGTTACGGTTAAGGGCATAGGTGGACATAGTTTGGACACTTATAAGGGGAATGTTTATTTAAAAATCATTCCACAACATGCTGACCATCCGGTATTGGTCACTACGGGTTTAGTAATAAACAAGGTTGCCGATGATTTACCAGCTTGTTCATTGCCTTCGGATATGGGCAAATATTATAAGGGGCTTCGTCTGGCAGACGAACAATTTTATAAGTGTCGTAAAATCGACTTACTTATCGGTGCGGATTTAATGGGTGATATTATCAATGGAGGCATCGTGCGGTTTGAGGGACTGCCCTCAGCGATGTCAACCATTTTCGGATATGTCCTTATGGGACCGGTAGCATCAAATCAAGATGTTGAGGCGTGTCAATCCTTTCATGTAAATACGGATACTTTACTTGAACGGTTTTGGGAAGTTGAGGAAATGCCAGCGGCGGTCTTAAGCGACCCCAAGGACGAAGAATGCGAATCATATTTTCGGACTACACATTCGAGAAATCCAGATGGACGGTATGTGGTGAGACTGCCGTTCTTATCTGAGGCACCGAACTTAGGAGATTCTGCCAAATTAGCTTTGCGACGTTTTTTAAATTTGGAAAAACGTTTAAAGGCTGATTCGAAATATCGGGACAAATATATTCAATTCATGAGAGAGTACATCGACATGGGTCACATGGTTCCCAGTGATGGTTATGAGGACTCGATGCGGTATGTGATTCCTCATCACGGTATTTTTAAGGCTACATCGGATAAAATACGGGTGGTATTTGACGCGAGCTGTGCCACATCGTCTGGAGTTTCGTTAAACGACATCTTACATTCGGGGCCTAAATTGCAACGGGATGTCATGCAGATTATCATGCGTTTTAGGTTAGACAAGGTGGTGTTTACGACTGACATCAAGATGATGTTCCGGATGATCGAGGTCCACGAGGAGGACTGCAGATACCAACTTATTTATTGGCGGGAAGCACCTGATGCACCTTTATTGCTCTATGAATTGAAGACGGTGACATACGGAATGAAGAGCAGCCCTTATTTGGCTATTCGCACTCTGAGGCAATTGGCGGATGACGGAGAGAAGGAACATCCAGACGCAGCAAGGATACTGCGTACATCGGTCTACATGGATGATATCCTCGGTGGTGGGCCTGACCTTGAGTCAGCTCAACGGCTGAAGAGTTCCCTGAAGGCGCTCTTAGCTTCGGGAAAAATGGAGCTTCGGAAGTGGGTCTCTAATGATAAGCGGTTATTGGAAGATGTTCCAGAGGAACACCAGGAAAAGCCTCATGTCTTTGATTCTGATCAACAATTCGTCAAGATTTTAGGGGTACAATGGAATCCAGTTGCGGATACGTTTACATATCACCTTAGTCTAGGTGAGAATAACAATTGTACCAAGCGGGCGGTATTGTCGACATTAGCGCGAATGTTCGATCCTATGGGCTGGATTAGTCCAGTTATTTTTCAGGGGAAGGTCCTCATGCAACGACTTTGGTCGGTAAAATTGTCGTGGGACGAGCGACCTCCACCTGATCTTATGACTCAATGGGAGTCAATTGTGCAGAGCTTGCCTGCGCTAGAGCGGGTGCGTTTGAAACGATTTGTATTGGCGGATAATATTACGGAGTGCTCACTGCACGGTTTTTCGGACGCATCAGAGCTGGGTTATGGCGCAGCAGTATACATCAGAACGGTTGATGATTCGGGAGAAACAAAGGTTTCTTTACTAATGGGAAAGTCAAGGGTTGCGCCGCTAAAGTCAAGGTTAACCATACCGAAACTAGAGCTATGCGGTGCTGCCTTATTAGTTAAGGTTCTTCATTATGTACGGGAGGCGCTAGGAGACAAAATTTCGGTGAACGGTATTGTAGGTTGGTCGGACAGTACCATTGTTTTGTCTTGGCTTCGGATTTCGCCTCATCTGTTACAAACTTTTGAAGGAAATAGGGTCTCACAAATTGTAAATAGCGGAATGAAAATTAAGTGGCGATACTTACCATCTGAGATGAACCCTGCGGACGTTGTTAGTCGCGGTTGCCGGGCTCATGAGCTGTTGTCGCATCCATTATGGTGGGGACCTTCATGGTTGCTGCAAGAAGAATGGACTTGGCCCGCAGACATAGTGGGTGAGAGAGGCGAGCCTGGAGTCCTGCCTGGCTTACGGAAGGCGGACATATCGGTTCACGCGGCTACAACGGGGATTACACCATCTTGGATATTTACAAAATACAGTCCACTATCAAAATTAATTGCGGTTGTCGCTTACTGTTTTCGATTCGCGCACAACGCCATGCATAAACACGATAAGTGTTTCGGAGTCCTGTCGGTAAAGGAGCGGAATATGGCGTTGGAACGGCTTATAATAATGGCTCAATCGGAGTGTTTTGCGTATGAGAAGGATCTACTTCAACGGGGTAAACCGTGCCCGGTGCGGTTGAGACGACTGCTACCATTCGTGGATGCAGCTGGGCTGGTGCGTGTGGGCGGACGGTTGGAATATTCTAGCCTGCCCTATGAGTCAAAGCACCCAATGTTATTACCGAAGTCTCATCCTCTTACGCGTTTGATCATAGACCATTATCATAAATTATATTGTCATGTGGGACCAACGGCTCTTCAAGCCATCCTTCAAAAGCGGTTTTGGATACTTTCGGCTCGCCAAGCTGTGCGAAGCCAGCTATTTAAGTGCATGTATTGCTTTAGGACTAAAGCAAGGTCGGATAACCCGGTTATGGCAGATTTGCCACCAGACCGAGTTAACGCTACGGGCGTTTTTCACACGGTGCAAACGGATTTTGCTGGACCATTTATAATCAAGACATCACGGTTACGCAAAGCTAGCACTATGAAGGCGTATTTATGCGTATTCGTGTGCTCAGCCTCTAGAGCGGTTCATTTGGAGGTGGTCAGCAATCTGTCAACTGACAGCTTCTTGGCAACGCTGTCAAGGTTCGTGGCGAGACGCGGTCTGCCCAAGGTTATTCGTTCCGACTGCGGAACAAATTATATCGGAAGCCATCGGCATTTAAATGAGGTTCAACGGTATTTGGCCTCTCGGAGTACGCAGGAGGAGTTGTGCGGTAAAACTGCTCAACAGGGGATAACGTGGCAGTTCAACCCTCCGGCGGCACCACATTTTGGTGGTTTATTTGAGGCCGCGGTAAAGTCGGCTAAAACCCTGCTGAGTCGGGTGATCGGAAATCAGATTTTAACCTTTGAAGAGTTGACAACGGTGTTCGCTCGCATTGAAGCGGTGCTGAATTCCCGACCACTATGTCCTCTATCACAGGACGTGCAGGAAAATGAAGTACTCACCCCGGCTCACCTTTTGATCGGAAGATCTTTGTTGGAAGTACCCGAGTACAATTGGGTAGACATACCAGACAATCGGTTGTCTCGGTATCAATTGGTCCAGGCTATTACACAACGGTTCTGGAAGCGGTGGAGTGACCAATACCTTCACTCCTTGCAGATGAGACTTAAATGGACTTCTCAAGTTCATCCACCGCGGGTTGGAGAACTTGTTTTGATCAAGGAAGATGCGTTGCCACCACTTCAGTGGAAACGTGCGCGCATAGTGCAATTGTTGCCAGGTAGGGATGGGGTAGTTAGGGTAGCTACCTTGAAAACCTCTTCTGGTCAACTGACACGGCCTGTCACCAAGCTGTGCAGGCTGCCGGTTTATTAATTTCGGTTTAATCTTTAGGTTGATAAAGGCGTTTAGCCTTTCTCGGGCGGGGGGATGTTTAGTATATATCCTACAGTCCACACTTACCATTTTACACTTACATTTTATGTATCTGTCGGGAGGGTCTGTGTGGCAACACCGCCAACGTCAAAGTCTGGTTGACGTTTGGCTCGGGCATGGGTGACGCGTGTTTGTCAACGTGACATACCATTGATAAAAATGGAGACCGGTGCAAAAAGTTGAACTCGAACGGCGGACTTTAATTTTTGGAACTTTTAATTATTTATTATCGGCGCCGATATATTGTGAACAAACAAAGAAAACCAAGTGACAGCGGCATTCAGGGAAAATCCAGACCAGAGGAAGAGAGCCCCGACATTGGAACAATTGGTGAGTGTTGGCCACAAGGTAGGGCATATAAGTTAAATATTCACAGTAACGCATGACACGACCGTATATTTACTATACATTGAATTGAAGGAAATAGGAAATTAGTTACAAAGACTAAATGCTTATTTAAAGTAGGCACTAAATCATTTAGGTAGTACACTAAATGTATAATATCTAGTAATAATAATAATAATACTACTATACGTATTTTAAGACGGCGAAATATCAATGCCAAAAATATTTAATAATGAAAATGGAATAAAAATAGTTAGTTAAGAAATATAAAATGACAAATATTATTCGTAACGAAATCCTGTTTACGGAAATAGTAGAACTTATTAAAAACTTCGAAGACGTCTCAGTGAAAAAAAAAAAAAACTAAATAATTTTGTAATGCACTAAAATTTAAACAAAAATCTTGAAAGTACATATACGTATATAAATTATATCTGCAATTCAAATTCCTAAATGACACTATTTGAAAAATGTTTTTAATAAAATATTACGTTCAATAAATAAAATATAAACATTTATTTTAATTAACTTCATAAACCATTTATTTCCAACTAGTCCAATGTCCAAGGTCTGTTGATGTTAAGACACTATATACCTATAGACTTTCTTTATCTAGATTAAAATAAATTTGATATAAAAATACACGTAATGTTGTATCTTTAATAAATATTATTACGATAAAAATATCTATTTATGACGTTTTTATCGTATTACGAGAATTACTACGCCACAGGGAAAAAAAAAGATAATTACTTGAAAAAAAAAAAAAAATGTACTTATAAAATCAATTGTCCTGATGCTTTATGTTACTTTTATGTCTGATTTATTTATGTCGTGTTTTATTTATAAATTAGTTTTAACTGGTTAAAATTGTAATATCGTATCATATTATTGTTATTAACTACACTAAAGTACTTGAACTTACAGAGAAAATTGAGAAGAGCCTTGTAGAATTGCTTCTCTCACCGGCGACGTCGTTTTCAAAAACCAATTTCGTATGTTCCTGAATAATTCGCATTGAATCTATGTAACAGCCGCATCTATGTAAATCTTTGGGGTGCCTTGTGGTTTTAGAAAAAAATGAATTTATTATTTGCACTTTTAGGCAAATTTGGTCGTTTGACAGTTAAAGCTACGGTGTGAATTCCGGTGTGAACTGGCTGGTTACTATTCAATTTCGATAAATATAGTTTTTATACAGATTTCTTTAAATACATAAGCGTTTTGTCAAAATATTACTGCGAATTTCGTACAGAAATTTCTGATCATTAATAAAAGTATTACTATTACAGTAAAAAAGGAACGCGTTCTATAGTTACTATAAATGCATACATTTGTAATAATGAGCTTAATATTACTCTAAATCAAAATATTAAATAATTATTAAACACCATAATAACTTATTTTATGGACTTTTAGAAGAGGTTGGACTCGGTACGTATACTTAAAAAAAAAAAAATTGTCGCAATCAAAGTAAGTCGACTTACTTTGACTCTCTAGCTAGAAGAACAACGAGTTCATACGAACAGATACAATAACCGATGTCGCTATTTCTACTGTTAGCTAGATAAGTACCGCCATTTTTTATAGGTCCTTAACGCATTTTATTTTCAATGTTATTTCTTAAATTTAAAAGAAAAAAAGTAAAAGCGTATTGTAACCAATAAACAAATAGTACTATGTAATATTTAGATGTACATAGTTCTTAAGTAAGATACTAATTTAGAGAGTTGATTGTATGGGCCATCTTATGATTAGAATTAAGACTTAAAATCATTATTATTTTAATAAATATCAATGATAACCTATTTATGTGTTTTTACCAGTGTATTTGGGGGAAGCTAAATTATAATAAAATAAATAAATAAACGAGCCTTACAGTAGCCGCATATGATGTGTAACCATCAAACTACTACAACATGGAACCCGCGTGCCATACAAAACACTACGAATTTTATGGAACATTTAAAAGTGACATATGCGTAGAGCATGAATTGTCATTTAAAACAGAACAAACATAATAATAAGTACGTAATTCAAAGAAAATGTGACTTTACGTCAACCCATTGGAGTTTAAAATGAAATAGTAGGAGTGAAATCGTTACTACCTTTTACCATTGACGCGTGAAGGCAAGAGTCCGCCATGATTATGTCAAAGGCGTTCTTTTTATGTGCCGCTTTGGCATTTGTGACGCAAATTCCATTGTAGTATTTCGATGTGTGTAACATTCAAATAATACAGAAAACATTTTGATCACAAGCATTTCATTTGCAAAATAACATTTTTTTTTATCATTTTTTGCATTTTATACGCCCTTTTTTATCAAAGCGAATTCGAATTTTAAAATCAAAGATATTACGTTTGTTGTTACGTAAGAGATTTAACATGATAGATATGACATTCTCATACTAATAGTCTGCTGGCGTGTTTAAAACCAGTATCAAGTATCTACCTACATATCTACCTAATAGTAATATTCAATACTAGCCACGAAAAAATTTATTTATAGGCAGTAATTTTCCATTCCTTTTTTTTTTAAATAGAATTTTTTGTTTACATACATACATTTCTGATTTTATCCCTCTATATATCCATAAGTGAAGACAGAATTAAAATCGGTCCAGCCGTTTAGGAGGAGTTCAGTGACATACACGCACAGAAGATTTATATATACATACATACATACATATAAATATTATGCAGTGTATTTCTATTATCAAGTTTTAACTTTACTCCAAGGAGTCAAATTAGGCGACTAAAATAACGATTTTCTGGCAAATCAGAAAAAAACAGAAAAAAAAACCTATTGAAATGTAGTTAGCTGACTTGCCAATTACAACGAATATATAAAAATGTAACAATGGTAAGTAAATAATTTACAAATTCGTTTACAAATCCTTCAGCAGTACAGTAAGGTACAGAAACTTGTAATACATGATATTCTCGGCGCATCGTATGCTAATTGAATTGGCTGATTACAACTTCGAGTGAGCTTTGAGTACGACGACGGACGTCGTAACTGAAAGCTAAAATTCGTACAAATCCTCAAACACACATTGTTACTGATTCCGATTGATAAAATATTTTATCTACGAGTGATTCGAGTATAGCATCTATTGAATGTTCCTTTTACCATGAAAGCCTATTCGACAGTACCTTTTGAAGATCAGTGTTCTTTGATATAAGAATATAAGCTTCACTATCAATACTAATAATAAATCTGTAAGTGTAGTTATTTTATGTACTTATGTATGTTCCTCCATAACTCTTAAACGAATTAACTGATTTTCATGAAACTTGGTAGATAAACGTTTAGACGTACAGGACACAGGATAGGCTACTCTTTTTCTTTTTCAATGCGGACGAAGTCGCGGGCGCCAGCTAGGTATTATTATAAAGTCAACATAGAATCTCCGAGATTAAAATTAGAAGACAGAAGATATACGTAATATACATACATACGAGTACATATATTTTAATGGTAAAGTGTGAACAGATATATATAATAAACGGATTCCAGCTATGCATTAGATCATTCACAGGCTGTTGGCTGCTCAACCTTGCGAACAGATATGTTCCCCAGCTGCGACATGCTTACCCAATTATAATCTGACAAGAGAATGCACTCCACCTAGTATCTTAACTCCGAGAAACAAACATTACTCGTGCATCTTGTATCAATACCAATAATAAATCTGTGAGGGTTGGTCATGGAGTAAGTTACTTAGTTTTCAGAGATATCGTGTTTATAGGCTCTATACATCATACTGAAACTAAATTGACCATTTTTTAGAATTTTTTCTGTATATATGTATGTAAGTATGTGTGTTCCTCCATAACTCTTAAACGAATCAACTGATTTTCATGAAACTTGGTAGATAAACATTTAGACGTACGGGACACAGGATAGGCGACTTTTTTCTTTTTCAACGCGGACGAAGTCGCGGGCGCCAGCTAGTAGAGTAATATAATTTAATAAACGCTGATTGTTGCTTGCATTTTGGCCTAAGTAATTACGGAAGGATTTACGAATAGTTTTATCCTATCTTTTATCCCCGACGCCCGACGCAAAAACGGGGTGTTATAAGTTTGACGTGTGTATTTTGTGTGTGTCTGTCTGTGGAATCCGTAGTTCCCAAAAGGATAGACTAGTTTTGATGATGTTTTTTTTTGTTTGAAACAAAATCCTAGCTTCACTGTTCTTATTGTTAGTTATAATTTAAGTTACCGAGTACATGAAGGTCTCTTCCGGCGTTTGATTTCCATTTCCTATTCCTTCTAACTTACACAGTCATGTTCGATTGATGTGAAATTTGGAATATAATGTTACTTCGGTGGTATTTCCCTTATAAGGTAACCTTGACCTGATGCTGCAGCAACAAGAAGTCTGCGGGATACCTACCCCACTCCTACAGTAGCTACAGTAGATATAGTTGTATAGCGTGTTTGGGTTTAATAGAAAGTCGAGGTTTAGTTTATCACTTTTAAATATAACTTGTTTTATGCTGAATTTCGCAACAGATTTCAATGTAAATTAATAGTGGCTTTTACTAATAAGTGAATATTCAAGGATGAAATTTATATAATATTTTTAATTAAATTTTTAAATTGTAGAAGAAAAGCTTAATAATAAACTTTATTCATTTATTAAAAATTGTTCAATTGACCACAATATTAGCCCAAGTGCTTTTAAAGTTAGTCGCCATCAGTAAGCGATATTGCACCGTTTAATTTACTAATGCATTTCGATATTCGCCTTTCATACTCCAACTTTGTGGTATGACGATTGACCATCAATGAACGTGAAAATCTTTAAAATCTTTAAAAAAAAATACATTTCGCAATTCCACGTGGAAATGCATGTTTTAAATATCACGATAGGTAAGCCTATGAACCTCATCATAGGTAAGAAGTGTTGTTACATCGCAAAGAAATATTGTATTACATTGATAACCATGTAATACAATATTTCTTTGAGCTTATACTTATAAAAGTATAAGCGCCTCTTTCACCAACGTCAAGTAAAGTGTTGATTAGTTACTTTTAGAAATCATTTTCTGTTTTATTGAATTATGCACTCGGTTTACTGCATCATTCGATAGGCGATTTTTTATTATTATTTTCTATTTAATGTTTGGGACGTTTACCATACAAACAAAGGTACTTCTTCTTCTCTTTTAATGTCTTAGCTCCATCAGATATTGTCCGATGATTTTGCCAGTGTTATTAGTAAAAATAGCAATTTGTAATAGGCTTTTTTAAAATAAAAAAGGCAAAATTGAAATTAAAATCAAAAGTAGCAGATCACGAGACTAGTCAGTCAAGTCGAGTCTATAATATTTCTTAGTTTTCCAAAACAGGTCCGTCAAGTCCAAAGCAGTCCGGTCAAGTCCCAAACAAAGGTATATCAGCTAAATTATTCCCGGTGACAGGTGACTTTAAGTGACGGTTTAGCCTACTTGACGTTTGTGAAAGAGGCGCTAAGTATAGTAAGTATTAGTAGGTGTACGTAATTTTCTCTAATACGAAATAATAGAAAATCCATTTGTTTCTATATGAAGTATTCATTTTAATATGGAAATAACAACTTAGTGAAACTGGCAAATAAGGAAATCAACGAATTCAGAAACTAAACCATAATGACTAAACTGAATAAGTGAAATTGACGAGTAAGGAAACTGACCAGTGGTACGCTAACTTTTATTGTTTATGTCAACTTCTAAAATATTCCTTTAACATTCAGAAAACAATTGACATTATTAATACTAATAATAAATCTGTAAGGGTTGGTCATGGAGTAACTAAGTTACTTTGTTTTCAGAGATATCGTGTTTATAGGCTCTATACACGATACTGAAACTAAATTGACCATTTTTAGAATCTTTTTCTGTATTATATTCCTCCATAACTCTTAAACGAATCAATTGATTTTCATGAAACTTGGTAGATAAGCAATTAGACGTACGGGACACAGGATAGGCCACTTTTTTCTTTTTCAACGCGGACGAAGTCGCGGGCGCCAGCTAGTTATAAATAAAATAAGATCGCGGTCGTCTTAATTGTTCTGATCGTGTTGGTCGCGCGTTGGTAATCTATGTATATTTAGTTACGCTATGGTCACGCTTTAGAACTATCCAACAATTTCTATTATTGTACTCATGGACATTGCCTCGGCGTGCGGACAGAAAAGAGCAATTTCCAAGAAAATTAGAGAAAAATATACCTATTTATTTAGACACTTTAAATTTTAATGAACGCTACGAGGGGTCAGGTACAAATTGACGATTAAAATAAATAAAGGTACATTTATGTGCCTACTACTTACTGTTCATTTGAAATCTATTTCCGTTTAAATATTCTTCTAACGTGTCGTTCATATATTCAAAAACTTTCTGACGACAGTTTTATACTGCTGAGGTGTTCTTTGGAACAGTCGTTTTTCTAACTTGTGAAATCGACTTGGTTTTTTTAAGAGTCGGAATATAAAAAAAAGAATAGTTCTCTCTCAAGGACTCAAAGGAAATATGGAAATTAATTAACGAATTAAACTAAAATATTGATTCATATCAGTACATAAATATTATAATTATAAGGTTTCAGTTTAAAAGCGATATAATTTAAGCATTGAGTTCCAAGGTCATCACGATAATGCACATTAAGGAGCTTACAACTCGTTATGCAAGAGAGTTGAAACCAAATAACGTCTTCAGCTTCAACTTGGTATGACGTCATAAAATCTAAAATATTTCCAAACTTTTAGAAAAAGTTGCAATTACTAATTGGATAGAATAAGTTTAAAATACTACTCTCACTTTTTCACAGTATAAATATGTACTGTGAAACATTGTGTTGCTTAACTTTGTGTGACCTATAGGATTTAGTTGTATGAATTATTTGTAGAGAAAGTTTTGCGAGGTCTGCTCGGGAAAATTGGGGAAATAACATGTACTGTTTGTACTAAACTTTTTAAACCGACCTCCACAGTTTATTCATATACTTAACTATGCAATGTCAAATTGTAAAACGCTGAAGCCGAGTTGGGTTGGATCCACGCAAGTACGTACTTAACTGAAATTAAAGTTAAAGTAAAAGCTTGCTTAGGAATGTGTACATGAACGTGTACATAGTTTATTTTCTTTGAACAATAATTTTTCGGTTAATATCTATGTCGCTCGCTCCCTTATGTAAATGGTTATAAATATCAAATTAGTTTTGTAATAGTTATGCGACTCTGGAGTATTAATTTGTGCTAACGTAAAGAGGTCTTTTATTAATTAGGTGTGTCACTTTTTTAACATTACACTGTAAATATTCTTTAATTTTAATTGAATTCAACATGAATTATATGTATATATGCATGGTGTGGTAATCTTAAAATGTAATCTGTGCACGTTGAACTAAAATAATTTATAACCCTCGCATTTAATTTTGACACAGGTTAGGTACGAGTCTTGTCTGTTCCACCCGAAGTGTCGAATACAACCCGAATCATATCCATACTCATAATTTTTAAAAACATGACAAAACAAAACGAGTTGTTTAATTTTATTGTCGCATTATATACAATATTTGAAGAACATTTTAAGCAAAATGACACGGGTCGAGAAGTAATTGAGCTAATAGCGAAAGTCTACGTCTTCATTGTGCCTCATTTTCATTTTCCTATTTCATTATTCATAACAGCCGAGCCGAGTGAAATGTCGAATAAAAACAAGTTACACAAGACATTGTATGGACAGTTTTTATACCTATTGTACTATCAAAAGCTTGGATAACTATATTTATTACTAGCTGGCGCCCGCGACTACGTCCGCGTTGAAAAAGAAAAAAGTAGCCTATCCTGTGTCCCATACGTCTAAATGTTTATCTACCAAGTTTCATGAAAATCAGTTAATTCGTTTAAGAGTTACGGAGGAACATACATACAGAAAAAAATTGTAAAAATGGTCAATTTAGTTTCAGTATAATGTATAGAGCCTATAAACACGATATCTCTGAAAACAAAGTAACTTACTCCATGACCAACCCTTACAGATTTATTATTAGTATTGATAACATAATATAATAATATAATTTTATTAAAGCTGCTGTAACTATAACGAAATGAGAATCGCTCTGCCGACCCGAATATGTGTGGAGGCACCCCTAATGGATGATTCGCTAATTATATGGACTTATGAAGTATTAATTAATAATGTTATCTCGTCTTGGTATCTTGGAATAACTATTCTTTTCATTTTCCGACCTTTCCCAATTTAATTTACTTAATATAATAAGTGATAATAAGTTTTATTATAATATAATTTATTATATTTCGACGTTGGCCAGTCCTATAGAAAATCAGGAATTGCCCGTGGTCCATCCACCCAGGTCAACAAAGTAGGTGGACCACGGGCAATATACGAAAAATTATGGTGATTATATTATATCTATTACTTTCTTATTTTATAAAGAAATTTTCTCTTTATCGCAATCAATGGTAGGTAAAGTCGGGGAACGAAAACCTGTGTCAGTTTTCAAATTCATTCCTTTATCAAAGTCGTATTATACTCCTAGTATACCTTTTGAAACTAAAGCACTAAGGAGATAACTGAAAGACGTTTGAAATGAAATTTCTACATGAATGACAGTTGCCCTGGTGCAAGCAAAATTGTCGACTTTAAGGTGACGAAACTTTTTCTTACCCCGACTGTACACGAAATATACAATAAATTTTCAACGTTCTTAAAGTTTATCAGCACTACAAAGCCATTTAGCAAACGTTAATACCGTAACCTAAACAGTATTAATCTGTCGGTAATTATATCGTACAGCTTATAGCGTAGCAGTAACGACGAAATAAAAAAAAAGTTTCAACTCAAAGGTTGTGTGTGAGTCGAGTGATGACGTTCATTACGAGGAATTTCCTTTCCGATGTAGTTATAGAATTTTGAACGCTTACCCTCCTTTGACGACAGAGGTGGGTGATTAAAAGTTAAGCTAAAGCCGTTTACTACGCAACTTTTTTTTTTACAATATATATACAATTTAAAATTGAGTGAACATTATATAGGTTGACTGACATATACCTACTTTTCTCCATGATTCCCTACACACAAAGGTAAACAAAAACTATTTAGAATTTTTACTCTAAACAGTAAACTGTTTGAAAATGTTATTCTGAGTGCATTGAAATAAGAAGTTAGTGTATATTATAATAAACAAACCAAGTCGCTATGTTATAGCGCCATTGGGGGACTTGTTTCACTGGGTACATTAATGCAATGACGCATCACATGAAATGAAATAAACTCGGAACTGCTCAAAACTTAGCCAAAACTGGACTCAGAACCCAAAATGTTTCAGGGAAGCGGCTGGATGCGAAACGCAGAGCGACTACGTGCGAGCCTTGAGAGATGCCTAAATCTAGCAGCGGAGACACAGGCTCATAATTGATGATGATAGACATAGACTAGGTATGTTATGATAGTAAGGGTATGGTAAATCTAAGAGCCAATATTCACAACATCAACTCATTCACCTACGCGTTTTAATTTATTATTTATCAAACGAGCCGAAATATTTTTTAGCAAATATTGGCATTTTTATAAACAATACGCATTGTTTTGTTTAAGGGAATGAGTTTAGCAATGCACTAGGTACCATTTATTAGCTACCCCTTGTTTAACATTAAATACTGTATCGTACAATAAGGCTTTTAAAGTAATGCAAGCTCGACAGCGTTATAGCCATTGGACCATGTAGTGTAGCGTCAGAGCGTCAATCTGTCTGCTAAGCTTACATGAAAATAAAAAATTACAAGACTAAGTGCTATTGTTTTTTTTTTGGATTTTTTAAATAAAGTTTTGATACTAATTAATGATATTGAAAGATACATTAAAATCTGTTGCTTAGTCAAGTTGAACGAAGTGGACAAGCAGACAAGTTCTGTTAAAGTCAGTTTTGTAATAAATAGTTACTCGTACTACGTAATTCGGAAGTTTTCCTACTAACAATATAGAAAGTAAAGTATTGTTAGTGACGGAAAATAGAGGCGTGATCCCACTCGAACTCGTCGACACGCCATCTTGAAAAAGGCAAGAGTGTTCGAGAACAATGAAGCATCCGCGGTTTTACCTACTTTTTTTTCTTACATCAACACTACGTAACTATAGTCTGCTGTAAAAAAATTGGCACATATACAACCCGTAGAGACAATGTTCAATTCAAAATGAAGGCGGAATGTCTATTTTACCAATAACTTATAAGTAAATCACTTGATCACAATTGACATTTTAGTATCAAATAAAATGTATATCCAATGATATAAATGGAGAAAAATTTAAGAAATAGGTAAAACTCTTTATAAGGAAAAAAATGTTCGGTCCCTTTAGAGTGCAAACTATTATTGGCCATAGCCTATTCCTTCACATGGGTAAAAGTAGCTATAAGAAAGCAAGCTTAAGTTCAGGTAGGTAACCTTAAAACATCATATAACATTATATCAGGATATGACTTTCGCCAAGACGTGTTATTTCGAAAGCGTATAATATTGCGAGTCTTCGTTTACAATGCTCGTTGAACTGTCGAATGGATTTTGCAATTGACTTGTGTGTGTTATTAGACACTATAGCTTTTGTCCGCGACTTCGTCCGTGCATAAATATACTTGTTCACGTCATTTATTAAGCGTTGCAAAATAAATAAATAAATCAACGCCTGACAAAAATATATATGAGCAATAATTTATTCAATCTTTATTGCTCGATTTTTTTAAAATATTTTTAGGTGATCCTTTAAAAAACAGCACTTTTTCGGGGTGAAAGGTGACCCTATGTCCTTTTCTGTATATCCCGTACAACGCGTGTATGCAAAATGTCCATGACGATCGCTTGAGTAGGTGAGGCGTGAAAGCGTAACAAAGAAACTCACTTTCGCATTTAGAATGTTAGGTACTTAGTTAGGATTTACTATCAGCTATATTTGAACACGCCCTTAGGTGTGCTATCTAATCTAAGAAAGCGTAATATAAGATTATTCAGATTCAGTCATACAAAAACGAAACGTCCGTTAAGTAATATTAATTTAATCTTGATGGGAAGTAACCGTCTTAACACAATGTTCGGTGGATTATCTGTTTTACAATTTCATCATGATGAAGTATAGTATCGTTTATCTGTCTTTTTCTCCGCTAACTTCTTGTAAACCACAGATTAATAAACGAGTTAAAATATGAATTACAAAGAAAATGAATCCATGGAAGCCAGGGGCGGATTGCTAGTACCTATTAGTATGAATAAAAATTATTAAGTAAAAAATCAACCATTTGGCTATATTACAAGACTATTGACAGGTACACTGACCTGCCGCTTAGGTAATACTAGGAGATATTATTCAGTTAGCGCTCTTCTGAGGCAATAATAATTTATTTTCAGACACAATAAGAATATTGTTATGGGATGAAAACATCTTACAGGCCGACGTTAAATATCAGTATCAGAGTTAATTTTAACTATAAAAAAAGTAAAAAGGGAGAATGTTGTTACGAAAATTTCGACACGGAGCAAATAGTGACATGAAGATATAAATAATACAAAGCAATGTCTCGTATGAAATGATATAAAAATGAAAGAAAAAAGTTACATTGGGAAAACCAAAACTGATCAAAGTTACCAAACGGAATTGTGCGGAAAATTGTCGGATACGAGCTCACATGTATATTCGTTTCTCTGTTCAATGTTATTTCATTCAATATTTTCTATTGAGCGGACCTAAAATTTGTACAGTTGTGTAACCTAATAGAAAAAAAAAAAACAGTGAGTAGTTATTCAGATTCTAACATGAATTTTTAAACACAACTGTATACGTACAGGTAAACATTTTATGCATTAAATACCAATTTGTCAGAGGTTAAGTAAGTGTCGCAGCCTAAGGTTTCCAATTCATCCACCAAGAAAATCTAGTCTTAGAGATTTCATGGACAATAATTATTATTGCAACGTAGAAAAATGTTACCAAAGAAAACTCATAGGAAAGACAGGTTAAAGGTTCACTTGATGGTAGGCGGCTAAGTCAGACTGTTAACCTTAAGGGCACGTATAAAGAGAAATAGCCAATCCTAGATTTGAATTTTATCTAAGTAAACAAAGTCAAATTTAAAATCTTTTTCAAAATAGATAAATACATTATAAATGAAAGTAAAGACTCGGACAGAAAACGTAATATAATGAAATTTTCTCGATAGAAGAAATCACCAAGTGAACTCTCATCGATTTTAGTTTTATTTTCAAAATGACACACATTACAAAGCTAAAAGTGTATCAGTAATCTCACTTCACAGATTATCTAATGCTCTATTTTTTCATTTGACATTGTAGTTTAGGAATAATTAATATTTAATACTTCTGGCACTTATAACATTTTTATTGAGCGAGATGCGCTATCTTCCGTCGCATGATGTGCGTAGTTCTAAGTATTTTGTGTCACTGTCATGTCCAAGGGACCACGCGGGTGAAATTACAAATTTTGTTTGCTTTATACGCACTCTTAACTACCCTGACCAAAGGGATGTTTTTTTTTTTATTCGAGAAATCTCTGTGAGGTTGAGAGAATACGAGTTTTTAAGGCTCGCTGAGAACTTTTGCTTACCATGCAACAGAGAGCATGTAGGTCATATCAATTACATGCGCACACTGACTCCTATTGGTACCGACATAGAATAATAAGGCTTTCCTAACTTCAAATTAACATATGGTTTTCAGTCTAGGATTTTATTTGGAATGTAGTCATCGCATTACTAACAGTATCACATTACATTTATGTATAAAAAAGGAGCCTTACTGTGTGGCCTATACCTGAACTGCCCCACCGAGGTGTCAACGGGCTCTTAGGCCTGTAGGTGTGTCACAAAGGAGTCCAAAATGCCTAAATGATCCACATTCTTGTGTACGTAGTTGGTACTCGCGCGTAAACGTTTCCAGAGGGCCTAGTGCGAGTTTTACTCGATCATACGCGTCGAGCGCGTAAACGTAAATTTGTATAGGAATGAAGCAGCGCCATCAAGTGGTTAACGTGTACGTCTGCTTCATTCCCATACAAATTGACGTTTACAATAGCGTTCGACGCTATTGATCGAGTAAAACTCGCACTAGGCCCTTAGTAGCTGAATTAATTTTAATGAGTGCACCTTTTCAAACCTAGGCAAAGAGCTAAAGCGTCGTGCTCGTGGGTACTCGTATGTATACAGCTCACTTGAAAATTTGAAACTAAGTATACAATGGCAAATCCACTTGAAAATAATATCCGCGAATGGGCGAAAAGGTTACAACGAGCGAACTTGTCGCATTCAAATCGCGTTACGATGCAGTAGGGGCTACGTTAGTATTGTTCTCAAGTAAACTCCGTTGGGCACATACTTGAAAAAATATGAATTGTAAATTTTATTAAAGTAATCTATAGCTCTCGCTAGCGAAAAAATATAACTCCTAAAAAAAATATAATTATGAACAGAAATTTATTCAATATTTATTGTGCTGTTATATTTAGTTTTGCCAGGCATCATATTTTTATTTTACAAAAACATAACATAATTTACAAAAAGAAGGTACATAATTATAATGAAAGTGCACCAAAATGGTTGGCGCTAAGAATGTTTTCATAGCGTGAACCAAAACTGATCTTAATGATGACGTAACTTATTGTAATGTGTGACAATTTTATTGTAATTTTAGATTGTCCTCACTAAGTATTTCCTTATAAAATCGCAAAATATAGTTGAACATATTAATAGGAAATTATGTTTCGTTAAATTCGAGCAAACAGCCATTTTTCTGTTCATTCCTCAATTTTATTTCGCATTCAAGCACCACTTCTCATTTACAACATTTTTCCCCCACTTTACTAAACGTAAAAAAAAACAAACAAGCGCTACCACAAATTACAATATAATACCTATTTAATTAAGAACAATACTTACTTGGGATGTTTTAACTAAGAGTACATTTCTGGTTGATCATCGTAATTATCTGAAACAAATAAGTAGTAAATTTATTAAAAAAAAAACTGTTACAAATACAAAGTTTATTTACTAACTAACGGATCGCCCCCGTCTTCGCACGGATTTTTTCTGCAAGTGGCAAAGCATATATACATATATAGTATATATAGTACATATATGTATTATACGAGTAAAACAAAGTCCTCCGCCACGACTGTCTGTCTGTTCGCTATAAACTCAAAAACTACTGCACCGATTTTCATGCTGTTTTCACCAATGGATAGAGTGATTCTCGAGGAAGGTTTTAAGTATATAATTTACAAAGTTACGCGGGCGAAGTCGCGGGCAGCAGCTAGTTATATATAAAAACCTTCTTCCTTTAACGCTCTTTCCATTAGTTAGTGAAAACCGCAATATCCGTTGCGTAATAGTTACTTAGTTTAAAATATCTTAAGCGTACATGACATTACACACACATAGCAGGAAGAGACTTTGTTTTATCTATACTAATATTATAAAAAGGAAAGATTTGTTTGTTTGTTTGCATTGAATAGGCTCCAAAACTACTGGACCGATTTGAAAACTATGCGGACGAGGTCGCGTGCAACGGCTAGTACTATGTAAAGAAGTAGATATCAACAAAAATGAGCCAATATCGTCGGTAAAAATGAAAAAAAAAAAAAAAAAAAAATTTATAAACCTAAACATAAGCAAAATAAAGAACAGAGATGTATTATTTTAAATAAATCTAAAGGTCGAAAACGCCTCACCTTAAAGACGAGTCATTAACAAAAATTATACAAAAGAGCTTGATAAATTGTAAAAATATTCGACCATCGCAATTTATGTGAAACGATATTTTCTCGTCATATTTTGTGAAGTGTGGAGATTTTTTTTCAAGAGGTCTATTGTGTTTTTATGCGTTCGTGTAACGATATTTTTCTCCATTTACTATCAAAACAGCATTGAGTTATTTTTATAAATACGAGTATTCAATTCAATGGGTGTGGTAAGTAAATGTTGCCTAAATTTATCAACTCCTAGGTGGCGCCCGCGACTTCGTCCGCGTTGAAAAAGAAAAAGTAGCCTATCTTGTGTCCCGTACGTCTAAATGTTTATCTACCAAGTTTCCTGAAAATCAGTTAATTCGTTTAAGAGTTATGGAGTAACATACATACATACCTACATACAGAAAAAAATTCTAAAAAATCGTTAATTTAGTTTCAGTATCATGTATAACTAACTAGAGCCTATAAACACGACATCTCTGAAAACAAAGTAAATTACTCCACGACCGACCCTTACAGATTTATTATTAGTATTGATTATATTGTTGGAAAAAAAAATCTCTGGTAAATAGTACTTAATCAGAGCAAATAAATTATCCTTATTACTAAAATATAAATTAGTTAAATTTAAAAACATTAAATAAACACATTAAATATTTAATCAAAAACCAATTTCCGAGTCTGAACTAAAATGGAGACTACGGGATATAGGTACTGCTAAATCTGTGCACTAATATCCGTATAAACTCGATACCACCCAAACCGGATTGCACTGGTTAACAAGTTTGTCCTACGCAAAGCGAGTGGGAGAAAATAATTACATATTTATTTTAAATTTATAATGCATTGGATATTGGTTAATGGCATCGAAATACTACAATGGAATTTGCGTCACAAATGCCAAAGCGGCACATAAAAAGAACGCCTATGACAGAATCATGGCGGACTCTTGCCTTCACGCGTCAATGATAAAAGGTAGTAACGATCAACTTCTACTATTTCATTTTAAACTCTAATGAGTTGACGTAAAGTCACATTTTCTTTAAATTACGTACTTATTATTATGTTTGTTTTGTTTTAAATGACAGTTCATGCTCTACGCATATGTCACTTTTAAATTTTAATGTTCCATAAAATTCGTAGTGTTTTGTATGGCACGCGGGTTCCATGTTGTAGTAGTTTGATGGTTAATGGATACAATTACTATGTGAAAACTCAAGGATTTTAACATTTTAAAATGAGCTAACTACTTTAAATGTTTTCGTTCTTCTAGCTAGATTATTCACAATTATTCAGCCTTCAGCATTGCAGAATTTAGAGAATTTCAGACGGACAAAAAAAACAACCCCAATTTTCTCTCTCCATGAACCGTGTCACGGGACTCACGGGTGCACTAATTGCTCGGTAATTTCACTGCTAATCTCCGCTAATAATTATATACACAGATGTCGCCTTGGGGCTGAACGAACAGATCCTCCTCGTTGGTATAATTGTTTTAAACAGTTGAAACATCGAACTAGGTTTTGATAACACACACAATGCAAACAAAATTGCAACTGTAATGGATGATTCTAGAGAAGGATATTCGATAAATAACCCTAAAGTCGAATACAATCTATTTATTGAACAGTATTTTCGTGATCAAATTCAATTTCCGAAAAATTATTTATTTTCTACCAGAATCATTGCAAATTTTTTTTAATAATTTAGTCTTAACTTTTTTGGTTAATCATGAATATGGTAAAAGAACATTACAATACTTCATTCTCAATCTTATTAATAAACTGCTTTTAGAAATTTAGAGATTTTATCTCACCGTTTAACCTCACATATATTTCCATGAGAAGTACATTACATCACATTACCTCAGAAAATTGTACTAAGTGATGCAATAAAGTTTGAAAATTGCGTACGAGGTCATAAACATTCATTTTATTTGTTATTGCGTGATTATTATGTTGGAAATATATTACAATATTGGCTATTATATTAATCAATTTTGCCCCTAATATTTCCCACATTTCTCCTGTTCCAGGAAATTGCTACAGAACGGAAGTCATTCCGGGAAATGTATAAATTGCCACATCGTCCAACCAATAAATTGACGGATGTTTTTATTGATTTTGCAAATGCCAAGACGCACTCGCAAAACACTGCAACGTGCGACACGACCTACCGTTACAATCTTTATCTAACAAGTTATAATTAAAATTACATATAAACTAACTTCTGATATTCTATTTAGTCAAATCAAAACACGCTATAGCTAAGTAGCCGAAGAGTTGGGTGTTCCACAGACTACTTTACGCTGGAGCATCAGATCAAAGTTACCATGTCATGGAAATATCAACGAATTAATAGTATATCAAATTTCACATCAATGGAAGCTGTAAAAGTTAGTGAAATCCCTTTATCGACTAGGAAATGGACTGATGATCATCAAACGTCTAAATAGATCTTCATAAACTATAGATCGTGTCAGTTTTTAAACAAAAATATACGGATCAAAATCGGTCCGATTCCATAGAAATACATACAGATACACCACACGTCATCAAATTTTAACATCCCGTTTTTGTATCGGGCGTCGGGGTTAACAACTTTATACGAGCAATTCTTACATATTATATATATTAATTAATTAATTTCGCGTATTTCGAAAACTGCTCGGAGTTAAATTTGTAAGGAAATAAATGGCCATGGGATTCTGAAAAATAGAATTTCTGCAAAATCATCGTATAAAATATTGCAGGTAAGCGAGCGATACACCTAAAATATGAAAAATTTTAACTTTATTTTAGGTTATCTGTTTTGAAATTACTATAACCAGATTGCTGTTCATTGATATAGAAAATTGGAAACAGGGAGGACACATTCGCCTGAAGCGAGTAGTTATTCGCTAAAGGCTAGTCTTTCAAAGTTTTTATCAATACGTTTTAAAAATATTGAATACTAGCTGGCGCCCGCGACTTCGTAAATGTTTATCTACAAAGTTTCTAGAAAATCAGTAAACAGTTATGGAGGAACATACCTACACTTACAGATTTATTATTAGTATTGATTCAAGTAAAATAACTATTTACAACGATGGCATGGATAATGCATCCAGGTTGATTTTATCATCAATACTAATAATAAATCTGTAAGTGTATTTATGTATGTTTCTCCATAACTCTTAAACGAATTAACTGATTTTCATGAAACTTGGTAGATACTTTTTTCTTTTTCAAAGCGGACGAAATCGTGGGCGCCAGCTAGTATTTTATAAAAAACTTATGATATCAATTAAGGTTTGATTGATTAAAATAGAAAAAGAACAAACAAACGATTGTGGGTACTTGGTCTGAAAATAGCTATATTAACTATTCATCATTAATTTTTACTCCTTCCGAATGCGTGTGTTTCGATAAGTATATAAGGAATAAAATTTAAGTGAGGCTTAACTTTACAATAGCGTATTTCATCTTTCACTCAACACAAATTCGTTCCTGAGTAAACTTAGCTTTATGGTAAAGTGAAGCTTAGTTGAGTGTAAGACTTATAAGTAAAGACTGAAATACCGGCCCTAAGTATGGGATACCAGAGCCCATTCCTCTATATTAATGGACCAAATACACGGTCAGTCCATCGCGTCAAATTAACTGGCGTGAAGCCAAAATTTGATCGTGAATGGTAAAAACTGATGGCTTGATGTCAAACACTGTATGTAATGGACGAAATAGACGATCAAGCGTTTGGCGTGACGACAAAATGACGTGAGGCAACGGCGCCGATTTTAGATACAGTTTTTGACATCAAGCCATCAGTTTTTACCATTCACGATCAAATTTTGTTAGTTTGACGCGATGGACTGATCGTGTGTTTGGTCCATTAAATTCGCGCCGTTGCCTCACGTCATTTTGTCGTCATGCCAAACGCTTGATCGTATATTTGGTCCATAACTATTCTAATTCCAACGATCCTTATTAAGGTCTTAACAAACCAACGTTTTTATAAAACTCTTATCAAATCAAAGTCCTTATCTAAGTCGGCAGCCGATTTGCAACCTCTATGGAGTTGCGGAGTTGCTTGTGATTATAGGCGATAAGGCGAGCCTTTTATCAAGCGGACGTTCACATGAAAAAATATCTAGGAAAATATTTTCAAACTGATATTGCTTAATTTTATAATAAACTAGTTGGCGCCCGCGACTTCGTCCGCGTTGAAAAAGAAAAAAGTAGCCTATTCTGTGTCCCGTGCGTCTTAATGTTTATCTACCAAGTTTCATGAAAATCACTTAATTCGTTTAAGAGTTATGGAGTATAACTCTAAAACTACTTACATTACATACATACATACAGAAAAAAATTGTAAAAATGGTCAATTTAGTTTCAGTATAATGTATAGAGCCTATAAACACGATATCTCTGAAAACAAAGTAACTTACTCCATCACCAACCCTTACAGATTTATTATTAGTATTGATATCATATATATATATATATATATATATATATATATATATATATATATATATATATATATATATATATATATATATATATATATATATATATATATATATATATATATCACAGACGAAGTCGCAAGCAAAAGCTTAGTATATATATATATATATATATATATATATATATATATATATATATATATATATATATACTAAGCTTTTGCTTGCGACTTCGTCTGCGCCCAATTTTATTAGGTGTTATGTACAATCTTATATTTATTCAATATTTATTATTTCAGTCGTTGATTTTTATTTTTAACAATTTAACAAACTCAACAACAAACAACGTAACAAACAAACTCATTTTCCCTTTTATAATATGACTTAGTATTTCTAAGTTATTTGTCATAACTATTGGGCATCCGCAATTTGAGTTTTTGCACACTCCAATGCCAAGTCACTTTACGAAGAAAATAAATCCATAGTTATAAGAATTCCATATAATTTATATGACCTCAAAAATTATATGGTATTCTTATTTTAGACATTTCGCACAAGTTTTACAGTCAACATATTTTCAGTTGCACCGGCGCACAGGTGGAGCTGGGTAATTAACATTTAAGCGTTACTGCAGACAAAGGATTTTGTTTAAGCCTTTCTTCTTTGCGTAATTACGGTTAGCGGTAAGATGGGCGAGTATAATTATTTTAAAAATATCTCGGATGTAACATCTCATGACACCGTACCCGCTCGGTCTTTCCAGCAAATACTTTGAAACAGCAAAACACTATTCCAGTTTTATCGTAAAATTAGAATTTCAAAATCTACTTAAATTAAATTGAAAGTTTTTGAGAGACCGCCACCGAGACCGCGGTCCGAGAGACAACTCTTTCTAGCCAAGAAAAATGCAAGTTTATTTCCTTCACTTACTCGTATGTTCGGCATCGGCAAACTGAATCTCAATAAAACATGCACAAGTCTACGTAGGTTTCGAAGAAAATGTATAATTAAAATGAAAGCAATATCTTTTTTTTTTAAGTCAAGTTCAACAGGCTGATGGTCAACTTGATGCGTTATGTGGCTACTGTCGCCTATAACACCAGCAACGCCGCAGGTGTTGCAAGACTTTCGAACATAGTAGGATTAAAGATAAGAGATTAGGAAGGAATCCCTTATTGTTAATTAATTAATTTAATAAAGTACACAGACAGAATGCAATGCAATGTACATGAATAGTATAAAATACGTGTATATGATATGAATACGTGTATATATATATAATGAAAATACGTGTATATGAATACGTGTGTATATGAATTGCAGTCCTAAATAGTGTATGATTAACTTAATTTTAACTAAACACTATGAGCGCTACCTCACCGGGCCGCCATGGCCACGTCGCTAGCGACGTAGGTGTGGCTATCCCCACGGTCGATCGGTTCAGTAGTTTTTGCGTGAAAGCATAACAAACAAACAAACAAACAAACTCACATTTATATTTATAATATTAGTAAGGATTATTATATTATTATTACTATAAGATGTGCGTCACAAAAAGTTAAAAAAGAAGAAACCTAAGAAATTATGGGTCTAAGAAACCTAAAAAACTTAAAAAATATATCGATCATTCTTTCCACACACGCGTGCGACCATCTTGGCGACCGGTTTGGACCTGAGTGAGTGAGTGAGACGCAGTTTACTCGTGTGCATTTTGCTGGCGACGTCGTCGGGTCGCCAGTCTCCAGTCAAAAAAAAAATCTCCATACTCGAACTTCTCCACAGGATTGCAGCCAGGTCTTGGATCTCATATTAAAAAAGTAGAGTCTTGTCACCTTATGCACGTGTACCATCAGCCTACATGTCACTCAACCTCATTTCTAACAAAAAAATCAAAGGTCTACAAAAAAAATGTAAGTACCTACAAAAAATCTTTACTCATTAGGAAAACAGGAAACGGGATCATGTCATCAACTTGTGGATCGTAGTTAGATATCCACTCGTAACTAATTAGCCATTAAAAGTTTGACTCTGCTGAACCGTCTCCCACCATTTCCTGCGGAGTGGATGATTAAGCGACTCGTAGATCGTAGACTGCTCAAATTGCGTGGAATTGCTCAGTTCACTAAGTAATTAACGAGTTTGCTGCTTCGATACGCAAACTGATTGATAAATTGTCATATGTTAGTTATTTTTGTACCATGTAATATAAATATAGATTATTATTAGATGCTTTTAATGTAAAGGTCGGTCAGAAGTGGCTGACGGTCCACTTTGTGGGTGATGGCTATAGTCTCTCTTAACACAAGCAAATCCAGGGGGATGTAAAAGCATCACCGAACTTAATGGGTTAAAGTATAACGGACAAGGTGGTGATTAAGTAATGGGGAAGAAACAATAATATCTACTAGAGGTCTACCAGAATCTCGTGGCAAATGGGAAATAAATATTTGTAGAGTGAAATACGGAAATTGAACTAAACTGTGTAACTATAATCTTGATACATTTTTTTTTTGAGTCAATATTTTTGGGTTTATTTCATTCTGTTTCAAGGTTTCAGTTGTTATATACCTAATGCAACGCGTCGAATACGAGTAGGTACTTACTCGACACTCTCTGGTCTAGTTATAAATCACAGCTTTCTTATTAACCTGCGTGGTGAGGTGGAAGGGACAACGTGAAATATGAGCACAGTCTTCTAACGTGCAATATTTTGTTTCTGCTATGTACGATGACATCCTTTCCAACGCTTACAAGGTTTTTCGTCCGCAATTAATCATGATGATGTTACAGGAAATAATACGTCCGTTTACTCTCTCTATATCGCTTATGTTCGGAGGTATAAGCGTAAAGACTGGATTTTACCTGAGATGACTTCGTGTGACTGAAAAACTATTGTAAGTATGTGTAGTCATTTGAAAAGATTATGTAGAACATAAATGTTTTTTTATTCAACATGTGCGATTAACTTTGGTGAAATTTTAAGTAGGTACCTAAATTTTCTTTTTTTTAATTGATCCAGTAGATTTTTGAGTTTATTCATTATAAACAAAAATACAAATCTTTTCTCTTTATAATATTAGTATAGATATATAAACACATAAATATAGGTAGTTTGACGAGTTATTTTGTGCTAGCTGTCAGATAATTGTCACAGCTAGATGCTTGTGTTGCGTCGCCGTAACAGTAAGCAGTCAGGGCACAAAGAGTATGCAAGCACGTTGCCGAATTTCATACGACGAGGTTGAGAGTTAAATGGGAATAAGCTAGATTGAAATAACCAACACCGATTCAAACAATATTTTAAAGCCGCTATCTAAACATCAAGAATCAGTCCATATTATTCTAAAACTACTTTTTAAGTTTACAGAAATCATTTATTACTTAACACCTGAACGCCAAATATCGTATTTTCGTTCCTTTATGCGAGTGAATTTTAATTTGAATGGCATCTTAGCGCATTTAATTATCTACTCGAGAACAGTTCTTCTAATTGACATCTTCCTGGTGTAGTTAATACTCCTTAATTACTAATTCAAAAATATTTATTCATTTAAATGAATTATCGCTTGATTTGTATTGTAAAATGTAATGCCTATTTTAAATGGTAACTTCTTTTAAACGCGGGTAATATTCCAATAACGCCACAAACTCTTTTCGCAATAGTTCGGCACCTGAATTAAATAAACTTACTGCTCACCGGCTATTTATTGGCACAGCATAAATTTATTGCTTCGTCAATAAATCGTCAATAAAGTCGTAAATATTCGGCAATCGAAAATGGCCACTCGAATATTTTACTACACTATAAGTACCTACTTATGATACGAAGAGACGATATTTGCCTTCAAGTGGATCCGGATATTAACGAGCTGTAATAAAACGAAGAAATTATTTTGCCAACGGTGACATATAAGTAACACGCCTTGCTGCGTTGAAATTAAGTTGTTGAATTAATAGATTCCTAAATGAATTTCCTAAATATTTATTTTTGTCTCTACAATTTCTATGAGGAAACATGAGATTATAATAGTCTTAGTCCGGAAAGCATCAGATATCGACAAAACTGCTAAAAAATTGGCAACTTTATCATTGCCACTTTCCTTCGACAAGCTCAACTATGTTCTTTTTCTAAGGCAATTTCGCAACTATTCTCATGACTTGTGCTTAGATGTCGCTTAGTTAGTAGTCTGGGATTAATAGTCAGTCGCTGTGAAATAATAGGGCAGTAAATACCTTCAGACTGTGCTAATCTATTCGAACACGCAGGTTTATTTCACGATGATTTTTTCCTATTTATTCTAACGCACACACATATTAAAAAGTATTCTTATAAATTCTTATATGTATTAGATAAAATAAAAGAATATTCGTGACGGAAAATATCGTAGCTATTATGCTTAATTAGTTTAACAAGAAATTAGTGCAGTGTCATAGCGCAAACAGAATAGTTAGCACACAGTGCAATGAATATCACTTAACATTTTACAACTCATTTAAACTGCTATCAGGAGGAAGGAATATTATGCAGTCTTAATAGCAGCGTGATTCCAACAAGCAAATATTTGTCAAAAAATTATTTCTTTTCTATTTTAAGCTTATAAAATCTGACCTTTTTAAAACTCCGACGTTTTGACAGACCTGAAAGTCTCACATTCTGAAGAGCTCTGAAGTTTTGAAACTCTGACGTTACGGGACAAAACTATAAAATCTGCAGTCGGCGCTGGGATCGATAGATAACCAGGATATCAGGCTTATACTATTACTCGTATTATTAGTTATTACGGATCAGCTTGATAATTGTGTCGTACAGACAATCCAAAGTGACTAAAATATGTCTTAGTTATTGACGCTGAAGAAGCTCATAATATATTGTTTCTTCCGAGACAATCCTGAGAAATTGAGTTTCGGAAAAATTTGTAGGCCTTACCTTATTAATGCCGTATAGTTAGGCTCTGCATTACGATATTAAGGGCCCCTATATTTAAATCGACCAAGTTTTAAACAATAGACCAAGTTTTGAACCAAACAAACTAAACCATGCATTTCAAAGTAATTGTGGATACAAATGAAAAAGAAAGCTGTGTATTATGCATTTGTGATCTTAATTAATATAAGACACACATACGGAAACAGTCGAAACGACCTTCGATTAAGATTTGAGTAACTATCCTTGCATAAATAACAAATAGGCAACATATACAATAACTGAACTTAATGAAAGGAGACAAAGATTAATTGTTATTCGATTGTGTTTCCAAACAATGAATAGTTCTATACTAGTTGTTGTCAAATACATAGAGGGGCTGATTGTTCTGAAATTATTCTAAACATTTTGATAAATAATGGTGCCGGTTGTAAGAACAAATAAAAAAAAAATAGGTATAACTATTTTGGAATAGAACCAAAATATCCAAAGCTTATTGAATATTGAGGAAAGTATTTCAAATAACTATTGATGTTTTAAAAGTAAAACAGCGACTGCTTTATAAATCTGTTTGTTTAAACTGTTTGTTGACAGATAAAACTAGTTGTAGCAATATGTATTTGGCTAAAACTAGGTAAAGCCAATACGAATGTCTCTCGACGTCGTTTTTCAGCTTTAAATAACACTGACTATCTTATACTAATTAATCCGCCTGCTATATCTTCTTCTATTGACTCGAACGATTTTGATGAAATTTTCAGGCAATTTTCAGATTATTCCAGCGGATCATCCTGTGAAGTTTAATTAATAGTTTAATATATATATTTTTTTGTAATTTTGTGTCATGTTTCCCCTACAAATTAATACATATTAGTTTATGTCTAGTTACTTGAAATTAAAGGTGAAATAAATATTCATTGCTTGACAAAATAAAGAAAATAAAGAGCTATAAAGGCTGAACAACTACGTCAAAGTCAGGAATAGAAAAATTGAAAAATCAAGTAATATTTAAACCTACTAGGTAATTGAAGTGTGATAACTACAGGTGTAAATATACCTAAGACATAAAAAGCAATGTGATAAAGAAAGTTTTTATATTTATAATAGTTACGGTTTATCTATTGAAAAAGTCAACATTTTGTACATTTTAGTAGTTATGCAAATATTTTAGTGAACAATCCGACATCCGTGATGTTCAGCACTGTAGGGGCTTATCGCACTCAGCAGTCAGCACCATGCTTAATTAAAGCGACACATTAATTAATTGATTGGGACAACTGCATATTATTACTTTGTGTCTCAAATTATTTTTTTCTTTCTTTCTAATTTAGTTTTTGTAATCAAGACTCCACGTACATACTCGTCATTATGATTTACCTCAACGCTTTAAATGATTGATTATTGTTTTTTTTTTTATTTTGAGATTACAGTTAATGTTACGTGTGTGTGTGAAAATATTCAAATTTTTCATATTAAAATAGATTTTTTAAAAGATCGAAATGAATTTTTCATTTTCAACAATCACAAAAAATATATTTCTTTTATTTTTAAATAAAATAAATATGTACTTTTATGTTATTGTAAAAACTTTTTTGTAATTTTATTACAACATAATTTTATTGTAGTTTAGAAAAAAATAATGAAATCGATATCAACGTTATCTAGTGTCGTAGTTAGGAACTAAATGCTCTCTGTCTCGGTTCTCTACACCCCAACCGGAATTTTATAAGGGTAGCAATTCCCGGAAAGCTGTTTAGATGTCGCTTTCGTGCTATTTTTTATATTATCTCGCTGTTGGTATGAAATTATTTATCAAGCTTTTTTTCCGCGACTTCGCCCGCTTCGACTCGGGGGGACAGTACTTTTTCTGGATGAAAAGTAACTACTATAATATTATTATGTCCTTTCTATACCCCTGACCACTTGTATCATACAAACTCACTTTCGCATTTGTAGTTCATTTTATTTATTTAAGCCTTTATTGCTGATACAAATGTAGTTCATTAGATTACTACAAATCATACACAATTTAGATCTATTTTACTTTTGACGATATGGTGACTATTGACCCCTATTTGAAATTTATTGACATCAATCTGGTTATGGTATCTGTAGTGGATAGTATTGCACCTAAACATTAAGGATTATACAAGATTATACAGTAACTATGTGGCAAGGAACCCACAGCAACTCTTTAAAATCCATGAATATTAAAAGTGATATTCGCTATAGAAACGAATATTTACCTTGAATACAATAATTATTATTATACAATGGTTGCTACAGGTGAGAATGTTATCGTGTTACTCGTACATAGGTACAATGTTTAACGACCACGATTTTACACGACATTTTTGTTGGCTTTTCTTTTATTTATAGTTTTTACTCAAATCAATCAGTGATAATAGGTATTTAAAAGTTACATTTCAATAGAAAATCTACATCCAAAAGAAGGCAATTGTAGTTAGAAAATATATATATTTTTAGTTTGTTATCATTAAAATTAGTAAATGCTGAGAAAATTGCATTTTTAGAACATTCTTGCCTATTGGCTGACGCACCGCACCAAGTCCATTTCATATGGCGTAGTATAATAATAACATAATATGGAATACGTCCACCATATTAAATTACTACACTGCTGTTATTGGTCTATGGGCATAGTTTATACTGCAAGTCTCCAATGTTTCTAATAAAGATCAGCTGGTGTCCGCTACTTCGCCCGCGTTGATAAATAAAAAATAATATAACACCTGAGAATTATCTGACATCTTTATCGCTGTGACTGTGGCGCACAATAATTTTATGTTTTTAGACTATCCCTGGGAAACCAAAAATTTTTTCCAGGATCAAAGTATTAACTATGTTAATCCAGGCAATAAACTATCTGTGTGCAAAATTTCATTCAAATCCGTTGAGCCATTTTTGCGTGAAAGAGTAACATCCATCCATATAATATTAGTAGTATGAGATCATTGCAGATATGGCTGAAGATGGCGCATTTTGAAATAAATCGTCACAATTTTACTAGTTATTCAATTTGACCCTGGATTCAGGACGCTAGAGAACCTGTTCTAGTAAACATTTTAATTGCTTAAATTGGTCTAGCACTCAATGTATAATGTAGGTAAATTAATTAATAACTCGTGGAACCAAAGTCTATGTAATTAGTTACGAGGTCGAATCTAGGATTACAGTAAGTAGTTAGGTACAGTGCTTGTTCCAAGATAGGTTACGTTACAACATTATTTCCGAATACAACATTATTATACATTTTTTAATGGCCAATTTCAATATTACTCGTATATATATATATACTTACTAATAATATATCTTTATGGGCTTTTTAAGAGTGGGTATTAAAGCAAACAAAATTTGTAATTTCACCCGCGTGGCCCCTTGGACATGATAGTGACACAAAATACGTAGAACTACGCACAACATGCGACGGAAGATAGCGCATCTCGCTCAATTAAAATGTTATAAGTAATGTTATTATAAACGTGATATAAACACAGTTATTTAGCAGAGTGTTTATTTATTTACAAATTACAATTAAACCATGTTATTCAAAACAAACTTTCCTTTCTAATACATTTTTCTAACAACATTCTGTTACTATGGTAACGCATGTATGTAATTTATGATTAACTAGCCAGTACTTATTTTCAATTAGAACTATTTCCAATACGCCCCCTTAATCTATTACGTACATGCTTGAACCCTCATTTGCTATTTAACATCGGTATACAAAATAAAATTAAATTAACACTTTTGTGTTTCACTGTACTATCTAAACAAAATAAATACAGTATCTTCTAACAAACAAAATAAATGCACAATAAAATTAAAACTAGAAAATTAATCTATTACATACATAAAACACACATATTAAATAAAATAGTATCAAAAACATCTTAGACTAATCCGCCCCCTTAATAGAATAATTTGATAGGGATAGCTCCCTCAAAAATCCTTTTAGCTTAGGGCTATGAACATTTTTAGTCAAGATATCCGCTACCATTTTGTCAGTTGACATATACCTAATCTCAACCTTATTATTCAATACACATTCACGAATGAAATGATACTTTATATCAATATGCTTTGTCCTATTATGCATCATTTTGTTGGTTGCTATTTTGTGTGCCGACTGATTATCATTGAAAATTACTACCGCTTTACCATCCACAGTTATCAAACTGTTCAATAAACTACTTAAATAAAGCGCTTCCTTTGAAGCTTGACTTAGTCCAATGTACTCTGCTTCTGTTGAGCTTAACGAAACTGTTGATTGTTTCCTACTTTCCCAAGAAACGATATTTTTACCTAATTTAAAAATTAGTCCCGTGAATGATTTCCTATCAAGTGCTCCACCCCAATCTGCATCTACATAGCCGTGTAACTTTATATCTGCTGATTTTTGAAAAATGAGACTCATTTTATACGTACCCTTTAAGTACCGTAAGACTCGTTTCGCGCACTTAAAGTGAATTTCATCATAACACGAGTTGAACTGTGAAAGTACACTTACTGCGTGTGCTATGTCTGGTCGCGTATTACAGGCTAAATAGTTCAAACAACCTATCAAATTTTGATACGGCTGATGACAGTGAGAATCTATAGACCTCTCCAGTTTTATTCCCATTTCCATAGGAGTAGTTACTGTCTTTGCATCTGTCATGTTAAAGTCATTCAAAATGCCCAGAATAAACTGTTCCTGATCGAGATATATGACATTCTTATCTCGCCTCAGTCTCATGCCTAAAACATGCCTAGCAGCACCTAAATCATTCACTTTAAATTTGTCAAGCAAACCAGATTTTAATTTTTGCTTTTCTAATTCACAATTTCCAAAAAGAAAAATGTCATCTACATAAATTACAACTATTAATCTTTTATTATCTTTAAGTTGTTTTTGGTACAAGCACGGTTCTATTTTTGACTGTACAAAACCTAAATCTAACATCGTATTATCTAATTCTTTGAACCAAACATTTGACGCTTGTTTCAAACCATATAGTGATCGTTGTAATTTACATACCATTTTCTCTTTACCTTTAACGACTGCACCTTTAGGTTGGAGCATATATATGTCTTCTTTAATTTTACCATATAAAAATGCCGTCGTAACATCCCATTGGTCAATAAACCAATTATATTCTACAGCTAAAGATAACAATAATCTTAAAGTAGAGCTTCTAACTACTGGAGAATAAGTCTCCGTATAATCTATACCACATACTTGTGTATACCCTTTAGCTACTAATCTAGCTTTATATTTTGTTATCTTACCATCACTGTCCTTTTTAATTTTAAACACCCATTTTGACTGTATCGGCCTCTTATCGGCTGGTAAGTCAACTAGAGTCCATGTCTTATTTTCTTTTAGTGACATCAGCTCCTCATTTATCGCTTTTTGCCATTGTTCAGAATCAGGTCTCGCCAAAGCTTCTTCTATAGTAAGAGGGTCACCTTCAATATGCTTTTGTATAACAGAAAATCCATACCTTTCAATTGGTTTTCTCTCTCTTAAAGGATATCTCCTTTCTATTAGATCTGTTCCATCTGTGTCGGTATGCACCTCTTCTGGAACGTTCACAAGCATTTCAGGTTCATTTACTATTTCTGTATTTACCTCCACATTTTCATCTATAGCATCACGGAACACATCATCGTGAGCTTCCAATATTTCAGATACATTCATAGATCTACTGGGTAAATTAGCTGCTTCGGAGTCAGAATTCAAATTTATATTAACTTCTGAAGACTTATCAATATTATCTTTTTCAAGAAAAACATTTTCTAAAAATTTTACGTTTCTCGCAGTTTTCACTTCACCTGTCTTAGGATTCATCAGACGATATCCCTTTTGATTGTTAGGATATCCAATAAATATCATTGTTTCCGTCTTCATATCCATTTTTCGACGCTTTTGTTTTGGGATTAAACAATAAGCCACACAACCAAAGATTTTTAGATGACTGACATCTACCTCTTTTCCTGTCCAAACCATTTCGGGCACTGCATTCTGCAAAGCTTTTGTGGGACATCTGTTTTTTAAATATACAACAGTATTTACAGCCTCAGCCCAATACTTTTTGTTCAGATTAGCTTCTGCCAATAAAGTTCTTGCTTTTTCAATTATTGTACGATTAGATCTTTCAGCAACAGAATTTTGTTCCGGCGTGTAGGGTATAGTAGTCTGGTGTTTTATTCCTGCAGACTTTAAAAATTCTTTAAATTTTGCATTACAATACTCACCACCATTGTCAGATCTTAGACATTTAATTGATTTACTCGTCTCATTCTCTACTTCCGCCTTATATTCACGGAACTTATTAAAAGTTTCATTCTTATTTTTCAAAAAATAAACATGAGTTTTTCGAGTATAATCGTCAATAAATAAAATAAAATACCTCGAACCTCCGAATGATGGTTCCTCAATAGGTCCACAAATATCAGAATGGATAAGTTGAAGGACTTCTGTCGCTCTCGTACCTTTATGTTTAAATGGAATCTTACAAGTCTTCCCTTTAATACACGGAATGCACGGTTCGCACGAATCTGTACATTTAAATTCCATACCATGTACTATATTATTCATTAAATACATATATTTTCTATTTAAATGACATAGCCTTTTATGCCAAAGATTCGAAATGTTTTCATTTTGTTTTGACAATGTCAAATTTACGACCTCATATTTGTTTTCTTTCAACTCGTAAATTCCATCAACTTCTTGACAACTTGCAATAATTCCGTTCTTATTTTGAATTGTGCAACCTTTTTTGTCAAAATTAATCAAACATTTTTTCTTTGTTAAATCGCTGACCGAAATAAGATTCATTGATAAATTCGGAACATGTAAAACATTTTCTAAAATTAATTTGTTGGTTCCGCTGACTCGTGGTTCAGCATTTCCACGACCTTTAACTAGCAACTTTTCTCCATTTGCTACTGATATTTTCATGTTGCTTTTTTCGGGCTTATATGACATCAACTTATTCTTATCATGAGTCATGTGGTTAGAGCATCCACTGTCAAGATACCATTTGTCTTTCGTAATAGCCATTTTAGTATTCAGGCATAGATTCGCATTCTTGTACTTTTCTTTACATTCAGATGCTTTATGTCCTTGTTTATGGCATTTGAAACACTTGTAGACAAACTTCTGCTTACGATCAATAGTTTTGATATTAGATCTGGCATTATTCGATCCATTACGTGTAACTAAAGCTTGTTCATTGCATGCGTTCATTTTACTCTGTCTACTTCCTTCTTGCAACAATTTCATTTTAACTTGCTCTAGCGTGATTTCTTGTCCACTATTATCAACAGCCATAATAAGAGGACTGTAATCGGGGGTCAAACCACCCAGCAATATCGATATAATCCAATCATCTTGGATTTTGGAATCAATGTCATCCAATTGTTGTGCAAGAAATGTAATTTGTGATATGTAGTGGTCCATAGAGCTGAAATTCTCTAACTTACAATTGAAAAGCTCTCGCTGAATGTAAATACGTCTTCCCCAACCTTTATCCTCATATGCATTTTGCAAACTATTCCAGACTTCTTTGGCAGTCTTTGCTTTGTAGACGTGGGTAAAGCACTCTGGTTCTAATAACAAACATATCGTCGTTCGTGCCTTCCTGTCTGCAGTAGCATAGTCAACGTCACTGACCTTATCTTTATCTGCATTATTCGAAATTACTTGCCACCAATTTTTATTTTCTAAGTAATTTCTCACCATAAATTTCCAGTTAGGATAATTTGACGATCCTTTCAGCTTCTTTATACCACTTGTGCCGCTTTCTTCTGACATAATATCGTAATTTATTTCAAAGCTACTCAATAAATTATATCAATCAACGCTTCAGCATGCGTGTAGACCATAACCTAATGTTATTATAAACGTGATATAAACACAGTTATTTAGCAGAGTGTTTATTTATTTACAAATTACAATTAAACCATGTTATTCAAAACAAACTTTCCTTTCTAATACATTTTTCTAACAACATTCTGTTACTATGGTAACGCATGTATGTAATTTATGATTAACTAGCCAGTACTTATTTTCAATTAGAACTATTTCCAATAATAAGTGCCAAAAGTATTAAATATTTATTATTCGTAAACTACAATGTCAAATGAAAAATTGTTATATACAGCCTTAGATAATATGTGAAGTGAAATTACTGATACACTTTTAGCTTTGTAATGTGTGTCATTTTGAAAATAAAACCAAAATCGATGGAAATGAGAGCTCACTTGGTGATTTTTTTCTATCGAGAAAATTTCAATATATTATGTTTTCTGTTACAGTCGTTACTTTCATTTATAATGTATTTATCTATTTAAAAAAATTAATTAAATTAGACTTTGTTTACTTAGATAAAATTCAAATCTAGGTTTGGCTATTTCTCTTTATACCCGCTCTTAAGTAACTTAACTTTTTTTTTTACGGATTTTCAAAAAACGAACTACAGCACGTACGAAATCACAGGCACAGCTTAGTTTGTAATCAATAAAATAAGTTTAATTACTGATTATAAGTTCGTTTGGAATAGCCTTCCAAATTGTCAAAGATGTCGATAAAATAAAACGCCTGAACTCGGCCACCACTACATCTGATAAAATACCTTTCCCACAAAAATTTATACAGGTGATCTCACGACGCAAGCTAAGCATCTTGAGTAAAGTGGACTGACTGCGGCCCACTGAATACCGAAGCAAAGAGATTTAGAGCTGTTGACAATTTTGCATATTCAGCTTCTTTATTTGCGATTAAAATCGGTTCGAGGTTGGGTTTTTTTTTTCATTCGTTTTAAATTCCGTTTAATAGATCGGCCCTTTGGTGGTGTTCAGAAATCTAAAAAGAGTCCCAAAACCTTTATTTCAAAAATATTGGCCTCAGTAATTAAGAAAAACGTGAATTCCAAGCCTTGAAGACATCCAATTCTTTTACTCGTTAATAATATAGGTAATAATAATAATAATTTTATATGTTAAAGTCGACAGACAGGTTGCCGGTCCACTTCCTTATCCTTACATATTATAGTTAAAACAAAGTCCTCCGCCGCGTGTGTGTCTGTTCGCGATAAACTCAAAAACTACTGCACCGATTTTCATGCTGTTTTCACCAATGGATAGAGTGTGGTTCTCGATGAAGGTTTAGGTTTTAGTATATATAGTAAGTTACGCGGGCGAAGTCGCGAGCAGCAGCTAATAGTAACTTAATAACTATATAATTATGGACCACTTGGTCTACAAGTGCATTGATACAAGCGCCATTGGTGCTACAAGTGCGCTGCTGACAATAAAAGAATTGAGGAAGGCATCTGGCATCGCTTAGTTACTAACTCACCGAAACACAACAGCACACATTCAGTTATTTCACGGTGCGGTGGTCTTCTGTAAGGGAGTGGTTACTGAGTGAAACGCGGTGTGCCCTTTTTTTAACGTTGGGAAATCTTCTTGGATACCCGGCAGTGTAGGGGACACTGCGGGGTTATGCCAGATTCGTACCGGCTAAAACCCAACGACTTTCTAGCGCGGCCACTGATGGGCGGAGTCGCGGGGACGTTATGGCCACTACTTTGCGAATGCAGACCAGGGGCCCTAGCCAAGAGCAACCAGTGCAAACGGGAGCGTTGTGTATTTACGAAACGATAGAACATAAAGCCCAGTGATTGGTCAAAATTTTATGTGGGCGTTACAACAACCAATCCCCGAGCTTTATTTTCTATCGTTACGCAAATACACAACGCTCCCGTTTGCACTGGTTGCTCATGGCTAGGGGCCCAGGAATCGAATCCGGGACCCCTGTGACGTTTGGCAAGCGCACCCTTACCACTCATCAAACGGGCTAGTCGAAATTATGTTTAACAATCGTTCTTACTTTTCCAATAATCCTGTGTTAGTAGTGTGTTTGCTATTTATCAGTACAGTAGGTGACAAAACAAGTATTAATTTAAGAATACTACACATAAAATACGGACAAGCGTGACTCTCTTCGAGATTTAGTATTGATTGATACAATATTTTAGCTAAAAAATAAATCAAAACATCGTGATCGTGATATACGAGTAAGCTTATCATTATTAATAACTACTGAAAACTTCTGTTTGCGTCCCGAATTGATAACAAACAAATAACGCACGATTGGCAACACAACGTATCTAGTTACATACATTCAAAGAGGAAAAAGATAATGTATTATCAATTTAAATATTCGACATGTCATGTGAATTTAGTATCATGTATTTTTTAATTAAATGCGATTGGGAGTTGGGTCATTGTCTAGACCTAGAATAACAATTATGAATAGTTATGCAACAAAAAATTTTTAGTTGATTCAGTGCCATTGATTATTTAGGAAAATAAAACTTGGATAACTATTATAAAGTTATAAATAAGATTGAATAACTATTATTAGGTATTGTTACAGAAACATATGAAGGCATAAAAGGTAACGTAACAGGTAGACATTAAGGTCATTAAGAAACAGGCGAGATAAATTCCGGCGAGTAGTTAGTCTAGTAACTCAAATTACACTTCTGAGCTCTGCTAAGATGTTAAAAACTGCTGCAAGGTCAACCAATTAGAATACTGGCTACTTTCGATCAACTCTCCCAACGAAACAAGATCCTTGAGAGTTTAAATAAGAATGAGTAACTAATAAATATTAAATATTAAGAACAACTCCTTTTATTTTTAGCATTTCACAGAATCACTTTTTTATTCGTTAGCCCGTGTTTTTGTTATCTTTCTCAGGAACAAGGAGATTTATGTGATCCTACAGACAGGTGAAAGCAGACGAATACTCAAAACTCCTTAAATATTAATATTGTGTTTTTTTTTTATTTAAACTAAAAACTAACTGATGTTTGTAAAAACGAATAACTATGGTAAAACTTAAATTTGCTATTATGCGAATGAGCAATGTACCGTATAAGAAAACATTTAACTATTTCAAAAAATTGGGGTTGTCCCAATTTCATCGGTATTTACAAGATGGACCAGTTTTTGCAATGGATTGCAATTGCAACTATTTGTATGGACAAATACTGAATTGAGCTGAATAAATGTAACTAGTTAATCCCTAAGAATTCAGAATACAGTTAATTAGTTGTAGAAAGCCAACAGGAAACGCCACAAAGGCAGTCAGACAAATTCAGGGTTATCACAACAGAATGTCTCAGACGCTCAGACACCTTCTTTGATACCACAGACACAACAATAGTCCTATTGTTCAGCATGATTAACCCAGAAACAGAGAATGGGGTCAAACAAACATCGGTTGGTTGGTAGTTCCATAACAAGTGGACCTTTGAAAATCACAGTTGAAATGCGAGACCACCTGTGTATTGTCAGGTGTTTGTTTATGCCAACAAATGAAACGCGTGTGAAGCAGGAAGCTAATCGCTTCACGCATATCGCTGCCTATGATGTCCGCAAACGCACGTGCTACGAATAGGGTTGCCAAAAACTTTTGAAATTTTTTAGAAATCTTCTAGCTGTCATAACTAGTACAACTAATATTGACAACCAACCTCTCTTCTTAACCAACTTAACCTCTTTTCTATAGGGTGTCAATATGTTAGTTATATAATTTTTTTTTTACCTATGCCATCCAAACTCAGTCAGGCCTATCATTCACTTGTAATTGTGATCTTTTAAGACAAAAACTGAAATAATTAAGACAACACACCAGAAGGTAAGTATTTTGACTTTGGAAAAAGACCTAGAAGATCTAATTGGAAATGGTTTAGTGGGCCTTTTGGGATCTCCCACAAGACTTGGTCAGCCAGTAGTAGCAGGCTTATAAGTCTTGCAAATTTATCATTTGTTGACATTAAATGAGTAGATAAAGTGATTTAAGTGAAACTTTCAGAACTTTTGTAGATGTGTAATAAATTATTAATTCTATCAAATCATACTACAATAATTCATAAAGGTATACCAACTGTAGACAATTGTATAGAAATTTATAAATCAATTAATTTAAACTCAAGAAAAATAGACAATTTTTCTTATAAATCTCAAGAAGTTAGATAAACTTGTCTAGTAGTTACCTATGGAGGCAGAATATGCAGAATTATAAAGTAACTATTACCAATTAAAATGCAAAAGTAAAGTTGAGACAGCCCTAGTTAAGAGAAGAAGGATGCTAGGCGTATAGCAGAATGATTTTATATAACTAAAGTACATATTGTATAATGCTTACTGTGTTCAAACGATGTATGTATAATCTACACTATAATTATGTCCATATAGTATGGGTAAAAAAAAAATTCCATCCCTACATGTTTTTCTTAGTGAAACATTTTGACTAAGTAGTTATATCTATATATATTTTATTTTAAATTAACTAGTTTAGAAGATTAGTTATTTTATAGCAGTCTTATTTTAAATGAGTAATTTATTTAAAGAGGCATTATGGGATCGTTGATAAAATAAATAAAGTTTAAAATAAAAACATAGATAATCATTATTTATAGTAGATAAAATTTTTAGCATACTATATTTAGATTATTTAAAACTTTGTTTAGAGATGGCATTCCCTAACAAACAAAACACTTGATTCTTCTTACAACAATAATATTAGTCAGTAGTTAGTTTGTTGATAGTAACAATGTTCATAGTTAACTAGTATAAGTTAATAGTAACTAGTTGTTGATGGTTGTTTATAATAAACAAACATAAACATGATCAGAAATTTCAATAAGTCAGTACTTTTTTTTCATATTTTTTTAAATATATAGTTACCATGAAAAGATTCAGATAGAAACTAACTAGTGGACTATGAGAAACTTATTTTTAATTCTACAGTTGACCATGGTAATCAGGTCCCTAGTATGACAAAACATTCATGAGATTAGTGTGGTTGGACCATACTCTTTTAGCAGACTGTATTTCATTAGCTTAACTACTTAGAATAGAAAACATTTATTTGCAAAAAAAAAGTTAATTTTCCCAACTTAGTACTAGTTAGTACAACTTTAGAGTCAGCCCTCTAAAACATTTTAAACTAGGTTTGTACAAAAACAGTTCAAAAATAATCTGTAAGACCTGCTTCGCATGGATACCATTTTTTTTATAAAAAATATATAGTTACCCACAAAACTTCCTCATTCACCTCTCTTTCCAGTAGTTAGTAAAAACTGTATCAAAATCTGTTAGGTGGTTTAGAAGAAGTTAAGAGGAGAAACAGATAGAAGCAAGCAAATTTAATTTATAATATCTATAGTTACTTTTACTAATATTATAAGTTGAAGAGTTTGTTTGGTTGAACGCATTAATCTCAGGAACCACTAGTTGGAATAGAAAAATTATTTTTGTGTTGGATAGTCCATTTATCGATAAAGGCTTTACGCTATATAACATTTTGAACGCGGACGAAGTTGCGGGCACCAGCTAGTATATAGATATATAGGTAGATATAAATAATAGGAGTTGTCTGGAGAACTAATGTGGCATGGCATCCTCTATGAAAAGCAACTAGGAGTAGTTAATGTCAGACTGATAATTATGGTTGCAATATCAGTTTAAAGCAAATATGTATACAAATGGAGTATCAGATCAAATGCAAGCAAATAATTGCATTGAATAAATAAGATAGGGAGTTAACAGCTACACAGATTTACTCACATATTTTTAGTCTCGAGTGCTCATAAAGTAAATTCAAATAACTAGAGGTCTTTTACACTATCCTTGTTCTTCTTATTCTTGACTTAGATGGTTTCCTTGACTCATTGTTTACAAGAATTGTTTTCACATCACTACATAACTAAGCAAAAACAAGAAATGAAGTCAGGTGTTGTTTATAAACTTTCACTGTGCATGTAAAATTTTGAGCTTAAAATTAGCAATAGTTTATATTATTATTAGCTACTACAAATAACAAATAACTACAAAAGGAACCTATTATTATCTATGTATATTAATATATGATGCAAAGACTTTGGATCCCTTTTTAAGAAAATTGTGCAGACGGAGGGGTGTGATATTTGGTACACTTTGAGTTTATATTGAGAATGACTGGAAAAAGCTAATATTTTTTATATAAGTAACTAGCTGACCCTGCAAATGTTATGCAAAAAAAACCTTACAACCTATTTCCAGACCTACCAAAAAATTGGTCAAGCCGTTTCGGAGGAGTTTTGTTACAAACACTGTGATACAAGAATTTTATATAAAGACAATATGCATTAGAAATACATTAAACTAATTGAAATAAACATTACACACACTTCTGTGATCTTTTGTTAATAATACCAAATTTTGTTTATGTTAAGGTCCACAGACAGGTCAGTCACTTGACGGTCCACTTGATGGTGGTTGTTACTGTCGCCTATAACACAAGTAATACCACAGATGCTGCAGTGCACTGATGACCATAGAAGGATGAAGGAATCGGAAATGAAAGGGTAATAGGCTCTCAAATCTCTTTCTCCCTTACCGAAACACAACAGCACACATGCTATTATTTCACTATGGTCTTATGTAAGGGGGTGGTCATTGATTCCAGACGCACTACTTTCTATATCCAGATCAGTGTCAATTTTGAATAGGTAGTTAATTATCAAAGTTAACCCTGCCTGGAATCTAATCTAGAACCCTTGAGACAAGCAACCTATATATAACTACTCTTTCACATTTTATTTAAAACATAATAGCTTGTAATATATTTAGAACATTATATTAAGTAAAATGCCCTTCTCATTTATTGTATTATCGTAATTAATATATGCAGAGCAGGTGGTTTAATTTGCTTTTTTCTCTTAATTTAGAATAGAACATTGAAAAAATGAGATTTAGTAGAATTAAAAAATAAAACCAACTCTTAGCAGTATTTATGATGAATAAAGAGGTCAGGTTAGGACAGGAATTATTCTATTATTTTAATATTTTATAAATTTCGTCAAGATCAAAAAGTAATTACACATATGAATATATACGAGACAATTAGGTAGGTACTGTAAAGTTAACTTTCACTGATATTTTTTATGAAATAAATAAAATAAACTTACCCCTGTGTAATCTGAAGCCAAATTGAAGTCTTGTATAGCAGCAACCTTTCTACAGTCTAGTAAATAAATGTGTCCCAAGGCTTATTATTACTGACCAATTCACAATTTTATACTCATCGATGATTCAAATATATTTAATTCTATCTATATACGTATACAAACCTATTTAGTAAGTCGAAAACTTGCGTCAAAATATAATTTCATGAACATTCAATTAACACGGTCACTATAACTTTTTATTATATAGATCCACTTTGATTAGACGCACATTCCAAGTCTTATCACATTGCTTATCAAAGTAATCAAATTTAAAAAACAAAAAATAAGTTTTTTATTTTTTTTCACAGATTTACACCAAAACAACACAAGTGACAGTTACGCGAATACGATGGATAACCTCACTCAAATAACAACATCACAACAAAGAAACTCAATTTGACATTTCAATTTAATTGAAGTGAAAGTCTAATTTAAATAACATTTTTGATATTTAAATAGATGCACTTGTATTAAGGGGTTTAATGGAAATGGGTATTCAAAATACGGAAATAATATGAAAATATCTCGCGCAAGCGCTAAAGCCCGTCAAGTGCTATGCCCGGGCAAGGCAAGCAAACACAATCGACAAGATTGAATAAAAAAAACAAGTCTATCTACAAGACGGCGACGAGACGAACCAATTGTGTTGAGTTGAGACGGAATGACAGTGACACACGAACGAATGACATAACGGACGGCATCACCGCACAGATATCTACATATTTATCTACAATATCTAATTTTTTGTTTGTTTGTTCGGAATGGATAAACTCAAAACTACTTATTTAAATGATTAAAAAAATAAAATCACGGAAGATTGATAGTAAATAGGTATCTTCCGTATAGAATAGGATAAATAGGATTCATCTACAATACATAATAAATAGGTAGGTACGTACTAATTAAATGCTTAAACTGGAAAAAAAACTATCGTCACGATAACATACAAAATAATTTCTGCTGAATATAAATCTTCGAGTCAGGCAAAAATCGAGAACTAGGTTTAGGTGACAGTACTCGTATTTTGTAGATGCATCGACGATTACTTTTTGTTATTACGTCTACCCGTCTACCAAATAATTTGCCACTCGTATCCTTTCGTATCAATATTCAAAACTTTTTTCTGTTTTTAAGGTAGGTACACTATCTCCTTTCCTGTATCTTTGACTTCATGACAATCGGTTGAACAGGTAATGTGTGAAAAGGTAACAGACAGACAGTTATTTTCAAATTTATAATATTGGTATGGATTTTTCCCTAATGTTGAAATAAAAGTTTAAATTTTTAAAAAAGTATATTTTTTCCTCATGTAGTCATTTCAAGTTTGATTTTATACATTTTTTATTAACACAAATACACTAGAATTAATAACATCGCCGTTTCATAAAACAGTTTTATTATAAAATTATCTGAACAATATTATATTGTCTTAGATACATTTTTAAATGAAAAATAAATGTTTCAAATGCAAAACGAACACTTACAAAAATTCTGGTTTTTTTGTGCCTATCTACAAGTGCAAAATACATATTATATGTAAAGCTTAATTCATAATTTCTCAATAACATAGGTATATTTTTACATGGATATCTTCTTAAAAATAGCACATAGTTCAATAATAAAATATAGTTACTTAACATAGTTGTAGAAGCAGTACCCAAATCAGATATCGCGATTCTTTGTACTGATGACTATTTGCAGGTCTCTCAATGGAGAACACCAGCACATCCAAATATTACTATAAAAATTACTGGATTTGATGCGCCTACTCGTGCAAATAATAATAGTTTTTGTTTCATCGAAATCGGGCCAGGATTTCCAAAGTTATAGCGTTGTAAAGTTTCACCGCTTTTAAAATTTTCGTTCATACGCGCGCTACTGCTATGACGTCACAACGCAACAGTCTCTGTCCGATTGCGAGTAATGCGGAGTGTTTACCTTCATAAAATTTAATTGTTGTGGTTTGCAGTTATTATTTTAAGTATTTGTGTTAGCGATTACTTTAAATATTATTGTTATTAAATAAACATAGCGATGGAAGAGAGTTTTGTAAAAGGACAGTCGGATAAACTACCAAAAGTCGACATTTTTATGGTTGCGCGATATCTTAGAATGGTGATTTTGTAGCCGCAGAATAGAGAGAAATAAAACTGAATAAGTAAATAACATAAAGTAAGTAAGATTTTCGATCAAGTTTTATTAAGGGTTTTTTAAAAACCTTTTTTCAATAAAAAATAATAAAAAGGATTTTTAAAGTTTTTTGTTTTATTAAAAGGTTTATTTTTGTCGAGTTTTAAATGGCAGGGGTGACAAATATTTTCTTAATTTCATTTTTAAATATGTACCTATTGATTTTTTTATTTGGTACAAAACAAAAAGTTCATTTCATCCTTCATAACAAATAAACTGAGTGATATGACTTGATCGTCATAAAACATCACTCAGATAAAAAGGGATGTATGCTTCATATTACTCCGACGCATCTGGAACGAACGAACGAATGAACAAACGAACGAATGAACGAACGAATGAATGAATGAAAGTACCAACGATAAAAATGGATGAATGAACGAACGAATGAACGATAGAGTGAATGAAATGAATGAATAAATAAATGAATGAATGGATAATAAATATCTTCACACATTCCACACAGCACCATCTAGTTCCACATTAAGCAACTAATGCTTGTATTATGGGTATCAGACAGTTGATATACTATGATTACTTTTTTTTACGAACATATTATTATTATAACTACAAAACGTCCATGACTCAGGTACAAAGGTAAATGTTAACACATAAACATATGCCCCTAGCGGGATTCGAACCCGAGCGAGATCATTAGGTTAACAGCTAGATGCTAGATAGGATAGCTAGCTAGCTATATGTAAGCATGTAACAAAGAAAAAAAAATAGTATTTTTGAAATATTCAACAAATTTCAGATTTATGAAATTCTTTACTGTGATTGTTTCAAAGATACAAAGATTTTGGGAGAGGTGCATAAACAAAAAAAAATTATCAATCCTGAGACACAATAAAACTCGATCCGTTCTTTACTATTTTATTATTATGTACCTACTAATAGACTAATTTTAACATGTTATGTTTATAAATAAAAATAAATAGATATTACGTTATGCTCACTTTTAACTTCATAAATTTTAACCACTTTTTCCAAATATTATTACCGCGTGGTACAGAAAAAAAAACTATTTTTGGGTTGTTTTTTCACTGGAGTTGGTACACATAGGCACAATATAATATTTGTTAACAATTTTAGTGATGCACTATAAGAAAAACAATTAAATTTATAGCGAGACCGCGAACGCAACGAGCGAAAGTATGTAGATACGCAGAACCGTGTTACGTTGTGACGTCACACGTTAGCGCGATCACTCAAGATCACTAGTCGCGGAAGTCGTACTTTAACGTTTAATATCTCAGTCATTTTTGAAGATAGGAAAAAAATAAAAACAGATTATTTTTTCTCGAGTTACCTATTTTGCAGATTTGCTGAAAAAAAAAATCATTTTGGTTCTCCATTGTGTAAATAAGGAACAATTTGGTGAGAAGTTATAAAATTGTCTTACGAAGATTTAATTTTTTTGGCCTTTTGGCCTTACATACTTAATACAACTTTCAATAAAAGTTATTTTTAAAAATTTGAAATCGCTTGGATTTTATTTTTTAATATTGAGAAACGGAAGGCAAACGATTTGAGTGTAGCTTAATAATAATTATGATGGCACATTTGGATAAATACTATAATGATATGCAAGTGATTTTATTAGGTACATTTTTTTATATGTGTGTAAAAAATTAGTCGTTATTTAATATTTTTAATCCCGCAAATGCTAATCAGGAACCTCGTCACATTAACTTTCATATTATGACGTCATCCGTCACTAACCTGCCTGCGCCGGCCTGGGGCCTTAGACAAGTTGCATTCGCTCCGTAGCGATTCGATTCGCTAAAAATAAAATGTATGGGATTGACATATGCCTTCGCTAAATCACGTGATACTTCCCATACATTTATAACTATCGAACTTCGTTATCGTTATCGTTATGGCACTTTGTCTAGGGCCCCTGCGTTGCTAACGGTACTGGCTCTAGCCAAGAACCAAACCAAAGCTTCTTAGTAAACGAAAGAAATAAAGCCCGGTGATTGGTCAAAATTTTACTCGTATGTGGGCGTTATAACAACCAATCACTGGGCTTTATTTCTTTCGTTTCGTAAGAACGCAACGAGACGTTAGCATTTGTTTGGTTATCTTCGTTTGTTTGTTCGTTTCGCTTCGTTGCGTACTTCGTAAACGAAGAGAGAGCGCTAAGAGAAAGCTTGGTAATTGGTTGTTGGTCAAAATTTTATTTTGACGTTACGTCAAAATAAAATTTTGACCAATCACAAAGTTTTCTCTTAGCATAGCGTAAACGACTGTAGAAAGCACACATGACTACGGGCTCAGAGTTTGTCATGAGATTACGTCACCAAAATGGTGGCCAGGCGCATTAGCTATTTGCGGGACTTACTTATAGCATATGTCTACAGAGTTCATAATTTCTTTACTTGTTCCAAAGGTTTTACTTTCAATCTGTCAGCCAGTGAGGCGCAAGTCTTGATCTGTTGTTCCACATAGCTTACAGTTCCGCTGGCCATACTTTCTTTTGCCGCTTTCTTTTCTTTGTCTCCTGGCGCCATTACTGGGAGGCTTGGATCCGTCTGTGTCACAGAAATTTGTTAGACAATATATATCTTAGTAGTGGGTAAATAGGGGTATAGATATCTTGTATTGGGATCTTTATCCGTTATTAATGCCGTTATTAATGGTCGGCGGCAGCGTACTCGCAGCACCTGTGGTGTTGCTTGTGTTAATAATCGACGGTAACGATCTACCATCAAGTTGACATCTACTCCAAAATTCCCCAGGAACCTAAAATTATTCTAGGATAAAAAGTATCCTATATATTAATCCAGGTAATAAACTATCTGTGTCTCATATTACATCCAGTTTTTTAGCTATTTTGAGTAACAAACCGATCATTAGCATTACTATTAGAATTAATAATTGAAATGGAATGGTCTATTCAGTTTTACATCGCTGTATTTTCTCTCCCCTGAGACCGCGTGGTCCGTCGATTTCCGGCACGGATTTAGTAAACTATTGGAGGTTTCAAAATTGCCACTTTAACTAACACTAACACCAAATTAATATTACTATTTAGCCTTCAGTCAGTAGGTACAGTCTTCTGTGTTAGGAATATATCTGTATTTTTATGGCTATAAAGAATTAAAATTTTATTTTATACTAGCTGGTGCCCGCGACTTCGTCCGCGTTAAAAAAAAAGTAGCCTATCCTGTGTCCTGTACCTCTAAATGTTTATCTACCAAGTTTCATGAAAATGAGTTAATTCGTTTAAGAGTTATGGGGGAACATACATACATACAGAAAAATATTCTAAAAATCGTCAATTTAATTTCAGTATCACGTATGGAGCCTATAAACACGATATCTCTGAAAACAAAGTAACTTACTCCACGACCAACCCTTACAGATTTATTATTAGTATTGATGCATACCGGTTCCAAACCTCTCCAATGCTCTATACTTTCGGTTAATCTGTCACCGAATCCTGGTGCAAAGCATTCGGGGTTGATGGCTGCAAAACAGTGTCCCAGGTTGGCGGCTCCACCGTCACCGCTGTGTGACCATGATCTTATGTGGTGTCCATAGTTTGAACCTAGTTGAACGGATACTATTTTTAGACATTTTTTGAATAGCCCGATGGATGATGGATGGTTGCTTTGACGCTCTGTTCTGACTTTGGCTCAGGGTTTTATTCCCGGCAGGGTCAACTTTGGAAATGCACTTTTCAAAGTTAGCTCTGGTCTGGATTTGGAAAGTAGTGGCAGTGCACGCTGCATTTCGCAGTCATTTGGGCTGCCCGTCTAGTGGCAGTGAGGCAGTAGGGTGTGGCCCTTACAGACTACCACCGTAAAATAATTGAATGCGTGCTGTTGTTTCGGTGTAGCGCCTGTGGCGTTGCTTGCGTTTGTCTCGTTGGCCTTGCTTTAGGAATATAATTCGCCCGACGGGCGGGCGGGCGAATTGTCCATTAATTTACCAGCTGATATTCCACAAAACAGCTCCACCATTGCTGCCAGTCCGTATCCCTTGTATCCAGAGGTTTTTTCTCCACCTCCCAACGGCATGAGGCAACCCGTTTTGAAAGCCTGAAACATTAAACGACTGTTATTTGAGACTTCTAAGAATGTGTTACATCAATCGTAATGTAAGGCTCTGTGTTCTGTGTCATGTAAAAAAGGGGAACAATGGAATGAGCCCCCTAGATCGCCTTTAATTATGTTTACTTGATCTTTTCTTTCTCTGCACTTTTTCCATAATGATGGTACGCAAGAATTGATATATATCATGGCGTAGCATTTGACCTATATATGCAAACCTTTCGCTGCTTGACGGTTTGTAAAAGCTCTACATTCGATTCTCTGTCCGCCCACTTGGTGTGCAGCTTACTTTTTGAAGTATGTAAAATGGGATTTGTTATTAATTTATAACAGAAATACTTACCAACTCAGCATCATGAGTCTCTGTACCGTCTGGTGCTTGAGCCCAACCACTTGGCAACGGTTCACCTTTGCGACGTTGCATCTCAATCTGAAAAAAAAAAATGTCACATTACATAGGATGTAACATAATTAGAATCCATGTTCTCTAAAATATTGATTGCATTATAATCTGAGCTTGCATTTTTTATTTAACTAGGCATTATGCATTATGTCATTAAATAATGGCATAATGTTATACTTCATCAATTCAACTGTTTGTTCTACAAGTCTATATGTAGTATCGTAGCTCCCAAACAGATGGACGATTTTGATACATTTTTTCGTTTGAAAACTGTCGTGATCGGAATCGTTCTTCGTATAGGTAGCTAAAATATTGTATTCTTACCTTACCCACTGCTACAGCCGTAGTAGCCATATCTAAGTAAAATAATTCGCCTTTAGAAGCTGGTGCGACCACAGCTAAGGGGTTAGTCCCTAAGGCAGCCTGAAATTAAATTAAAATTGTAATTAAAATTTCTATGTCATCAAATATCATTAAATCAACATATTGTAACATATTGTGTGTATTTGCACAAATACATGTTTACAGATTTTTATTCATATACAGTTGTTACAGTACAAATTATGTACACAAAATAGTGTATTACAATTACAGTACAGTACACAAAACAGAAATTTAAAATTAAACAATATTTCTGTTTAAACTTTGCTATATTCTAATAAAAACCAATGTTTTTAGGGTCTCTTTCACCATCTCTGAATGAAGTGTCAAGTAGTCTAACTTCCATTTAAAGTCACCGGTAAGAAAGCGTACGAGTTTCACCATCTTCGAGTAGCATAATTTGAATGAAATATAAACAAGATATTCATAACATTTACTCGCCAATTAGCGTTACTTGAAAAGTAACTAATCACTACTTTACTTGTAGTTGGTGAAATAGGCCCTTAATGTAATAATATACTCATACTTGGGTTTAAATTACAGAAATTAATACAATTACTTATTATTATGTATGTACATATGTACATATCTGAGTCGATTACCTTTTTACTTCTAGTGGGAGCAAGAAGTGGCGACGTGTTAGTGAATGCCATACCAATTAGACCGTTGTCTGCGGCTTTTTGAGCCCACCAGCCAGCGATACCGAAATGGTTTGAACCTGAGATTAAATATAGTTCAACTACACTTTTCTAGCAAGACCAGAAGACTACAAATGTAGGTTAACGAGAAGACGATTAATGATGTTTGTAACTTGAATACTTCAAGTTTAGGTTATTTTTTTAAATTACTTAAGTATAACTTCATAGCATACTCGTACCTTTGACGACCACCCATCCTATTCCAGTTTGTTTAGCTTTTTGAATAGCGACATCCATGGCGAAGTGGCTGGCAGTGGCGCCCAACACGTTGTTTGCGTCAATCCATGCTGTCGACGGACTTTCCTTGAGGACTTTCGGCTCATTGTTTGGATGACAAGCACCGCTTAGGATGTCGTTCACGTAGAACTCTGAAATCATATTTACAAAAATATGAGATAAGAGCATGGAACGTTATCACGACGATTGAAAGACAACGGAATTTTTACCTCTTTAGGGATTTAATTACGGTTTTCACATTAGTGAATTAAGAAAGAGCGATAAACGAAGTAGGTATCTAGGTGTATGTATATTTATAATTTCTTGATAAAAGTGTGTGTGTGTGTCAGCTGGCACGACTAGAGTTTAATCCTTACGAACAATAAATAGATAATTTAATAAATACGAACGGACGAATAAATAAACTGAAACTTCAGAGATATTCTAAAAATATTCGAAAAATCTTCATAACCGGGCTTATATGAAAAGTAAACTTCAAAAAATTGCGTACATACATATGCGAAGCTTTGTATGTTAGCAGACATTAATTTTGTAACATGGTTTGTTCGTTGCTGATTCGTCGTTACAATGGTTAATACTAATTACAGATAATTAAAACATGTTATTGCCAATGCCAATGAACCCCGTTACATTGTGAACGTTGACATCATACATGCAATGGTCACTACTATTGAATGAGTATTTCTTTATGTAGAGTCAAAATAGAGATTGAAAACAGAGTAATACAGTTTTTAATACCAGCAATACTTCTTTGTTTTAACCGCAATAACGTTTGCAGTCATAAACAATCAAAAGTCATAACACGGAGCCAGAAAATTGTGTTTCACTAAAAAAATTATATCTAAAATTAATGGTAAAAAAAACTTTTTAAAAACAAGCTTTTATTTAAGTGCCCTAAAAAGAAGAAAATAAACTTTAAATTAAATATAAAAGCTTGTCGCGAGATTTGCATATTTTATAGGAAACATATAGAATTAGCAAGACTAGTTAGTAGTACGCAGGTAAAAATAACTAGTCCGCCATCTTGGATGATCCGCCACATTGGAATTAGAATGACGTCACATAGCTAAGCATGCATTGTCAACCAAAATAAGCGTGTATACCAAATTTCAGCTCAATCGGTTAAAGATAACTGCTTTAAAATTCAGTTGCAAGATTCCACCCGGATAAACATACATATATACATACATACATACATTGCAAGTTAATAAAAAGCTTGTAAAAAATATAAATAGGTATCTACTCTTTCTGTAATTATTTTATCATTGCGATTTTTTTCCCGTATATTACCTACATACTTAAACAAACCATTCCTCTTTTATACCTCTTTCCATCGGAGAAAACCGAATCCTTTGGGTGCTTTAGAAGAAGTTAACGAAGAAACAAACAGAGGCGGACAGGACAGAAGAATATTTTTTCTGTTCTGTTTTTAGTTTTAGTTTTTCAGTTTTTGGCTTCCACTAAGAAGCGTGCTGTTTGGAAACCAACTTTCTATTAATAATAATAAGAAGTAGGATTCAATGTGGTACCTAGTCTGTTCATTCCATGACTGGGATGTCCCAGGCGATCTGCTTGTATGAGGAGTTCAGCTTGCATTTCAGCAGCCCTTGTTGCTGCTCCGGCCGCTTTCAAACAATCTGCCATGAATCGAGTTGCTTCTCCTACCAGTACCTTTGCCATGGTTGATAATGGCGACTGAAAATTTATTTGAGAGAATTCAAGAATATTGAAACAAAAATAAGCGAAGATAGGCAACATCTTATATTTCATTTTATTTTTTGCAGTATCTTGTCACAATGCTTGGCACTATACTTTTCCTCTGTAAAAATAGGACTTTAAAAATCTTCAACTATTCAGCACGGTAAATATAAAAATATATTATATGATATAAATATATCAGGCGACGGTAGCCACCTACCATCAAGTGGACCGTCAGCCTGCCATCTTTAATAACATTAAAAAAAATGACATGCTTCTTCTAACCGCGGGTTTCATTCACAGATTCGGTAATCATTCTAATCTACGATTTTTTTCTTTCACCCTTACAGTGTAATTATTATAATCTATGTACTCGTATGTTAATTTTAACCAGAGTAAGTAATAATTTTAATCTTTTTATGTGTTCTTAAGAGTCTGTAATAATCATTCTAATTTACGCAAGAAAACAGTCAAGTGACTGTTGTGAAACCCACGTCTTTTATTTCGGCAATATATGTGTCGTTCATTGTAAAAGTGAATTATCTCCTTGTAACTGAATTTTAGAATAACGAGCTTTTTGCGAATTATAGTGTAGGAAAAAAAATATAAGCATTCATTAATTGTTTTCATCTATGGGATTTTAATGCAACTATTGGTGTTACTTCACTTTTTTATTGAAAGATATGACTAAATGTGATACCATTAGGCAAGAAAAGATGTTTTAAAAATAGGGAGTTACACCACTTTTACAATGAACGACACATATTAGTTATAAGTGTAAAGAATTATACGAATTTATAATTTGGCGACATTTTTTTTTACTCGTAGATGAAACTAATTTTCATTAGTGGTACAAAAGATTTTCCTGGGAACTGAAAAGATGCTTTGTTATTTTTATAACTACAAATCTTATCTTTGAATGTCGCCCTTGTTACGATGAAGATAAAGTTCTAGGTTGGTGATCCTTATCACAATGTTGGCGGTATTACGAGAATGACGTCATGTCTTTATTTTTATTTGAGCATTGACATTGACCGATAGTTTTGCGATATTTTTGATAGTTTTGTGTAAAAGAGATGGTTCCGCGTTTAATAAAAAGAATCGATACTTTTAAACAATTTTTTTTTAACGTTTACTGTTCATTAATTACTTACAACGTTTAATTTTTTCGCTGTTACCTATTCTATCATTTTCGATTGAGTAGTGGCAAGACACTACCTTAGAATATACCTCCTTACAGAAACCGTAAAATAACAGCATGTGTGCTGTTGTTCGCTGAGTGAGTAAGGGATGTTAGCCTATTTCCATATCCTCCTAGTGAGGGATGTTTAGGCCGGCAGTGACGGTCCACTTGATGGTATGTGGCTACCATCGCCTGTAACACAAGCAACAATAAAATCAACAACAAATAAAATGCTTCAAATTAATCTATGCTAATATTATAAAGAGAGAAGACTTGTATGTTTGTAATGAATAAACTCAAAAACTACTATAACAATACAAACAAATGTACAAACAACAGAATAACAAAAGTCTCCGGGATCGCGGGTTCGATTCCCGGCGGGGTCAACTTTGGAAATTATAATGTAATTTTCAAAATTTACTCTGGTCTGGATTTGAAAAGTAGTGGCAGGGCACACTGCGTTTCGCAGTCATTTGGGCAGCCCGTCTGGCGGCAGTAACCACCACCTTACAGAATACCACCGTGAAATAACAGCATATGTGCTGTTGTGTTTCGGTGAGTGAGTAAGGGATGCCAGAGCCCATTACCCCATCCTTTCCTTATCCCTTATCCTTAATCCTTCTATGGGGGGCAGCGCACTCGTAGCACTTATGACGTTACTTGTGTTATAGGTGACGGTAGCCACCCTACCATTAGCCTGTCTTTCGACCTTAACATAAAAAATAAAAATAAATTTGAACGTGGACGAAGTCACGGGCAAAAGCTGGTTTAGTATAAGTTGACTGTGAATATTGGTTGGTAGGTTGGTACCCATTTAGAATTTTGATGCGGACAAAGCAATGCCAGCTGGGCTCTTTATCGATTTTTAGGGGTTATTGACCTAAACATTTACAGTGGGTTACTGAGAAGCCTGAAATCTGAATGAATATTTTTGTAGCTAGGTAAAATATTTTGCAGATAAAGTGATCCTTATCCTTAAAAATATTATAAATGTGAATGTGAGTTTGTTTGTTACGCTTTCACGCAAAAACTACTAAACCAATCACCATGAAATTTTGGATATACATAGGGTACCTTTCATCGTTCAACGCGGACGAAGTCGCGGGCACTAGCTAGTATTATATAATTACTAGCTGGCGCCCGCGACTTCGTCCGCGTTGTAAAAGAAAAAAGTAGCCTACCCTGTGTCCTGTATACGTCTAAATGTTTATCTACCAAATTTCATGAAAATCAGTTAATTCGTTTAAGAGTTATGGAGGAACATACATACATACAATACCTACACTTACAGATTTATTATTAGTATTGATGATTGATGATTGATTGAATTAATTGATTGAAATACTTATGTTTTCATATGCTTTACATTATTTCTAAGTAAGTATATCTACAATTTCTGATATCTCTTTTAAAATAAGCAATACGATTGTCGTGATAACGTGATAGTAAAGTAAATCCAATAATGTCTTAATTATGAAACTTAAATAATTAAGACCACGTTATAAATAGGTAATAATTAAGAAATAGGTATCTATATTAGAACACAATTAACACATGTAATTTAGGAAACTTGGCTTGGCACTTGGCAGTCTAGATTTAGCTTAGGTCAACGACCTTATATTATTGCTAACTTTATCGCACTTTTTTCCCTTACCACAGCTTATTTATTTAAATGTACTGTTTTTTTACCTACACTTTTAAAATTAAATACATTTTTATTCATATTCATTCAAATGAGTTCGCTTATGAAATAAAGAAATAAAATAAAACCTTGATTTATTGTCATAGTTGTGATGTGAACTCATTTATACAAAGCCTTCTTCAAACAAGACTGTAACATTTGGAACTAAGTATGTATTAGTAACAAAAAAACAAAAAGTCAAATAACTTACCAAGTTTCGATATGAATTATATAACAATTTCACAGTATTTCTAAAGAATTGTCGAAGCTTTTTTGAATTTAATGTTTTTAAGTCAAAATAATATCAAACGGCGCGTCTACTCCGCAACGCAGCGCGAAACAGACTGGCGTATGACATAATGAGGGAATATAATGATATTATAGTAAACAAAGCTGATAATAATGTGAAAAGGTTTGTATATTTATATATTCGCGATAGATTGCTGCCTCGTAATAACAAGTAAATATATGTATCGCTATAAACACTTCATAACCAAGGCAAATTAAGCCATTTATCGGCAATCAGGGGAAATAAATCGTGTAGTTTTGAAAATTGGTAGAATTATACTTTACGGTATCCAGATTAACATACTAAAAGTCCTCAAGGGTGGGGGTTGTGCTAAGGGTGTAAGGGGGGGTTGAAGGTACCTTTTTTGAGGTTTTTGCTCATATCGCGAATATCTGTAGGAATAGCATTATGATTGCTTCTGACAAAAGTTTCTACATGAAATTGTCTACAAACTTAGATATATACATATTTACTCTACGATCAATACTTTAGGGACTACAGGCTGTGCAAGTTTACAGAGGTACGAAAATAGACGATTTCAGCAAACGGTGTCGTTTTTTTTTTCGGCGTTGTTTATCGCCATTTTTAGTTTAGAATAAGCAAGCTTAGTCATCTGCCTACCCAACATGAAAAAACCCCATGAAGATCCATGGAGAATTCTAAACAAAAAAGATGATAATGTGAACAAGGTCCGAGCGTTCAAGATACCGTATGCCCTTAAGCAACGAAGGGCTTCAGCGGGTCGTGGAGGGTGATGTTGAGGTCCATGCATACCACTGAGGCTGAATCGACGTCTTTTCTACTGCATATACAAACATGCCAAGATTTATACCTCAAAAATGGGTTCGATCCGCAAAAAATCCTGCTACTTGATTTTTCGATTGGATTATGTCAGAGACTGTCTCCCAAGTATAACTCCAAGTTTGTGTCGCTTGAAACCGCGAGCGTTAGCCGCCATCTCGAGAAACGCCTTTTTACAAATATCTCGGCAACGGTGAGTTTTACGTTAAAAATTGTAAGAATCTTTTTTGTAGAGAATAAAGTTTCCCATCGTTTTTATTTGAAACGTTTTTCTCTACTGTTAATATTTGCCGATATATGGTCAATTAAAAAAACCAAATTTTTGTTTTTGGAAAATATTTCGATAAATTTTAGAAATACGAAAAAAATGTGATAATCAAAGTTGTAGAGCATAAATTTTTCTATAATTTTTGTAGGAAACTTTTTTTTGTAAAGTCAATAGTTGCTGAGCTCTACCGCAATTAAAGTTTCCGTCAGGTAAAAAAAAAACAGCTACGGCAACTTTTATGAAAAGCAACACAAGACAGAAATATAAAATATAAGTTTCCCATTTGAAATTGCGGCATTAAATTTTTTTTGGTATTTTTTTTTTCGGTAATTTAAAAAAAAAGATTTTCTTTTATTTTGCTTTACTATTAATTGCGGTAGAGCTCAGCAACTATTGATTTTACAAAAAAAAGTTTCCTACAAAAATTATAGAACAATTTATGCTCTACAACTTTGATTATAACTTTTTTTTCGTATGTCTAAAAATTATCGAATTATTTTCCAAAAACAAAAATTTGTTTTTTTTAATCGACTATATATCGGCAAATATTAACAGTAGAGAAAAACGTTTCAAATAAAAACGATAGGAAACTTTGTTGTCTACAAAAAAGATTCTTACAATTTTTAACGTAAAACTCACCGTTACCGAGATATTTGTAAAAAGGCGTTTCTCGAGATGACGGCTAACGCTCGCGGTTTCAAGCGACAAAAACTTGGATTTATACTTGGGAAACAGTCTCTGACATAATCCAATCGAAAAATCAAATAGCAGGATTTCTTGCGGATCGAACCCATTTTTGAGCTATAAATCTTGGCCTGTTTGTATATGCAGTAGAAAAGACGTCGATTCAGCCTCAGTGGTATGCATGGACCTCAACATCACCATCCACGACCCGCTGACGCCCTTCGTTGCTTAAGGGCATACGGTATCTTGAACGCTCGGACCTTGTTCACATTATCATCTTTTTTGTTTAGAATTCTCCATGGATCTTCATGGGGTTTTTTCATGTTGGGTAGGCAGATGACTAAGCTTGCTTATTCTAAACTAAAAATGGCGATAAACAACGCCGAAAAAAAAAACGACACCGTTTGCTGAAATCGTCTATTTTCGTACCTCTGTAACCTTGCACAGCCTGTAGTCCCTAAAGTATTGATCGTAGAGTAAATATGTATATATCTAAGTTTGTAGACAATTTCATGTAGAAACTTTTGTCAGAAGCAATCATAATGCTATTCCTACAGATATTCGCGATATGAGCAAAAACCTCAAAAAAGGTACCTTCAACCCCCCCTTACACCCTTAGCACAACCCCCACCCTTGAGGACTTTTAGTATGTTAATCTGGATACCGTAAAGTATAATTCTACCAATTTTCAAAACTACACGATTTATTTCCTCTGATTTTTCTTATTTTCTCAGGCTATCATTGGAAGTATCAAGAGAAAAAGTAACATGATTTTGGATTTAGCTAGAGTCAGTGGCAACTAAATATTGATTAGAAGAACCGGATAAGCTTGAATCTTGAATTAAATTTGCTATGTGCATAATAATTCAATACATATGTGAATTCCAGTTTTTTTTATATTATCTCGTAATGTAAACAATTTTTTTATTTGTCTTTAAACAGAATTTATCTTAAGAAAATTGGTCGCTATCAACTGCTTGGTATGCAGGACAGCTCGTTAATGCAAATTGTCTAATAATAATCATGCAACATGTTGAATGCACTTTGCATTCAAATAGAATGGTTGTCTGGATAAGTTTATCCAGGTTCTCAACCTTCACCAACATATTATTATTATGTTAATATTTTTTTACATGAATAAAAAAAATCCCTCAATCAAACTGTGATAACATTATTTTTTTATGTATAAAGATAACATAGGTATGTAAAATGTCTGAATTTAAGTTATTTTAAATTGAATTTTTATGCTGGATAAATATGATCACCCCTTAACCAATGAAGAATTAAAATTGTTATAAAAATTTACTGGACCGATTATCTCAAGAGGTACAGTCTCTGGTACTGGTACAGTCGGGGTAAGAAAAGGTTCGCCACCTTAGTCTTGATACATTTGATTGTACCAGGCCAATTTATCATTTCAAACTTCTGTCAGTTATTTGGTTAGTGCTTTAGTTTTAAAAGGTACTAAGAGTCTACGAGTTGATAAAGTAATGAAAGCAATACCTACTGTAAGTGGTGAATCCAAAGACTATATAAGTATATTTGGTAGTAGGTGAATCTCAATAAAAAGGGCCTATGTGTCTGATAATGATGATGAAACTTATTTTTGTCGGCGCATCCAAAATATTTTAGATCTCCATTTATCGCTAAGATCTTTTGTGTTTCACTGTTAAAAATATTCACCAAAAAGGTTTGTAATATGACAGTTGATAATGTAAGCCTTTTTGGCTATCATCTTTTAAAAATAACAAAAAAAATGTCTACCAAACCTCTATTTAAATATGTTACCTATATCGCATAACCCGACTTGGCGTGCTCGCTATCTTCGTTTTGTTATCTTAAAAAATAAACTTATTTGTAGAGTTCAAACTGTGACCGATAGAATAATATTATTGATTAAAAATATAGATTCTGTTTTTTGAACTTGAAAAGTTTCTATCATTTTTCTCTCACTTGTATTTATTCGGACATTTAACTTGTTGACAGCTTTTATCAATAAAAGCTAACTTTTAATTAATAATTGCATATCTAAATAGTAAGAATATTTATGTCTTGAAGATTTATTGAATTTGTTTATGGGTGGATATGTATTTTGAGAAATTGTGGAATAGTAATATAATGACTAAACCCGTTTAAAACATACTATATTTCTCTGATTAAGTTAAAATGTAAGTATCAACAACAAAAATTGGTTTATTAGTGGGTTTATTTATTAGCTTCAGCAAAATCCATACCAGCAGAAGAAGTATGGCATCTGTATTTCAGCAAAACAAAGAGAAAATTGATTTGAGACAGCCGCAACAGACTATAACACAAGTAACGCCACAGGTGCTGCAAGTGCGTTGCCGATCATAGGGATTGGGAAACGACAGGGAAATTGGCTCTAGCATCCTTTACTCACTCACCGAAACACAACACATGCTATTATTTCACGATGGTCATCTGTGAGGGGGGTGCCTTGGCCACTTCTTTCTAAATCCACACTAGAGCCAACTTTGAAAAGTTCTTTTCCATAGCTGAGACGGAGCGTTGAGGCAAGCACTCAGGCTACCATTCACGGGCACTCCATTTGGCAGCGCTCCACTCCACACACTCCAAATTCATACATTATATCATACATGTATGTATGTATGTATGTGTGTGTGTGTGTGTTTTTGTATGTATTTATGTATGTATGTATGTATTATGTAATAAGCCACGTGAATTTTGTATGATAAGAATTTGAATGTCGTCCACCGATGTCGTGATGGAGTGGAGCGCTGCCAAATGGAGTGCCCGTGAATGGTGAATGCAGCAGCATTCGAGAATTTACACATCAAATGTGGAAGTCAGGGAGTCAACATCAAATATTTTGACAAAGAAAGTATTTCCCTTGCTTCCTCCGAGTCTAAATAAAACTACTTTCGTGACAGATGGATGGTACCACGAAAAACACTTGCTATCAATAATGTTTACAGTCACCAATATGATCTTGGAGAATATGAGATATAATATATATTACATAAGAAACAGTATATTACTTTCTTATCTACAAGTAATACACTTTTTAAAGTAAATTCTCTGTTATCATTCACGAGAAGTTATCGTTAGGTTACTATGGAAAAATCTATATTTTTACTTATTTATTGTAACAGTTTTAATAATCGATATATTAAAACTTTATAATCTGACATTTAATTAAATTAACATAAAAAAATTATTTCTTGTTTTCTACACTCATGTATGGTTACACAATCCATTATCTTAAATAATGTAAGTAAACAATGGGGACGGTGATGAACTGAGACTATTATTTCGAGATACTTAAACCAAGTATATTGACGTATTCAAAGTAGTATAAAAGATGTGAGTAAATAAATTAATTACTAGTTGCTTATCGTTAATAGTATTATAATGTACATGTACAGTAATTGTCGTTAATTTCATCAACAGTGTCTGAGTGAAAATGGCCGAGGTTAAAATAGAAGAAGTGAAAAGGTTTATGGTCGATTGTCTTCGGGCTGTTGGAACTCCAGAACAAGAGGCTAAAGAGCATATGACGCTTCTTGTTCACGCAGACACCACTGGACACTTTAGTCATGGCCTCAACAGACTTGGTAAGTTGTATAGAAGTTGTAGTAGTAAAGAATGTATAGTTAATTCTACATAACGATGATAAACCTTATCCTTACTAATATGTATTATAAATGTGAATGTGAGTTTGTTTGTTTGTTACGCTTTCACGCAAAAACTACTAAACCGATCACCATGAAATTTTGCACACACGTTGTCTGGGACACCAGAAAGGACATAGGGTACCTTTCATCGTTCAACGCGGACGAAGTCGCGGGCACCAGCTAGTAAAGTAATAAAATCTTTTTTAAATAAATTGTAATAGCGGACGCCAGGAGTTTCTTCCACAGTTGGCACGTCAGTAAGGAAACCTTTCTATTGTTTACTTTCTTGTCAAATTTTAGAATTCTACATCAACGATATCAAAGAAGGTGCAACTGACCCAACAGCGAAACCTGTTATTCTTAAAGAATCAGTTGCAACAGCTCTAGTAGACGGTTGTAACGCTCTTGGTTCTACGGTTGGCAACTTTTGTATGGACATCGCCATAAAGAAGGCTAAGGAATGTGGGGTTGGATGGGTTTCAGCTAGAGGTAAGAAAATCAATAAATGTATTGTATTTAGAAGCTGGCTTCAGCTTCAGCATTATCGCGAAGAATGATACATTAACTGCGGATACAGTCAGAGCCACGATATCTGAAGTGGCTCAATAATCGATATAAAAAATATAAATTGCTGTTGTGTTTCGGTGAGTGAATAAGGGATGCTAGAACCCATAACCCTATACCTTCTTTATCCCTTATCCTTATATGTTCGGCAGCGTACTTGCAACACCTATGACGTTGCTTGTATTTTAGGCGACGGTAGCCGCTTACCATTAAATAGACCGTCAGCCTGTGTGTCGAACTTCACATTTAAAAACATAGTTTATAAAAATTCAAAAATGCTTACTATAGTTTTTACATCGAATTTTGACTTTAGAAATCCTTCACATGATGGACTGGTCATCTGATCTTTGTTTTATAATTATTGGTCTTGTAATTATGTTGGAGGATTAGTTATTTCTACATGTGTAGGTTAAATTATATAATTAAATTCATGGTATTTTTATCGCCTGCTTATTTAAAACCTTTCATTATGTCTTTCATTATTTTAATTATCTAGGAAGCAACCACTTTGGAATGGCAGGATGGTGGGCGCAAAAGGCAGAAAAACAAGGTCTTATTGGGATGGCATTTACTAACTCATCACCATTATTAGTGCCTACAAGATCGAAACAGGTATTTAATTAATATAATAACAGATTATTCCTATACTTAAGTTATAGTTATTAGCTGGATTAATGTATGGGATATTTTTTATCCTGAAAAAATATTAGGTTTCTCTCGGAAACCTAATACCTAATAACCTAATCGTCTAAAAACATAAAAAGTTCAGGCGGATAAAGATGTCAGGAGTTTCTCAGATGTTATATTTTACATTTTTCAACGTGGACGAAGTCACGGTCACCCGACTAGTCATTTTAATATTTAATTTTTAATGTTGGGTTTCAGGGGATTTCAAATACTAAATTTTATTTCAGGGTGCCTTGGGCACAAACCCCATAGCAATGTTCGCTCCAGCGGCCGGTGGCGATTCATTAGGCATTGATATGGCAACCACAGCTGTGGCTTTGGGAAAGGTAAGAATCAATGAAAAAGGTCGAAGGATTGAGGAGAATTTATGAATTTCGTATATCATTTTATACCTAGTTTTCTATTTCAGATAGAAGTTCAAATTCATAAAGGAGAGCCTATAAAAGAGGGATGGGCTCTAGGACCTGACGGAAAAACGACCACGGATGCACAACTTGTCAGTATATATTATTTTTAACATATACATAACCTATCAACTAGAGACCTTACACCGGTTTCCTCGTATCAAATCCGTTGGCTTAGCATTCAGTTAGAATGCTAACCCAGTGTTAGAGTTGGGTTTAGAAGTTAGCGGGAAAAATGTCAGAGTACTATCTAATCAGACTGGGATCTATCTAAACTATCTATCCTGTTGTCTTGCTTGCATATCACATAAAGCCTTTAAACTGAATAAGAAAATTGGATGTCTATAGATGTCAACAATTTAAACTAAAGCCTGTAAGATTTTTCATAGCAACTTTTAAAATTTAAACGTTTTTTTCATATTGCAGGCGTTCGATACCGGCAAACTACTTCCCTTGGGAGGTTTCGAAGAGACCAGTGGATACAAGGGATACGGCCTTAGTGCTATGGTTGAAGTATTTTGCAGTGCACTATCCGGTAAGTAACCTATTATTATATTATCGTTTTATCTTCATGTAGAAATAAAAAGATTTCTACGGGTCCACCGTGACCCGTTCTCCAAACTAGTACACGGAGTCAGTAGTTAACGAGGGCATCATTTTCTTATAAAATTATTTTCGTTTGTTCAAAATCTTGTTACTTTGTTAAATAATTAACACTTTATATACATCTTCTCATAACAATTTATTTATCTCCTTATCAAAACATGGTACCATGGTACAAATATACTTATAAAACATTATCCAAACATTTTCAATAAATTTTTACTATACGTCTCAAAATTTCAATACTACTTTTTCCATTATTTTCAAATATATCTGACATCTAAATTCTCTTTTGAACTATTTTATTTTATTAATATTGGCCAGTATTAAATTCCAATAATAACTATTGATTAAACTTTTGATGCTAGAAACCCAGCTTCGAAAAGATGCATTTTTTTTTGAAAGCTCGAGGTTTTACTTACACAAAGCTCGGGGTTTTAGTGTAGCCAACTACCAACAAGTGGTCGTCAGGCTGCCTGCCGGCCTTTACGTAAAAAAGGTTGTACATAACAATAGACAATTCACTGGAAAACTATTGAATAACTACTATGTTCAGAAAAGTTTATGCGTGTTTTGTATACAAAGTAGACTTTACCTACATTTACCTTTTCACGTTCTTGAAAGAGGCATGTATGTTTTAAAATGACTCCTTGTTTTATTTGTTTTTTTATAACTATAGTTAGTTACAAATGTAGTTTCTTGATACTTTGTAACATTTTATTTTAAAATACAATAATATTAATTTATTTTCCTTGGATTATCCCAGAACCTAAAACATTTTTCATACATAACCAAGATTTGCGTCACTAAAGACTAGCTAGAGTTTCGTTGGTACTACTACTTTGTTGTTTTATTTTTATGTTCTCACTCATTGTTTTTGTTCTTTTGAAATACGAAAATCAAAATCCAAAAACTATTTTACTGATTGGAACTATTTTACTGATTGGATTTTTGAAAAAATAAATTTCAAAGCGGACTTTCGGAAAATTTGTAAATATTCATAAAAAAGATTTAAGATCAACTGAGTGGTTAAGGCGTGAAAAGTATAGACAGACACACAGACAGAGTGGCTTTCATATTTATAATATTAGTAGATATCGATAGTTAATTTGACGAATACTTCCATAGAGTGGTAAAGGTCCTAGCGCTTTCACTCAGGGATTTCAGGTTCGATTACCTACTGGCATGCCCAACATTTTACAAATTCCTCATAGTGATATGCAGCAGTTTAATTAATCTGACTTTTATTTAGAGATAAAATCTCTGATTTTGTGTTTCCGCTTTGAACTGTTAATAAAATAATGATATTAAGGTTCGTTTTCGGTTGCAGGTGCCACACCGACACACAATGTTCGATTGTGGTCGTTTGAGAGCCAAGGAATACCTCCGAATTTGGGCCAATGCTTCGTGGCCATAGACCCTGACTGCTTCGCTCCGGGCTTCGGACTGAGGCTCGCCGAATCACTGCAACACTGGAGGAATTTAGAACCGGTAAAAAAACACAAGACACTTTTAGTAGTCTGTAGTATTACAGAAGTGCGAATTATATTATATTATACTAGAGACCTGCTCCCGGCTACGCTCGGGATGCAATTTTTTAAATACACTAACCTTCCTCGTTTATCCCTCTTTCCATAAGTGAAAACCGAATCAAAATCGGTCTAGCCATGAAGTTGTGTGAAATTGACGCACGGAGATTGATTTTAACCCCCGACGCCTGACGCAAAAACGCAATTAAACTTGTATCAATATTTACTATTAAGTCCCTATTGGGTTTTTGACAGCTGTCGTAGAGCCTTAGCGACGCTACCGGCATTGCTTGCGTTTATATGTGACAGTAGTCACCTACAACTGAGTGGACTGTCAACTTGTCAGCCTCTTTTAATATGAAAAAAATTAAGAGCTATAAAGAGAAATAGCCAATCCTAGATTTGAATTTTATCTAAGTAAACAAAGTCTAATTTAATTAATTTTTTAAAATAGATAAATACATTATAAATGAAAGTGACGACTGTAACAGAAAACATAATATATTGAAATTTTCTCGATAGAAAAAAATCACCAAGTGAGCTCTCATTTCCATCGATTTTGGTTTTATTTTCAAAATGACACACATTACAAAACTAAAAGTGTATCAGTAATTTCACTTCACATATTATCTAAGGCTGTATATAACAATTTTTCATTTGACATTGTAGTTTACGAATAATGAATATTTAATACTTTTGGCACTTATAACATTATTATTGAGCGAGATGCGCTATCTTGCGTCGCATGTTGTGCGTAGTTCTACGTATTTTGTGTCACTGTCATGTCCAAGGGGCCACGCGGGTGAATTTGCAAATTTTGTTTGCTTTATACCCACTCTTAAAAGTACATAAATTCTGATTGATCTCTTTATGTTCAAGGTTGATCCATCATTACCTGTTCTCGCTCCCGGAGATAAGGAGAAGATCAACGCTGAAAACACAAACAAGAGAGGCACAATAACATACGCCAAAAATCAAATTGAATCATGTAATAAAATGGCCAAGAAACTTAATGTCGATTTAATAAAAGTGCTATGAGGTTAACTTCAAGTAAATATTTGAGTTTACTTACTTTCATTTCTACTGTTGTTTTATTACAACAAGAAAATCGTAACACATTTTCAATTCGTCTTTTATTACCTAATGAATTAGAAAAATAAAATAAAAGTATTTTTGAAGTATAAGATTTCATTTATTTCGAGGTTAATGAACCCAAATCATATTGATTTATAATAATATTATTCTAAAGGTGACCCGGCTTGGCTTGGACAACTTTTTTGAACATGTTTCAAAAATGTTCAAAAAAAGTTGTCGATCCTAAAAAAACATACGTTCTGTTAAGTTTATTTTGACATGATTTTGACTGACTGTGTGATTCTGTTTCTGTAATCTTCGTTAGATTCACTCATTTACGAACAGAAAAACAATAAAAAATTTACGGGAATACATTTCTAATTTTTTTAATTTTCTATTTTCAAAATGTCATTATTTCAATAGTATTAAAACCAGCCAGATACAAACCGTAGGTGCCACCAAAGATATTTTGCTGCAACTTTTTCCTTATTAAATATAAAAATTTAACTCTTTCCCCGTCCTACTATGTACTTATAATACCTAGATTATCTGGAATAGTCCAAACAGTTCTACTATTAGTTGTACGGTAGAACGATTTGGACAAAAAAAATCCAAGTAGTTTTAGTATTAGAGTATAGTATCTAGTATACTCGTAGTTCTAATATATTTCTAGTAGTATAGACAGATTCTCTGGTGTGCGATGGTGACCGAAAAATGTAAATTTTTTCTGCGACCTAACGGTTGGTTTGCCAAGACAAGATTAAAAAAATATTTAAATACACCTACTTGCAATTAATATAGAGTTGATGACCGAGACCTGGACAATGGGACTTGACCGAAACTACTTGAATATTTCAATAAGAATAATCATATTTATTTTAGCTTGCAATTTTTATGCCTCTAATATTAAATGATTATGATTATGATTATTATGAACCAGTCAATGGCAACTTTTTTTGATTAGCATGAGAGGGCCATGCATGACACGTTGAGTTGAATTATGTTTAAATTGAAACTTTAAACAAACATGTTTGATCAATGTATGCGGCGCATTACACAGGAGACGCATTACATTTGCAAAGATATATTATTTCGATGCATCAAACATAATATACTAGCTGGTGACCGCGACTTCGTCTGCGCCCCTATTTCTTAGATGTTAAAACATTTTTATTCATATCTATAAAACATTAAAACATTATCAATCAATACTAATAATAAATCTGTAAGTGTAGGTGTTGTATGGATGGATGGATGGATGGATGGATGGATGGATGGATGGATGGATGGATGGATGGATGGATGGATGGATGGATGGATGGATGGATGGATGGATGGATGGATGGATGGATGGATGGATGGATGGATGGATGGATGGATGGATGGATGGATGGATGGATGGATGGATGGATGGATGGATGGATGGATGGATGGATGGATGGATGGATGGATGGATGGATGGATGGATGGATGGATGGATGGATGGATGGATGGATGGATGGATGGATGGATGGATGGATGGATGGATGGATGGATGGATGGATGGATGGATGGATGGATGGATGGATGGATGGATGGATGGATGGATGGATGGATGGATGGATGGATGGATGGATGGATGGATGGATGGATGGATGGATGGATGGATGGATGGATGGATGGATGGATGGATGGATGGATGGATGGATGGATGGATGGATGGATGGATGGATGGATGGATGGATGGATGGATGGATGGATGGATGGATGGATGGATGGATGGATGGATGGATGGATGGATGGATGGATGGATGGATGGATGGATGGATGGATGGATGGATGGATGGATGGATGGATGGATGGATGGATGGATGGATGGATGGATGGATGGATGGATGGATGGATGGATGGATGGATGGATGGATGGATGGATGGATGGATGGATGGATGGATGGATGGATGGATGGATGGATGGATGGATGGATGGATGGATGGATGGATGGATGGATGGATGGATGGATGGATGGATGGATGGATGGATGGATGGATGGATGGATGGATGGATGGATGGATGGATGGATGGATGGATGGATGGATGGATGGATGGATGGATGGATGGATGGATGGATGGATGGATGGATGGATGGATGGATGGATGGATGGATGGATGGATGGATGGATGGATGGATGGATGGATGGATGGATGGATGGATGGATGGATGGATGGATGGATGGATGGATGGATGGATGGATGGATGGATGGATGGATGGATGGATGGATGGATGGATGGATGGATGGATGGATGGATGGATGGATGGATGGATGGATGGATGGATGGATGGATGGATGGATGGATGGATGGATGGATGGATGGATGGATGGATGGATGGATGGATGGATGGATGGATGGATGGATGGATGGATGGATGGATGGATGGATGGATGGATGGATGGATGGATGGATGGATGGATGGATGGATGGATGGATGGATGGATGGATGGATGGATGGATGGATGGATGGATGGATGGATGGATGGATGGATGGATGGATGGATGGATGGATGGATGGATGGATGGATGGATGGATGGATGGATGGATGGATGGATGGATGGATGGATGGATGGATGGATGGATGGATGGATGGATGGATGGATGGATGGATGGATGGATGGATGGATGGATGGATGGATGGATGGATGGATGGATGGATGGATGGATGGATGGATGGATGGATGGATGGATGGATGGATGGATGGATGGATGGATGGATGGATGGATGGATGGATGGATGGATGGATGGATGGATGGATGGATGGATGGATGGATGGATGGATGGATGGATGGATGGATGGATGGATGGATGGATGGATGGATGGATGGATGGATGGATGGATGGATGGATGGATGGATGGATGGATGGATGGATGGATGGATGGATGGATGGATGGATGGATGGATGGATGGATGGATGGATGGATGGATGGATGGATGGATGGATGGATGGATGGATGGATGGATGGATGGATGGATGGATGGATGGATGGATGGATGGATGGATGGATGGATGGATGGATGGATGGATGGATGGATGGATGGATGGATGGATGGATGGATGGATGGATGGATGGATGGATGGATGGATGGATGGATGGATGGATGGATGGATGGATGGATGGATGGATGGATGGATGGATGGATGGATGGATGGATGGATGGATGGATGGATGGATGGATGGATGGATGGATGGATGGATGGATGGATGGATGGATGGATGGATGGATGGATGGATGGATGGATGGATGGATGGATGGATGGATGGATGGATGGATGGATGGATGGATGGATGGATGGATGGATGGATGGATGGATGGATGGATGGATGGATGGATGGATGGATGGATGGATGGATGGATGGATGGATGGATGGATGGATGGATGGATGGATGGATGGATGGATGGATGGATGGATGGATGGATGGATGGATGGATGGATGGATGGATGGATGGATGGATGGATGGATGGATGGATGGATGGATGGATGGATGGATGGATGGATGGATGGATGGATGGATGGATGGATGGATGGATGGATGGATGGATGGATGGATGGATGGATGGATGGATGGATGGATGGATGGATGGATGGATGGATGGATGGATGGATGGATGGATGGATGGATGGATGGATGGATGGATGGATGGATGGATGGATGGATGGATGGATGGATGGATGGATGGATGGATGGATGGATGGATGGATGGATGGATGGATGGATGGATGGATGGATGGATGGATGGATGGATGGATGGATGGATGGATGGATGGATGGATGGATGGATGGATGGATGGATGGATGGATGGATGGATGGATGGATGGATGGATGTATGTATGTATGTATGTATGTATGTATGTATGTATGTATGTATGTATGTATGTATGTATGTATGTATGTATGTATGTATGTATGTATGTATGTATGTATGTATGTATGTATGTATGTATGTATGTATGTATGTATGTATGTATGTATGTATGTATGTATGTATGTATGTATGTATGTATGTATGTATGTATGTATGTATGTATGTATGTATGTATGTATGTATGTATGTATGTATGTATGTATGTATGTATGTATGTATGTATGTATGTATGTATGTATGTATGTATGTATGTATGTATGTATGTATGTATGTATGTATGTATGTATGTATGTATGTATGTATGTATGTATGTATGTATGTATGTATGTATGTATGTATGTATGTATGTATGTATGTATGTATGTATGTATGTATGTATGTATGTATGTATGTATGTATGTATGTATGTATGTATGTATGTATGTATGTATGTATGTATGTATGTATGTATGTATGTATGTATGTATGTATGTATGTATGTATGTATGTATGTATGTATGTATGTATGTATGTATGTATGTATGTATGTATGTATGTATGTATGTATGTATGTATGTATGTATGTATGTATGTATGTATGTATGTATGTATGTATGTATGTATGTATGTATGTATGTATGTATGTATGTATGTATGTATGTATGTATGTATGTATGTATGTATGTATGTATGTATGTATGTATGTATGTATGTATGTATGTATGTATGTATGTATGTATGTATGTATGTATGTATGTATGTATGTATGTATGTATGTATGTATGTATGTATGTATGTATGTATGTATGTATGTATGTATGTATGTATGTATGTATGTATGTATGTATGTATGTATGTATGTATGTATGTATGTATGTATGTATGTATGTATGTATGTATGTATGTATGTATGTATGTATGTATGTATGTATGTATGTATGTATGTATGTATGTATGTATGTATGTATGTATGTATGTATGTATGTATGTATGTATGTATGTATGTATGTATGTATGTATGTATGTATGTATGTATGTATGTATGTATGTATGTATGTATGTATGTATGTATGTATGTATGTATGTATGTATGTATGTATGTATGTATGTGGGTCAATCAACTATTTTACCCACACTAAGGACAGATCAGAAATTTTTTTTTTTTAAAAATAAACATTAATATTCCTTTATTCTAATTTGATTAGGGCATTAGATATATCGTCTCCTTTAATAACCTAGAAGGGCAGCGACGAAAATTCGTATTTAAGACAGTTTTTAGAAAAAAACTACAACAGATACCCTAAAAACTGTCACCTGAGTTACCTGCATTCAGCGTTACATAAATGGTGAATGAAACAATAAAATATTATTCATTATTATTTATTTGGTCTTGCATGCATAATCAAATATTTTGACAAAATCAGACTTCATAGTATTTTTAAATTTAAGTACAAAACTAACTAACATTGGTCTTTTGCGTTACCGTTATACAAAAAAAATATAGCTATTTCTTAATAAAACTAAGTAAAAAAGAATTACAAATACAAATGAATTATTTATAGAAGCTAGCCAACTGTTAGAATAAAGTACTGGTAATATAAAGATATAATGGAAAGAAATTACATATTATGATCGTAAATATAATGTTAAAATATTTGGGACAGTAAGTAACTCCAGAGACAAATTTGGGTAACGCCTAAGACATACTACTATAAAAGGAAAAAAAGATGATTTTTTTTCTTAAGTAGCAAGGGGCGTAGTGTCGTTTTCTTTTTAGTGTAGGTTTATTCCCAATGTTTCTCGTAGTAATTGTGTTTTCTTTGTGGATTTTTCTATGTTATCACTTTTTAAGAGGTTTTTGAACAATCCTTTCTCCTTATGGCTCTTAATCCTTTCATATCGATCTTTAATCGAATTTGTCAATAGCTTATATCTTTCTGATCTTGAGATTCTCTTTCTTTTATTTTGTATCTATTCAGCCTTTTCTTGTACTTCTCACATTTTTTCTTCAACTTCTTGTTTTCTTCTTGTAATTTTTTGTCAACTCTATGCACTTTACTTCTATCTTTTCTTGTTTTCTTTCGTCCGCGTCCTCGGGATGCTATTGATGCCGGCGATGCTGTTGGTGACTCTTGTGAAAATTGAGTACGCTTACTGGGGAACTTGGTGGTGTTGCATCTAAGATCGATTGTAAATTCTTCCTCTTCTTTCTGTATTCTCTTTGTCTCAACTTCCAGATGACCTTTGCTTGTTTTTTTTCAATAGGTGTCAAGTCTCTTGCAAGCCGTTTAACTTTATGGTAGTGTTCACGGTGCTTTCTTTTAGCTTCTTCATATTTTTCGGTGTTCTGTTTGAGTCTTTCCCTGTACCTCCTTTGTTTTTCAGCCGCCGATAGTCGCGCCATTTCAGGTCAAATAGTATTTCTGAAAATAATATCTCTAAGTTATAATTGTATGTATAGGTGTTTTACTAATTTACAATAAAAAAGAAAAAGAAAAGCAAAAAATAAAATGAACCTTTGCTTGGCTGATCGGATTGTCGCTGGGGAACAAAGAAGACCCACGTGCGTATGCTCCGAGCGGGCTCCCACCATCGGAGCTCGTGGCGGAGCAACAGTTTGGAGGCTCCAACTGTCCGTTGGAGCTTCACCGGTCACCGCTCGCTGGGCCGAGGAACCGTACTTGGCCCACTCGGGTGTAGGCCGGTGAGAGATGGCACCCCTGGTCCGCAGAGTTGGACCTTTGCCGGTCTGCGTCGGACCGAAGACCGGCGCGGGTCGCAGCGGGCGGATTCTCTCGGATAGCTCTGTCGCTCAGTGGTAGTTGGGCAACGCACGCGAAGACGGAGCTCTACGGCAGGAAAGGACCGTCTGGCAGAGTGCTGCAATCGCGGCTTTGTGGAGGGTGGTGGATACCCGGTAGCGCTGCCGGCCTAGTAACCACCCTTTGCAGTCGTTCGGAAGAGTGAAAACCCGGACTCGCCACCCGGCCTAGTAACTCTTCCGACGATATCACGAGGTGAAGCATGTCTCGGGCTGCCGCGATTGATGTGGAAATGTCAGGCGGAAACCCCCATTCGGCCGCCCACCCTTAATGCCGTAGAGATGAGCGGCCACACGAGCAGGGGTTTTCCGAGAGTTTAAGGTGGAAGCGGCCTCCAACTCTGCGGTAGGTTGTGCCGCAGAGAAGAGGTTATGGGGTGCTTCATGAGTGAAGCCCCTCGCTGACTGCCTGCTGCGAGAGGTGGAGAATAGGCGGCCTGTGTCGCTTCGCCCATGGGGTCGTCCGCCGTCATCACAACACCGGGCAACGAGGGGAGACGTGCTGTGTGTTTCCGGCGCGGAGGTTACACTCCGCGCCTTATCGAGGTGGAGCCCGCAAGTGTGCGAGCCAAGTCTGGCGGGAGGACACCGTAGCGTGTCTAAACGTCCCCTGACCCCCGCCCATAGACGGCGCGAAGAAACACCGCGGGATTTTAGTGGGTAGAAGTCCCACATACCCCACCGATCTCCCCATGGTAGGTGGGGATCTGATTCGCAGATTTCCTCGCGTTATACCTAGTAAAAAATGTCACGATCCCTCGATATGCTGTATAGGGACTAGGGAGAGACAATTGTGGAGTCAATTTTACTTTAAGTGCTACATGCTAATCCCACTAAGTACGTAAATGTCTTAGGAGTTACCAAGAATGTCTCTGGAGTTACCGCCAAAGTAACTCAGTATACAAGTAACTCAGCAGACAATCGGAGCATTTTTATGAAAAGAGCACATTATAATTTGATTATGGTACTCGGCGTAAACTTTAATCGAAAACATATGTTAGGTACTGCAAAAACATCTGATTATATTAAATAAATAATAAACTTACATTGAAAAATCGCGGTCACTCAGTAGACGACACAAAAAGGCACGCACTCCCTCTGAACGTTCTTCGAGGACTGGCGGCTCCACGGCGCTATCAAAGGACACCGTCGCGCCATGCGAGCGAAAGCAAACACAAATGAAGCTACCTACGGCAAACAGTGCCATCTATGTGTTCCCGGGTGAAATTTACGAGGGTAACTCAGCATACGAAGGTAAAATCATTCTAGTAAGGGACACAGTTTAGAGATTTTTTTCTGGAAAAGTGTGTAGACCTATTTCTATTTTGTTATGCACACGATAAACTATAATATGCTAACTTGTTGTATAATAAGAATTAACCGAAAGAGAGAAGAATAAGGTTATTTAAAATTAAAGTTCACATGGTGAATGTGGTCTTCGGACAGGAATATTTTGTATGGAGCAAATTTTTCGTGTACTGAGTTACCATAAAATTTCATCGAATTTAAAGATTTTCGAGAACGTAATCAAGTTTCCCGTGGTGCCTAATAATCTTAGATACTATTGTTGTATTCGTTATGTGTGTATCTATAACCAATTAACGTATTTCAATAAAAAATGGTCGGGGACAGCAAAGTGTGGGTAAAATAGTTGATTGACCCATGTATGTATGTATGTATGTATGTATGTATGTATGTATGTATGTATGTATGTATGTATGTATGTATGTATGTATGTATGTATGTATGTATGTATGTATGTATGTATGTATGTATGTATGTATGTATGTATGTATGTATGTATGTATGTATGTATGTATGTATGTATGTATGTATGTATGTATGTATGTATGTATGTATGTATGTATGTATGTATGTATGTATGTATGTATGTATGTATGTGTGTGTGTGTGTGTGTGTGTATGTATGTATGTATGTATGTATGTATGTATGTATGTATGTATGTGTGTGTGTGTGTGTGTGTGTATGTGTGTGTGTGTGTGTGTGTGTGTGTGTGTGTGTGTGTGTGTGTGTGTGTGTGTGTGTGTGTGTGTGTGTGTGTGTGTGTGTGTGTGTGTGTGTGTGTGTGTGTGTGTGTGTGTGTGTGTGTGTGTGTGTGTGTGTGTGTGTGTGTGTGTGTGTGTGTGTGTGTGTGTGTGTGTGTGTGTGTGTGTGTGTGTGTGTGTGTGTGTGTGTGTGTGTGTGTGTGTGTGTGTGTGTGTGTGTGTGTGTGTGTGTGTGTGTGTGTGTGTGTGTGTGTGTGTGTGTGTGTGTGTGTGTGTGTGTGTGTGTGTGTGTGTGTGTGTGTGTGTGTGTGTGTGTGTGTGTGTGTGTGTGTGTGTATGCAAATTTCATGATTCATTTAAGGCGTGAAAGCGTAACAAACAAACATACATTGTCATTTATAATATTAATTAGGATAATTACCTTGATTATATTAACAATTTGATATTGCAATATTTTTCTATCTTGAGGTCGTCAGAGAGGCCGATGGTCCACTTGATGGTAAGTGGCTACCATCGCTTATAACACAAGCATTGCCATAGGTGCTGTAAGTGCGCTACTGACCTTAGTAGGGTTAAAGATGAGGGATTAGGAAGGGCAAAGAGCAATGGACTCTGCCTACTTACTCACTCACAAACACAACCGCACACATGCTGTTCACTTCACCAAGGGCGTACACAGGGGAGGCAGTCCGCCTGGAAATTGTATGTTTTACAATATTATGGGTTAACTCTTAAAGAAAACCTCGCAGTAAACAAACTTTTGAAAAAACGCGTCTGAGACGTATTGGATTAGCATTTTCTCGTGTTTATCGTTTGAAAATAGAGCCAACTATGAAAAGTTCTTTTTCAAAGTTTACTTTGCCGGGATTCGAACCTGGAAGCCCTGAGATTCAAAGCAATAAAAGTGATGGTCGAATACAGCACTTATTCAAAAATCAATATGTGATTTAATGAACTTACTTATAGGAAAGTAACGACAAGATTTTCTGTAGCTTAAATATTTATATTTTACTAGTGACCTGCTCCCGGCTTCGCCCGGGGTGCAATATATATATACCTATCTTTTAAGTTTTCTCTACAAGTATTATAATAAAACGGTTCTAATTATTTGATTACCTATTATAAAAGCTGGTTCTAACACACCTATTTATTTTTACGACCGATTGATCGTAAAATACATATACGAATTAAAACAAAAAAAAAAACTTTCAATTTTATTGAAATCTAAGGTCCTGTCCGCACTGCGATATTTCACCGCGCGGTTTTTTTCTCGCAATTATGTAACACATTGAATCTTATACGAGTATCCGCACTGGCCATAAAAATATAATTCGAATACACGGAATATAATTCGCGAGAATAAAAACCGCGCGGTGAAATATCGCAGTGCGGACAGGGCGTAATATACATTTATATTAAATTTATATTTATATTAAAATTTCGTGTCAGTGTTTGTGCGCGATGAACTCCAAAACTACTGAACCGAATTTGATAAAAGTATGTGTAATTTGGCCCAACTTAAAAGATAGGATAGTTTTTATTTTGAACCCGGGCGAAGCCGACAGCGGTCCACTAGAATTGTATAGATTATATCTGAATGGATCCTGTTGGCAGTTATCCAAATAAACCGGTAGCCGTGTCAAGAGAAAGGTCCTCATTGCGTTCAGAGCATACAGAAAGTCTGAGCTTTCTCTTTTAAGACCTTTAATATTTTCTCCGTCTTTTATAATAAAATTTCTGTCATTAAATGAAGCATCTTAACATCGGGGTCACAGGGAACAACGCATCGCATAAATTGCTCATGAGCTGAGTACCTTATCATTTTTATTTTTTCATTTAATTAAGCGCCTCTTTCTCAAACGTCAAGTAGGCCCAACTGTCATTTAAAGTCACCGGTAACCGGGGATAATGGAGCTGATATACCTTCGTTTGTACGGAATAATAAAAATTCGGTTATCGAATGATGCAGTAATCTGAGTGCATAATTCAATATAACAGAAAATGATTTCTAAAAGTAACTAATCAACACTTTACATGTAGTTTGTGAAAGAGGCCCTAAGAGTCGCAAACAGATTGGGAAGTGGTTACCATTTCTTTGTTAAGATTTGTTCTGTATATTAAAAATATTATTATTATTTTACTAAGGGCGAAGTTTTGTATTTTTAATTTTTATTTGTAATGAATAAACTCAAAAACTACTGGACCGATTTTAAAAATTCTTATATCTATAGAAAGCTACAAAATCAGCAAGTAGCATAGGCTATGTTTTATAGATTTACCAGGACGAAGTTGCTTGCAACAGCTAAATATATAACGATCTCATAACGATGTTTTATGTATTACTTGATTATTGCTGGGTTTACGTTAATAATAATATGTTAATAGCTACTAAAATAATAACCACACAACATTAGACAAAGGATTGTTTTCAACATAAATGATAAATTTTATACATTTTAATTAGCCATAAATACGAAACGTATGTAAACATCTTGATACCAATTAATTTTATTTCCAAGCAAGCGTTTTATTGCTATGTGTAATTGCAGATATTTTATTTCTTTATAAAACAAGTACTTACGGTTTATTTCTATATAAAATATTGTAATCCTACGCAAAGATATATCAATACTAATGATAAATCTGTAAGGGTTGGGTCATGAAGTAAGTTACTTTGTTTTCAGAGATATCGTGTTTATAGGCTCTATACATGACACTGAAACTAAATTGACCATTTTTAGAATTTTTTCTGTATTTATGTAATTTAAACGAATTAAATGATTTTCATGAAACTTGGTAGATAAACATTTAGACGTACAGGACACAGGATAGGTTACTTTTTTCTTTTTCAACGCGGACGAAATCGCGGGCACCAGCTAGTTATACAATAAATGCAAAAGTATGTAAAGATATATGGACGTTTGTAAGTAATTTCGTGCAAAAATTATACTGAACGGATTTTAACTAGGAAGGTTTCTATATATTATTCAACGCAGACGAAGTCGTGAACACCAGCTAGTCTATACTAATATTATAAAGAGGAAAGATTTGATTGTTTGTTTGTTTGCATTGAATACTACTACTGGACAGATTTGAAAAATTCTTTCACGGTTGTGAAGCTATATTATAAGCGAGGAACATATACTATATTTTACAAAGTGCGGACGAATTCGCGTGCAATAGCTGTTACTTCATAAACAAGAAACAAGAAAATAATGTCGCAATTATTCTGCCTTCTGATAACCATTGAAAATGCCGGAAAACGTTAGTGAGCAATTTAGAAACAATACTGACTATAATTCACCATAATTAATTTAATAACGGTTCAATGCGCTTAACTGCAGTTTTAACTTTACAGTTAGAACTTAACCTCCATAAATTATGGTCGTATTTAAAATATTCCTTATAAATTCTTGTAATTTTTTTTTATTAATTCTTAATTTGATTGTATTTAATTTTAAAGTGTTATTTTTTTTTAATATTTTTAGTTCATGTTCAATTTGTGCATAATAAGAAATAGTGAGATTTTTTTAAAATAAAACATGGATGGAATTCATAGTAAGTGGCTAATATATTTTTTTTTGTGTTAATAGGCGCCAGACAAAACCGAGATGAAAGATTGTTCACGTCAATATCTTTTTTTAATGTTCATGTCGACAGACAGGTTGAAGGTCCACTTGATAGTAGGTGGCTACCGTCGCTTATAACACTAACAATGCCATGGGTGCTGATAGTGCGCTGCCGACCATAGAAGTGTTAACCCTTCATATGCCGGAACGTGGATCCGCGTTAATAATTTTGCACCGCTCGTGAGCGTACGCGGATCCGCGTTGCTCCTACTGTATGTATCATGGCAAGTGTCACCGCCATACAACGGTAATTCGGCTCGCTGGCGTTCGGCACACGACGGGTTAAGGATAAGGGATAAGGAAGGGATGGGATAATGAGTTCTGGTATCCCTTACTCATTCACCGAAACACAACAGCACATAATGCTGTTATTTTACAGTGGTTTTCTATGAGTGGATGTCCAACTGACGGACTGTCCAACTGACTGCCACTACTTTCCAAATCTAGACCAGAGGATATACATTAGTCTCGCCTAAAATTAAAAATAAATACTACGACGATGAGAACGATTTTTTTAAGCACTGTAAGATTTTACCAATAAACTATCAGTTTTCTTTTTCACTACAATTTTTTTTTAACGTATCCTTAAAAAAATATTTGGAACATCCTGTATGCACTAGAGCTATTTAAAAAAAAAACGGTTACGTACACAGCGCGCCAATAATACGTATAGCGAAAGGACTCGCTTACATTGTCCCACACTTTATCAACAGCCTATCTTCAGATCTATGTAAAAATATATCGATTAAAAATATTAAAATTAAGTTAAAGCAATATTTTTTAAATTGCAATTAATAGTATATAGTTAGATTTATTAATAATTAAAAATGATAACACGAGATTAAACCTCGTGGTTTTTAGTGTTATCATTTTACATGTTATTTTATATATTAGCCCTTAAAATTGTTAAAATTATAAGCGCCTGTTTCACAAACGTCAAGTAGGCCAAACTGTCATTTAAAGTCACCGGTAACCGGGGATAATGGAGCTGATTTACCTTTGTTTGTACGGTAAACGTCCCAAACATTAAATGGATAATAATAAAAAAAAAACGGTTATCGAATGATGCAATCGAAACCGAGAGCATAATTCAATATAACAGAAAATGATTTCTAAAAGTAACTAATCAACACTTTTACATGAACCAAAGCTATCTCCCACGACTTCGCCCGCATCTTGTGGTAATTAGGAGACTGAGTAGCCGTCTACTATCACGTGGACCGTAAGCGTGTCTGATGACCGTTACATAAAAAAAGGCTAGCAACAGCGTTTTCCGCTACGAACCATGATAATAATCTTATCCTGAAAGTAGGTATTTGTAGTTGAATAAAAAAGGCACTTCAATAGAATAATGACATATACATAATTACATATTATCTAAGTGTATTAACAATTGAGATGATCATAATTACCCACAATCGATGACAAGATAAATTAAGTGAATTTAACCTCGAGACTAATTTTCTCATTTCATAACAAATGATTAGATATCTGAGATCAAAAGTACTCATACATTGAAATTTGATCGTCGTTGAAATTTACTAGTAAAAAAAATATTTTTAGCAATTGATGTCATGTGATAAGAATCAACCCTTATCTTTTGACCTCCCTAACTCTGGTAATTTTAATTTGCTAAAATTTAAATTTAAATTTTAACAAAAAAAATTAAATTAAATAATTATTTTTGTAAATTTAAATTCTCTACAATACTTGTGTGAAACTTTTTTGTAACTTACCATTACATTTTTATTTAATATTTATATTTTGAGGATTTAAAAAAAAAACATTTCCACCCCTAAGGATATACAGGTTGGAATCGAAAATTTCTTTCACCCACCGATTATGTCAAATTATGTTTGTAGTTTTATCTTGTGTCCTGTATGTCTGAATGTTTATCTACCGAGTTTCATGAAAATCAGTTAATTCGTTTAAAAAAAGTTATGGTGGAACATACATACATACAGAAAAAATTCTAAAAATCGTCAATTTAGTTTCATTATAATGTATAGAGCCTATAAACACGATATCTTTGAAAACAAAGTAACTTACTCCATGACCAACCCTTACAGATTTATTACTAGTATTGATTATTAGTAGGTATAGAAAAATAAAACAATTAAACTAATTAGCTTATGGCTTAATCAATATTTATTTTTAAATACTTATGAAGCATTATAAAATATTTGTTGCGATTATATTAAATTATTAAATTCTTCCTCGTTCCCTAAAGCATGACAATTTATCTCGTTTTACAAACACATGACTCCACGCATAATGAACGGTCACGTTTCGTGTCACGTGGGAGATGTTCGCATAAAATAATCAATTCACATTAAGTTATCTTGCGATTAAAATAATTATCCCATGCGTTAACTATAAGAAACGTTTATTATAGTACAGGATCCCACTGCTTGATCCTGCAGGTATCTGTTTTTTTGATGAAATTAATTTTAAATAAATCTTGAGAACGTATGCAATGGATTAAGGATAGGTTGCCTTGTAAAAATTAGCCGCAATTACCTGTAATTAATTTTAATGTCATTAATTCACTAATATAACTTGCAGCTATATGTTTTTTTAGTCAATTTCATGTCATTTGAAAGAAAATGATGTAACGAATTGAAATAAAAATGGTTGCCAGCTCTCAGTCGGATTTGATACGAAATTAATTCCACCTTGTTGGAAATCATTAAAGCAAAAAATGTTGAGAACTATTTTCATAAATTGCATTTGGCAAAATGTAACTGAGCCAAATTGTATCACCTTCAATCCAGAAGACTACGGTTGGTCAGTAATTGATGGGAATTAATGACATTAAAATTAATTACAGGTAATTGCGGCTAATTTTTACAAGGCAACCTATCCTTAATCCATTGCATACATTCTCAAGATTTATTTAAAATTAATTTCATCAAAAAAACAGATACCTGCAGGATCAAGTAGTGGGATCTTAGACTATTATGATTATAAACTATTTGATTCACACCTCCTTGTGATGATGCGGTATGATACTGTAAAAAACGTCATTGTAAAATTTTTATTTTGAAGATGTTTTAGAAACAGATAATGGAGACAGCGATTTTTATTTTATAATATGTACCTATAGATTAGATTATAATATAGCTAGCGAGCTCCCGGGCTCACACAGGTGTTATTAGCTTTATTAGTGAATTTTACCAATGTATTTTTTTCTCTTTATATTCATGAAACCAAAATCCAATTGACTCTAATAATATTAGCTAATATTTATTAGTTGGTGTGATATATAATATAGTCTAATAAGTTTCGAAAAATAGGGCCCAGGTCACTTGATTCTACGATTCTCGTTCATTATTGTGGTTTTTTTTTCAACGAACGACTATTGCTATGGAGAATTTAATAACACCGTAAGCGAAGTGTCATAATTTCCGTACTAGCAACGGTAACTAATGCTCACGCATCGTTTGTTCTAACGACATGATGGTATGACGTCCATCGTAAAGTTGCAAGTTTGCAAAATTGTGTTTATAGGTGAATATATAAAATAAATAGCTTAACGCTAATACCTTTGATGATTGGAACTACATTTTGTAACACATAAAGATATTTGTCGCAATGCAACCTCGATCCTCTGACAATACATTACCACAGACTAAGTATGTCGACAATGTGTAACATAATTGACATAATGTAATGATTTACTCTTAAATAAGTCAGTTCACTTTACTTTAATTAAGTTTTTGTATATACCTACAGATATCTGTAAAAAACTACTTTAAAAAATTGATTATTTATTTATTTTAAATACTAGCTGGTGCCCGCGACTTCGTCCGCGTTGAAAAAGAAAAAAGTAGCCTATCTTGTGTCCTGTACGTCTAAATGTTTATCTACCAGGTTTCATGAAAATTCGTTAATGCGTTTAAGAGTTATGGAGGAACATACATACATACATACGTACAGAAAAAAAATTGTAAAATTGGTCAATTTAGTTTCAGTATTAGGTATAGAGCCTATAAACACGATATCTGAAAACAAAGTAACTTACTCCATGACCAACCCTTACAGATTTATTAACTTGATTAACTTCAATATAAGATTTTTGTCCTATTTTGGTAAAGGAATAAATTGAATTTTATTTTATTTTATATTATTTTTATTTATTTTATCACTTATTTGTTTAATAAGGACAGTCCGAATTACAATATTGGTTGCATTTCACAGGAATTTCTTTATCTATTGTCAAATGAAATATTGTCAAATGAATATGATATACAATTTAGTGAATAAATACCATTTATAATTTACATTTACATAAGTAAATTTATACATAAACCAAGCCACCATTTTATATCGCCCATAGTAGACAAGACTTTCGATCTGATGATAGCGCAACTCCACATTTTTACATCAGTGTGCCAAATTTTCATACATATCAAAAAGCATCCATCCATCCTCATAAACTTTGGTATTTACGATATCAATAAGATTTATTTATAGCATATTGTTTTCTCCGAAACAGCATTCTTTTGTATATACCTATATAAGAATTATGTATTAACAGCTCTAACCGGTATGCTAAATATATTTAATGTATTTAAATATTCATTAATGATCTAAGTAGAATACCAAATTTGTTTATGTCGGATATTTCTATAATATTCACCTACTTGTTTTGTTACAGAATACATTGTTTTTTATCGTTTGGAACACCTACATAAAAACAGTATTGTTCTACGCGTTAAGTTTAGAACATTTTATAAATACGAGTATGAAACTATAATGCTAAATGTTCTACATTGGTCTTAACATAGTTAAATTGTAGCTGCATAGGATTATCTATTACCTATATAGGAATATTGGCATTACAATTTACTCGTAGTCATAGCGTTCACAGCATTTTATATATTTTAAAGGGACCGTAAATCTCAATTTTGAATTAAATAATAGAGAAAAATTCAGGTTACCAAGGCACAACAGCAAACATTCTGTTATTTCACAGTAACTTTTTGACATGCACCAAGATACAGCAGCAAACATTCTGTTATTACACAGTAACTTTTTGACATGCACCAAGGCACAGCAGCAAACATTCTGTTATTACACAGTAACTTTTTGACATGCACCAAGGCACAGCAGCAAACATTCTGTTATTTCACAGTAACTTTTTGACATGCACCAAGGCACAGCAGCAAACATTCTGTTATTTCACAGTAACTTTTTGACATGCACCAAGGCACAAGAGCAAACATTCTGTTATTTCACAGTAACTTTTTGACATGCACCAAGGCACATCAGCAAACATTCTGTTATTTCACAGTAACTTTTTGACATGCACCAAGGCACAGCAGCAACCATTCTGTTATTTCACAGTAACTTTTTGACATGCACCAAGGCACAGCAGCAAACATTCTGTTATTTCACAGTAACTTTTTGACATGCACCAAGGCACAACAGCAATTTATTTAACTTTAATATTTTATTAAGTTTTTATGTTCAACTGTACAGAATCACCGTTATGAGTGAGTTGTCTATTGAAATAATAGGTAAAAATCAAACATTATAACTCGCCAATTTGGGCGAGTAGTCCACCGCGGAGACTATGCTCGGAATTACACCGCGTTATTGTTTTAGGAATGAGGAGATGCATAGACAAAAGAAAGGCATTGACATATAGGCCGGTGGATCAGTAAGTTAGTGGTGGTGGAGTAAGTTAAAGTGACACCTAGTACCGACAGCCTTGGGTCTCCGAGGCCGGAAGGTTCACGAGTGTAGGCCACAGATCGGAAAGCGCAACATAAAACGTCCACCCACATGGTAGACAGACTATCTGATGAGGGGTCGAGGGTCGCTAGAGAATCCTGGTTGGGGAGGCCTGCTATGTCCAGCAGTGGGCTTCATTTTAATTAAGACTTTGATTGGAAGAATCACGTCATAACCTTACCCATGACTAACCAATTAATATGCCACCCGTACATGAATGTACTACAACTATGGATTTCGCACGCCATACAAAACACTACGAACTTTATGAAACATTTAAAAGTGACATGACTAAATACGTAGAGAATGAACTCTGTACAGATTTCGGAAATGCTAGAGATATGGCACCGCTAAAGAATAAAGCGTGCCACGGAATTGTCTAAATCGACAATTCAATCACGTGTTTCGTCACGAACAACAAGCGAGCGAATAAATGCTATTGGTCCGGCAGTTGTGTGCGTGTAAGTGGGTACGCCGGGTCGGTTGTCATTGTGTGCTATTTGTACGTGAGTGTGCGTAATTTTAGTTACACGGTTGTTTGTTCTAATATGCCATATCTCTAGCGGGGCGCCCGGCCGCGCGCATTTCCAAATATCTGTGGAACTCTGTCATCTGTCATTTGAAACCAACCAAACATCTATCATTTAAAGAAAATGTGACTAAGTACGTCAACATATTTACTACCATTTACCATTGACGCGCGAAGCCAAGACTCCACCATGATTCCGTTTTAGGCGTACCTTTTTATGTGCCGCTTTGGCATTTGTGACGCAAAATCCATAGTTGTAGTACTTCGATGCACCCGTATAACAATTATATTATGTTATAGAATCGATAATCCTACAAACATAACCTCCTTTCTAAAAGCAGTTTTAATGGTAAAAATAATGCGTGTATGTTATGGAGCAACTAGACGTTGAGCGGCGGCAATAATGTTCAAAATAAAACTTTCTAGTGTGAAAGTGAACAAGTTTTTTTTATATTTTAATACAACTTTGTGATAATTGATGGAGACATTTAATTTTTATAACACAATACATAATTTCTTTTGCGTTATATTTTTCTTTCTATATATATATCTATGTGTGGTATATTCAATTATAACAATAAGAAATCTATTTCATCAATTTGAGGGAACTTTTTTGTTAGAATTCTCTCTAAAGAGAGAATATTTTGTAGCATTTTTATATTTTTATTTGTAATGAATAAACTCAAAAACTATTGGAAAATTTTTAAAAATTCTTTCACATATAGAAAGCTCATATACTTTTATCAGCTACTAACATAATTATTGTATGTATGTATTTTCCTCCATAACTCTTAAACGAATTAACTGATTTTATGAACCTTGGTAGATAAACATTTAGACGTACAGGACACAGGATACTTTTTTCTTTTTCAACGCGGACGAAGTCGCGGGCGCCAGCTAGCATTTTATAAAGTTACGCGGACAAAGTAGTTTGCAACATCTAGTATGCAATATACCTACCAAGATCATAAATCATAATAAATTATCGTAATGAATAAGTGACTAATTGTTTTGTAAGCATTTACCTATCACAGAAATGGAAAGTGTCGAATTTAACATATTTTTTAGAAAGTTTGAAAGCTCTTTTGAAATTATGAATTATCTAAGAAAATAGAAAAAACATCTAGTCAGAACTCACTCTTTGAAAAAATCTAAATATTCCACGCGAAAAATAAGTATAATGTCAGGCGTTAATGTAGGCGATGGTAGTCACATACCATCAAGTGAACCGTCAGCCTGTCTGCCGACTTTAACATAAACTAGCTGGTGCCCGCGACTTCGCCCGCGTTAAAAGTAAGGGATGTGTAGCGCCTGACTAAATGTGTAAATCAATATAACGCCTGACATATTTGCTGTTATAAAATTTTCAGGGTATTTGTATCTTTATTTTTAGTATAGCTGGTGCCCGCGACTTCGCCCGCGTTGAAAATTATATACTAAAACCTTCCTCTTGAATCACTCTATCTATTTAAAAACCGCATCATCGGTCAGACAGACAGCGGGAAGCGACTTTGTTTTATTATACTACTAGCTGGCGTCCGCGACTTCGTCCGCGTTGAAAAAGAAAAAGTAGCCTATCCTATGTCCCGTACGTCTAAATTTTTATCTACGAAGTTTCATGAAAATCAGTTAATTCGTTTAAGAGTTATGGAGGAACATACATACATACAGAAAAAAAATTCCAAAAATGGTCAATTTAGTTTCAGTGGAGCCATTTATGGAGCCTATAAACACGATATCTCTGAAAACAAAGTAACTTCTCCATGACCAACCCTTACAAATTTATTATTAGTATTGATGTAGTGATGAAGTGATGATGAAGAACAAAAATGGTCCACCTACACGCTAACCTCTATGACAACTTTATACTCATTCAGCATAGCTTTAAACAAAAAAATTACGTATCCAAGTATTACGTTATACACGTTACGTTCACGTTACTGTTACAAATATTATGGGTTTACAATTGAAACCGCTAATCTCTTTATACGGAAATCGTATGGTTGTTAAATATGGTTCCCCGTACTCTTTTGCAATTTGAAAAACTGCAACTTTTTAGGGTTGCCAAAGCAAAAAAAAAGTTTTATCTCTCCACTAAATGCAATTTGTCAATATACAAATCCTTATCATATTCTTAGGTTTTAGTATATAATTTACAAGGTTTTAGTATATAATTAAAAAAATAATATATTATTTAAAAAAAGTCGCGGGCAGCAGCTAGTCTGTGATAAGAATATTTAAACCTTCCCCCAAAATAGGACAGGCAGAGCCTAGTGTGGGGGAGGCAGAAATATGCTAAAACTAAAATTATTATTCTGAAATAAATTTCTTTATTCTTTATACTTCACATAATTTGGTTAAAAAATATCCCGGGCGAAGCTATGAGCGGGTCTCTGGTATATTATAAAAACTAACTGCTGCCCGCGACTTCGCCCGCGTAACTTGTAAATTATTTTACTAAAACCTTCATCTAGAGCAACTCTATCCATTGGTGAAAACAGCATTAAAATCGGTGCAGTAGGTTTTGAGTTTAACGCGAACACAGACAGTTGCGGCGGAGGACTTTGTTTATAATATGTAAGGATAATGTCACTGTCAGCTTCTGCCTTAATTTCTTCTAAACCAGCCAAGCGATTTTGATATAGTTTTCATTAATGAAAATGCTATGAACGAGGATGGTTTAGGTATATAAATTGCATAAAAAAAATTGAATCCGTGGAAAGCCGTGGGAGCGGGTCGCTTTTTGTGTTTATTTTTCTGGGTTGCCGCAGTGATATGTTAAGTAATAGATTGAACACTCCCTACGATGTCTTGCTAAATTCATGTTCCAACGCGGAAGGTGCGCGGGGACGTCACACCAGCAGTTTTAGCAATATTTTTTGTTATATTTTTGCAATATCTCATCACACAAGACGGCATTTTTACTAGTTTTGACAGACTGTCACCGGGTAGGACGTCGGAACTCCAATCACTTGGAACACTCATCGCGTCTCGAGTGTTCCATCTAGTACTTAACATATCACTGGGTTGCCGGCGCATATTTGACCGCGAACGCTGCATAACTATGTCTATACCAGAATTTAATAATGTAGGGATACTGAAGTATATGATCCAAATGAATTCTAGCGTACTTCGAGATTGAGTCATATTTTATTACAAGCAGTAAGTCATCAAAGTAAATAAAATGTCCGAAAAAAAAACTGCATGTTTTTCTTTATAAAAATATACTCATTACATTTTTTGTAAAGTTTGTCTTAACAAGAGGTAACCCTGGCAAGTTACTGATAGAAATATTCAGGGGTTCATTTGAGCAATTTGAACTTACAGTATATTTATTTATGGTCTATATTTGGACGTCAATGTGACTCAGACCTCAGTAACATTATACTACCGTTTGGATGGAATAATAGAGCAATAATGAACAGTTCCAAATGGTTGCACCGGAACAATAGATTTCTTCGCTGTGTCGTCTTACATACGTAATATCGTGTGAGCAAACTACCCGTCGTATTGGACTAAATCTCACATTGATATTATCAACTTTTATCTGCCTTCTACGACATAGCTTGCAATGACCACTATAAAATAAAAATAAAAAAAAAATCGCGAAAAAATATACAGAATTGAAACATTAAATCAATTGACGTCTTTTTTAAAATATTTATTCTTTACTAGCGAACCGCCCCAGGCATCGAACGGATGTCTAATTTTCTCTTCATAAGAACCCTCTTCGGACTTCGGATTCCGAAGAGAATTAAAAAAAAAATATAATATGATAATAGCCGAATTGGTTTTGCGCTTAACAACATTTTTATTTATTTATATAAATAAAAATATTGCTAAGCGCAAAACCAATTCGGCCCACTCCGGCTTAGCACGTATGTAATTTTTTTCTGCATGTTATATATATAAACCTTCCTCGCTTAATGCTTTTTCGTTTAGTGAAAACCATCAGCCTGCCTGCTTATCATCCTAAATAATATAGAGGAATATTAAAAAAAAGTATGATCTATTCTTTTTCTATTGATCAAAAACGTGAACAAATATAGCGTTACCATGGTCACTGGACTGTTTTAAAGATGGAATTTTTACATTAGGCATTATCAAAGAGAGTTGACTCAGTGATTAATTCATTTAGAACTTGTTCGTATTGTTTGTTTAGTTCTATATCGTGAATTGTTTGTTTACCTTTTTGATCAATGAAAAAAGAATACAATATAAATCTGATTGCATCATATATCATATATACTGGGAACTAAAATGTTTCTTTACCTCAGAAAAGTTGCTTGCTTTGTAGAACTTCATTGAGTAGGTATTCTTAGATCTCGAGCTGCCCTTGAAAGGAACCTGTCTGTTTCAGGGCATTCGCTGCAAGGAAGAAAGCGTCTCAAGCTGCGCCCGCGCACCTTACCTTATTAACGCCGCGTCTAACCGCTCCAATCACAACAACACGCAGAGCCGACACGCGCGGACGCATTTTCGCGCCAAATTACGAACAAACCGCAGTTTCTACATGTTATTGTAACGATTTAATGTGATTTTTTTATTTTAAAAATGCGTGTGTTATTATTTTGTGTGTGTGCGTGGACCGTTGTCGGACAGGACATAAATACAATGAAAAATATGCCTAAATACGACCAGAGATATGATTATTTGGATGTGGATGGGATTTTGGAAAACAAGAGACTCGTTAGAAACTATGTGGATTGCTTGATCAACGTGAAGCCTTGTACGCCCGAAGGAAAAGCCTTAAAAAGTAAGTAGAATAGTGTATGGATTTTATTAAGGACTTGTACATGTGACGAGGTAGCTGCTCTCGTATATTGTCAATTTTTACGTTTACATAACTGCGTTTCCGTGTTATGTGAAATTTCACAGCGTTTCATATTGATGTTTTCTCCAAACAGAGATTTCTTTTTATAAAAAAAAAATGTGACGTGTATTTTGTTAATTAAAAACATACTCGGCTTTGCACTGGTGAATTTTTTTTTTGCAATAATACATAAAGATATTCCTACTATGCTAGTCGCCATATCGCTCCTTAAAAACTAAAGGGCCATAAAACAAAAAATCCAAAAATGTTTTTATTACAAAAATGCAATCACAATCCTTCATATTGTATGTTGCAAAAGGACTTGTGGTTGTTTTATTCAATATTTAGTATATTTTGATCATTTTTTATATATTCAAAAGTTTCTTATATGCTTATATCTCCTCTAGTATTCAGTTTATTATAAAAGTACTTAGAACATTTAATGCTACTTAATACGCTTCTAACGATGTATAATATGCATATATTTGATATATATCTAATAAGAAAAAAAATTGACAAAAATAATTTAATTTTTTTCGATTAGCTCTCCTGTAAAAAGTGTAATTTTGATTTGTGGCCCTTTAGTTTTTAAGCAGCGATATATGCAAATACTTAATTAAGTAATATTTCATTGAGAGAAACTGTAGGTACTGTTTTTTAATGGTGCATTTTTTTCTGTAAATTACATAGCCAAACCTTCCTCGTTTAAACGAGGAAGGTTTACGAGGCGCTCTTTTCATTAGTGAAAATCGCATTAAAATCCGTCGCGTTTTTTAAAACATCTAAAATTACACACAAGTGAATTATTTTTATTTGAAAACTGGCTCAGAATTACATACAAATGTGCTTTAATAGTTATGTCATTAATATCTACGAGTACTATCATTTGTACAAATTACTTTTGAACAATAATGATATTTTAATATTAAATTAAACTCGATTTATTATTGTCGCATCATTTAATTAATATTATTAAGTTAATGGATTGGAAATATTTATTTATAGAAAAACATATATCAATGCCAAACAAATAAATTATCACAGTGATTTCTTGTATTAAACAAGGTTGCAAATATAAATAATATTAATTATCTTAAGAGATCGAATTTTATTTAAAAAAAAAAAAATATTTATGAGTTGGGTAAATTTAAATTTATAATGACGATCATATTAAGAGTTTCTTGTAGAAACCTAATTGATAAATAAATATTTTGATTTTGATTTTGGTAATTTATTAACATATGGGCTTTGATTTGATTGACTAAATTGACGACTACAGACTACCTATAGGACTAAAATTAAGTATATATAATATTAAGCGCCTCTTTCACCAACCTCAAGTAGGCTAAACTGTCATTTAAAGTCACCTGTCACCGGGAATAATTTAGCTGATATGCCTTTGTTTGTACGGTAAACGTCCCAAACATTAAATAGAAAATAATAATAAAAAATCGCGTATCGAATGACGCAGTAAACCGAGTGCAGTTGCTGTCAATAAAACAGAAAATTATTTTTAAAAGTAACTAATCAACACTTCACTTGTAGTTTGTGAAAGAGGCGCTAAGTATAATATCAATCTAATCCTAATTTTTATTTAGGTATAATTTTTAAACAAAAATATTATCATCGGTGCGCATGCAATAATCGCTGTGTTTTTTGAGTAGGTACTTTTCAATAGCTCAGAAAATCCATTTTATTTTAAACCTGTTTTGAAGACATGTAAGTATAATCTAAATCTAAAATATCAATGTAGTATATTTTTATAATATACTAGCGGTCTGTCCCTGGCTTTGCACTAATTTTTTTCTGCGAATTATTATACAAAAAATGGAAACTCCAGCGAAGCCCAGAGCGGTCGCTAGTGTATATATAGTGTATTCCTTTAGTGTATTCCTTTCAAAACCTTTTTAATTAGTTCAAATCTTATCGTATGGGAAAGTTTGAATCAGTATATTTGAAAAAGAACTTTTGTTTCCTATTAACGTACCTATAATCAAATTAAATATTAGCATTAAAACAAATACAATATATACTTAAGGCCTCTGCAGCCGATCTCGTAAACACATTGATAACCGCTTGCGGAAGTAAGATCGTATCAAATCTGTTAGTGGATACTCCAACACGTCCGGGTTGATTGATATACATATCTAATTTACTCTATCCATAATACAAAGTATATTATTGCTACGCAAAGTAAAATTTAAAGTTCTCCTATATATGGAAAAAAAGTTCAATAACTTACTTGCTATAGTACTATATACCTATACTTGATATTATCACTATTTTTAACGGATAACAGCGATATAATTTTGCAATAGGCCACCGATTAAATAATCCTTGACTTTTTTCCTTAAGTCTTTATATATTACGTATATATTCGCTATTAGCATTAAATGACTATTAAATAGTGAATATATTATACTTTGGTCTCCGGCCGTCCACGGGGCTTGTTCTGCAGGTCGAAATTTCCAGAACGAAATCGTTGGAACCAAAAACGCACTGTGTTTTCCTTTGCGACATCGCCGCCATACACATAATTAATCCTTCGAGCCATTTCTGCAGCACTGGTGCCACGATGGTAATCATAATCGTAAATAATGCGTTATTTCAAGTTTTCCATTTTGTAAACTGAGTGACGCAAAGAAAAAACCAAAAGAGGAAAAAACAAATTAATTATTACGGTTTTCAAAACACAAAAGCATGAGTAAATAGCTGTATAAATTTGAAATTTGAATTCCTAACCAAAGACGAGATATTTAAGATCAAAGTGGCCAGTACGACAAAACGCTAATTTCATATTATGTAAGGTCCTATGCCTACATATTGACGTGTACTCTTTCACTCCGAGGGAAAGATCTCCCCTTGAAATGAGATCTATATATGGACTAAGGTCTATATAGTTCTTTAATTTTCTTCGAATTCATTCTAAATTTTCAATCCATAACCCCCGATTTTCTATTGAACCTATATCTGCTCTAAGTTTCTAAGGAGTTGAATGACTACTTGATGCTGCAGCATTAGATCAAGGTTACCATGTCATTAAAATGCCATCGAAGTAACAGTTTCACATCAATAGAATCTGTGGAAATTCTAAGAATGTGCTGATGATGTTCAAACGCCTAAACATAATCTTCATTAACTATTTATAGTTAAGAGCCATCTCGATTATGACAGCTTTCAAAAAATGGTCCATTTGTTTGTGGACTACGATTCCATTAATAAACACACACACACACAGAGAGAGACAGAGAGAGAGAGAGAGAGAGAGAGAGAGATACTCCGTTTTTGCGTCGGGCGTCGGGGGTTAAAAACGACACTAGTTTTCTCGGTATATAAGTAAGGGTCAATAAAGTCGGTTTCTCTAATTCCACTGTACCCACTCGTATATTATAGATTGCAAGATGCGGCGTAATCTCCTCGCGCCATACTAAAAACACACCGAAAATTCTTAACAATGGGTTGGGCGCAGGCGCTCAACCCAACTACAGTTGCACGCCAGCTACAGTGAGTGACGGTCGCTTGTTGAGAGCGTCGCTATCGTCACAGTCACGTTTGAAGTTTGAAGTAAGGAATGTGTTGTCTGTGTTTAAAAGTGTGTTTACACAAAAGCATATGTATTTTATACTTTTGTCTTTAGTATAATGTATGTTGTATTTTGTAACACACTTTCGCTAGTAATGCCGCATCTCTCGATTTAAATCTTTGGATATACCTAACCCTAAGTCTACCTTTACCATGAGTTTACAATGACCACACTCGCTAGCGAGAGCGTAAAATATTTATGTGGAAAACTGTCATTTTGACCTTGACAGTTGATAGTTTTCATATAATTTTTTTACGCTCTCGCTAGCGAATGCTTCATTATAACTCATGGTAGAGGTACAGAAGTACACTTTCATTTGCCTACTTGTGTTTATTTATAGCCATATACTATTTCTTTTCTTCCTGTTTCTTGTTTCTGTTTTACCATTCCTGTTTCTTGGACTCTTAAAAAAAGGCTCCATTGTTTGTGGACAGTACATAAATAGAAGTTATTCGCTAAAAAAAAATAATTGCATTTTTAAAACCGCTTACACATTGTAACGTTTTCTCTCGATTAGCATACAATGCTAACTTTTTCTATTGTAAATATGGCGATCTGGTACGTTCGCGTATCTAAAGGCTTTCATTTGTGCTGATTTCTAGTGCAAATTGACATTATATATTCTCAATAACTAGGTAACGAGAACTGGTAATCCGGTATTTAATACTATTCACTGTAGATACGAAAGCTATATTTCATTAAATTTATTGATAAATATTTGCGTTGAGATAGGTGTACCTAATGCGTGGATGGACTAAGTCGCACTATGACTAGTCATATATATTATATACTAGCTGTCGCCCGCAACTTCGTCCGCGTTGAAAAAGAAAAAAAGTAGCCTATCCTGTGTCCCGTACGCCTAAATGTTCTACCAAGTTTCATGAAAATCAGTTAATTCGTTTCAGAGTTATAGAGGAACATACATACTTACATACATACAGAAAAAATTCTAAAAATGGTCAATTTAGTTTCAGTATCATGTATAGAGCCTATAAACACGATATCTGAAAACAAAGTAACTTACTCCATGACCAACCCTTACAGATTTATTATTAGTATTGATATAGCTCTAATATATATATTATAGCTACGTGTGTGATAATGTATTTTTTGATAATGTACTTTTTTATTATACTTTTCTCGATGTACTTAGGCGAAGAATTTCGCGCCCATTTCAAATGTTTTGTTTACATTCGCTAATCGCATTCTTTATTCGGTCGAGAGTGGTCAGTCGGCACGCGGCCCGTTGCGTGACACAGTTGCTGAGGTCACAGAACATTTAATAACCCTGTCACGCGTCTCGATCATAAACACACAAGGATTACTGAATTATTTATCAGTTTCATTTATATTATTCATAATCACAGTTGCAACCCTCACAATTGAATAATGATCGAATACGGAAGCTGCCTTTCCTTTTTCCGTGCACATTTCTCTTAGAACATCACTTGGATTCTATTGGCTATATGGAAAGGATTCCTCGCCTTTATCGTTTTAAAAATTATATCTAAAATCAACATTTGAATTCTAAAAATTCAAAAATTCAAGCCCGACTGAAATTCGAATCTTCACCCCTTTATTATTACTTACAGTAAATTGAATTTTTCTGTCTGTCTCTCTATATCCGCTAACGTCTAAACAACTCAGATGATATTTCAGGATAAAATCAGAAAGATAATATTTCAGGGAAAATTTAAATATATATTTTATATATAAAAATTAATGCAAAGTATGTTTGTCCTCTATGAACTCCATAACCAAAACTTTAATATTGTTCTATAAGTACGAGGACTTCTATATACCGGTTAAAATTGTTAGCGGCAATTAAACTGTGTCTCTAAAATTACTGTTAAATTGTCTACTTTAAAGTGGTTTAATGATCTTGTTTTGTGCCATACTCTACTGCAGTAGAGCACGATGCAAAATTACAAGTGAACTAAATAAAAGCAAATATTTTACTGGCCATAAAAATTGTTAACTTTTATTATGTTAGTTTCAAGTTAAGTTATTTCATGCTGTAACAAGAACTGTTGCCACTTGCCAGTCGTAGGTTTCATACAGTCACTTTAGCAATTAATTAAGATTTTTTTTGCCAGGAATTGGCAAAGGAATTATACCAATACACAAAATCACAAAAAAATAACATGGTAGTCATTGGACTGCACCTCAGAAGTAAAAACTAAGCTTCACAAAATTACCTTACATTACATGACAATGTCGCGAGTTCAATGATTTTATCCCATATCAAAAATTGTCCTTTTTTAAATTATTTTAATTTAATATCTGAAAATATAAAGAGGTTTCGGTTACATTACATTACATTACAACATGACAGTGTCGCGAGTTCAATGGTTTTTTCCCATCTCAAAAATGAAGAATTAAAAAATTAATTAATTCTTAGCTTACCTATTAAACCTATGTTCGAATGCACACAGGTACCATTCGAACATAAATAAAATAATTAAATCCACTATAAGTGGTTAACCTTTAAATCAATGGAGAGACTGGATCTAGGCAGGTAAATGGCGACTAGCCTCAATATATTGTTACTTGACTACAATATATACTTATTAACAGTGCTCAGTAACCCACTCAAGTTCCACGGTAGAAATTTTGACCTCAATATTACAAGACCTCAACTCAACAGATGTAAAGTAAACTTCCTCAGTGTTAAGATTGAAAAGTGTGGAAGAGGGAAAAAGACTTTTTTTATTAACTGAATCAAAAACCAGACATTTGAAGACTATGAAAAAAAAGTTGGAAGTTTTTGATTTGATTTGATTTTTGATTTTGTCACATACACGGATCCATAAACACACACACGGACGTCCAGGATTATTTTTAATGTTTTTATTTACTATGTTAAACAAAATAATTGTCATTGAGATATATTTCATGTGCAGGTACCATCAAAATACTACAATGGAATTTGCGTCACAAGTGCCAAAGGGGAACATAAAAAGAACGCCTTTGACAGAATCATGGCGAACTCTTGCCTTCACGCGTCAATGGTAAAAGGTAGTAACGATCAACTTCTACTATTTCATTTTAAACTCTAATGGGTTGACGTAAAGTCACATTTTATTTAAATTACGTACTTATTATTATGTTTGTTTTGTTATAAATGACAGTTCATGCTCTACGCATATATCACTTTTAAATGTTCCATAAAATTCGTTGTGTTTTGTATGGCACGCGTGTTCCATATTGTAGTAGTTTGATGGCAGGCACACAAAACCAATAAGCCCAGAACACAAACTTTGTATACTTCTTAGGTAAGTCAATAAAAAACATTTTATTTGATCCTGTATTTATTTAACATTATTAATTATTTATGAGTTATGTTACGTTTAATCGTCTGGCGAAACTAAATATATTTGTTCAGCTATTGTAATTATGCCTGGCTGAAGTGAAGCACTAGTACTACTCGTGGTAGTTGTGGTAGACATTGGAGAAGGAACAAAGTTTTCATAATAATTAGTATTGCTAGTACTGGGTCTTGGAGATTGAGGTGATTTTTTTGAAATATGACGTAATTCAGCATTGCCAACTAATGACCCTATTTGCAACCTTAATTGTACTTGCTCATAAGGTGGCAGCTTCTTTACTATCTTGGCCATTGAACCAAAAAAGAGGTCATTTTCATCTAATATATTTTGAGTAGAATTCCGATTAGCAATTTGCTTAAGTGGGTTTAGACGTTCCTGATCGTGTGCATTATATTTCCGTTTCTTATCCCTCTTTGCTTCCTCATATTTTTTATGATCATTATCACATTTGACATCTTTTATTTCCTGAGTGTTTGATTGTGTTTCTTCGCTGTTGTGAGTATTTTCCATTATTATAGTTCCATCTCCTGGAGTTTGTGTTCGTTCGCTGTTATCATGAGTGTTTTCTAGTATCGCGCAATTATCTCCTGGGTTATCATCTACAACATTAGTAAAAGTGCTTCTTTGGGACGAAGGAAGGCTGTCCAAAAATGACAGGAGATCAGATCTTTTCTTTACTGCTTCTCCGCTTGAACCGGTACCTGGTTTTCCTCTTCGTCGAATATAATAATCTCGTATGTAACACCATCTCTTGGAGCAATCGGAATCTGTAAAGTTTATTTTATTGTATTTACTTATTTATTTTTTATTTCAGGCACTTGGCTACAGGAGAGTCTTATCATTCGCTAGCCTTCCAGTATCGAGTAATCCATAGCTGGATAGGCGCTATAATAAAAGAAATTAGTACTGCCATTGTCAAAACTATGCTCCAATTAGTTATACCATTGCCAAAAGATCAACAACTCAAAATAATCAGTGACCAGTATTTATTAAAGTGGAATTTTCCAAATTGCGTGGGAGCCATTGATTGAAAACATATAAGAATGAAGGCTCCCATCAATGGGACATTATATTACAACTACAAGGAGTATTATTCAATGGTAGTGCTAGCAGTCATCGATGCGGATTGTAAATTTATTGCCATTAATGTAGGTTCTTATGGAAGAGAAGGAGATGCTGGTATTTACTTAAAAAGTAAACTAGGGCAAAATGTAAGAAATCAAACATTCAATATACCACAACAGAAGGCCCTACCTGGAACAAATGATGTGATACCACATGTTTTAGTGGGAGATGAAGCTTTTGCTCTCCACGAAAACTTGATGAAACCTTATCCGAGACAGCAATCAATACATGATTTATGAAAGGCCGTAAATAATTACCGATTATCACGAGCTCGAAGTACTACAGAAAATACATTTGGAATTTTATGTGGTTACTTCAGTTTATTTTTCGTACCTATTGCTACTGCCCCAGCAGTGACAGACAAACTAGTAGTGAGCGCTTGTATTTTATATAACATTTACGAGAAGCAAAAGTACTGGCCCCTGGTCAAAAACATGTTGATGACTCACTTTCCTTACCTACTGAAAATTTAATACCTCTGGCAAATCGCAATGTTCCTATGAATCCTAAACAAATACGGGAAACATTAAAAAAATACTTCAATGGACCCGGGGCTATTGAGTGGCAACATGATTATGCGACACAACATTAGGCCGTTCTTAAAGTAATAAGATAAATGTAGCCAAATAAGTATAATATACATACTGTAAGTTTTTAATGTGAAATTAAATAAAGGATTAAACAAGTAAAGACATATACGGTTTTACCACAAAAACACTAAACAAATTTTAGTCAGGCATTTAACGCGTGGTTAAATAAAACGTTACTACAGAACAGTATTTAGGCCTTATTTAGGGTTAGACAAGGGTTAAGCTTTGCTTAAATTTAGACACCGCCAGATGCTAGTTTAACGAGTGTCTATCTAGTTGGCGGCTTCTTTCCACAGAGTAATTTATAATATATTGGACGTGTTCTGTCAAATTTGAAATCGTTTTTCGTAATATTAAAGATTTCTTTTGATTTTTGATAATTTACGAATACGATTCGATATCGACGAAATGCTTAAAAACGAAACGCTATGAATTATATAATTTATAAATGTTATTAGAGTAAATCCTAGGGTTTTCTTTTTGTCTATTTCATTCTGTGCTTATTACTCATCACTATATGGGATCCATTAACTATTAGTAAAACTCAATCTTCAGTGCGCACATATCTTTCTATATTTCAAATAAACTCGTTTCATATCCATTTTAGAAAACTTATAAATCAATTAATAAACATAAACATCTTGTAAAACTAAATCAATATATACATCTCACAATCAAAACATTATCTTCAACTTGACTTTTTCATCTCACTTTTTCCATCTGACATCTTTTTGTAATTCTCTCATGAAAAATTCATCATTCTATTTTTTAAACTATTTTATTTTCCAAAACTAGAAAGTATTAAATTTCAATACTTCCAACAATAGAAATACGAATACGAATATTAAATTATACAAACTTGACATTTGACAAATACGTACGCCAGTGTCAGTTACGTTCCATTATGCGCAATGATATTTGGTTGGCAGAATCATCGTAGAATACGATGGGGCCATAACAACAAAATTGGCCTATCAGATCTGCGTAAAATGAAAACGACACGAATGAATGAATGAATGAATGAATGAATGTTTGCCAGGTCAGTACCTTTAACCACTGCTTACTAAAACAAGCGCTAAATAAGGTTTTGTGGTAGAGACAAAATAAGCGCCCGCTAAACGATGCTTAAAGAGTTAGACATTGTCTAAGTAAATACCTGATTAACGAGTGTTTATTTATTTTTTTGTAGTAAGACCGATATTATTTTAGACATTCTTTTCAAACCAATATTCTCACTTAATTCTTCTGAATGTGAGATGAAAATAGATAAGTAAAAAACTTTATGTGAATTATATGCTCCTACCTGTTTTATTTAAAGTTACTCCAATTTCACGCCACCAATTCTGTTTCAATTGAGTTTTTCTGTATTCTTTACTTTTTATATTATAAATAGCTTCATGATTACGTACGAAATCTATTAAAATTTCGTCGTCCTCGCTGCTCCAGTTGTAGTTGGAACTCATTTAAATACGTATACAATTAACAATATATTAAAAACAGCTTCACCGCTATCAGTAAAAACGTTCAGAACTGACAAGACGGCCGTCATGCAACATGGCGGCACCGCTTTTTGACGTTACGGTGTCAATTACCGCTCTCTAGGAAACCGCGCCATTTTGTTTACATAGACAACGTTCTAGTGACGTCATTCACCGCTGTATTACGACCGCTATAATAATATCACGGCACCGTTATCTTAGGAAACCAAAGCTCGCTTAGCCGTACACCCAAATCCCTTGGCTATCAAATTGCTTGACTCCTCTCAAGCCGTGAGTAGACTAAAACGAAAGCAAATACATATCGTTAATATACCTAAGGGTCGGTTGAGGCGATGGCCTCCAAAACCCACATTCTCTAAATAACACATCTGAACTGATTATAGTCACAAATGACTGATGGCAGTTTTTAATGAGAAAAATATATATTGTTTGGTTGAACGCGTTTCTCGGGAACTACTGGTTCGAATTGAAAAATTCTTTCTGTGTTGAATATTCTATTTATCGAGGAAGGCATTAGGATATATTACATAACGCGGACGAAGTCGCGGGCACCAGCTAGTTGATAAATAATTATTTTGATTTGATTTAATTTTATTTGATTAATTTGTATAATAAGTTAATAATTTATGTTGACAAAGACTTTATCTTGAATAGGTATTGTTCCCAACGACCATCTGTTGCTAATATCAATTACATTTGCGGTTAGTTAACGCTGTACGGCATAAATATAGTTAACACATAATAAATATATGTAGTTGCGTTTTACTGCTGACATGAAACTAACTTCATCGACCACAAACACGCGAATGTTTCTCTTTTTGGCACAAATTTGTTTATAATGCAAATTGCATACCCACAACTTTTAGTGCCAAAACAAAACGAATATTGTGAATTTGTGAATTTTATGGTCTGAATTTATATTAATTTTTTATTGTTATTACTTTGACTTGTATATTAATTTAATATTGAGGGGTTGCTTTGCTTCTTATATGTTATTGTGCTTGAATTTTATTGTTTTGGTTTAATTATTATTATTTTTATTTTTTATAATTATTTTTTAACAGAAAATATTGTGTAGCATATAGCTATAGATACCAGTAATTGGCGCACAGATGTAAACGTGTAATGTGACTTGTGTATATAACTGGATGATTCTGTGTGCTGTTGGTGTTTCAATAAAATAAAATAAAATAAAAAATAAAAATATTAAATGTCAAGTGCAAACGCACTTTTGATAATTATCAGGGTTCCATCCCTTAAAAAAAATTTGATTTCGCTAATTAGCATAATATCTTCGTTGTCAAACCAAAATCAGAATCCTCTTCAGTGCACTACTCGCTATGTTCAGAAACTAATAAAATTTGTATGACTACATAGCTGTTTTAAACAAGTATTTTAAATGGCAAGGCTGAAATTACCTTCATGAACCTGCCACATAAAAAAACGGTAACATAATTTGTTGTTGTTTATTGTTTATATTGATATGGTGCACAAGGAAATAGTTGTGATGCACTGCGCCTGCTCGGATTGCGTCATCCTACCTAGCACATCATTTGAATATTTGAATATAAATAAAGCATACGAGATTCGATGCCTACATAGAAATGTTCAAATTCATTGAAGGTTTTCCTAAGAAACTAATATACTTACTATACTTAGCCTAGGCATAGGTCTAAGGAGATTTTCAGTGTGAGAAGAATGATTAAATCGATTTATATAATATATTTGTATTATAAAAGGTTAATTTTATTTTAGAATAAATTACTTGCCTAAGTTTATTTAGTTAGTAAATGTAGCGCAGGGCTCTATTCTGGGTCCTTTTTCCTCTTCCTTTAATAAAGTTCTTCCAATTTTATTATCTAATATATAAAATTCTCGTGTCACAGTGTTACTCGTAGTTGCCATACTCATTTGTACCTGAGTCATGGATGTTTTGTATTTATAATATGTATGTATTTACAAAAAAAAAGGTAATCTATGTAGTATATCAACTGTCTGGTATCCACAATACAAGAATTAGTTGCTTATTACTTTGGAACTAGGTGGTGCTATGTGGAATGTGTGAAGAAATAATATTATATAATATTATTATATTATATTATACCTGTGTGTAAACAAACTATACTAAATTTTATTTACAATTTATATTTTGTTTGCAGGAATACTGCCAGAAGCTTTAAGAACTAAATGCGTGCGGTGTACAGAGAAGCAGAAGAAGACAGCGGTAAAGGTGATAAAAAGACTGAAATACGAGTACCCAGAAGAGTGGGCGAAGCTTTCGTCTCGGTGGGATCCGACCGGAGACTTTACAAGATTTTTCGAAGAGTTCCTGGCGAAAGAACATTTCAATACAATTCCGAATACAGGTGAGAAATCTAATAGGCAGTGATAGGCTACGGGAGTCACATACCACCAAGTGGATCGTCAGCCTGTCTGAAGACCTTACCTTAAAAAATAAGATTAATATTATTATTTTTTAATTTGTGAAAAAAAAAATATTGAGATGATAAAATATATCGGCCGAAGCGTCTTGGAATAATTTCTCTTTCATGTCTATAAGATTTAGTAGGGTCTACCTTTTATGTTACATTTGAGATCCAAATATGTTTTTACGCCTTATTTTTTATCTCAAAATTGTGGTGTGTGTTTTGAAAGAAATCCTTTTTTGTTTTGTTACTTATTGCCTGACTTATGTTGAAACATAAGTTACATTTGATTAATGTGTTACCAAATTCGTGAATATTGATAACAATTACAACTGCGCGGATTTAAGTTACGATTTCATCATCCTTTAAAAAATTATAATTTACTGGACCTTATTATATTTGGGAGAGTAGTACCTACTCCCAAATTGTCTGATATATGAATACAACTTGAATACAACTGCATCCCAAATAGACTGAATTCCAAAAAGAACGAAAATGGATTTTTTTTAAATACTTTTTGATTTTTTTACTACAGAGCTATAGAGCTACAGTTTACAAATTTTTAGATTGAAATCGTATATCCTTTGTCGAATACTTTGCACAAGGTTATTTGCAATCATAACAAGGAAGTTCATTTTTAACTGAATTTTAATTGTGCGGTGCACTTTATTTTGTAGTTTATTTTTAGTTTCATTCGGAATGATCTCCAAGAAAATGCAATGCCAGTTTTTAACAATGTATTTTTTTTATTATTATTTTAAAATTTATGTTAAGGTACACTTAATGGTAGAATAGAAACACAATTTAATGACGTAACATTAATACATTTAATGACGTTACATATTTTAATATTTTTTATTAACTTATGAAAATTCTTAACATTTAGTATCTGTACATTAGATCGGTATGCGGCCGCTTCGATATGTATGCAGAATTCCTTGCACCATATTTTTATAATGATATCATTGCGGTCATTCATTTAATACTTAGCATAAGTATACATCACATAAGCAGAACGATCAACCAATTAGATAAACTTATATGAGAGGAGCGTCAATGAAAAATTGTTGAAAGAAGTCATCATACAATGAAAATTATAATTTTCAGTCAACGAGATACCCGACACATCTTCATTGCCACCACGACCTCCTCCAAGAATACCGGAGTCAATACCACCAACTCCAGTTCAACCACCAACTCCGGTTCAACCACAAACTCCGGTTCAACCACAAACTCCGGTTCAACCACCAACTCAACAGCCATCTCAGCCATCTCAACCATCTCAACCGGAAAAGCCAACTGTTGTTATATCAACCACACCGAGACCAATTATATTAAACAGGTAATAATTATTTTTTTCTTATTTTTTATGCTAAGATCGACAGACTGGCTGTGACGGTCTTTTTAAGAAATATTTTAGTCTTTTTAATGAGTCAATTTTTAATAATAAGTTGTTTCCTCGGGAAGAAGTCAAATTTAATTTGAAATAAAACAGTGTCGAATTTCAACAAAGTACAAAATAGACATCTTCAGTGTAACTTCAGATCTTAAAGATTTTTCGACTTTTTCGACATCAAAAAAATATAAAAAACAAATCACAAAAAGTGACATTACTTGTTGTTACATCTTTTTTTTTTGACGAGGAGAGATCCGTTTAGAAGAATTCGACCCGTGAAAATATAAAAAAATTCTGCACATTTTAATTTTAAAATCTAGATATGAAATCTCAGTTTTTATTTTCCATCAAAACCTTCATATTATGTCTCAGAAATGTCATGTTTTTATGTATTACTACGACCACTAACTTAATGAGTAATCATGGAATTAATGGTTGTATGGAATTTCTAAGCTGCTCGAGTTGGAAAGTGCGCTCTTAACGTTAAGAATTACACTTTAATTATAATGAAATTCTACCGGGGTGGTTGTATGGCCATTGGCCACATATATGCAACTAATTGATTAAGTTGGCGTGCGACTATTTACCATTTGGAACATTTCAATGTTCCGGTACGAAGAACACGATCACCAACTGGTTACTAACTTAGGTAAAGTGTAATTTAAGCAGACCAATTAAGTGTGTTTCTACGATAGGTAATAATTTAGGTGTTCATTATGTAATATAAAATTATGACCCCTAATTCCCCCGGCCTTGTTGAAAAAAGCTGATTATTATTTTGGTATATAGCGTTAAAGTTGTTATTACTATATAACCCATATAACAGTATTTATAACCTATTAACAGTAATAGGTTACAATTACAATATTTTTAATCGCTTGTAACTTTTATTATGCTGGCTGATTTAATTGTGTATATATTAAAGTTTGGGTATTAAATTATACATACCTATATGAATAATTAATTAAACATTAGAGCTAGAATATTTTCATGAATAAACTTTACCTATTGGCTTTTAGTCAGTAATTACAAGAATTTAACTCGCAAAAATTTCACAAATTCTGCGCATTTTAGTACCTACTTAATTATTTTTGTAGTAGATATAAAAAAGAAATCAGTTTTTAGTTTGCATGCAAACTTTCGTATTGTATCTCAGAAATATCATGTTTTTTTATGTATTGCTATGACCAATAACTAAGGAGTAATCTTGGAATTACGTAGTATGGAATTGGTAAGCGGTTCCCGTTGGAAATGGCGCAAAATATCTAAGATGTATTCTTTTTTCATTGATCAAAAAAGGTAAACAAACAATTCACGATATAGAACTAAACAAACAATATGAACAAATTCTAAATGATAAATGATTCTTTGATAATGCCTAATGTACAAATCCCATCTTTAAAACAGTCCACTGACCATGGCTACGCTATATTTGTTTACGTTTTTGATCAATAGAAAAAGAATAGATCATATATACTTACTATTATACAAAACTGAAAAGTTTGTTTGTTTGATTGAACGCGCTAATCTCAGGAACAACTGGTGTGAATTGAAAAATTCTTTTTGTGTTGGATAGTCCATTTATCGAGGAAGGTTTTAGGCTATATAACATTTTAGACGCGGACGAATTCGCGGGCAACAGCTAGGATTTAAATATGGTTGTAAAGGTGGGAGGAATTATTTTATGTAAATAATATTTAAACTACCCGAGTCGCTTTTAAAAGAACCTATTGAAAGAAACAGGTTAAAAATCTACATCTCTACGAGGTATTTAAAGTTCATTACACTTATTTTTATAAATAAAGTTGACCATCTCGTTGCAAGCAAGATTTTTTCGTCGAGATATTTCTTTATTGTCTCTGACTTTATTTTATTTCGCCTCTTTAAGATTTTAAATCCAATCAAAATACTAACTTACTTACCACTATATATTATTTTAAAATATCAACTTCTTTTAAACCAAACACGGAAATAGAAGCTGGTCGCTATATCTATATTAATAACACTAGCTGGCGTCCGCGACTTCGTCCGCGTTGAAAAAGAAAAAAAAGCCTATCCTGTGTCCTGTACGTCTAAATGTTTATATATGAGTTATGGAGGAACAAAAAATACATACACTTACAGATTTATTACTAGTATTGATTATTTAGTTTACTATGGAGTTTTTTAATAACATTCAAAGAAGAAAAAAACATAGTTCGCTGCATTTAAGTAATTTCGCAACGTCAATTATACACTCTACTGACATACCGCCTTTTAAGCCCCCGATGTCCAACGCAAAAACGGGGTGTTATAAGTTTGAAGTGTGTATCTGTCTATCTGTGTAAATATGTATTTGTCTATTTTTGTCTTTGTCTGGCATCGTAGCTCCCAAACGGATGGACCGATTTTGATCTGGTTTTTTTGTTGTTCGAAAGCTGACTTGATTGGGAATGTAACGATTTGAAAATTCTTTCACAGTGGAGAAGCTATATTATCAGCAAGTAACATAGGCTATCACAAAGTTTTGATCACAAGAATTTTGATGCGGTTTTTTTAATAGATAGAGTAATTCAAGGGGAAGATTTTAGTATATAAATTTAACGCGGGCCAAGTCGCGGGCATCAGCTATCTACTAAAAATAAAGATACAACCCCTGAAAATTTTATAACAGCAAAGTTGTCTGGCGTTATATTGCTTTAAACATTTAGTCAGGCGCTTACACATCCCTTACTTTTAAAGCGGGCGAAGTCGCGGGCACCAGCTAGTCTTGTATAAATTTATATTTAGCTCTTTCGTTGTTGCTAGCAAACGATTTGTGTTCAAGGAAATCAAGCAACACGACCATAGTGAATAATTATCGCTGCATTGTTTCTATAAAAGAATGCAGTGTTAATACACGTGTGAAAGCATGCACTTTGTAATTGCATGGGAGTTCTTTGCCTGCACTTTGCAATAGCCGCGAGAGTTTTCAAGGATAATATTTTTCTATGCGAATATAGTGAAATGTAAGCGTATGGCGTAATGTCTAAACTGTGTCAAGTTTATGGTGGACAGATTTTGAACCCAATTGAAAGAATTTATGGTCATAATTAAAATTGTATGAAGTAATCCTAACTAGTTGTCGTAGCATGAGAAAGGAAAAACCCCTAAATAATCAATACTAATAATAAATCTGTAAGGGTTGGTCATGGAGTAAGTTACTTTGTTTTCAGAGATATCGTGTTTATAGGCTCTATACATGATACTGAAACTGAATTGATGATTTTTAGAATTTTTTTTTTTTCATGAAACTTAATAGATAAATATTTAGACGTAACTTGATAGGACACAGGATAGGCTACTTTTTCTATTTCAACTTCAATAAAGTGAAGACATAGGGAACCTTTCATCGTTCAACGCGGACGAAGTCGCGGGCACCAGCTAGTATAATTTCAAGTCGCTTTACGCGTGTGTTTTTCTGTATAACCACTTAATTCCTCCGAAACCATTCAATGGATTACATTAATGAAAAGAGAGAGGTTTGTGTTTGTAAAAGCCCAGGCGAAGCCGGGAGTGAGTCGCTAGTCCACTATTAGCAGCATTATTTATTTTAAAAAGCACATTTGCAATTATTTTTATTTGAATATAACTGGTTCGCATAATAGGTATATTTTTATATGAGGTCATATTTCGAAACAGCAAAATTATGATAATGTAGTTATTATTATATTGAAACTAGTTTATACTTGAACACGCATTTTTGCCAGTGTTTTGCTACATTTACGATTTCTTCGTCGTTTTTAAATATGCTGAGTAGGTACCTAGTAGTTCTAGTACTATTTAAAAAAAATTGCTGACACTTTTTCTGAATGAAAGGTACCTTATGTCCTTTTTTGTTTCCCTAAAAACTTGTATGCAAAATTTAATGATGATCGGCTGAGTAGTTGGTTAGTTTATCTGATGACCTTTATACATTATTAGGGAAATAGGAAAACCCATACTCAATTATCGGATCGGTTTAGTAGTCATCTCGCACTATTATATTTCGTACGAAACGTGCGAAGAGCCAACTTTAAATTTAAGTATATTTTATTAGTCATTTCGCACATAATTATTTAATTGCGTGCGAAATGACACCTTCAAAAATTGTCCCATTACCCCCTTCCCTTCCTTTATCCCTCATCCTTAATCCTTCTATGGACGGCAGCGCAGTTGTAGAACTTATGGCGTTGCTTGTGTTATAGGCGACGGTAGCCACCTACCATCAAGTGGATCGTCAGCCTGTCTGTCGACCTTAATATATATTTAAAAAAAGTTGTGTAGGGCGCTTGGCACACAATTTATTTTACTTAAGAAACACTGTGCCATTATTTTGCGATTGTTTTCTGCACGGAACTAGTCACTGACGCCAGATTGGCTGCCTACTTATGATTACGGAATGCAGATTGTCATAGATAAAGACACACTAGACTAAGAATAAAAAGGCTACATTGGGTCAATCATAGAAATTTTAACATGTAGGTAAACATTGTATGAAGGTACATGATTTCTTTGTAACTAACTCGATTTTATTCGTGTTTCAGGTTTGGCGATGACGGCGATTTGGTGACACGTCAGCCATCTGACGCCAATGGACCTCGTCAGCCCACATCATCAACGATGCGGCCCACTGTCAAGCCAATCACAATGCGACCAGTCATGCAAACAAGGTATCTCATTATTTAAATCTACTCAGCGCATTACACTCTCAATGAATACTATATTTTCTGTTATTTTTGAAATGACGTCAGTCAGATCTCGTATAAACATTAATATGCAGGATCGCGGAAACACAGTATTCATGATGCATCATTGCAAATAGACCTTTATTTTATCGTCTAAAGTCTAGACCAATGTCGAATTTACCTAAAAGCTGGCCCTTAGACTCCAAACAGCTTCTAGTATTTTTTTAATGTGAAGTCCGTCAAACAAGCTGACGGTCCACTTGATGGTAGGCGGCTATCGTCGCCTTTTAACACACAGAAACTGTGGCGACCTATTGTGTGACCTTAGTAGGATTAGGATAAGAGATTAGGAAGGGGAAGGAAGGGATATTGGTCTCTGGATTCCCTTATGATAAAATAAATGTAAAAATTGTGTAAAAATTGTAAAAATGTAAAAGAAAATATAGTGATTTAGAAGTAACTTATAGAACTAGTGTATCGTGAAAACAGTGTTAGAATAATGAACCAATAAAAACAAAATAGTGTTAGAAAGAGACAGATATAGTGCGATAGATAGAAACAACCGGAACCGTTCCACTTGCGGACCACAAGGCGCGGGCGATTTCATCCCTTCGTGGTTGATGTTCCTCGGTCACGTACGAAGCGTTAAAGTTCCACCTTCCTTGTTCGAACTGCTAAGGAGTGGAACTCATTGCCTGCGTCCGTGTTTCCTCAAAACTACAATCTTTGGGTCTTCAATCTAGGGTAAATGGGCACTTACTAGGTAAGCGTGGTTCACCTTCGGCCGCATCTGCACCTTACATCAAGTGAGATCGCGGCCAAGCGCTGCCTTGATTTTATAAAAAAAAACCAAAACATATACGAACACAATATCCTGTAATTTCACAGGGTTGGTTCTGCCGCTAGACATGTTGCCAAAGACTGCGAACTCAGTGTGCCCTGCCACTACTACGTTCGCTTCTATAACGTTCAAATCCATATTCAAAATCAGACTTTTCAGAGGCTACTTATTTAAAGCCACGAAACCCACATTTAAAACTCATATATTTATTATAATCATGTACAAAAAAAATATTAAATACTACACGCTCCCTACAGCTACACGGGTTCAAAATAAAAACTATTCTTTCTTTTAAGTTGAACCCAACATAGTTACGAAGTTTTATCAAAATCGGCTTAGTAGTTTAGGAGTTTGGCGTCAAACAACGTGACACGAATTTTTTATGTATAGATAGGTATATAGAGATTTAATGTGCCTTCAAATAGACAACTTCTCCTTACCTACTTTCAGTGAAGTATTTGCCGACTCTCTCCGGGATAATATCCCCTATAAGTAGATTCCAAGAGATAAAGTTCACGGAAAGTACCTAGGTCAATAATGACGCATAGATAGTATACCTTCCTAACATTAGATATTGTTTTTAAACTATTTTAATATTGTTAATGTACCTATTTTTTAATTATAACCTGTGATAAAAAAATAAAAAAAATTATTTTATTATTTTTAACTTTATTAATGGTTTGATGTTTTATTAGTTATTGTTTTTAACCTATTTTAATGTTGTTAATGCTTATATTGTTTAATTATTTATTTGTTTGATGTAAAATACTATTGATCCCGTGTACCTTTATTTACCTTGACCCTGCTTAGAAATAAGAAAAATAGTAATAAGTATAAAAGTATAGATAGAATAGGACAGACAGGCGGGTATCCCCACCCGCAATGGTATAAATGAGTGATGGATAAAAGAAAGATAAAGTATGAAGAATGCAAGTGCGAGAGGAAAGTGAGCGAGAACTGGTATGAATGTGAAATTTGTAGACATAGGCTTCAGCGCATGATGCTCCAGCCTGATGCTGGAGCATGATGCTTGTATAAAAAAAAAAAAAAAAAAAAAAAAAAAAAAAAAAAAAAAAAAAACATTAGATATTGTCACATCTGTGTGTCTATACTCGTATCTGTAAATTTTCACGGAAAAACCACTCAGCCAGTTGTTTTGGAAGGCAGTGCATCAGCACCTAAATTAATTATAAGAAAATATCTGTCATATAATTGAATATAAGTCATATTTTTAATTATGTCAGCAATTATCTTCAGTGCGTTTAGAAAATACTTCACATGACCTTTAAATATTACATTTAAAATAAATCATGACCTCGCCTTTAAAAACAATCATAAATATTCTTAAAACGTTTAAACCTTCTTGTTTCCTCTTAAATATATATAATTGTGTGATTATCTTATATTTTCTTAATACGTAGGTAATTATCATAACGATTTTGAATCACTGCAATCATATCAAGTCTAGACATGCCTATATAGGAAGTCTATTGGATACTTTGTTATATATACCTACCTACTATCAAAGTATTTATTATAAGTTGTCGATTATCTCTAATTTGCAATACATTAGGGTGGCATATTAATTTACATAATATAAGTAATAACACTTAGAAGTAATTGTGTATTTAATTTGTAACATAGTTACTATGTGCACGAGTTAACTTTGAACCTCGCAGGAATGCGTAGCCTCTGATTAAAATGATTTAAATATTGTTTCAATAAACAATATAATATAATATAACATTAAATATAAAACAAAACAAATATTTTGTTATTTTTTTATAAACATATAAACAATATTTTTTAGGCTTATTTAGTTTTTATTTTTAGATTTTAGTTTAGTTTAGTTTAATAATTGTATTTTCTTTTTGTATATATTATATCTCAACTTGTTTGTTACATACAATAAAACAAATACAAAATACAATTTCAAATGAAACAAAAAAAAAATACAAGTAGGTACTCTTATTAAACCAAAAAAAAAATACAGAAGAATTATAGGTTCAAATTATTATCGGTATATATTTTTTATTAAGTATTTAATATATATATTAAGTATAAAATATATATTTAATACTTAATAAAAAATATATACTCAGTAGTAACTGAGTATTTTTTATTCGTAGCTACTGCTAGTAACGGATGCATTTTATTTCTGAAAATTATGTACACAAATCTTCCTCGTTTATCGCTCTTTTCATTAGTGAAAACCATATCAAAACGGCAGCTTGGGGAAGTTTTAACACTTTTTGATTTCAGTTTACAAATCTCTAGTAAGATTTACGTGCTACAGTTTTTTTTTTTTTTTGGTCAAATTCGTTAAAATTTATTTAAGTAGAGAAAGGCAGTGGTCAGTCAACCTTCAACGAGTTCCTGTTCCTGAACGATACTAGAGTTATTTAATTTTACACGTCTTTAAGGACTCCTCAAGGAATACTTGTTTGGTTTCCGCATTTTACCAATAATGCATTTTCAACTTTATCCTTTCTTTATTTTTATGTAAAAAAAAAAAATCGTTACAATATTTTTATATCCCTATTTAGCCTTGTTTTCATTTCTTAAATGTTATCTTACTTGCTTATTAATACTAAGTTCTTCTTCGACAAATCAGTTTTATTTTAGGTACTTAGGTAGAATTCTAGGCTCACAAAACGTCAAATTGAACGTATCCCTAGCTTCTTAGTATACGAACTCTAGCCTCATTTATTTATTGTGGTGATTTTTATTACCTACCAAAAAAGCATTTTTTTAATAATAGCACCAATAAATTTTAATAATAATTGTTAGACAGAAACGAATTAATTTTTTAACTGCAATTATTAAATATTTCTAAAAATCCCGTATACTTATTTTGCAGGCCTACACAAATGACTTGGATCACAAAGAAGAACTTTCTTCGACAAATCAGTTTTATTTTAGGTACTTATGTAGGTAGAATTCTAGACTCACAAAACGTCAAATTGAACGTAACCCTAGCTTCTTAGTATGCGAACTCGCCTCATTTAGTTATTGTGCTGATTTTTATTACCTACTAAAAAGCATTTTTTTTTAATAATAGCACCAATCAATTTTAATAATAATTGTTAGACAGAAACGAATTATTTTTTTAACTGCAATTATTAAAAATTTCTAAAAATCTCATATAATATGTACTTATTTGCAGGCCTACACAAATGACTTGGATCACTCTCGCATCGGAAAATTCTGCAACTCGTTTTCCTATGCGGCCGGCCACAACAGCGATCACGCTCATCGATCAGATTGGCTACAAAATAATGAGGACTACGGAGCTGGTCACTGATATTTTGAGGAATACCGTCCGAGCCGTCGTCGGACGGTAAACTCTCGAGAGGAATCGTGCTCATAATTATAGCGACACCACCGATTTTTTTGGATTACAAAATAATTAAGTTGCCGCACCCCTACTGCTCTCATTAAAATTTCATTGGACCAATTTGTGTTATTATTCGTTTCAATCATAGACTACTACGATGTCTGTGGTTTCAATCGTCAATAATCAAGCAAGATAAACGCGTTATTAAATAAATTTATTTAAATATATTTATCATAATGAAAAACTTTAAACAACAATTGAAAACATATACGTACCTATGTTCTAAACAACACGTACCTACGTAACTTTGAACCATTTAAAATTTGATCCAATGAAGTTTAAATCAGTTTAGGGTGGGCGTAACATTTCATATTAAAAAAAAGGAATGTGAATATGTTTGTATTGTATATGCATCTACGCGACACGCGTTAAACTTTGTGACCGATCAGAACCTACTTGTATTTTTTTAAAAAACTATTATAGCGAATTACAAACGAGTTCAATGCGAGTAAGGAGAGTAAGGGTGAGGTAAGGGTGCCTTCAAATTAGACGCTTGTACAAGTGCTACTGTGGCCTGTGGCGCTGCTGAGGCGCGACTACGTGTTTTCATGCAATTTTTAGAAGCTTTGTCGCAGCGCCACTGTCGTGCCACGGGCGCGCGCCTATTCTGAACTAGTGAGGTAGTTTAAATAAATATATTCACACCTTCCACACAGCACCATCTAGTGCCACACTAAGCAACTAATCTATGGATACTAGACAGTTTATATACTATATACTCGTACCTACATTATTTTTTTGTAAATACATACATATTATAAATACAAACATCCATGACTCAGGTACAAAGGTAAAATCCCCTAGCGGGATTCGAACCCGCGACCGAATATGATGAACAATAATGAAGCAAGTATATCGCGCCACAGTAGCACTTCTTCAAACGTCTAATTTGTAGCATTGTAGGCACACCCTTATATGCCGATTATAACGTCTAATTTGTAGCATTGTAGGCACACCCTTATATGCCGATTATAAAGTTTGACGCGCCTACCAAGAGGCCTTTGAATTTGGATTTGGAACTTTATTTTCAAATATTAAATACCTAGGTAAAGTAAGATTATATTAGGTATAAACTGAATATTTTCTGTGTTAGAGCCAGGCTAGAGTAAAGTTTAGGCGATGGAGTATGCCCGGGAAAAAAAGAGATCAAGTCGACTGTTAAAGCCCGACTTATTTTAAATAATTATAATTATTCAATTATGGATCAACTTAATCAATTTTGTAAAAACTTGCCATTGACAATGAAAAGTTCTGAAAAAAAAAATTAGTACTGTTAAGCTTCCTGAATTATTACGAAATAAAATAGAAATTGCTTAGAAAACTTCTAAGACACAAAAAATATTTACGGATATATTTTTGAGCTTATTGATAGTTTTTGTTTTTTAAAATACTTTTGTTACTCTGCAATAGATCTCAGTTCTTTTGATTTGTAATTGAATCGAAAACTGTGTACGTTCTATCGTTATATCAAACGTCGTCCTCAAATATTAGTGATTTAAGATAACTTGAGAATCTTTAAAGAAAATTAATAATAATAAAAAAACAAACAAAAACATTATAAAAAATGACGATCAATAGATTAAATTATTCTTCAATTGATCACTTAACATTTAAAAAAAATTTATCAGAAATCAATCAGAAACACAAAGAAATATTTTTTATTAAAAGTAATAATGAAATGTTATTTTGAGTAATACGAATCAAATTATCTATGATTGAAAAAAGGGTTAAGTACTCGTACCTAGGTAGATAACAACTGTTTTAATTTTGGAACTGCATAATTGCCTTTTCTATTAAGTTAAATTATTTGTAACTAGCTCCTAAGTAGTTATGTAAGTAAGTTTTTATAATACTATTGGCATTTTATGACATACGTTTGTAGGTACTTATAGGTGTAAGTTTATTTGTATATTTACATTTGATGGAGATCCCATTTGTCTGAGTATATTGTAACAATTAGTCAAACTTTTACTTACTTATCAATAATATTTTCATTTTATTTTTTATATTTTGAAATTTGTGTGAAATAAAAAAATCCACGTCTTTGATTAAGTTCCTGTAGTTTTATTTCTTAAAAAATGCTATCGAGTATTCATATTTAATTTCTTACGATCCTTCTAGGACTAGCTTCCTTCATATGCTAGACTACTGCTTAAAAACCTTATATATTATTATATTTATATTCAAACAAATAGAATTGCGGTTTGACCATATGATTTAGTAATAAATGTGGTGACATAATTTTGGTTACATGTATTCAGAACGAAATAAAGTTATTGACATTATTTGAAATTGTTCACTTAACTAATTTTATTATACACTTATCTGAGAAATTATCATGCAAGATATGACGTCACGCTTGCATAAGTTGTGATGCAGCTGATTTTGAAATTTGTCTGTTTACAGTATAAAATGTATCCATGTTAAAAGTGTGCTAAATTTCATACAAATGCGTTCAGCCTTTTTTGCGTGAAAGAGTAACATACATACATCCCCCCTATGATATTAGATCATATTAGTTGCCTTAGCAGGTACTAGGTACCTACTACAGACTAAAACATTATCTATTTCTTGGGTAAATTATATGGTCATGTGTCCAGCATAAATTTAACATAATTCAATAGATCATTTTGTGCTACAAGGAAGGAAAAACTATATTTAAAACATAAACCCGGCACATTATTATTACCTTAACTTGGTAATACCAGTGAACTTTTGTTGGCGGATGATTGATAAATACCCAAAATTAAAAGACATAAATAAAAATTATGTGTTTTAAGTTTTAATTAAGTAGTTATCAGAAATGCAAATAACATAACCTGTTTGACAGGCAATCAAGCATAAATTTCAATTACCTTGACCGTCTTACATAAAAAAAATTCTACTTGTATAAAACATTCATAATTGGAACTGTAATAAGTCAACCTTGACCCTGGACATTTTTTTTCTGTAGGTATTCAAACTTGGTATCTGTGTATTTAACCTCTATTATCTAAGCTCATGTAACCACAAACCATATCATATACTAAAGAAAAAAACAATAATTAATGCTGACAACATTTAATTTAAACTTGATATATATATTATCACAACATACATTACAAACAGGTTTTACAATTTTATACTTAACATGAGATTTGTTCCCTTATTGTCTGACATTTTACTTAAGTAACTAAAGGATTTTAAATGCTTCAAAAGCAATAAGTAAAAAGTTCTTAACATATAAAAGCATAGAAGTAGGAATACAGTAGTAACAGTTTTTAAGTCTATATATATATAGGTAAAAAAATCGAAAATTTTCACCAAATAACTATATAAAAATAATTTTAACATTTTCATTTATAATTAAAAAAAAAAGTTACTATAAATTTTCACAATCACATTTCTTCCTAATAAGTTATGTTTGATATTTGTTTGGCAAATCTTTACTGAACTATTAAATCAGTGACATTGTCTTTGGTGACAAGTGCTACAAGACTTCCACTGGGCGGACGATTTTCACCCTTGATCCACTTGTCGAATAGTTCAGCAACAAAAGTCAAGGGAGTCCAAGAGCCAAAATCAGCTTTTGGCATCCATTTCCTATTCATCTCCGTATCCAATGTCACCGGGAGTATAGCAACTGCTAACGAGTCCTCAGGCAGACCCGAGTCTTTAGCACCGAGTGACTTTGTCAGTTGGTGGACAGCACCCTTGGCGAGACCATATCCAATCATGCCCGGTGTACCCTCCAAAGCAGCCTTGGCTCCAGTCAGAGCGAGTAGACCACCCGCAGACAAGTATTTTGCAGCAACCGTAGCAGCAATAGTAGAACTCCACACGGACTGACGCCACATGAGGTCTGCTTGCTTGCTAAGGTCCTTGGCAGCATTACCACCCGCCCAACCACCGGCTACACATATAACTGCATTCACTTTCTGACCTTGAAGTGCGGTCCCGAGTTCATTTACTACAAATTCCTCCTGTTGAATCCAATTCGCGTCTTTCGGGAGTGTTATGTTGACGTCTGCGCTGTCATTCGGGTTTAGGTCTACGCTTGCAACCCACCAGTTGGCAGATTTAAAATATTTGACACAAGCAGCGCCGAGTGCACCGCGTCCACCGTACACGACGATCCTTCCGCTAGCCATTATCACGTCTGTATTCTGTCACGTTTCAAAACCAACTAACTTTTAATTTAACACAATAGATAGAACGTGGATAGAACAATTGTCAATATTAATTGTGGGGTGAACCTTGCGAAACCTTCGCCCTCCCTCCCTCAAGTCAGCAGGCAGTAGCCGCCTCTCACTTTTTCTATCAAATCAATATCCACAGCGCAACAAGTGCTTCACTCATACGTTGAAATAAACAAATTATTAACTGGTCAGTTTATTGCATTAATTTAATAATGAAATGCAAGATAATTTATTACAGAAATAAAAAAGTAATAAAGAATTAAATATTATAGTTTTGTTTCTTTTTTCTTTAGGTTTCTTTCTTACATACGGTTAACACTTAACAGTTCTGTCCAAGTTCAGTCAAAATCTGTCAACGGTCATTATCTGTCATGTCATGTCACACTGATAAATGTCAGTGTCAGTGTCAAGTTTTTTAGAAAATTACAACGACTTTGACAGTTTATTGTTTGTAACGCGGCTTTACTAAAAAACTATTGGAATCGCTATGTCTTCTTTAGGATAAAATTCAGAATCGTTTAGATACTATTCATTACTTTTTAATTAATAGATTTTTAATTTATTGTCTATTACTTATTCTGTACAAGTTACCTTTTATATAAGTATATATGGTGTTCTGTGTTCCTGTATCTGGATCTGTTAAAGTTTATTTCTTCTGTGGTCACTGGTAATAATGTATCTTTTCGCGGCAAAATACAAAAGCCTTCTGTAGTTCTTGAGTTTTGCTAAGCGCAAAACTCGAGAACGGCTGGACCGATTTTAATTCTTTCTTCACTCATGGATAGAGGGATAATCAGGGAAGGATTTTACGTGCACCCCGGGAGAAGCTGGGAGCGGGTCGCTAGTTTTTTATAGATTTTGTCATTTATTCCATAAATAAATTTAAATTAAGAGAAATATGTATTTAATATAGTGCTATTTTTTTATTGGATATTAACGATCGTTACTTTAGATAATAACATTAAACAGCAGTTTCGATGGAGTAAAATAAAACAAACATAAGGTATTTAAAAATGTATAATAATTATTTTCAATAAATATGTATATACAGTCAAGAAAGTTAGTTACATTAACAAAATAATAATCATTAACACTAACAATAATATCTTAAGCCTTACATATTTGTTAGTAAAATTAGTGAGATTATATACCTACATTATTACCATACTTACCTAAGTATGGTAATTTTAAAATAATATCTTTGTCTTCAATTTCGAATTTTAAGGATTAAAAATTTTAAGTGCATATTAATACGTAGGTATTATAATAAGAAACAGATTTAATGAGATGCGTTAATTATTTTGGCACCTCGTGCTTTACAGTATTTAACTGCACTTACTATCATAGGTATTCTTAATAGGTAGATTCATAGGTTTTTATTGAAATAAAATATGTTTAATTAATCAACACCCACATCTCATTTTACACGAGCACAATCTTAATTTCTTAAACTCTTACATTATATGACAGTTAGATATCGCACACCTATTGCAAAACAAACACAATGACATCTGCTATTAATTGTTATTATTGCGGGAAAAATTAAATTAAGACTGAAGTTCACTTAAAAATCAGAAATGTATATACTAGATGCTGCCCGCGACTTCGCCCGCGTAACTTTGTAAATTATATACTAAAAACCTTCCTCGAGAACCACTCTATCCATTGGTGGAAACATCAAGAAAATCGGTGCGGTAGTTTTTAAGACAGACAGACCTTCTTTTATAATATGTAAGTATATTATAGCTCGCTAGTAAATTATAAAAGCTAGTAACTTTGTATAAGTAAATTATACATAGCTACTATAGAACCCAAAAGCAATTGAATTTCATCAAATAATTTTATATATAGTTAATATCATAGATTAAATAGTACTTAACCAGTAAGTTAAGTACTGATTGAGTACTATTTACTCTATGGTAATATGAAAAAAATCTAATTATTTAAATCGGGTATTTCGTTTTACGCAGATTGTTAGTATTTAGTTTTAGTAAGTATTTAGTAACGTTATTATTTAATAGGTATTTAATTACTTACTATAGAATTAGTATTTAGTAGCTCAATAATACTTTAAAGTTAAAATCTTAATGACATAAAGTTCTATTTCAAAATTATTATTTACTCAATAGATAGACAACTACTTACAATAGTATAATTTTCTTAAAGCTTTTTAAGTGTCTTAATTTCTAAAGCAAATGAAGTCAACATTTTTTTTAAATAAAGATTTTTTTTTTAAACAAAATATTTAGCCAACACTTTGCTGTATTTTTAAATAATAAAATTTTTAAACAAAATACTTATTTTTGATGTTTCACATCTGCCAGGAGGCGAAGGCTCAATTTTTTATTTATTTTGAAAATATTTTCCTAACAAATAACTATTCGAGTAAGTACTTCAATTTATTTTTACTTGGATTATACCTATTTTAAGTACTTAATCTTGCCAAGACATCGCTATCTAATTGCATTGAATAAAATATACTAATTATGACATTAACGGTAATACTGATTATTTTGAATAATAAACTTATGTTATTAAATATTTCCGCTTTGCGCTGATGAGGTTGGTGATTGATATTGAAGATGAGACTGAGGATTATCGCCACTACTGCCGAAAGAACCTAAAATAAAATAAAAACAAAACAAAAAATTAAAAAAGTAAAAAAAACATAAGAAAAACAATAAAAATTAAAAAATAGCTCTACTAAAAAATAATTCTGTAAAATATAATATGAAAATATTGGTGTAAACATATAATATGAAAATATTTTATAATAAAGAAAATATAAAAAAAAATATAACATCGGGATAAAACAAAGACGTAATGAAATGTTAATGTTACAATGAAAATACTGTTTCCAATTATATAATATTCACGGGGCTGTTTTAAAAAAGATTACAATGAAACAAAATCATGAGTTATTTTAATTTTGCCGCATTCTTTAGTAGGTCTCTCGCGCACCCAACTCGCACCTAATAAAATTTTAAATTCTTTTCATAACTTGCAGTACAAGTTGCATTGCAACATATAATAGTTATGGTTGCAACTTGTTGGTAGAATCAAGAATTAATGATTATTTATAGACATTTTTTAATTAAATCTCCTAAAATGACATATATATTTTTAAATATTGTGCCACAGAGTAGTTAAGTATAAACTATAAATTGATATACTAAATTCTTTGTTCATTAATTAATGGAGAATAGAAGAAAGGCAAACCAACTCTATACCAAATGCGAGTCGCCTATCTTTAAATAGGAGACGCTGAGTAGCATTGGGGTGTGATCCACTATTTAAAGGTTGTACCTCACCAGTTTTTCAATTTAACACCCATAATAAAGCTTGGCAAAATAGGTAATAAACTAAAAAGTGGCAATACTTTCGTGTCGTCCCTTTCTTATGAACGAGTTGGTTAAAACGGGACAACACTATACTCGTAGTATTGCCACTTTCCCAAATTTGTACTCCTTACATCTATTCTCCATGGTTAAAATTCTAAGGAATATGTCATAAATTCTCGAAGTCCTATTTCCACGTGTCTTGCTCGGAGAGCGCAGGATCAAGGCCAAAATTCATTTTGATGACATCACAAAAAACGACACCAGTCATCATACCGACCGAGATGTGGTACAACCAATTGGCGATCTTCTTGTGTCTATGACTTCTTTCTCCATCCATAAACGAAATTATTATTGCCAAGATTCCCGCGCTCGCCTGCGTAAAAAAATATATTGCTTCATTTTCTGTCTCTTGGTTGACCGTGAGATAGTGACAGATTGCTGTTCGCCATTTTCTCGCTTCTGCTACAGAAGAAACTTGCTGTAATGGCGGCTGTACATTCTTATTGAAGTGGTATTCGCGCAACTAGGCTACCTACAAAACCTACAGCTAGCTAAGTACACTGAGGGATAGTACGAGTATCATGAATGTAGATACAGATGCCTTGACTCGAAGTGAATTCGCTAGAATGTATACTAATAGATCAGCCCTTAGAAAATAATATTGTGCCACCAATTGATCCAGGACCTAACTGTCGTCCTAGACCTGGGGGAAGTTCGCGTATGGAGAATTTTTCAGGAAAGTTTAGTATTTTAAACTTGGGTGGATATCTGCTACCAAGTACTATCGCGGTCAAGGGAGCAGTTCCACCGTAAGGAACAATTCCGTGTGCACATTTTGTATTTATCTTTGTTCCCACTTCAAATACCTACTCGTATTTCGTATTATAACATTTACGTTACTATGACAACCTCAATTCAACGTTAGACAAATTTGTATGAAAAGTGGGTCTGCTCCATTGACCGCGATAGTACATTTTCCAGTTATAGCAAGGACGTAATCTATCAGTACCTCACGGTCTTAATAAAATTATAGTAGATATCTACTCAGACCAGTTAGGTTTCTATTTCCACCTACGCTACAGTTGTAACTGAGGTAAAACAGATTATCTTTTTCAAAGAGCAGTAGCGTTTGCTTTTTTCAGATATTCATTGTTTATATAATTAAGTCGTTCTAGGATTAAAGGATTATTGGAATATTCTATCCCGAATGCGGATATAACTATGTTGATAACAGAAATGACGAATATAAAAATGACTATGACGTCATTGAGAACAACTGCTGAGGGTTGGTCGTCGACGTCGTTAAGATCCATACCGCCGATAACTACGAAGAGCAAACCGACCAGGAGCTAAAACAACACATATAGGCCTATTTAATTATTTATTATTAATTGAATTATTTAATTATTTATTATTAATTTATTAATTGAAAACTTATTTTACGTTTAGATGTCTAAATTGTCCATGATGGAGCAACCCTAATGTTTGTTTATTGATGGTTTATATATCCAATCCATATGATTTTGTTTCTTAATCCATAGACATTAAAAGCCTCACAAGGATCAGGTTAAAAGCTCAGATTAAAGCCAAGATTAAAAGCTTAGTATCAGGTACTTAGTCTCAGCTTAATAGCTATCAAAAAATCGAAAAATATCGAAAAATTCCGAACACTTCTTTTACCTTTAAGTATTTAAAGTGACTTGCCAGTTTTCCAGTTAGTCCTTCTTGCCTCTATTTTTCATGTAAAGAACGCAATGTGAACGCAACGCCACTATACTTTACAAGTTACCTAGTTTTATATTATTAGTAATCTTGCATAGGTACGGCCTAACTTAAAAGACTAACAGAAGCGAGAATATAGTTTTCAGCTCAACGGAAATGGATTACGATAAGTTCTAGTCAAAAAACAAAACATTGGCAGAAACAAAGTTTTAAAATTAGAATCCAGAGTAGGGTCGTATCTACTTAATCCAACTCCAAATATCTGGCAAGATTGGAATCGAAGGCAGAAACGAGAACATTTAAGACGGTGACTACGAATGCGGTCGCCGTGGTTGCATAGTTGATGTTCAGCGCCGAAGTTCTGTGACGAGGCAGGTGGAACCGACAGTCGCGAAGCAGGTTCAGCGTGAGAAGCACAAATCCCATCGCCACCTGATTCAACATCCATTTCAGACTGCTGTAAACTGTGTTGGTCAAACGATAATATATTGTATCCCTGAATAAAGTTTCCTCGTCACGATCCCGCTAGAGTCCCATTGCAATTCCATTCAATTTATAATTTTTTTTTTATGTATGTACGAGTATTTAATATAGACGTACCGATTAGTAACACGATGCAACGCTTTTTATTCAGAATATATTTCGCGCTAGACATTTGTTTTATAAATATGTCATTATGGGCAAAATCAATAAGATTTATTTTAGATAAATTGAAAGGCCTAACTTGGCCTAAGATTGTGTTTGTTCTTCTTTTATTTGTTAGTATATGTTGCAGCAGTTTGGACAAAAATGGACTCAATTTTAATTTTTAAGAAGCATTATTTATAGCATTAACCGCACTCACCTGTAAGACAATTGATATAGAAATAAGCCAGACTAGTAACGTGTAGAACTCGTGTTTTGACCCGACTTGCAATACGTATTTCAACTGCGATGCATTGGATGTCAGCAAGGCAATGTCAAGCATGCCTTGCGCAACTGTCTTCTTAGTGGCATACCGATTAGCATCCAGCCCCTTGATCTGCGAAAACAACGTGATTACATACGTCTTTAAATTTGCTTCCATAGGCAATTCAGAATACTAATAATAATAAACGTTTTGACGACAAGTTTGGTCTAGAGTCTGGTGGCTATTAACCTTAGCTGTTAACCAAACGGTCGCGGGTTCGAATCGCGCTAGGGACAAATGTTTATGTGTTAACATTTGCCTTTGTACCTGAGTCATGGATGTTTGTATAATAATATGTATGTATTTACAAAAAAAGTAATATAGGTAAGTAGTATATCAACTGTCTAGTATCCATAATACAAGAATAGCATTAGTTGGAGCTGTGTGGAATGTGTGAAGATATTTATTTATTTATTTATCGCAAAACACAGTTTGACGCTGTAGCCTACATATCTACCATCTATATTAAAAATTTAATTGTGTAAACCAATCGAATAGCTAAAGGATTATATTGAGCATACCCCCAGCAGTTTTTGGTTTTCACAATCGATCGATCCGGATATTGTCCGTGGTCCACCTACTTTGTCCACCTGGGTGGACCACATCAACGTTTTTCACTATTAGAAAGAGCAACTAAATGAGGAGTTTTATTGTGTACTAGCTGGCGCCCGCGACTTCGTCCGCGTTGAAAAGGAAAAAAGTAGCCTATCCTGTGTCCTGTACGACTAAGCGCCTATTTCACGAACGTCAAGTAGGCTAAACCGTCACTTAAAGTCACCTGTCACCGGGAATAATTTAGCTGATACACCTTTGTTTGTACGGTAAACGTCCCAAACATGAAATAGAAAATTTAAAAAAAAAATTCGCCTATCGAATGATGCAGTAAACAGAGTCCATAATTCAATAAAACAGAAAATTATTTCTAAAAGTAACTAATCAACACTTTACTTTTAGTTCGTGAAAGAGGCCCTAAATGTTTATCTACAAAGTTTCATGAAAATCAGTTAATTCGTTTCAGAGTTATGGAGGAACATACAAACATACATAAATCAATATTAATAATAAATGTGTAAGGGTTGGTCATGGAGAAGTTACTTTGGTTTCAGAGATATCGTGTTTATAGGCTCTATACATGATACTGAAACTAAATTGATGATTTTTAGAATTTTTTTCTGTACGTATGTATGTTCCTCCATAACTCTTACACGAATTAACTGACCTTCATGAAATTTGGTAGATAAACATTTAGACGTACAGGACACAGGATAGGCTACTTTTTTCTTTTTCAACACTTACGAAGTCGCGGGGCGCCAGCTAGTCTAATAATAAATCTGTAAGTGTAGGTATTGTATGTTCCTCCATAACTCTTAAACGAATTAACTGATTTTCATGAAACTTGGTAGATAAACATTTAAACGTACAGGGCACAGGATAGGCTACTTTTTTCTTTTTCAATGCGGACGAAATCGCGGGCGCCAGCTAGTTAAGAAATAAAATAATACGTACTACATCACTTATAACTTCCGTGGGCGCATCGTGCACTTTCTGTATATCGTCCAAGTTCAATGACGGGCTTTCATTATCACATTCTCTGTCGGTTTTTTTATCCATTTTTTTAATATACAACTAAATTTAAAAAAAACACCGTACCCGATTACATATAATCGTTAACTGAAGGATGATTGTAAACTAACGTTTGTAAGAAAACGTAGATATTCGTCATTTCCTTTATACAGATGTATTCAACTTCATAAAGGCTTTGTGTTTAGAATTAAGATTTAATTAGCTTAGTTACTTAGCATTAATTAATGATAATATAATATATGTATTATTAACATAACAATATGTATCTAAGTTATACGGAAGATAAACTTGAATTAAATAAGTGGGATGAATCTATATAGATGAATGATATCTAATACTGAGGTTAAGAAGAGAAAAGATTTGTATACTAATAATATTATAAACAGGAAAGATTTGATTGTTTGTTTGTTTGCATTGAATAGGCTCCGAAACTACTGGACCGATTTGAAAAATTCTTTCAGACTACTGGACCGATTTTGAAAATTCTTTCACTCATAGAAAGCTACATTATCAGTGAATTACATAGGCTTTATTTTACATATAGGTAGTTAATCGTTGAATTATTATTTAATAAATTCTAATTGTATAACCTTCTCTCAATAAAAACTAAAATAGAATTAATAATTTAAAATATGCGAAGAAAATGAAAAGGTTCGAAACCTCGGAGGAAGTTGATTGAACGATTCGCTTCCTTCAAGCAAGGCTGCTGTAATTACTCGACTAGAAAGCATCTGCTTCGCATACCGTTTTAGCTCTGACCTTATGTGTACAATCTTTATACATTTAAATATATGATTCTGATTTATTTATTTACATTTGGATATCAATTATCATACACTCAGTCAGAGCATAGTTATTCTTTTGTGTTACAGAACACATTAAATATTGATTCATGAACTCATATGTAAGTATATCTATATTATATATTATAAACATATTATAAAACTAGGTGTGTCTGCGACTGATCCCTATAATCCCTCGGGAATCTAATTTTTTTTTTCATGAAAAAAATATCCTAGGGTATAGTATATCGCACCTTCGGTAATACAAGGGCATAACTTACAAAAAATTGTAAAATGAGTTAAATAATATGCAGAAGTGTTAAATACATTATTAAAATAAAAAATATATTCACAAGAGTATATTTGATGCAAAAAAAAAGAATTGTTTCGAAGTAATATAAGCAGAAGGATACGATATTGAATTAAAAAAATATAAACTTTAAATATATTTTCTGTAAAATTACAAAAAGTACAGTTATGCCCTTGTCTTGCCGAAGGTTCGATATGTTAATTTATTCCAAATGGATAATGACTTCTAGGTTTATATAAAACCTATGCCTCTATTGTCATAGCAACTTTTTTTTTACCCTAATTAAAATATCTTTGATTTTTGAAAGATAACAACACTCAGGTCCTATTCTTAGTAATTAAAATTACTTACCCCATTTCGAAGGCCTGTCGGCAAAATAGCAGCCATTTTCAGGATTCACAGAAGCGCTTTGTGCCCCTCTTTTTAGAGTTTAGTAATGTTATCTACTATATCTTTGGACACACATAATGATTTATAAAAATACTACCTATAAGACACACCTTGTTACGTTTCGGTCATAATATAATGCAATAGTTTGCTATGAAATTGTCATGAAACTATTAATATTTTTTCGATGTTCGTGTCGCGAAGACAGTTATTGAAATGTTAAAATCGATGCCGTATCTAGACAACGAGATATAAAAACATTGAATATTCAATAATGGTAAGCTATAGTTGCTTACATACCTATGTAATAAACGGTTCGATGTTTAATTCATGAAAATATTGGTCAAGGACTATAAGTAGGCAATAAGTATTGTGTTGGAAATTGACTGAAGTAACAAAATAAATTTTGACCTGATTTATGTTAGGTACTAGAAAAATTCCTAATTAATAAAGTTTTACTAACCGTTGAATTACTTACATCCAAAGATTTAAGGCCGTGGGGCCCTGCAGCAATGGGCCTCTTCAAAGATATTTCGAAGAGGCTTATTGATGCGACGGGAGACCGAAGAGCTGGCGCTTTCCTCGGCCAACTAATTAGTTTGGCCATTCAACGAGGAAATGCTGCCAGCGTTCTTGGTACAATGCCACAGGGTCCATTTTTATATTGAGTTTTAGTTTGTGTACATATGTAATCAATTTATTATTTTATTATGTTATTATTTTTAACTTATGATTAGATGTATTTTAGTGATTTATTATTAGTATTGATGATGATTAGTAAATTTAATTTATACAATATTATTAATTTTATACATTTTTTTTTAATGATTGCAAAACCCAGTACCAGTACTAGGTACAATGCACGATTACTTTTTACGTGTTTTTTAATATTGGGAAATCACAAATTTATTACTTAATAATAACCATAGACACATTAATAATTAAACCTAAAAATTAACATGATTATGAATAATCATTATGAATAGACATAAGTCTATGATTAGGTATTAACATTAATAGTCTTTCACTCACTCTTATTTCTCTTCTTGAGTTTGATCGATCAGTTGTTTTTTTTTTTTCAATTTTTAACCCTTAAATTTAAAAAAGAAAGAAAAATGTTATTAGTATATTAACATTATTAAATAAACAGTTTAATGTATTGTCTTCTACAATAGATTTAATTATTGTGGTTCCTCTATCCGCCCGCCCGTCACCCCTCTACATAAATTTTGCGCGGGCGCGTCCACATCGATAACAAATCGTGGAGAGTTGAGTTGAGATGAATGTCAAAATATTTCTGTTTCGATGAACTCGACGAAGTTGGATTGTGTTGTTTGAATTTTAAATAAAGATGACTTATTGTAGTGTTCAAGAACTGTTGATTCCTTTTAATTTTTATCGTGACTTAACTATTAATTGTAAAATCTTTATATAAATCATTAAAAAGTGTTGGAATTTGAGCTGCGGTTGAAGTGGTGTTTGTTTCGTGTTGTTTACGTTTTAAGGACTTACAGATGCTTCCTTCTATGCCTATCCTCTTTCTGAGAGAAAGTCAGGATGGATTTCAGGGTAATCAACCGACTACAAGCAATTTTGGGCAAAAAAATCCTCCAAAACCCGCGTTAATAAAGCAGGTGAGTCAGAGGTAGTTCGTGTTATTTTATGTGATAATTTTACGTTTTCACGCGTCCCTAAGTTTAAATAAAGACTTGATTTAATTGTGAATGTTGTTTTTGAATTCATTTCATGAAATTTTACATCGAAAAATAACAAAGAACGTTCTAAATAAACAAGGATTCGCGTGTACGAATTGTGTGTGTGGATATCGCCATTTGTAATTTTGTCTACGTCTTGTCACGGATTTTTTTTATTTACAGCCCGAAGAAGTACAGCAGTCAAATAATAATAAAAAGACAGAAATTTGTGAAGAAACAAACAGACAAGTGAAAAAAGATATAGAAAAGAAAGAGAATCCATTGGAAACAGGTTAGTTCATTCAATTGTAAACAAACATGCTATCAATAGTTTTGTGTCTTGCAAAGTTTATGACCCCGCTCCCGGCTTCGCCCGGGTTCAAAATAAAATCTATCCTATCTTAAGTTGGACTAAATTACACATTGTTACAAAATTTTATCAAATTTTGGTTAAGTAGTTTCAGAGTCCATCGAAAACAAATATGTGACACGAAATCCTTACTTATTATAAAACAAAGTCCTACGCCGCATCTGTCTGTCTGTTCGCGATAAATTCAAAAACTACTATACTGATAGAGAGGTTCTCGAGGAAGGTTTCAGTATATAATTTAAAAAAGTTACATGGACGAAGTCGCAGGCAGCAGCTAGCTTTTATATATAGAGAGATTTTATTTTCAGCTTTCGTTAAATCTTATTACAACAGAGTGAAGTCGAGATTTCCAACGAACCAAACATGGCCTTCGAACAAGTTTGTTCAATTCAAAAATATATTGAAAACATTTAATCCAAACAAAGAGACACCAGCAGATTTATATAAGAAAGTGGAGTACTTGTTTGGGGAAGAGCATAAAGATATAGTTGAGGATTTCCTGTTATTTCTAAAGCCAACTCAAGCAGCTCAAGTTGGCAGATTTATGGATCAATTTATGTTGATGCAGATGGCTAATTTTATAGAAATGTTACAGGTGAGATGTCTTTACATAAATAAAATAAAAATTTGGAAAACTAGTCTTTATTTCATAAAAGCTAAGTCAGGTATTTTTGAAGATATTGAAGATTTTCTAATCGACTCTTTTTCTTTACTTTCCAGTGTATCTGTTTATTATGACCAATGTTTGCTATAACTGATTTTTACTGTACTAGTATAGTATTTAGAAATTATTGTAAAGTAATTATTTATGACTTTTTGTTTAAATAATGCTGAACTATGATAAAATTTTATTTCAAAAGTAATATTTTATCATATTATTCATGTTACTTCTGTGTGAACCTAAGTTATCGACTAAATGTCTGTTCTATATGTAGTTTGCTGAGCGATACCTTTTTTTTTGCTTTTAAATGTCTAGTAATAGTGCATTGACGTGGTCTATTTAGGTGAATGTTACTCGACATTTAATATACTTAGTTAGTAGAGATTTATTTGGTGTCATTTTCAATGCAGTATTGTTTTAAGTGGCATTGGTCATTGCACTGTCTAAAACTGATTACAATGATGTAAGATGATATTTTTACACTAAATATCATCTTACAGAACAAATAAAAAGTATAGTTTGCTGGTTTTGGTGTATGTTTAAAGGATGAATAGTCCAACCTTTTGTCTCTTCATATACATTTTGAATAAAGATATGTGTTTTTTAACAAAACAAAACTCTGTTTAAAGTAATTCTTACTATATTGTAGTGATAATGCGATTTCTCTTTAAAATAATGTCTATATATATTTTTAACGGCCCAATTTTTTATCTATTGTAGCACACATTTTCTCGAAAGCCAACTGTACTCCGTAAGGTGCTACGAGCGATCACGACCGGAATCAACAGTGGTAACTCGGATGTGTTGAAAACACGCGTCTTACCACATCTACGGTTCAACCCGAAACTCATTCAGATGTTCAAGTCACTGTTTCCAGATGAACGGCCACCTGACAGGTGAGGCAAAATCTTATTTGCTTGAGGCGTTAAGAATTTTGTACAATATCAGATATATTTGTATTTTTTTGGGAATAATTTATTTGCATTGCTTAGATTATTCTAGGCTAGGATATACATATGTGTACATTATTTATTACAATATTTAACCCTTTAACCCTCGCTTGGTAGTTGTCGTGCCCCTAGCGCACTAGTTGTGACTCGTAATTTTTTTTAAAAGAAAGAAACTCGATGATTTAAAAATAAACATTGTATAGAAATAGAGAAATTAGTCGTGTATATCCGGCTGGACCCGAAAATAGTTGTCGGATAAATCCGACTCTGGCGGCTAAAGGGTTAATCTAACCGTTAGCAAAAGTTCTGTAGGAGTTCTGTTTGTAATTGATTTTGTCTTTATTATTTTTACTTTCTCTTGTTAGATAAACTTTTACAGAAATATTCAATCTTAATAGCAAATATCAGAAAAAAGTTTACGCTTTGATATGTCATTATTATCGTTAACGATTATTTTCATGGTATTCAATATTCTAGGGATTATGTCTTTATATTATGTCACTAATAATATTTTAAATTATACAAATGGAAATATTAATTGTTACATTGAATCTAATTCCAGTCTATTACAAAAGTCAATTCTTTTGCAATTCAAAATGCCAATTCTATGAGGAAAAACTGGCAACAAAGAAAATAGTTTCTCCAAAACAACATCAGTTTACTCAGTCCTCAAATTATATAGCCATCAATCAAATAAACTATGGAAATGTTCTTCTTTCTCTGTTAATATTCTTTTATATTAATAATAATGTAATGTGAAATTCCAGCGCATACGAAACTGGCACAGACATGTTGAATGAAGATTTCCTTACAAATGACCCAGGCTACGACACTTGGGAAGTAGAGGGCAACACTGATAACAAGAGGAAAGTCGATGATAAACCGAAGTTAGATACAGAGGTGAGAATTAAGCATAAGAACATAAGATAATGGGAATGTTACTCTTACACTGAATTGATTTCAATGTCAGTACAATTAAGTTGTTTAATAAGACGAAGTATGAGCACAGACCGAACACAATTTTTACCAAAATGAGCCAAATCTAATAACCGCTAAAAACCGAATCGTTAAAAATAGAGTTTAACAAATATAAAAAAAAAAATATTTTTAATTTTCAATTGCAGCAAAAAATAGAAATAAAATTGTGTATGTAATCCTGTTCCATTTTTGTTTTGTTTACACGTACGAGTATTATTCTTAAGTGAATCACAATCATGTTCAAAAATTCGTATAAGATGACGTTGAAATTGTTATACCTTCTTAATGAACGTAACCCCGTTTACATATCGCTGCTTAAAAACTAAAGGGCCACAAATCAAAAAATTACCCTTTTTACAGGAGAGCTAATCGAAAAAAAATAATTAAATTATTATTGTGTATCTAATAAATATATATCAAATATATGCATATTATACATCATCAGAAGTGTATTTTTAAGTAAATGTTTAAGTACTTTTATAATAAACTGAATACTAGAAGAGATACAAGCATATAAGTTACTTTTGAATATATGTATATAAAATGATCAAAATATACTAAATATGGAATAAAACAACCATAAATCTTTTTGCAACATACAATATGAAGGATTGTGATTGTATTTTTGCAATAAGAGCATTTTTGTATTTTTTTGTTTTATGGCCCTTTAGTTTTTAAGCAGCGATATGGCCCATTTCCACGGCCACGAGCAGAGACATGGGCAACGCGAGTATGTAAACAGGTCGCTTCCCTTGCCGCTGCCGTTGCCGCTCGCGTTGCCCGGCCATCCCTCAATTGGCGGTTTCGAAAATAGGCGCGGCCGCGCTAGAGATATGGCACCGGTAAAGAATAGAGCGTGCCTCGGAATTGTCTAGCTCGACAATTCAATCACGTGTTTCGTCACGAAAAACAAGCGAGCGAACAAATGCTATTGGTCCGGCAGTTGTGTGCGCGACCGTGGATACGCCGGATCCGGTTGTCATTGTGTGCTATTTGTACGTGAGTGCGCCGCGCAATTATAGTTACACGGTTGTTTGTTCTAATATGCCATATCTCTAGCGGGGCGCCCGGCCGCGCACATTTCCGAACATCTGTGGGGCCGGCAATGCGAGAGCGAGAGGTTTTACATGCTGCTCTCTCGCTCACTTGCTCTCGAACACGCGAACGGATTGAAACGCGAGTGGCCATTTCAATGGCCATAATTATGTAAACACTCATTGCCCTTGACGTTGCCACAGAAGTATTTAGGGAAATAAATACGACAACGCGAGCGGCGATGTCAATGGCCATATTATGTCAACACTCATTGCATTTGACGTTGCCACAGAAGTATTTAGGGAAATAAATACGACAACGCGAGCGGCGATGTCAATGGCCATATGTCGACACTCATTGCCCTTGACGTTGCCACAGTAGTATTTAGGGAAATAAATACGACAACGCGAGCGGCGATGTCAATGGCCATATGTCAACACTCATTGCCCTTGACGTTGCCACAGCAGTATTTAGGGTAATAAATACGACAACGCGAGCGGCGATGTCAATGGCCATATGTCAACACTCATTGCCCTTGACGTTGCCACAGAAGTATTTAGGGTAATAAATACGACAACGCGAGCGGCGATGTCAATGGCCATATGTCGACACTCATTGCCCTTGACGTTGCCACAGTAGTATTTAGGGAAATAAATACGACAACGCGAGCGGCAATGTCAATGGCCATATGTCAACACTCATTGCCCTTGACGTTGCCACAGCAGTATTTAGGGAAATAAATACGACAACGCGAGCGGCGATGTCAATGGCCATATGTCGACACTCATTGCCCTTGACGTTGCCACAGCAGTATTTAGGGAAATAAATACGACAACGCGAGCGGCGATGTCAATGGCCATATGTCAACACTCATTGCCCTTGACGTTGCCACAGCAATATTTAGGGTAATAAATACGACAACGCGAGCGGCAATGTCAACGGCCATAAATAATGTAACGGGGAATATAATTTTTGTTGCAGTATCTGCACGGTCGCGTGTTTCTACAACACAGACGCACCCTGCGCCTCGGCCGAGTCACGTTCCCTTACAGCAAGGAGCCGTATCGGGTGCATTCGCGGCGACTCACACCAGCCCACTGCCACTTGTCGCCTCCAGACTCCGAGGACGAGCACGTCTCCCCCAAGAAGAGGCCTCGCAAGCAGAACAACAAAGACGTCAATGGCAACACGAAGAAAACCGCAACCAGTGCGAAGCCAAGGGCAAAGACTGCGAAAAAGTGCAGGAAAGACGCGGAAACTAAAAAGAAAGTTGATAATAAGAATCATGCAGAACAAAAGAGTAAGAAAGCGGAAAGGAGTAGGGTTGTCACAAATCGAGTGAGTCAGAAAGTGAAAGTGAAAAGTAGTGATTGGACTCGTGAGGAGGATAAGACGATGTTGGAAGTTTTAAAAGGCGAGGCCAGTTCGGAACTGGTGTTTGGAAAGATAAGGGCCCAACTGCCTCATAGATCTGTAACAGATATAAAAGAGAGGTTCTATCATGTAATGAAATTGTTACAACAGATGGCCGTCGATGGAGTTACGTAGTTGATTTATTTATGGAGTTTAACAATTTTAAATAATCTATCTGTAGTGATTGAGAAATTTATTTTTAACTTTGTATAAATTGGTACAATTTTAATAAAATATTTATCAGGTTTTTTTTGTTTTTCTAAAATGTCTTTAGCGGTAGTAGAATAGAAAAAGATAGGTCAGTATTAATTTGTTTCAAGTTATTGCGTTGATCAAGTGTTAATAAAAAAAATCATAAAAAATGTGTAAACATTTTGACGACGATGATGATGATGATGAAAACAATATCTTAATATTTTACCAATTATAATTATTATATGTCAATTGAACTACTTGACTCTTTAGTTTCGATAGTTTAATTAATTAATTAAAAAGTCCCAATTTAGAAATCAATTTTATTGAACTAGTGAGAATAGATCATGATGATTAATATATGATCTCATTAATTAGAATCCTCAAGATTAGAACAGTAGGTCACATGTAAATATTTATAATTCTCTAAATTCTAATAATTCCTAAATTTGAAACCTGTTTTCGTTTTCGTGTCATTGTTCTGTGCATCTTATTTTAGAGCTGTAAACAGTTTACTGTCATTTTTATTTTTTAATATTTTTAATTTATTTCGTTTATAATAAATTATTTTATTAGTGATTTTGAATAAAATAGAAACAAATCAAAATGGACTCGTTCAATTTGAGTGATAATTATTATCATAGGAAATGTTATTTACAAAAAAATCAGGTGCCAACTCAAAGCGTGATGAAAGACAAAATGTCTCCACCCCTTGCTAATGTTTACTTTAAATCTATGACTTACAAGTTAAAAGTGCTCGCTGGTTTGGAGCCCCCCTTGAAGGGAGGTGGGAGTGACTGGTTTCAACCACCAGAGGAACTCTTGAAAGGTAGGGCAGTTATGAAACCTACTAAGAAGCAGTATCTATCAAAACTGGGATACCTTGGCATAGATGCATTTGGGTTTCATCTTGTTGAGAATCATAAAAAGCGAATGGAGGAAGAAAAAGAGAAATGCTTAATAGAAAGTGATGAAAAGTGGAAAGCTTATATAGAGTTAGCTTGTGAGAATCATTGGAATGCTATAGCTAAGGAGTCAGCGCGAAAAAATACCGAAGAAATGAAACAAGCAGTACACGAATTTACATCGCTTTACTCGTCTTCAATAAATAAAATACAAAATGTGCTCTTCGATGCAGCTATAGAAGACATTAAACGAATTGAAGAGGAGACATTCAAGAAGATGTCAAAGCACTATGAAACTCTTCTTAAGGACCAAGCGACCATGTTATACGACAGATATACAAAACGACTTGATGATGAGAAAGAAAGACTGAAATGTGAATTTATAGAAAGAATAGAGAAAAATCGTTATAACATGTCACGCAAACTTCACGATATCAATGTAGAAAAACATACAGCAATAGAAAAATTGAGACACTTATTGGAATGTCAGAATTTAGCGTGTCAAGTTTACGTCGCGCTGAAAGAAAGGGAAGAGTGCGAGAAAGAAATCAAGTTGTCTAAACATGAACATGAAAAAAAAGTGGAAAAATTAAAACACGAAATTGCAGTTCGAGATTTCGAGATACATCTTGAGCAACAAAAGGCGAAAAGGCGTGCAAATTTCAAAAACATATGGACAAAGAAAGTATGTCACGTTGTAAAAAAATTCCAAATGTTCGTGTCATTCTGTTTGAATACGTTTCCTGATCACGCAGAGTTCTTCATAAATATGGAGAAACTGATGTTACTGCAACTCAATGAAGCCGTTGAAGAACCGTCAGTGAAAAGCTTTTTTGAATCAGAGGAGCCCTTTCACACTCCCATCCCTCAACCCCATCCATTTTATCTTTTCTGTGACAAAGGTTTTAAACCTGATATTGACTCCAAACTATGTCCTAAACGATGCACTTCCAGCGCCTCTCAACTCCCAGTCGTCATATTAAATAAACGATGCATATATGCAGCCTGTGATAACTTTGAAATGTTCACTGATAAAATAAAAGAATATATTCACGGCGAAAGAGGAAACGATAAAGACGTTCAAGATGATCACGACTATACTTACGATGTACCCATAAAAAGAACACAATCAAAACAATTGCAGGAGGTAAAATTACAAAGTTCATTGATGCAGGTATTACAAGAAGAGATACCAAACGTGAATCAAGTGCCTGTAGAATGTTGTGTCTGCAGGATACCATTCTGTTTCTGCTGTCCGTATGAAGCGTCAGAAAGGTCAGTGCAAAAAGAGACGCCAAAAAAAGAACTAACCCCTGAGTCCATTCAATCAGGAAACAAAATAAATACTAGAAGCATGGAATTGATACACTATCGCGAACCTAAAATTGGCAGCTACATGTCCCACGTGAGGCCAAAATGCGATTGCCCAAAAACAGCAAAGAAACACTTAATAGAACACTTGCCTCCTTACATGAGTAATGTTTCTGCGTTTGAGACTGTAGATTTACCAAATTATGAGCCTTGTTCCTTATCTGCTCTCAAAAAGTTGGTAAAGAAGGCGAAAGGTATAAAAACTCCACCGCCACCAAGCCCAATCATTCCACCCAAGTCAAAGGACGTCTGCACCGATTACTCCGATCAAGAATTTGATTTCCTTTGCACTTGTTTCTCAAGTGACGAATTAGACCAACTGCACAATAATATTTGTGGCTGCAAAGATTGTAAGGAGACTGGTACATGCGCTTGCGATCATTTCGAAATAATTGACGGTAAGATATCTCCAACATATTTAAATCAACGGACCAGTTCGTTTGCTACTAAGAGAGCTTACTCCCTAAGGAAGATTATTAAAGACGCACCAGAGCTTGAGCAGTTATTTATGAAGACAGACTGTCACTTTGAACTTATGTAATTTTTCTCATAAAATAAAATAACCAATCTATATATTAAATGTTTTACTCTGTCATGCCCTCCTTCAATGAGACCCATTACGGACTCAGTTTAACTCGCAACGATGAAAGTTAAGGCCGCCGCCCGTCATCTAAATCTATTACGGCAATTTTTTTTTAAATTTTCGCACAATATATTATATTTAACTTTTAAATTGAACCCAGTTATCCTAGTTCATTGTATTTATAATCTGTAAAGTAAACTTATATTCTTAGGCAATCACTAAGAATGTGAGTCTCCAAGTATATTATTTTCAAGCTTCCCAAAACTTTTAATATTTTATCCATTATAAAAAGCGTTTTAACTTATAAAGTTAAACTGTATGTATATTAGGGCCTCTTTCAAAACTACATGTAAAGTGTTGATTAGTTACTTTTAGAAATCATTTTCTGTTATATTGAATTATGCACTCGGTTTACTGCATCATTCGATAGGGGAATTTTTTATTATTATTTTCTTTTCAATGTTTGGAACTTTTACCGTACAAAGGTATCAGATCCATTATCCCTGGTTACCGGTGACTTTAAATGACAGTTTAGCCTACTTGACGTTGGTGAAAGAGGCGCTTAATATTATAAATTGTTTATTGCTAAACCATAAGTAAGTAGATTGTTTTCGGGCAAAAAGTATAAAAGAACGCCAGTGGTTGTTAGAACTATTTGTACATTTTGTGCTCTTTTTAGGTTTATTCAGTGCGTTAGGCACTAACTATGAAATAATTCTTTCAAATAGGGTTTCGACGGAAATAAAACATTAATTGGTCTATAAAAATTTATTTTATTTAAAAAATCACTGCGATACTGTTATAATAATCGGCATCAACGCCTCGCTTCATTTCGCATACACATAGGATCTGGCAAAATACAACAATATTGGTCTACAATGATGTTAACCCTAACTAAACATTAGCGAGCCGAAATAGGAACGGAAACTAAAGTGTCCTTTTAAACAAACAAACATTCAAAATTTTTAATTATCTCAACGATAAATGCTGATACGGATACGGATGTCTTTCCCTGTGGATATCCCGATTGCGGCTCTACCGATAATTCTTAATTAATTATAAACTCAGTCCTAAAACTGTGCGTAGCGAACGTCGACACGATAATACTCTTACATTTATATTTCACAATATTTCAATGGATTTAATTTTTCTCTCAACATTTTTCTTCATTGATTTCTGTATAGTTGACAATTTTAGTCCTCTCATTATATTGTTGCATTAGTTCCAATTTAGTTTCATTCAACTAAAAAGATAAGCCATTATCACTTTCTAATTCAACAGCAAATGTGACACCGTTAAACTTTAGGTAATAGTAAAAAATAAATTTCTAACACCAAACTTAAGGAAAACTAAGTAAAAAAAAAACATCTTTTTGGGCCTCATTAAAAATTAAAAATGTCAAACCGTCCGAGAGTAGAGAGTTGTGAGGGAAAATATAAAGCGAAGTGACGACGTGTCGACGTCGCGTGGGCCTTTGTCGAGCCAACAGTGGGCGCGTGATGCTTAGCTGTAGAGGTCATCGTCGCCCCCCTCCTCCTGGAAAGTGGGCTGATCACCACCCGAAGTGCCCCCGGCTGATCCGGCACCGCTCGGGAATCTGAAACGTTCACGTAGAAATCTTAATCCCCTTGACTTCAGACAATATAAAAACTAAAGCCCTGTGGACGGCGGAGTGAAACCGGTAAAACTACGCCTTCGCTGTGTACACATATAAGGTTACACACACACACACACACACGCACACACACAAATGCTCAATATTTGCTAGGGAAAATGTCGAATTGCGTAGTGAAAGGATGTACATTTCACATGTAAGGTAAACCAATAATTTCCATAAAAGTAAACACAAATTGAGAATTTCTATTTTAGCATAGTCAACGACAGATGTCGCTGCGCCCGCGGCAGGTTATGGAGCTACTGTTTCTTTCCTCAAAATCCCTTACAATTTTCATACAAGTCTGAGTGAAACTCTATATGAGGATGTCACTTGTCGATTGTTCCATGTGAAATTGTCGCATGTTGGTCCGAATTTACTGTCTTACCAAATTCTCCAAACTGCCCAATCTCGCCTAAAGAACTTTTCACTTTGCAAAAGTCTAAAAACTGTTTTATTGGCCATCTCCACACACTTAAGGTTTTTAAGTAAATGATAGTGTCACCTGAAGTTAGTCCCGAATCCGCGGCTCTGCTGCAACGTCTGCGCGAACATCTCGTACTTGCGGATGTCGTTGTCCGAGACCGAGCGGCGGGCGAACTTCATCGCCTCCTCGAAGTGAGCGCGACTAATCTCCGGCACCGGATCCTCTTCGTCCAACTCCATGCCGGCCGCCGGAGCCGCCGCCTGCCTGGCGCGCTCCCTCTGAATGTCCGCCTCTATGGCCTGCCGGATGGCAAGCTTGCACGCCCGCTGACATATCTCAGTTAGATCCGCACCGCTGAAACCCTGAGTCACCTTCGCTATGTACGTCTGATCCACGTCCTTCGCTATCGGCGATTTGCGCAATTTCGCTCGCAGGATCGCCTCGCGAGACTTCTCATCGGGCAGCGGAATGTAGATGAGCTGGTCCAAGCGTCCGGGACGCAGGATGGCCGGATCGATGATGTCCGGACGGTTGGTGGCTCCTATTATGAACACGTTCTTCTTGGCGCCCATGCCGTCCATCTCGGTCAAGATCTGATTGATGACTCGGTCGGCGGCGCCGCCTGCGTCCGATACGGATCCGCCGCGCGACTTGGCGATCGAATCGAGCTCGTCGAAGAATAGGACGCAGGGCGAAGCGGAACGCGCCTTGTCGAAAATGTCGCGCACGTTGGCCTCGGATTCGCCGAACCACATGGTCAACAGTTCCGGACCCTTCACCGAGATAAAGTTGGCCTGGCACTCGTTGGCGATGGCCTTAGCCAAAAGCGTCTTACCTGTAACAGTACACAAGGAGCCCATGAATATTTTTAACTAGGCAATGGGAACATTGACTGTATTAAATTAAAAATGTAATATTTCATAACAGAAAACCTATAAAAAACAACATTTTTCTGTATTTTCAAAGAATTTAATGTATATTTAATTATCAAAATGTAACTAAATCTCAGGTCATGTGACAACGAACTCAAATCAAAGTGCATGACGTCACTTGTTCTCAAACATCACCGCTGTCAAAGACAGTGTTCGTATGGTTAACCCAAATTTACAAAACGAGACAGGTTTAGAATAACAAAATGTGCAATTACCGCATCCGGGTGGCCCGTAGAAGAGCACACCGCGCGAAGGCTGCATGCCAAACTTGAGGAACTTGTCGGGATGCTCGACCGGGTACTGAACCAGCTCTTGCAGCTCGCGCTTGACGCCCTCCAGACCGCCGATGTCCAACCACGTCACGGTCGGCACTTCCACTACCGTCTCGCGAAGCGCCGACGGAGACGACTTCGTCATTGCGTACTGTCCACACACACGAACACACATTAGTTTGCTATTCGAGAAAAGTACATACTAAACTAATGACCTCAATAACGCGTTATTATTGTATGTATAAAAAAGTTACCCGGAAGTTGTCCATGGAAACGGCGAGCGAGTTGAGCACTTGCGCGTCGATCTGGTCGTCCTCGAGATCGATGAGATCCATCTTCTCGCGAATCTGCTGCAAAGCTGCCTCGGAGCATAGCGAAGCCAAATCAGCGCCCACGTGCCCGTGAGACTCGGCGGCGATCTATAAACAAACACACATCATTATCACGCTTTTACTTTGTTTACACCACTACTGATCTTTTTACAAAAGATCTCTCAGTTACCTGCTCCAGATCGACGTCGTCTCCCAGCTTCATGTTCTTGGTGTGAATGCGCAGAACCTCGAGGCGTCCGGTGGCGTCGGGGATGCCGATGTCGATCTCGCGGTCGAAACGGCCGAAGCGACGCAGAGCCGGATCGATCGAGTTCGGCCGGTTGGTCGCCGCCATCACAATCACGTGGGACGACTTCTTCATACCTGGATGGAATACGTTGCAATTTATGCATGGGTTTTTATAAATATGAGTGCAAACCCATATTATTAAAAACCCATAACCCATAGCCCAGAGAGGCAAGAAACCATTATCGTATAAATAACCGATTCCGACGTCTGTCTTCTCGGTTAGTCTTATAACCAAGGCAAATTAAGCCAAAAATCGGCAATCAGGGGAAATAAATCGTGTAGTTTTGAAAATTGGTAGAATTATACTTTACGGTATCCAGATTAACATACTAAAAGTCCTCAAGGGTGGGGGTTGTGCTGAGGGTGTAAGGGGGGGTTGAAGGCACCTTTTTTGAGGTTTTTGCTCATATCGCGAATATCTGTAGGAATAGCATTATGATTGCTTCTGACAAAAGTTTCTACATGAAATTATCTACAACTTAGATATATACATATTTACTCTACGATCAATACTTTAGGACTACAGGCTGTGCAAGTTTACAGAGATACAAAAAAAGACGATTTCAGCAAATGGGCTCGTTTTTTTTTTCGGCGTTGTTTATCGCCATTTTTAGTTTAGAATAAGCAAGCTTAGTCATCTGCCGACCCAACATAAAAAACCCCATGAAGATCCATGGAGAATTCTAAACAAAAAAGATGATAATGTAAACAAGGTCCGAGCGTACAAGGTACCGTATGCCCTTAAGCAACGAAGGGCGTCAGCGGGTCGTGGATGGTGAGGTTGAGGTCCATGCATACCACTGAGGTTAAATCAACGTCTTTTCTACTGCATATACAAACATGCCAAGATTTATAGCTCAAAAATGGGTTCGATCCGCAAAAAATCCTGCTACTTGATTTTTCGATTGGATTATGTCAGAGACTGTCTCCCAAGTATAAATCCAAGTTTGTGTCGCTTGAAACCGCGAGCGTTAGCCGCCATCTCGCGAAACGCCTTTTTACAAATATCTCAGCAACGGTGAGTTTTACGTTAAAAATTGTAAGAATCTTTTTTGTAGAGAATAAAGTTTCCCATCGTTTTTATTCAAAACGTTTTTCTCTACTGTTAATATTTGCCGATATATGGTCAATTAAAAAAAACAAATTTTTGTTTTTGGAAAATATTTCGATAAATTTTAGAAATACGAAAAAAATGTGATAACCAAAGTTGTAGAGCATAAATTTTTCTATAATTTTTGTAGGAAACATTTTTTTGTAAAATCAATAGTTGCTGAGCTCTACCGCAATTAAAGTTTCCGTCAGGTAAAAAAAAACAGCTACGGCAACTTTTATGAAAAGCAACACGACAGAAATATAAAATATAAGTTTCCCATTTGAAATTGCGGCATTAAATTTTTTTTGGTAATTTTTTTTTCGGTAATTTAAAAAAAAAGTATTTTCTTTTATTTTGCTTTACTATTAATTGCGGTAGAGCTCAGCAACTATTGATTTTACAAAAAAAAGTTTCCTACAAAAATTATAGAACAATTTATGCTCTACAACTTTTGTTATCACTTTTTTTTCGTATGTCTAAAAATTATCGAATTATTTTCCAAAAACAAAAATTTGGTTTTTTTAATCGACTTTATATCGGCAAATATTAACAGTAGAGAAAAACGTTTCAAATAAAAACGATAGGAAACTTTATTGTCCACAAAAAAGATTTTTACAATTTTTAACGTAAAACTCACCGTTACCGAGATATTTGTAAAAAGGCGTTTCTCGAGATGACGGCTAACGCTCGCGGTTTCAAGCGACACAAACTTGGATTTATACTTGGGAGACAGTCTCTGACATAATCCAATCGAAAAATCAAGTAGCAGGATTTTTTGCGGATCGAACCCATTTTTGAGCTATAAATCTTGGCCTGTTTGTATATGCAGTAGAAAAGACGTCGATTCAGCCTCAGTGGTATGCATGGACCTCAACCTCACCATCCACGACTCGCTGACGCCCTTCGTTGCTTAAGGGCACACGGTATCTTGAACGCTCGGACCTTGTTTACATTATCATCTTTTTTGTTTAGAATTCTCCATGGATCTTCATGGGGTTTTTTCATGTTGGGTAGACAGATGACTAAGCTTGCTTATTCTAAACTAAAAATGGCGATAAACAACGCCGAAAAAAAAAACGAGCCCGTTTGCTGAAATCGTCTTTTTTTGTATCTCTGTAAACTTGCACAGCCTGTAGTCCCTAAAGTATTGATCGTAGAGTAAATATGTATATATCTAAGTTGTAGACAATTTCATGTAGAAACTTTTGTCAGAAGCAATCATAATGCTATTCCTACAGATATTCGCGATATGAGCAAAAACCTCAAAAAAGGTACCTTCAACCCCCCCTTACACCCTTAGCACAACCCCCACCCTTGAGGACTTTTAGTATGTTAATCTGGATACCGTAAAGTATAATTCTACCAATTTTCAAAACTACACGATTTATTTCCCCTGATTTTTCTTATTTTCTCAGGCTATTATCTTTTTCTCAAAAGCGCAATTTTGAAATTAATGCATATGTAAAATAGCAATAATTTTGATTTTGCTCATTTAATTAATTGTGATAAATGTAATTACATTTTTCTTTTTTTAATAAATAAAAAGGCAAATCCACGAGTTTTTCACTCTATTATCTTACACCATATAAAGATGCCTACGGCACAGATTGCTAACTATGTCTCTATAGATTTGCTCTATTACTCATTCTAAGTTATTATTGTATTAGGCAGTTACATTTGAACATAATACAGGAAGTATCAAACTATTAATTTCCAAAAATAAAAAAAGACACAAAAATTCCTAAAACTGTGACCTAAAAAACTCAAACATTACTTAAAAAAAGTTCTTCTTCAAAGAGTTAAAAGTGGAACTCACCATCCATGAGTGTGAGAAGTTGTGACACAATACGGCGTTCAACTTCACCGTGAGTCTTCTCCCTCTTGGGTGCGATGGCGTCCAGTTCATCAATGAAGATGATGGCTGGTGAGTTCTTGTCAGCCTCCTCGAAAGCCTTGCGCAGGTTCGACTCCGACTCTCCGGCTAATTTCGACATAATCTCCGGACCGTTGATCAGGAAGAAGAATGCACCTGTAGTCATTAGAAAAATATATCATTTTATAAAATATAATTTTTTATTCATGGAATATTTCCATGATATTGAAGATGATAAAATTGTAATTAATTATATTCATGTAGTTATACCTCAAATAATACTTCTTTTATATTTGGCAAAAAACTACTCATCACTACTACTAAATCAGTAATCATTATTTGATTACGGTACTGATGAAAAAAAAAATACAAGCCTTGTTAGTAAAACCTAGAATTTCCCATACTCTTAGGGTGGGTTGCACCGTAGGCTTGGTTATTGTTTCGGTCAAAGTTAACTTTAGCGGAAACTTTAACAGTGACCGTCGAAATTAACAATCGCATGTTGCATTATTGTTCATCACGGTCATAGTTAAAGGGGTTGCCATTATAAAAATAATGTAATTTTCCTAGGCTGTAGTTGTAATATTTTTTTAATATGGCAATATTCAAAGTCATCTGTCACAAAACTGTCACAGTCGAGCCAATATCGAGTGGTTAAGGTTATCGTTGTTATGACGTCATTTTAATCGCTGTAAAAATGGTGCAACGCATATTATGCTTAAGCGAAGATTTAATGGCTGGTTTGGATATGGTTACCGTTAAAGTTAGAAGGTGCAACCCACCCTTAATTGGTAAAAGCTCAAAAAACTTTTGTGTAAAAATCTTACTTTGGTAAATACTAACATTTACCAGTAAACCCTAGAATTTGCCAATATAGGGGTTTTTACAGTAACATATCATCTACAGGCCGCTAGAAGAATGATTGAGAAAGAAATGTTGCTGACCGGTTTCATTGGCGACGGCTCGTGCAATGAGCGTCTTGCCGGTGCCGGGCGGGCCGTACATGAGGATGCCGCGCGGCGGCTTCACTCCGATCGCTTTGAAGAGAGACGGATGCCGCAGCGGCAACTCCACCATCTCTTTGATCTGCGCCAACTGCTTGCGGCACCCGCCGATGTCGTCGTAGCCCACCGCGTTCAGAGCTTCCTCCTCCTCCTAGACCACAACTCACAAATATTACCAGAGGCTGCTATCGTTTGTTGTTCTCGTAGAGTCCGTGTCAAACAACTGTTGACCTCTGAAGTTGGCGCAAGTTGCGTTGTTATCAGCGAGAACGCGCGTTTGACTGTAAATGCGCAAACTTACGCCGGAACCAATTTCAGAGGTCGATAGTTGTTTGATACTTGTAACAACTACAAACTTGTAACAGAGAGATGCAGCAAAGTGTCCTTTTGGTATTTCATATGTAGTGGCATGTTTTCTGTTTATTTTTTTATTTTTTCTTTTCAATGTGGACTCAACGGCCGACGAGTCCGTTGGATGAGTGGTTAAAGTGCTTGCTCAAACGCTTTAGTGGCAGGGCATACTGCGTTTGCTAAGACTAGTTCAACACAAGTTGAAGGACATGCCACAAGTTTGACGACACGTTTGGTCTAGTGGCTAGTAACCCTAGCTGTTAACCAAACGGCCGCAGGTTCGAATCTCGCTAGGGACAAATGTTTATGTGTTAACATTTTACCTTTATACGTGATAGTTAATGATGTTTTGTATTTATAATATGTATGTATTTCCAAAAATGAAAAATAATATATGTAGTATATCAACTGTCTGGTATCCATAATACAAGCATTAGTTGCTTACTGTGGAACTAGATGATGCTGTGTGGAATGTGTTAAGATATTTATTTATATTTATGCCATATGCCATTCCTTGCAAATCTGCAGAATCATATATTCGTAACACAGAATAGAGATATAGTTACCTCACGCTTGATCGGTTCGCCTTCGCAATGTATGACAGTGTCTGGTGCAACAATGCAGTAAGGTGAAGGATCCGTCTCCACAACCTTAAACTCGACGGCGCGCATACCGCCACGAACCATAAACGTGTCGTCGCGATGAATTGGACGATACGCCTCCATAAAGTATGGCTTCAAGTATACTTCAAAAAGATTTCTAAAAGGACAACAATAAAAATGTAAATATGTAGATTTTTTATTTTTTATTCATCACTTTATTTCATTGAAAGTTTTTAGTGTGCAAATTATTACTGAATGAGACTAATGTAGTACCCAAGTTACCCAACAGTTAAAGAATGGAAAGGCCTTGGGTCATATTTTGTATTAGGACACCACTTGACTGGAGATATTAATTCCTTCCCACAGCAGTGCAAGTTTTTTTTAATAATACTAACCAACACATCCTGTGTACACCTGTGTACCACGCGAATGTATAGTGAGCGTAACGCGATATAGAGTCGCAATACATTAAGAGCCAGGTTACACATGGCAATGAGTATGGGCGACTGCGAGTACATATCATGCAATGTATGTTCTTTGCAACAATAAACAATAATGTCATTAGTGTTTGGAATTTTATAAATTACTAACACATTTTTATAAATTGTTGATTTATGGATGAAAAGACATACCTTCACGTTTAATACTTGAGGTTGTAATTTTTACTTTACAAGTGATAATCACACGAATACAAAAACAATGCTTCACAAATTGTCACATTATAAGTGATTTTAGTAAAGCTCTGTTCTACAACGCATTGTAAATACTACTGCATGCAGGATTATGGTTTATATCTAACACAACAAAACTAAGGAACTATAATAAAATGGTGAGACCAGACCAATGCTACCTAACAAGGCTTTGCTGGAAATTCTATTTAGAATCCTCGAGTCAGCTACAAGACCATTGAACCTTTTTTGATGATAGGTACACTATTATAATCTATTCAATGATACAGTGGAAATAATCGCATTGACTTTGGAGAATATTATCAATATTAACATACCCGGTCAACCCTTCAACGGAGTCATCAATGGGCAATATGTGGACACGTTTTCCGTACTTGACTGATGGGCACGGAGCGATGGACACCACATCAGAGAGACGTACACGCAAATTATTCCTGACGACGCGGTTCATGCGGATCTTCTCATCCGGACAGTTGTCATCTGAGAGCACTATGCACACAGTTTCCTTTCGTCGTTTTCCCTTCAGCAGAACAGTGTCGCCACGGAACAGTTGAAGTTGCTCCATTTTGGCCTGTCCACAAAGGTTAATAGTTAAATATAGAGAAAATAAATATGGTACCAAACAGGTGCATTGCTTTAGTTTATAAGTCAAATAACGATTTCTCAACCTATCCTGTGATAATTCATTTCTCTCTTATATGTCTTTTATGATTGATTACCCAAAAGGCTTAATAAATAAACATAAACTATTGAAATTTTTAACTGTATGATCTTTTTTGTCTAAAGTTTTGTCTTATCTGTTTCATTACAATTTTTTTATTTGCATAAATACCTACTGTATTTATGCAAATAAAAAAATACAAATCATAAAACTCGAGTGTAATGGACGAAATAGACGATCAAGCGTTTGGCGTGACGACAAAATGACGTGAGGCAACGGCGCCGATTTTACATACAGTTTTTGACATCAAGCCATCAGTTTTTACCATTCACGATCAAATTTTGGCTTCACGCCAGTTAATTTGACGCGATGGACTGACAGTGTATTTGGTCCATAAATGAGAAGTGTCAAGTGTCAACTATCTATCTAAATTCGTATACATAAGAACTATATAGGTAGTTTAATATTTAGAGGTTTAAAAAAATATACTACCATTCCTAAACCAACCAAGGATCAACTAGTTGCTTGGCAAGTTGGTCCATGGGTCATAAACGGAATTTTTCATCGAAATTAACTATTATAGAGCATTTCTAGCACAAGGTCATATATTTACGCTTTTTTAAGGCCTCAACAATATTAATAATGTTAAAATAGAAAAACAATGATCCCATTGAAAACTTTGTACAAATTCACTAGAAATACAAACAAAAGCATTGTAAGCATATTCCTATAAATGGCTGATTGTTTGCATCATTGCATTGAGTACAATGTGTGCAATTGTATTTTTTATAAGAATTCATATTCATCAATTCTAATGATCAAAATGACATTAAATATTAGAAAAAAGAAGTTTTATAGAAAACGACTTATAAATATAACCTTTAATTTATTGGTATACTAAATAGTGCTGTTTTTCTTATATCTAATTGATTACGTAATTATGCTATATTTGGGGTCAATGACACTAATGTAGTACCCACATGTGGGTCTTGTGGGAAAACTCAATGTGGGTGTCGATCTGGACATAGATTTGACAGTATCATGCACCCCTACATTCCATGACCATGGGATAACTTGTAACACTAAACAGCATCAACTATATATGATATAGTTAATTAAACTATACAACTTACAAGATGATATGAAAATATTTTTCAATGAAATCAGAAGCGTCAGAAATCTACTTTATGTAGGTATAGTTTAGGAGGTTTTTAAAATAATATTGATTAACATTTTAAGTTGAATTCATATGAATATTAATTTTTAAATTGAAATTTGAATTCTAAAACTGATCCATTCTAAGGGATAAATATGACATCATAATGTATTCTCTATTTTATAAAGTATATTCATACATACATTCATATAAGTGTGAGTGTAGGTTTTTGTAAGTTTCAAAGCATTAAATGAAACAATAAAATCAAGGTTTATTTAAATTAACTCTATTGATTATTGATTACTCCTGTAAATGTTAAAATTACAAATTTAGTTGAATACCTATTTACAAACCAATAACAATCTTCTTTACGTTAGTCGCCAGACAGACTGATGGTCCACTTGATGGTAGGTGGCTACCGTCGCCTATAGCACAAGCAATGTAACAGTTGCTGCTAAGTGTTACGGACCATAGTAGGATTAAGGATAACCACTTAAGGAAAGGATTGGAAAATGGATTATGGCATCCTTTTTAGTCACACACCAGAACACTAATATTATGTAAATTGGAAACAAATTATCGGATGCGTCCGTAAGCCGCAGCTGACATCATATGTGCACGGTCGTTTGGATGCTATCTTTGGACGTGCTGTGTGTGTGACGTCTTTTTACATCATTCCATAAATAATCATAAACAAAGGAAATAGTACAAGTGCAGTTAAAGTCCTTCTGATGCAAAGCTGTAAAGTTCGAATCTCGTGCATACTGTCCGCAAATGTGGCTGAAAACATCCCACGTGCCAGATTTCTATTGGATATCCGAACACGTTCAAGGACGGTCCAAAGTCTCGTCTGCAAATTACGACCAATAGTTTGCACAGCTTAGTGTATTTGTACTATCCAGATACGGATGCAACCTGTAGTTTTTTTCCAGCTCTAGGGTGTAATTACTGTAGATGAACGGGCTGCCTAAATGATAGTAAAATCTAATATTTTTTACATATTATACATACATATATTTGGTTAAAACACATTTAGACGCAAATATCTAGAATTAAATTATACCAATATAATTAGTTTCTAATACCACATACTATTTATTTATAAGAAAATATTTAAATCTTTATTATAGACTCATACTTAATAATTAGTTTTTTTTTTCTTTTTATTTCTTACCCGGACCGAGATTTTAACTAAATTTAACGGTGATGGAAATAAAGAAATGTTAATCACGATATTTATTACAAATAATAGTAAAAGATGGATGGGTGTTCATAGTTTTACCTGTGATAACGCCACAACAGAGTTGTCATCACTGACAGCTTCCTCTACTATCAAACGGTTCGGCCTGTCCTTGCGACGAAGGATCGCGGTGGAAAGATCATCTGGACTGTAAAAAAAATAATAGGTAAGCATAAACGCTTTTATAACCAAAAATACGCTATCATATAACAAAGAAACATATTACTATTTTAATTTAACAAATAATTTCGACTAATTTTGAAGATAAACTGCTAAACAAAGAAAATTTTCGTCAAATAATCATATAATTTCAAGGAAAAGGATTTGGTTTGGAAGAAGACATGATGACAAGCCAAAATTTTTACAAGTATACTTTAGCTATTTTCAAGCTTTTAAAACATAGTACATAAAGATTTTATAGTTATCACTGACTTACCTTTTATTATCTGCCATTTTTGTATAAAATAAGCTAATAAATCGATAAATTTACAAGTTATTTAAAATGCCGAATAAAGGAGCTTAATAATTCAACTCCCTTCGACAAACCAAACTACTTGTCTTGTCATGACGTTGCCGTATTTCATTTGTTCGCCAGGGTTTTTAATTTGCTATAACAGTAAGTGGCTTGGCTTTAAGTTTTTTAAGCCAGATAAATAATTTCACAATTCAGCTTTTCTTCACACTATCATAATTTTATTGTCTTTAAAATTAAAGTAAAAAATATACTTATTGTAATTTTTAAGAGAGCACTAACAATTAATTGATAATAATAAAATTATTTATTCTTAAAATAAAGACTACTCATTATCGGAGATTTAAATCTGCACGATAATACTTAGATGATTGTTCTGTGTGCATTTCACAAAATATTGCCAGCCAGAAAAATCAAATTTCTTTTGTTGCAGTTGCAAACAAGACTTGTGGTTCTGTGTGACAGCTATAAATAGGTATTATTTACATATGTACATATATACATACAAATTATCAACACATCGACATCTATCGACTGCCCACCCAAAATTTAAAGCGGGACTTTTGAATATTTACTCTCAATTTTTTTGCTAGTTTCCTTGTAATCGCATTGCAAGATGTTTTTATCTAGTAAAAATTCAGGTTGGTCAAAGCGAAGGCAGGCCGGGACTACCCAAAACGCATTTCTTTGAATCGTCTTTGTAGCGGAAGCCGTTACGCCACGAACTTTCTCAAGCTCGTTTTTAGCTTAATTGGACGATACAGTCGGACCACCTGGTCTCAGCGGCCCGATGTATCTGTGTCTTTTTCTACCTTGTCTATCCCTTAAAAGTCCCTTGTCTACTTTAAAAAAAAAACATTAAATACTTAAACCTATATAATCTCCAATCTGAATAGTTTACCTACTGAATTTATAGCAATCTCTGTTCTCAGTGTAATGAAGTTCTTGAGGATTTCAGAAAAAAATAAAATAAAATATCAACTAATTACGCAGTGGCATGCGCATTACACTGCGTTTCGCAGTCATTTGGGCAGCCCGTTTAACATCAGTACATAACATCCTGTGTGTTTGTGTTTAAGTAAGTGAGTAAATGTGCAAACAAACTACCGGACGCGTCCAACTGCCGCGGCAGCTATCGGACGTCCTAACGCTCAAAGGTCACGTCAGCGATTTAAATCTGGAGTAGGTACTGGCACGTGAACAACCCTGCACATTAGCAGCCGCGTCCGACAGCCGCGGCAGTTGGACGCGTCCGCTAGTTTGTTTGCACCTTTAGGGATGCCAGAGCCACAGACCTACTGTGGTCGGCAGAGCACTTGCGGCTGCGGCGTCTACGGCATTGTTTGTGTTATAGGCGACGGTAGCCACCTACAACCAAGTGGACCGTATGATCATCCACGATAATTAGGTAACAAGAAAAAAAAAAGATATACGTCAAACATTTTAATGTCACATAAAGATTCACAAAGATGAGATATTTTATCATTTCGTAGGTAAACAAAACTTTTATAGATTACTAGCTGCCCGCCCCTGTTTTTGCACAGATCAAATTACATACGAGTATTAAAAAATACCTTCCTCCTTTAACGGTCTTTCCATTAGTAAAACCGCATTAAAACCCGTTACGTAGGTAGTTTAAAAGATTTAAGCGTACATACAGACGGCGGGTAGTGACTTTTTTACTATGTAAAGATTTCACTAAATCGACTTCTTGTATTCTAACATGGCTTGAAGAAATTTCATATAAATCTGTCTTCGAATCTGTTCGGGCTGAGCTGAAAATTTGTCAAACACAACATCTTTAAATATATTTCGTGTTCGTTTACGAATTTTACGTAAACTCAACCTGTTGTCCGCAAATCGTTTCAAATCATAAACGTACTTGTCCATTTTCGAAGCCATGTACACACTGTATATAGAATTGATCGCTAATAAGAATTCCGACACCTTTTCCTTACTTTGTTGAAATGTTTTTAGAAAATTTTTCACCTCTCTTCTGAGAATTCGTCCATGATATACCGAAAGACTTTTTAATTTCTTTGATAGCCTTCGTATAACCACTTTCATATAGTACTCGGTTCCCCTGCCACGAATTGCCGCACTTAAAATCAAAAAATATCTATTTATTTTTCTATTCGAAAACTTCTTTATTATAACATCGCATATGTTTACTATTAAATTGGTCAAAGGTCCAGAAGCTAAAGCGAACTCTGGGCTAACAGTGTATAGAGCTATGTTTTTGTCTTTTACATTTCTGTAACGTACATTCGTTAATGGATCTATCATAGTCTCCGGTTCTTCTTCTGTAAATCCTAATTCAGGATCCCATGCTGCAGAAATATTACCTTTATAAACATCCAAATTTTCAATTTCTTTTTCCAGAAAACTTGATAAAGACTCCGATAATGTTGCATTGTCTTTATTCATATCTGAAGTTTCGATTTCATTTTCCGGAGGCTTTGATTTTAAAATCCACACTGCTGCTGTATTTTTATTAATATCAGAACGACCAATTTCTTTTTGTAAAGTATCTAATTCTGATTCCGATACTGTTGCATTATTTTTATTAATATCTAACCAGTAAATATTATTTTTGTATAATTTTGAATTCGTATTGTCTCTGTCAACTTGCGAATTTTGGCTTTCTTTATATACAACTTCTATGCTTAAGTCATGCTTAAATTTATCGACTCTTGCTTTATTTCTGCTTTTGTATTCTTTACTTGCAATTAAACAAAGATGGGTTAAAATTAAATAAGCAATATTTACATACATCATTTAATTTTGTCGTGACTGTTCGTATATCAACAACAGCAGATCAATTATTCCAACAAATCAATATATTTCTTCGATTCCGGTTTTTTGTTTAATATTTCTGTTGCCGAACCAAGTTCTTAAATGCTTCATTGCCTGTAAACAAAACCTAAAGTTATTCATTGCTAAAATGTTAACTTGGTTCTTAATCACTAACTTAATTATTAATTTGCGTTAATTCACTGCTAAGTTTCTTGACTTACAACCTCCTGAGCTCTCTACAAACTACAAACCTCCAGTATAAATATGGATAAGACAAATTTTATTCCTATTAGTATTAGGGCCTCTTTCGTCGTCTCAGAGTAAAGTGTCAAATAGGCTAACTGCCATTTAAATTCACCGGTAGGAAAGCGTTCGAGTTACTCAAGGGTAATTTCAATCACCTATACCTATGTATAGGTGACCGTATTATAAATATAGGAAGCCCTCCGTTGCAGCCCTTGACAAGAGGGCTACATACCTAAAGAGGCTGCATAAGAGGGCTGCTTACGTTATTTGGGGGATCATTATAGACAAATACCTAAACTGGCATTGTCAAATAGAAGCTCTTATCTACTTCTGGTGTCAGACGCCTTGTCTATATTTTATTTCTGTTAAATAGTTCATATTTTTTTTGCCATCCCTTTAATTCAATGGGGATTCGAATTGAGTGGGGATGAAGTGGAGAGTAAAGACTTTTTATTATAAAAATACTTTAAAGAATTCGATTAAAGTTTAAATTTTTTTTAAAAAAACGAGATAAGTTTTCATAACATTTAAATTAAAAATATTCAATATCTCACGTCTCATAAATCATTACATATATTCAACATTACAAAATATTCAATCAAAAAACGTCTCGTTTATGATATTATTATTGTATATAGGTATACTTAACACTACTAATTATATTGTTACACAAACAAATCACCTATTTTATTTTGGTCCAATATTATATATTTTATTTTACACAGATCATATATACTTATATATTAAATCAGAAATCACCAGAACTCATCAGAACTGGTACTGGTATCATCACTACTTGACCATGTCACACCACGGTATTCTCTGATCGCTCGACGTAATTTCTTTCCTAGCGCTTTCTGTTCTCTGTAACTCAACCGATTATGAATACTACCCACAATTACGTCTGTTAGTAGCTTTACGGTTTCATTTTCTAGAGAAGGTCTCTCATTCATTGCATAGTAAGACAACTCATGTACGTATTCATAGAAGAGCATGCGTTCTCTTATTGTGAATGCACTATTCATTGCGTCCAAAAAGTCCGATATATATTTAGTTTTTCTATTTAAATCCTGTTGGTACACAAGCAATTCGCTTTTTATACCCCAACCGTCTTCCGAATTACACATTTTCTTCAAATGTTTACCTAATTTAACTGCATACCTATACGGCATCATTCGTAACTGTTTGTTGAGTAGGGTGCAATAGCTTTTCACTCTTCTATCCGGAAACTCACTAGAGGTCAAGAGTTCTAAAAGATCCGACAAAAATTCTCCAAATATTCCGTCCGATCGGAGACCGTTTTTAGGATTAGTGTCACTTTCTCCCCATAAAGATATTGCTGATATATCAATTTTGTCCTCATGCGCACGGGGAATATTTAATTTTGATCTTAACATTTTCACAAGTGGTATCAAATCATCGGAATATTTAAATGCATGTAGTTCTAACAAACAGAGGATATATAAAAAACAAATACTCATATACATATTGTTATCGCGAATAACAATATCAAAGGCTTTAAAGTCGTAAAGAAATTCAATTTCACGGTACAAACATCAAGAGTTCATGAATATATTCTAAATTTGAATTTATGTGTAGGCACTATTAGGTACAGACAGTCAATTCAATTTCTCTATTATACTATTCATATTTGATTTAGAGATATTCTTGTAATAGGTTATGCGTTTTAATATACTTACATATTTTTAATTTTATATGTAAAGGTCAGCAGGCAGACAGCAGGTGGCTGTCTAATAGCATAAAATATTCTAAGGGAATTAGGAGAGGATATCTGGTGTGTGATTTGTGTTTTCTCTGAACAAGTAAATATTGAGAAATAAAATATTAAAATGTTTACCTGCCAAACTAAAATGATGGCAAGAGCAGCAGTTAAATAATCACCGGTGGTTATGACAGCGCACCCGAATAATATTGCGTCAAAAGTTGCAAGAGCCCACTCTTCTCCCCACCTGTGTAAGAAGGCGTTGATATTAAACAAATCATTTTATATAAGTAGTGCATTGTATATTAATATTAAAAATAAATTCAAGAATTAAAACAAGATAAGGTTTTAAGAATTTGAAGAGACTGGCCTAATTAAAATTTTTAGGTAGATACTTAAAAATTATCGCTTGAGATCAAGTTCATATCAACTATAATGTTGTTTTAATTTTAATAAAAAAGAACATGGAGATTTTTTTAAGTAGGAAAAGCAAAGAGACAGAAATACACATCAATATGAGAAAATAAACTTACAACGACGAATTAAACAAGTCCACAAAACGAATTTTGTTTTTTGTTTTAAATTTTAGAGAAAGGTTTTGCCCTAAAACTGATTTTGAAAAAAGATTTTGTAGGTACTTCCCCGAAATCAGTGCACAATAAATTCTTACCAGGTGAGCGTTAAACAAGATGGCGTCGTGTCGTTGCTGTCGTATAATAGAGTGCTAGTGTTGCCAGATTCTCTTACAATTAATTCAACGTTCATAAGTCGTTCGAGTACTGTTCGTTCACTGGCCACCCAGCTAACACCATCTAACGCCTACGTCAAAAGAAACAGTTTTTGAAAAAAAAAATAACAACAATTTAGCCAGGCATTGAATACTACAGCAAAACTGATATTCACATTAAGAAATTTTAAAAAAGGGTTATTAAAAATTAAAAAAAGAAGTTTGTTGTCAATAGCGCCTTTGATACAATTACATATTATACCGTCAAAACCGGTTATAGCGACCTTCAAGGGACCATAAAAATTGGTCATAATAAACGGATACTCGTTATAACCAATATCAATTCGTTATAGTTAGAGATTCGATAGGGACCTTTCTATTTAGTCGTTATAACCGAAGTCGTTATATCCGATTTTTTCTATTTATTTACTTTTCACACGTACCAAAATAATCACAATTCTCTTTCAGAATTATCCCGGCTTACAATAGGTATTTTAAAACAGCACCTTTATAATCTTTATTATATGATTTAATGTAGGTACATACTATATTATTACCCTTTCAAAGAAGGCCGCCAAGAATCGCGACAAGAGTGCTTGTTTCGCGTCGTTATCTCCGAGGCCAACTGAAATGTTTCATAGAATAGTATAAGTGCTTTTACCTTTCTTTTTACCTTTTTGCAGTTGTATTTCAATTTTTTATGTTGAATTTTTGAAAGACCTTCAAACTTTCTCGGCCTTCTCCCCCCAACTTGGTCCTGGGTTACTCCAGGGCTAAAGTAACCCGATCTTACCGGTATTTATATATACATAAGTAAATTTTTTTATGTGTTAAGTGTAATATTCTGTCGTTCAAATGTTATGAGAAAAACCAAATTTATAGTGGTGTTTTCGCACGATTTTATTTCGCACATATCGTGCGAAAAACCAAATTTAAATTTAAATATAATTTTATTAGTCATCTCGCACACACTTTATTTTCGTGCGTGCGACATGACACCTTCTGAAAATTTTAGTAGCCGATTGGCACACATTGGGTTTTATAGAGGAAAAAAATAAAAATAAAAGTACAGTCGTGAACTAGTTACAATTAAAAAATTAAAAAAAAAATACTTGAAGAATATTTGGAATCACCGTTTACCATTATCGGGTCCGAATTTAGTCAGCTGATTGTATATTGTTCTCAATTGGGGCGCACATGCTATACGACATGTCGCTAGAGGTCCTGACATTGACCTTGCGTCTGATGATTCGTCATATCTGAAATTTCAGTAATGTTTAATTCTTTACTATAATTTTAAGTAAAAAAACTAACTATAGGTAATATTAACTATTGTTTTGAAAATGTAGTCTCCAAATAACCTTCCTAAACTATCTATACATCTATACCTACATCATCAATACTAATAATAAATCTCTAAGTGTAGGTATTTTGTATATATGTATGTTCCTCCATAACTCTTAAACGAATTACGTAACTGATTTTTATGAAACTTGGTAGATAAACATTTAGACGTACAGGACACAGGATAGGCTTCTTTTTTTTTGTTTTTCAACGCGGACGAAGTCGCGGGCGCCAGCTAGTACTTATAATAAAATCGTAAACAAGCCTGTGTTGTACATAAAATATTTTTTCAAAAAAAACCATTTATACACGTTGTTTGTTTCATTCTAATTGGTTATTAGATATATTTTTTACCAAAATACCAAGCGTACGAAGTTGTGGGAACAGACAGTAGGTAATCTAATAATAACTAACCTTCCATGGACGTAGTGTGCGTATAACTCTTCTTCGAAGACCAACAACGATACGCCGACACCCGAACATACTTTAGATAATTTTTCCGAAGATCTGCCAGATATTCTATCGATTGTCCATCGTGACAGTAGAACAATCGAATAAGATATCCACCAGCCAAGTGTAGTTACCGCCCAATAGTAACTTGAACTATTTGGTAGATTGGAGTCCCAATGATTTATTGTAACCTGTAAAATATTATACACATATAGAGCTTGTGTATTTTGTATAATAAAAATGTTTTAAATTGGTTTGTGTGCGCTTCAAAAACTTCATAAATTTCGTTTGCCTTGAATCTCTATTATATGTATACTGCAGTTACTAAGTAAGTAACTGAAAAAAATATTGAAAAATTTAGCTACACTAGTTTTAGGAAGTCAGTTATAGAAGAAAAATAGCAAATATCGTCTTGATAAGCTTGATATGAGTTTTTTGATATTTGGAAAAAGGGGCACATATATTTTTGGAGTTTATTGGAGTTTACTCCATTTCATAAAAAGCCCGGGGTATGAAATGTTTTTAATTTTTTTTAATGAAAATGAGCATATAATATAATTGAAATAGTGTAGGCTTCAAAAGTGTATTATTAGTAATGTATTTTAGTATATTTCAAGTATATATTAGTTTTAAATTACTTTAAATTGGTCAGGACAATATTGCTATTCTCGTGGTAGTTACTCACGCACACATTTGAGAACTTATTACGACTAACGCATTACGTACTAGCTACACGCTTCCGGCTTTGCCCAGGTTCAAAATTAAAACTATCCTATCTTTTAAGTTTTAAATTATTTATTTATCGTTCGTAAAAAGTAAACTCCAATCGTGGGTCGGAGCTGACACGCACACACACACTTTTTATTTGTATATAATATTTAATTTGAAAATAAATACCAAAACAGATTATAAATCATCTCTCTTGGCAGCGGTGGGATTCGAACCCACGCCTCCGAAGAGACTGGTGCCTTAAACCAGCGCCTTAGACCGCTCGGCCACGCTACCATATGAGTAACACGACATAAAACGTAATCACTTCTTTATTAAATTTATTCAAGTTCTATTTTTAAATAACATTGGTCTATTTTAAAAATGTAAAGCTACCACTGTTTGCAGAAATTTAATATTTGTATTAACTTTGCTGCTATGGAAATAATAACCAAAATTAAATGTTACACTTTATCTAAGCCGATATCACTTTGTAGTAAACACAAAGACTGGATCAAATGACAATGATTGTAAGACTCTTCATATTTGGAACTGAATTTTCTTACAAAACCAATAATCGGCAAAAAGTTAGGATAAATAAACGAACTCTTTACAGTGGACCACCGTGAAATAACATCACTTATGTTCTCTAGTGTTTCGGTGAATGAATAGGGGATTCCAGAGCCAATTTCCCCTATAATCCCTTATAGTAGGTATATTTGGTCGGCAATGCATTTGCAACACTTGGGGCGTTGCATATTATGTTAACGGGAGCTGGTACGCACTAGGCGTTTTGAAGCGCGCGCTTTGCTAACGCGCGCTTTGAGAACTATAAAGTTCTAAGGCCTCGTTCGCACGGGAGTTTTATAAAGTGTTCGGAGCTCGGAGTTTAAAATGGAGCATAGACGGATAATAAAACTCCCGACGTAAAAAAGCGCCCGCGTTTGAACACACAGCCTAGAAGTCATATGGTCTATAACGTCAGACATCAACGTCGAAAAAGCTCTCGTGCGAACGTGGGCTAACGCAACGCCAAGCGCTCAATGTTTACTCGCTCCAAGAACTTCATAGTTCTCAAAGCGTATTAGCAAAGCGCGCGCTTTAAAACGCCTAGTGTGTACCAGCTCTTATAAGGTAGTTGACGACCTTTAATAACAAAAAAATATTGATCTACTTATATGAAAAAATATCACTCAATGTATTCCTATAAGCGCAAAACTAGAGAACGGCTGGACCAATACGACGACTTTGTTTGCTTTTTCTCAAATAATCCTTGAAGTCCGTGGAAGGTTTTTGTGAAGAGAAAAATTTGACATTTATGCGAAGAAGGGGGGCTATCAATAAATGAATATTAAAGATATATTAAAATATATATCACCTTGATTAAAGCAAGCGTTAGAGGCACTGTGTAACTCGGAGATGCCCTTCTTTTAGCCTGCATAGAAGACCACTCTCTAGCCACAGTTGCGGTCTTCCAATTGTCGCCATTATCGCACAGTGATTTTTCTAAAATTATTGTGGTGTTCTTATTTTCTAAATATTAGTAGGATACAGTCATATTCTACTAATATTTTAAATGCGAAAGTTTGTAAGCATATACTTATATTTAGGTATTGGATTAAATTTGGCACACAAATAGGTAGTTTATTGCCTGGATTATTTAATACTGGACCTGGATTAAATAATTTACAGCCTCGTTTTGTTTAAAAAAAATTAACATTGTCTTATTTAGATTGTACTCAGTCTATATAAATCTAATCTAATCTGTTTCAATACGCCTTAAGAAAAAGCGACGCGGACGAAGTCACGGCCAAAAGTAAGTTTAATTTACCTTTTAGCGATGAGTTGTACTTTGTCCAGTCGAGGAAGAAAATATCGCAACGACATTGATTCCAATTTAAAAATGCCACTTTCAAAACCTAAAAATAATAATCATCAATACTAATAATAAATCTGTAAGGGTTGGTCATGGAGTAAGTTACTTTGTTTTCAGAGATATCGAGTTTATATGCTCTATACATGATACTGAAACTAAATTAACCATTTTTAGAATTTTTTTCTGTATGTATGTATGTAAATATGTATGTTCCTCCGTAACTCTTAAACGAATCATCTGAATTTTCATGAAACTTGGTAGATAAACAATTAGACGTACGGGACACAGGATAGGCTACTTTTTTCTTTTTCAACGCGGACAAAGTGACGGGCGCCAGCTAGTAATAATATATTATGTGGGCATCCTGTATCCTTTTAAAATTTATTCTGTTTTAATTTTTGTTAGAATTTATATAGTTTAAAGAAAAATATATGGTACATTTTCTAGTTTGTAGTGTTAGTGTAGATATTATTCTAAAAAAAATACCTTCAAAAAAGCAGATGAAAGAAGAAAAGTTCCTATCAAATGCTCCTCGGAGTATGAGGGAGCTAATATAAGCCCGGACGTGCTGACTTCTGCTGCGATCGCGTTGAGCGTTGAAAACAAGGCAGCCTGTGTATAAAATAATGTTTAAATTTTAACCGTTGTTTAAGTCAAAAATTAACATATATAGTACTAGCGTAACTGTTTATATACTAAAACCTTCCTCGAGAATCACTCTATCCATTGGTGAAAACAGCATGAAAAGATAGACAGACAAGACGCGGCGGAGGACTTTGTTTTATAATATCGCTGCTTAAAAACTAAAGGGCCACAAATCAAAATTACGCTTTTTACAGGAGAGCTAATCGAAAAAAATTAAATTATTCTTTATCTATTTTTTTCTTATTAGATATATATCAAATATATGCATATTATACATCGTTAGAAGCGTATTTTTAAGTAGCATTAAATGTTTTATACTTTACTTACTTTATAATAAACTGAATACTAGAAGAGATATAATCATATAAGTTACTTTTGAATATATAAAAAATCATCAAAATATACGAAATATGGAATAAAACAACCATAAGTCTTTTTGCAATATACAATATAAAGGATTGTGATTGTATTTTTGCAATAAAAACATTTTTGGATTTTTTGTTTTATGGCCCTTTAGTTTTTAAGGAGCGATATGTAGTGATGAGGCCCTTAACATGATATTTATGTGAAGTCTCACAGTATCGGACACAAACTTTTCATCTGAATTAGCAGGTAATGTCTATTGTTATCCGAGGAATTCCATTGCAAATTGTTAAGATTCCGCAAGTTGACAACTTCGTTCAGAGTTCACAGAATTCTGAATTTGCGACCGGGATTCCTTCAATGCTCCTGCTCAAATTGAGCAAATTATAGTACCTGCTCTTAATTTAATTAACATAGAAAAAAATCCTTCCATCTTTAAATAACTACACAAAGTAATTTATAGCAAAGATCAAAGTTTAGACTATAGAGCTAAGTATAATACATACTCGACTTTAAATGATTATGACTATAAATAATTTTATAATAAAAGAATATATAAAATAAATAATCATTTATATATTACATTAAAACATTTTTAGTTATTACAAGAATAAGAAAATATGATAAATTAAAATAAAATAATTAAGTAAATGCAAATTTTTGCATGCCCTTGTCTGGTAGAATTTACTTTGGATTTTAACTGGTTTGTACGAGTATGAATGAATAACCTGTAGACATGAGTTTTGAGATGATAAAGATTTACTTATAAAGCAAAAATTGGGCTTACGAAGTACAGGGCGTCAGCTACACATCCGGCGAGTATTGGAACAATGGAATAATGGAGACTACCTCTTCGCATCGCACCTCGCCATTGCACTGCGCCGTATAAAACTGATATTACACCTAGAACTCCGCCCCATACCTGTATAATAAAATCTAGGCTATATACATACATAATATATTTATATGCACATCAGAAAACTAAGTTCTAGGAGAGACGTTTATGTGTTTTTTATTATCTAAAATGACTAGAAAATTCTTTTATTTTGCCCGCAACGAAATAAACTAATTCGAGATAATTTCTTTACTATTTTAATAACTAGTTTATTTTTAACTAGCGGGTCGCCACCGGCTTCGCACGAATATTTTTCTGCAAATTTATATATAAAAAGACCTTTCTCCTTTAACGCTCTTTTCACTAGTGAAAACCGTATTAAAATACGTTGCTTAGTTTAAAAGATCTAAAAGTACAAAGGGACAGATTGCGGGAAGCGACTTTGTTTTATACCTTCTATGTAAGATTACCCAAAGTGGTGTCAATAATAAGTAGGTATGTGGGGAGAAAGGTTTTGAATTAAGTGTGGTAGTTTTTTAAGGTGTTTTTAGGCTAAATTAGTTAGGAATTGTCATAGTTTTATAAAAATATAGTTTTTATGTCTAGGAAATCAATTTACAATTAATTTTATAATTATTTTAAAATATAACCTAGTCATAAACATTACGATATACTAACCACAGAGTAACACATTTTTTAAATAAGCGCACAATTGTTCTGCTACAACCAGTATTCCAGTGCCCAATCTAACCTATTTTCTGCATTGCAAAGTCTTGTGACACATTTTGTAATCGGGTGAGCTCGCTCCGCTGCGCTCCGCTCGCATTTATTTTCATAACATTCCGGAACCTAACCTAACCTATTTGTTTTCAGTACAAATAAGTCTTGTAACACATTTTGTAATAAACGCACAGAGTACTAATATTAAGTGAACAATAAAGACCATAAAGGGATAATACCCACTTAATTGTAAATTGATTTCCTAGACATAAAAACTATATTTTTATAAAACTATGACAATTCCTAACTAATTTAGCCTAAAAACACCTTAAAAAACTACCACACTTAATTCAAAACCCAACCCGGTATGTGTGTTTTATTTTCGTTCAATTATGCATTATGCAGAAGTCTTCTGCATAATTGCCCTATTAGCAAAAGTTTGAACAAGATACTCAACGTTCTGTTATTTTATTTATGATAATTTCATAAATTATCATGAATTCCGTAAAGTCACCCTGTACGTCTATAAACTGTCACAAATTGGACAGCCTGTCAGTCCATAAATTGTCATAAAATGAACATCCTGTCAGTCAATAAATTGTCATAAAATGAACATCCTGTCAGTCAATAAATTGTCATAAAATGAACATCCTGTCAGTCAATAAATTGTCATAAAATGAACATCCTGTAAGTCAATAAATTGCACATGCTGTAAATTGCAATAAATTGCACATCAGCGACTATTGCTTACCTCTAAACCTTTAGAAATCCCTGCCCTCGGCAATTCGTGCTCGACTCTGATCGAAGTTGTGACCGAAGAGGAGAGTGGGGACTTATCAGCGTATTGAGCTTCCATAGAAACAGACGCTGTTATTGACTCCCTTTTTGATGTATCTCGTTGGATACTGTGACAATAAACGAATTATTTGACCAAGATAAAACTGTGGTTTGAATTTTTTTACTTTTTTTCGATTTTCTATTAGCAATGCAAATAGTTTGATCATTCTATTTTTTTTATTTAACACGAGAGCACAATGCAATTCTAAATTTTTATACGGGTTAAAACAAAATAGCGCAAATTTTCTCTGAATTGTAATTCTACAAAGAAAGTGTAATTTAACATGACATATGTATAAACTATTGTAGTATTGACATATGAAAAAGCGTTACTTATAATTATAAATATTTATTCACATTTGAAAAAAATTTAATCAAACCGAAAAAATTTAGTAAACTTCCAGACGCTATTGATTCCTTTTTATTTATTTATTGTATTCAATTTATACCAACTCCTAAACTTGATTCTGATCTGTTGATTATGTCACTGTCAGTTTCAATCATATAACCACTTTTTAAATTGCTGTTAATTTCTAAAAACAAATGTCGAATGACATCTTCCCAAAAAGGCCTCTGTTCGAAATTCGAATGAATTTTAAGTTGACTTTACTGAACTGGCCAGTAGGATAAGCCATAAGTCGTAAACGGTAAGTGATAGAAAAAAATTTATTGGACAAGAAAGATAGGAAATTTATTTATCTACAATAAAGGTTAATATCATTTTGGGCCTCAAGTGCACTGTTATGGAGATATAGGCCGAAACGGTCTTTATCAAAATGGCGGTACTTCCGCCCGCCTAATTTGTAAGGATTTTGTGCATTTAGGGTAAGGACGTGATACTGAACCTATTTAAAACAGAAAATAGGAGTAGTAATTTAGTGCATTATGGATAAGAGTAACCGGCTCCTCTATTGCCTGTAGTATAGATACCTACAATATAATATAAATTGGGAAATTCAATCATAAATCATAATTTTATTTGGAATTAGCTGGCGCCCGCGACTTCGTCCGCGTTGAAAAAGAAAAAAGTAGCCTATCCTATGTCCTGTACGTCTAAATGTTTATCTACCAAGTTTCATGAAAATCAGTTAATTCGTTTAAAAGTTATGGAGGAACATACATACATACAGACAATATTTTTTTTTTACGAGGAGTGATCCGCTTACAGATTCCCTACCGCTGGCTAGGCGGAAGGGGTATGTGGGGGTCGCCCAGCACCTGATCATAACGGCAATGGGAATACCCACTAAAACTCCCCGGTGCCTCCTTGCCTAGACTTACTTACTTACCTTGCCCTTACTTAGAGTTCAAAAATCTATCTTGCGACATAAACATTTATTATAGCACTTTAAAAAAATTTACTATACCTTACACGTATAATTAATGTTCTCAAATAAACTGTAGATGTTATGTTGACTGTAGTCGATTGGAAATTGTGTATGAGAAAATATCTTTTGAATCTATCTGTGGGCCACGCACCTTTCTGAAAACAAAATAGGTACCTATTACGTATTGGGTATGCAAATAATACGAGTTAGATTCAGACTGTAAAATTTCAGTCCTCATATCCTGGTCTTACCTGCCTACCCAATAGTTATGACGAGAAGTATTTTTTTAAATATTAAAGTCGGCAGAGAGGCACACACTTAAACACACTTATAACAATTGCAAAGCTACAGATGCTGCGAGTAAAAAGTTTTAATCGGCTACTTTTGTTTATTTTTCATATTTTACAATATATTGAAGAAAAACCTTCCAATTAAAAACTTTTATCTCCAAGAAGTTACAAAAATTTGTTGTGCAATATCGAACTTAATTCACAGATTATTAGGTTGCGGTTATTTTGGTAAAAATTATGTTCGATCTGAGGTTAGTCCTTTTCTTAAATAGATCAAAATCAAATCAAAATCAAAATATTTATTTATCAATTAGGTTTCTACAAGAAACTCTTATGATCGTCATTATAAATTTAAATTTACCAGTGTTTCGGAAAAAAGCCAAGATGACAATCCTGAGAAGAAAACCCGAAAGAAATTCAGGATACTATTCTTTTTGTCATCATTAAAATATAAAATAACACAAAGTAGGCATATATATATATATATATACAATTATAGTTTTTTTAATACTAAACATAGTACGAGCTCCGAAACGCTTAAATCCGGGCTTCTTTGTCGCTTAAATAATCAGTGATTTTATAATAGCCTTTCGAGAGGAGTTTAGTTTTAATGCCACATTTAAATTTATTTATTGATATTTATAGATGAATGAATACACGTATATCACATACCTGTAAATAATATCCATTAGACTTCCTAATAGAGACCGGAATAGGTAACCAATCTTCATTAATTTGTATATATGGAGAGAGAGTGTTGTAAGGAAGCAATTTGGTTACATTCATATTATAATCGCATCTGTAAATTGAAATTTCTATATCTTTGAATATTATTAATATCAAATTAATTAGAAGGTGCTTGTTTTAACGATCTATTTATGGTAGGGGAGCTCACGATGCTAAATGTGTAGTTACTTGAACGTCGTGGAGTCGCCACGATTGGATTTTTAAGATTAGATTGTAAAAAGAAATAAAATGTTATATGATGTACTTATACTTTTTCACCGGTGCGGTGGAGGGAGCGTCTAAAGGCTTAAAAAAGAACTAGATCTTATAAATCTAGATGGATTAATAAATGGATCTCTAAATATTCATTTAGTACCCATTACACCCTGTAGTTTCCACAAACTGGAAAGGCTGTCAAGCGACCCTTATAGGTACCCTATAGGTACCCTTATCATTTCACTTATTAGCGACGACAAGGAACAGATGCTGTGTTTATTTCATATCTCGTAGGCGGCCCGGCCTGTTTTTTGCGCAAATTATATACAAAAACCTTCCTCGTATATCAGTCTTTCTATAAGTGAAAACCGTATGAAAATCTGCTAATGTTAGCGGAAAGTGTAGGAAACTGAAGAACAGCTTGCCTTAGCGCTCTGATTCAGGGTTCAGGAGTTCGAATCCCGGCACGGCCCACTTTAGAAAAGAACTTTTCAATGTCTCTGGTCTCAGTCTAGCAATTATTAGTAGGGTACACTGCGATTTGCAATCATAAATTAGGTAGCAGTAACCACCGCGTTACAGAGGGATGTCAGAGCCCATTCCCTTATCCGTTCCTAGTACTTTATCCTTAAGTTCTATTAAGGTCGTCAGTGCACTTGTAGTACCTGTGGCGTTGCTCGTGTTTTAAACAACGGTAGCCATCAACTATCAAGGACAGTCATAACATTTTTTTTTTCAAGTTTTGTCAAGAAATACCTAAATTTAGTTTTCTATTAGAATATTCATAGATTTATGTATGTATAAAAAATTGTCATAATTTTTTTTGCAGTGTGCTAAAGACATATTTCTAAAGCTTCTACCAGACGAGCTTAATAGGTGTAATCCGCAGGGACTTTTAATGACTATCAGCAACTGTTGCAAGAAACAAACTTATAGAAGCAATACTTACGAATAGTCATTTCCAATATTAACAGTTAATGGCGGTAAACAGGAAGTTTTGTCCGGATCCTGAAGGAATTCAATGCCTCCATCAGTAGTATATGCAGCTAACGCGACGAGCATAGTTTTCTAATAAGAAATATTAAATATTAGGTAAAGCCATGAGTTATGTGCAAATCCATGGTTTCAAAACAAAAAAGTTATGTGCACGCGTACGAAGTCGCGGGCCCTAACTAGAAGTTTAATAAAATGAAAAAATAAAATTCGCAAACCTGTGAATGTTTAAGCTCAACTTGGCATTGCTGCTTATCATTTGAATTCGATGCGAACGTTAACTGTAGAATATCTGGAATTTATTAAATAAAATATGTACTATTTTTATTTCTTTTTATTAAATTTTTGATATATTTTATTACATTTTTTATTTTATTAATTTCTGGGACACAAACAGAAATTATGTTAATAAGGTATCTTTCTCTATATTATTATTTCATTTCTGTGTCTCAAATAATATGTGAGAACTCTCAAAAATGTTTAGAACCAAAATCAAATATCGTTTTAAGCCAGAATTCGATTCTCTATATCTTAGCAAGAGAATATATATAATACCTACGTGAGGCGAAAACTTCGTGTCCCTTTTCCTTTATAATCCGATTTCCTTTTCTTTGCTAAAAACTGTGGTTTAGCTGTTCCGTGAACACGGCCATGTATTTTTCATAAGAACGTGTACGTTACGAATAAAATTTTCTTTTAATTTGGACCAAATTACACATAGTTACGAAGTTTTATCAAAACCGGTACAGTAGTTTAAGAGTTCATTGGCGTCAAACAACGTGACACGTAATTTTTATATGTATATAGAGAGATATAACCAACGAATTCGAATATACCATATATAGCAATAAAACTTTGATCCATTAGCTATCGTGCGATGTATTTAAAATTTTGGATGTAGATAGTACATACAGCATCGTTTTCTGAATTCCCCAATTTTATACTTAGTTTTCTGAATTGCCTCTCACTATGAAAGCTAATCAAAAGACGAAATCATGTCAAAATCAGGTCAAAATGGTGCCGCTAGGCATGGTCCGGATGGACGAAAACTTTATACCATGGAGGTTAGAACTTTGGAACGAACTCCCCTCAGAGTTGTTCCTCTTAGCTCCAATAAGGGTCTCTTCAAGCGTGTTGTAAACAAATTATTGCAGGGCCGGTAGCCACCTACCAAATGAACCGTCAGCTTATTTGCCACGCTTTTTAGGTAAATAGAAATAAATATCTAATTAAAAAATCCATAAGTTCAAAAAGTACATTTAGTACTTACTTAGTTTAAGTTGTGGCTGGTACAAATTGTACACTGTGTTTCGCAGTCATTTAATCTGTCATTTAGTGACTGAAGTCATTAGTGATATTACATACCTTTGAAGTGTAGAGAAGTATTCTGAATCCACAATCGACACGGTCCCGCTAAATCAGTGGGATAGCTGCTTCTGACACATTCATCAGCCAATATTCTACATGCTCTAATATCCCTTTGCTAAAAAAAGAATAAAAGTAATTTCTTTCTGGATGAAAGGTACCCTACAACGTAGCTTTCTTTTTTTGGTTTTAAAAATGTATATGTTTACTTACAACACACAAATACTCGTGCTTAACAATATCTAGAAGTGTGTTCGGGTGTAGTTGAGTGTCCTCATACTTTGGCCTCTCTGTAACATACCGCTTGGGTATACACTTTCCCCTAACGACCACCTCGCTTCTCGAGCAAATGCAACTCTGGCAGCGCACACAGCGATTACTCTGAGCTTTATAACCGCGAGAGCATTTCACGCATAAAACCTCCTTCGTCGGGGAACCGTCTATGTTTTGCGTCACTGGAAAATAAGTATCACTTTTTAAAATTGGATAACTTTTAATTTTCGTTGAAAATTACATTACATGTTGTCGCAGTAGCAGGACACAATGCAATCCACCAGTGTTACTGTGAAACCCGTGTATTTAAAAAAAACCTACGTAAAAGCGATAAAAAAATTCTTATTTAATTTTCTATTTTGCATTATTCATTTTTTAATGCTAAATTAAAAGTAATGTAATAAAAGTAATAATCATTATATGCGCAGACATAAAGTGTATCGATTGCCGTTAAATAAAATGAAGAAATAGAAGAGAGAACACTTTAGTTTACAAAAGTAATTAATAAAGAGATCGTTGTTAAGTTTTACTGTCGCACAATGCAGCAAAAGACACTACAGAGTTTAAGTACTAACTAACTTAATGGCCGCTGTAAAGTCTCTCTTGACTATGGTGTTTTACGAGGCACGTAAAAATCTATCATAATAATTCATCCATTTACACTGTTTACTAGCGACCCGACTACGGATTCGCAAGGAGCCGTAGTCGCAAGGATTTATGCCGATTCCTTTTAATTGAGAACAGTTATAATGTATCTTACCAGATATATAATCGCTGGGACACTTTCTGCATACGACGCCTTTAGTTGTATTTTGACATCGTCGGGGAACGCACGCTGAACCGTCCATAGAAACAACTTCGGTTGCACCGCATTGCTTGCATTTTGACGGGCCAACGCTTATGCTATGATCGTTACAAATACATCCGAATCCTAGAAAACAATGAGACAAGGTAGATGCTATAGATACTATATCTATAGTAGATAAGATAGACAAAGTAGAAAACAATGAGAAGATAGATGCCATAGATACTATATCTACAGTAGATAAGATAGACATAGTGGAAAACAATGAGAAGGTATAATATGCCATAGATACTACATCTACAGTAGATAAGATAGACAAAGTAGAAAACAATGAGACAAGGTAGACGCCATAGATACCTACTACATCGACAGTAGATAAGATAGACAAAGTAGAAAACAATGAAACAAGGTAGATGCCATAGATACTATATCTACAGTAGATAAGATAGACAAAGTAGAAAACAATGAGAAGGTAGATGCCATAGATATTATATCTACAGTAGATAAGATAGACATAGTGGAAAACAATGAGAAGGTATATGCCATAGATACTACATCTACAGTAGATAAGATAGACAATGTAGAAAACAATGAGAAGGTAGATGCCTTAGATACTATATCTACAGTAGATAAGATAACTAAAAGGTAAGATAAGTAAAAAACAATGAGTAGGTATTGCTTTTCAGTTTTTTCGGCGATTTAATTTTTTGTTAAAAAGTTTTTTACGCTTTCGCGCCTTATAGCTATGGCGCCTATCATAATCAAATCATTCGATACGGAAAATATCTTTCACCCACAAAAAAGTTCTGCACACGAGGGATAATATAAAAATATAAAAAAATTAATGCGTGACAAAAACATAATATATTTTTGTGAGGCGTATTTTTTTCTACGCTTGAAAAAGAGGTTCGGATAAAGTCGCGGGAAAAAAGCTAGTCACTTATAATTACATTATACATTGTATAACATTATACATGTCTTTACCGGTACACTTTATTTTTTAATTCAGAGCTTAAATATTTAAAATTTTATAAATCATTCTTACCGTCTGAAGCCGTAACCATCGATGCATTGACAGAACAAGGGAAACACGCCAAAGAACTAGGTTCATAATATTCATCTTTTTTACAACTTTTTGGCAACTCGAAACCAAACACACTTACAATAATCAAATTAGTAATATTGTACAACAGTAATACATTTTGAAACACCTTCATATTCACTAAATAAATATCTTAGCTTCAGGCAATAAATAATGAAGAAATTCGATATAACTAATCCACTACGAAACGCATTTAGATAATTAACATTAAATTGGAATGATGTTAATAAATGTAACGTGTATTATGACGAACATCGTTAATTGTTGTTAAACAAAGGTGCAGCTTTGACGTTGTTTTGTTGACGCAAAGTTAAATCGGTTGCTAAGCAACAGCAGTTACTGCCGTGAGTTCCGCAGTTATATATTGGGTAGCCCTTAACAGCAGTAACTTTATTTATTTTATTTTATTTTATTTAGGATAACAAACAATTATACAATTGTAGGTTTTGGGTAAATATATTACAGTAGGTACAAGTAAAAAGTACATATAAATAGTATTAACATTGTACAATCAGCACAGTTATTCACTAATGCTTGTATCATGGATACCAGACAGTTCATATACTATTGCTTTACTTTTTTTGTAAATACACACATATTATAAATACACACCCATGACTCAGGTACAAAGGTAACATAAACATTTGCCCCTCCCTAGCGGGATTCGAACCCGCAACCGTTTGGTTAACAGCTTGGATTCTAGCCACTAGACCAAACGTGTCGTCGAATTTCCGCAATGCAGTGGAAGAATAGCGAATAAAAGTTAAAGTAGGTATTTAATAAAAACTGTATTGTTTTACTTCAGCTAACTTCAAACGGAATGATGAATGACGTGAGCCAAAATAGCTAAAAATGTTTTATTAGGGAATATCTTTGTAACTACTATGCAACTAATGGATAATAATTTATTATTGTTTAAAATATTTTCATACAAACTGGTGCCCGCAATTTTGTATGTTCTGTAGTTCGTTTTTTTTGAACTTATCATTTTCTCAAGAGTGAAAACCGAATTTTAATGGGTTTTAAATTTTTTTTTTTCTAAAAATATTTTTTTTACCTTGATGACATAGTACAACGTGTACAAATGCTTTTTTAGATTTAATGTACTGACACGGCTTGTTTACGATTTTATTATAAATATGTATAGATTACTATTTTAATATTACAAAAAAAACAGTCACTATAAAAACGAAGAGATAATTGAGACAGTTCTGTAAAACAATGCATGATTTATGGTACACAGCTTTTATTCTTTTTGATCGACATTATCCATTCTTTTTAGGAAATCGCATGTTGTTAGTCACTGATAGATGAACTTTTATAATTCAGCAGTTTCAGATTTAAATTCATCCACGCTACTCATAATCTGGTTTACAATATAAAAGAATGCTTTTAAAATGTTTGTTGTATACTTGTATAACATTAATATGTTTCTTGGTAGTTTCTGCAAGAAATGTATCATATTCAACGGATCTTAAATGGAATGAATTAGTGAATAGCGCAATTCAGATCGCAAATGACAATTTTGATTATAGAAGAACAACAGCATTTTTGTCTCGAGACGCGCAAGAAGTGTTTGCTAATTCTTTTCTTAAATCTTATAAGGGATCAGTTATAATTGAAACTAAGAAAGACAATTCCCCACCTACTCAAATAGTCATGATTCTAGAATCTTTCGAATCGTTTTTGAAAATACTGAACAACATCACACCGGGTTTAAAAGGAGAGAGAATTTTGACCAGTTCTGCGAAAATTCTGATAGTACTTTATTCGGACGTGGAAAAGTTGGATCGGATTTTCAAAATATTATGGAGTTACCACGCTTTGAATGTATTGGTCGTGTCCAAGACAAGTAAAATTCTGGAGTTATTTACTTATTATCCCTATAAAAATCACCGCAACTGTCAAGATATAACACCAAAGAATATCCGAGAAAATTTAGTAAAAAAACAAGGCGCTTTTCCGGATAAATTGAAAAATATGAATCAATGTCCACTATACATATCGACGGACAAATTATATCATCCAGCTACCGAGCAAAAGGTTCCTTTACAAATAATAAAAAAGACAATTGTTTCACTCTTAAGGCATGTGTTGAACTTTACACCAATTGTTACAACTAGAGATTATGTGACTATAGACTCAGATCGTGCTAAGAATTGGTCGAATTCGCTGAATGATGTCATATCAGAATATGCAAATATATCGACGTGCAGTATTCCATTAGGAGCGGACAGACTGGGCCTTTTAGATTATTCGCGACCATATTCTGGTATGAGACTAGCTTGGATTGGACCACCAGTTAAGATAGAGTATTTGTGGTGGCGTTTGGTATCACCATTAAACAGTTACCTCTGGTTAGATCTTATATTTGTGTTGATAATCATTACCCTCATTCCTTATGTGATAAAATTGCAATTCATTGATCAATTTTGTAGAAGATGTTTCAAAAAAATACACAAACTAAAAGCGGTACCTTTCCGAACTTGGGGCATAATGTTGGGACAACCTGTACAGGTAGCACCAAAAAGATTTCGAGATTTTTACATCATTAGTCTCTGGATATGGTTTACCTTTGTTATAAGAAGCGCTTACCAGAGTGTACTCATTGTATCTCTCAAGAGAGACACAGTTTTTGGGGATTTTGTAAACTTAAAAGAGGCTGTCGATAATGGTTACAAACTCGGGGGAAGAGCCGGTATTTTGGCACATTTTGAACAAGATTCCTTTATTAGAGATGGATTCGTTGTAATACCCGAAGCAGATTTCGAGAACATTTTTCAAGGTGTTATAGAAGGGAGAATTGAATTTATATTAGCCACGTCCTTGGAATATGTGTGGGCTTATTGTATGGCGCAAGGAATAGAAGAGAGTGAATGTGGTCATGTGCTTCCTGATTCTATATTGACCGTACCATTAGTGGTTTGGGTTAAGATACATTCAGCGTTTTCAAAGCCGATATCGTTGTGGTTGCCAAGATTAATAGAAAGCGGTTTGTTAGAACAGGAAGCTGTGAAAAAGCCATCATGTTGCTCCTTAAAAACGCCGGACGAGACGCCGCTGAATCACAATCAAATTTTAAGTTGTATTCTCACTTTATTAGTTGGATACTTTTTATCCGCGGTCGTATTTTTGTTAGAGTTATTGCATCGTAAAACTATTCTTCTGAGGAATTACATTAAGGTGCATTTTAGATTTATTTTACCAAAAAAATCTCATAGAGACCATGTTCCATTTATGAACTAAGAAAGTAAGTTAACGACACGTCTAATGCGTCTTCAAATATGACTCAATCATTATAATTGAAGAAGACGTGAGTGGATGAAGGTGATATGTTGCATAATTCCAATTTTGAATAAATCGAGTTTAACGTTTTACTTTTAATTGTCGAGATAAGTCGCCACGGAACTTATTTTTTTACTAAATTATAATGCAAATTTGTGTAAACCACCTAAAATATTAATGGTATGATAGCAATTAAACCTTTGTATTATTTAATTTAAAAAAATTGAACATTCTATTAACTCTCTCTTCTATTAACAAAAGTAAACTTTTCTGCACTTTTTGTTTTTTAAAATTAACTGTATATAACCCATTTTTCAACTTTTTATTTTCCAAAAATGTCGTAAATCGAAGATCTTAAGGTCTGTAATCATTCATATGGACATATTACCTTCATCAACGCAAAAAAAAAAACGAAAAAATCCAAAAATGCGACATACCACCTTCATCAACTCACGTCTTCAATTAATTAGCAACCTGACTCCGGCTTCGCACACGATTTTAATAGCTTGTTGTTGTTTGTAATTTCTTGTTCATTTATCGCTCTTTCCATTTGTTAAAACCGTATAAAAATTAGTTAGAAGCTTAGAAGAAGTTAGCGGAAAAAAAGACGAAGCGAAACGCCGAAGAAACGAGGAACATTTATGTATAATAATTTGCAGAAAAAACCGGAATACCTACTTTTAATCTGATTAATCTGTTTTTAATCTTAGTTAATCTGGTTTACAAATTCTCAAGTATCTCAGGCATCAGGTAGTTACAAAATGAAACAATGTATAACAGTGTGTTAAATATTTTATTATTAAAAATCGACCAAGATTACTAAGGTTTTATTTTCTCAAGTCTAATAAGACATTAGATACGGTAATTGACATTACATATATTGTACCTACCTATATTATAGATGTGTAATTAAGATGGAAGCTTCGTCTCTAAAATTTAACACCAAATCGACTAGGCCTTGGCACTCCAATCCCTAAATTATTTCGATATATAACTTCATATATCTATATATGTCTCTACATATACAAAGTGTTACAGTAAGGGTAAGTATAACTATCCGGATCTAGTGGGTTCTGTTCCTACATTTTCATTATTTAATGGCATTATCAAAGTTAGAAGTGTAAGGGCCGGAGCAAAATGGATTAAATTTTATCATGGCATTTTGTAACTTAAGCGCTTTTGATATAATCCAAATTTCACTGAACGTATGCTAGTACGGCAACAATCGGCGTGCTGCGGCATTCCGTCGTAGCATAATATAATGAAATTTGAATTATATTAAAACCTCTTATGGTACATCATATTATGAAAAAAATTAAATACTATTTTCAAATTTAAATGCCGTGTCGTCCTCCAATGTGCGCCGTTCCTTAGAAGTAGTCATATGACTACTGTGGATACATATTTGTTTCAATTTGATTTTTACACAATTTTATTTTATTTTTAATAAGTAATTAATTTTCGACACAAATTTTCAAAATAACACTAATAAATATACAAACAATAATTATTATGCTTATTATTATAATAATAATTCAAGCTGTTCTACTAGTAAATTAAGGGTAAGTTCATCTGAGATCAGAGTCTCCAACAATGACAATCCTATCGTCACATATCTCATAAATCAAACAACGGAACCCACTGGTCCTGTTACATGTTCATTCATCAAGTTACTACAACATTCATATAAAAATAGACATCAATTGTAAATAGTTGTGTTTACAAATATAAAAGTAGAAATATATCTTTTATCTTATCTAAAGGCTGCTAATCATGTTTAAAGATAAAAAGATAAAATATACTTGAAATATTTTTCTACTAGGCTGAATTTCTGTATAATACAGGTATACCTATTAATGTAAGATCGTAAAATCTCCATGAAATATAAGATAGGAAAGGGTTAGAAAAAGCCATGAAACAAAGACGGCATATATGGGATTAGTTGAAGGTAAATGAAAATTGGGTAGGTGATTTTGTAATAAGATAATATCCAAACTTTTATGTTGTAATCTTGGATAATTATACAAAAATCAGTATTTTAAAATAGCAATAAAAACTGTAACAGCGGTTATCTAGTAATGTTATATTTTTATTTTTATTTAACCTACATTCTTCATTGTGGATATTACGTGCAATTAAAAATAATAATATTGACTACAAATCCACCTTTATGATAAATAGCAACGGTAAACTCTTCTAGCTGTATGATTTTTCTGTGGAAAATAATGTAGAATAAAAAACTAAAATAAAAATTTCGTCGAAACTAAACTTAAGCATCGATTTTCATATATAAAGCCCGGGGTATGAAAATTTATGGGAGCAAAATCAAAATTGTCACACGGTATGCGTTATGTTCTATTTACGAATATTTTAGAAAATCTTTGAAGTTTCTTTATGCGCTCGTTCGTATTTATTAAATTATTTATTTATTAAGAGTAAACTCCAGTCGTGCGTCGGAGCTGACACACACACTTTTTTTTCTGTACGTACGAGTACTTAGCTTAACTTCTAACGAATTAAGCCGCTAAAGTAGGCGGTTCGACAACTAAATACGGAGTGTGTAAAATTGGCGGCTGTTGAGGCAAAGTCGGGAACAGTATTGGATATTGAGGCGGAGGTTGTGGGCTTTGAGCGAGCGGTCTCGCTTCGGGTTCAGAACAGTGCAAAAGCCAGTGCGTTAGCATCCTCCCGCGACCTTTCAGCTCGACTTCCCCTCTCCGTTCCATCACAAACGTGCCCCATTGCTCGAGCAACGCCCGTGTACTTTCACTCAAGTGGATGCGAAGTGCTACGGAATAATCAAATTTACATTAATATTATGCGTGGCCAAATTTTTACAGCTTCAAAAAAATTAATGCAAGGTTAGCGACCATTAGAAGCTCTTAAGCCTTCTTTAGTCTATAGACTGAGGCAATATTAAAATACATTTAGTGGAGGCAAGTCTAAAACTAGGAAGGCCGTCTGACAGCAGTAAAACACGACTTACAAAAAAAAACCAAAGTCATGTTCATGAGTTACCATCAAGTGAACCATAAACCTGTCTCCTTCACATAAAAACCACCAACTTCCTACCATCCTAGTAGACTACGAAGCTGCCTGCTACTCTTTAATACAAAGAAAAACACTCACGTTGCCCAGCAGATTCCATTCTGCTGGCGGTATTGACGGTGTCTCCGAACAAACAATAATGTGGCATCTTCACTCCGACTACTCCTGCGCACACTGGACCGGAATGAACACCAACGCGAACCTGATATCAAGAAATGTTCTTCAGTTATAAAAGCTAATTTTGTTTGGCTTCGACTATGTACCTGTAAAAATCTAATTAAACACCAAAACTATACCCAAATTATTTAGATGTAAATATTTCTTATTTGTTTGAAATATAATTTAGGCATTATACATTCTCATCTTTACAATAAGCAAGTGCCCAACAGCAACTTATTGTTGATTCTACATATAATACCTCAAGTCGATGCTTCGGTCGATGCCTGATGACGAACCCTCGCACGGCCTCCACGACCGCCAAAGCCATTAAGCAGATCTCCCGCGCGTGAAGATCTCCATTGCGTTGAGGCAATCCAGACACCACCATGTACGCGTCCCCTATTGTCTCCACCTAGTAACCAGTGGTGAAATTCTAATGCATTTAGGGATTTCAATAAATACTTAAGAAAAATGATTTAAAAAAAAATTTTTTTTCCTCAGTTCCGTATTGATCTTTGAGTTAAACTCTACCAGTGATAAATAATATCGAAATATTTACAAATATATACGTCAAATAACATAATATTTCTTTGTTCAGATGGCAGTAAGATTACGGTTTTCACTTTTAAAACAATCACACAAGAAAAATAAATAGAATATGTTATAAAACAAAGTTATGTAACATTGCGCGTGAGTATAACAAAGTTATATAACATTCCTCCCTTAAAAAAACACCTTATGGATCTTACCTTATAGACATCATAGAAGCCAATAATCCTATCAAATGTGCTGTAAAGGTCGTTCAGTAGATCGACCACCTGCATAGGTGTAGAAGCCGCACACAATTCCGTAAACCCAACTATGTCGCTGAAGTAAACTGTGACGCACTCAAAGCTTTCCGGCTGAACTACCTCTCCAGCCATCAACTGCTCTGCTACAGGCCTAGCAAACATTTTTTTACCGTGAGTTAACGTAGAAAACAAGTTATATGCCTGACCTTTTAAATCCGCACACATTTATATACCTAGGAAGTACTTGATACAGCAATTCCTCAGACCGTCTCTTCTCTAGCGATAACTGTTCCGTCTTCTCCTCGACCAACGACTCCAGATTGTTCGCGTATTGTTCCATGCGCCGAAGCAGGTCATCCATCAGATTGTCGCAGTATCCTCTATTTTTATTAAAAATACAATCTTTATAAGTGTTTATAATAATACCAGTACTTAGGTATAATAAAAAATTGCTAAATGTTAACCGACTGGCATACTGTTGGATAGGATATCACAAACCTCAGCTTCTTTTGGGCTTATAATTCTAATACATAATACATTATAATACAGAACCACGGCCACGGTATAAATTAAGATTAAATTATAAGGGCTACAAAAATACAAAAAGAATTTTTCCTTCATATTCTTAGCGCCTATTTCTCAAACGTCAATTAGGCCAAACTGTCATTCAAAGTCACCGGTAACCGGGAATAATTTAGCTAATATAACCTTTGTTTGTACGGTAAACGTCCCAAACATTAAGGGCCTCTTTCTCCAACTAAAAGTAACGTGTTGATTAGTTACTTTTAGAAATTATTTTCTGTTATATTGAATTATGCACTCAGTTTACTGCATCATTCGATAGCCGATTTTTTTAAATTATTTTCTATTTAATGTTTGGGACATTTACCGTACAAACAAAGGTATATCAGCTCCATTATTCCCGGTTACCGGTGACTTTAAATGACAGTTGGGCCTACTTGACGTTTGAGAAAGAGGCACTCAATAGAAAATAATAAAAAAAAATCGGCCATCGAATGATGCAGTAAACCGAGTGCATAATTCAATATAACAGAATATGATTTCTAAAAGTAAGTAATCAACACTTTACTCTTAGTTCGTGAAAGAGGCCCTTAATAAGATACTATCAACTTTTAAAAGACAATTCAAATTCACAGCAGTTTAATTTGGGTTCCTAAACAAAATCGCTTTCATACAAAAAAACGAAGTTGATGGTACGAAATAGCAAATGCAATCCAGTTTAGGTCCTAAATTAAATCGTATTAAGAGTTGATAGTAGGGCCCCGGAAAAGCAAATTAGCTCGTGGTTATGTATGATTATACTTACTTGATATTGTTAGCATTGATGGTATCAAAAGTTGGTCTGTCATCTGGCGCTTCAGCCCAGCAACGGGTGGCGAGATCCAGCAGGTCGCTCGCAGCTCCCGCACCCCCTGCGCCTGCCTCGCCCGCCCCCGCGCTTATCTCACTAGCGCACACTTGCGGACGAAACGGAGGCGACTCGCGGGCACACACTCGCGCTACTATCTCTAAACAAAAACAATAAGGGATACATCCTTACATATTAAAAAAACAACTGTTTTCACCAATGTATAGAGTGGTTCTCGATGAAGGTTTTAGTATATAATTTACAAAGTTACGCGGGCGAAGTCGCGGACAGCAGCTAGTTTCTTCTAAAGGAGTAATTCAGCTCAATTTAACTTTTGTTCACATAAAACAGCCGTTTTGTATGGAGTTGCGTATGCAAGTTCAGCTCACGCAAAGTTGCTTTGTCAAATTGATGATAGCTGGCTACCGTCTCCTATTAACAGAAGTAACGCAAGTGCACTGCCGACCTTAGTAGGATTTAGGAAAATAGATAAGAAATAGATGGGTTCTGGCATTCCTTACTCCCTTCGTGTGAGTAAGGGATGCCAAAATCCTTGCTCTAATTTCATAGTGGTCTTCTGTAAAGAGGTGGGCTGCCCAACATAGTGTAAACTGCCACTAAAAAATGAATTACAATATTACTTCTTCCAAAAAAATACCTCTGTTAGTCATCGTTGGTGTACAATGATGGAAAGGTCCCGCTCTCAACACGATCTCTTCTAGAATAATACCGAAACTGTACACGTCTCCCTTCAACGAAGCAACAGCCCCTGGATACACACTGCCAGCGACCAATTCCGGGGCGGTCCACAGCAATTCTGAACGAGAAATTGAAACAATTCAAATTAATACCTAAATCTTCTTTATAGCGTCCCATTAAACGAAAAAATGACAATGCGGAGATTGCAAAAGCTATTTTCAGGGAAATATTGCGGTCGGGATGTTCAGAGCGAATGATTTATGGTTGGTAATTACTATGATAGTAGTTGTCGTCCTTAATAAGATCAGTGGGCGTGCACAGCGTGTTGAGGCCGTAGTCGGATATTTTGAGAACGAAGCGTCCATCGATGAGGCAGTTCGACGAACGGAGTTTCCCGTGCGCTCCCAGCCCGCCGTGGAGATAACACATACCCTTTTAATACAAAAAAATCTATATAAATAATAAATATAATGTAAGTGTCTGTTTGTTATACAAAATAACTGCTTTAAACTGAATGTAAAAAGCAGTTATTTATCAAGTACTTGCGGTACTTACTTATAACAAAAAACATTTTTTTTAATTTTTTTGTCTGTCTGTCTGTTTGCTCCGGCTTATCGCGCCGAAACGGCTGATTTTTACGGTACTTGTATTGGCAAAAGCTGATGTTATGAGGTGTAACTGAGGCTACTTTTTATTTTAGACAAATAAAAAGGAATATTCTACTTATATTATAAACTAGCTAGTGCCCGCGACTTCGTCCTCGTTGTGTCCTGTACGTCTAAATGTTTATCTACCAAGCTTCATGAAAATGAAAACAAAGTAACTTACTCCATGACCAACCCTTACAGATTTATTATTAGTATTGATGATGCGAAAGTTTGTGAAGATTTATGAATGTTTGTTACTGTTTCACGCAAAACGGTTTAACGGTTTACGCTAGTTTTTTTTTTTTTTTTTTTCATTTTCAGAAGTATTTTTTTTATAATATTTAAAGTGTTCTGTGTTTGTGTATAACTTTTATGTGTACTAACTATAGGTTTCGTAAGATGTCTACTAACACTTTGGGTTCAAGTAACCCGAATAAAGAACTTTATTATTATATTATTATTAAAGTACAGACACGTCTCATTACGATTTTATTTGAATTATGTTGTAACATTGATATTACTTAGGACCTTATGTAATTACAATTTCAAGACAATTCAAATTATTTTTTTACAGATACAGATACAGATACAGATGATTTGCCTTTACCTGAACAATATCGTGAACTAGAGATGTCCGGAAATTCCAATCGAGTTGAAGATCATCATTAGCAAGTACATCTTTAAGAGATCCCTTCGGACAGTATTCGGTTAGCACGAACACTAGGGGGCAGTCCACACAAGCGCCGATGAATCGCGCTGTGTTCTCATGGGACACGTTACGGGCCTTAAACATTTTTCGACTTTTAAAGATTTTATCAATATACTTAATATAACTTCTTGGCTGATACATATGGGTCCTGTCTCTAAGATGTATGGTAAATTTAATAAAAATATACTTTTACTTATATAAAAAATTACGATCACAATCGTCATATTTTAAGACGCTGATTGAAGTCAAATTGACTGCAGTTTCAAAATCAAATTAAAAAAATTCATTTTAATTATTACTTTGTGTTCTTAAATTAAAAAAAAAAGTTGCTTTTGAAAAAATTGTTTGGGCTAAAAATGGCAGTCCGACATAACCCACCGGCCGTTATATATTACCTGCTTGATCTCCCACATCAACTTCTTGTTGATGTCCAGTTTCTTTCTATGTATCTTCTTGACGGCAACCCTATTGCCTTTGTAAAGACCAACGGTGAATGAAGTGAGGGTCAGAGACGGTGTGCCGACTGTAGCCCCGGTACTGCCTCTTGTGCTCCATCCGAGTGATAGCTGCACGAAATATTTTTAAGTTTATTTGAGAACCAATGGCTGCATTTAAAGGCAATAATTGTCCTAGGGGCCTAGCCAAAATTCAAACGTTTCGTTGCGTACTTCCGAAACGAAAGAGGAGAACGATCGATTTTTGTGACCTTTGACCTTAGATTTTAATAGACGCGGACACTCTACCATATGTAGGTTTTGAGACAACTTTTAGGATGTCTTAATACAAGTTTATGCGAGTTTATAGCTGGGTATCTCGAATTCCGAGGTTCTTATCTAATTTTGACTTATTTAACTGGATAATTAATTGTGATGTTTTGTGTTGTGTACCATACAATTAGTACCAACAACAAAGAAAAATTTAAAATAGCAGCAAACTAACACAGGTCTCTTTTATTCGTTTGAGTCGCTATTTTTATTTGACATTCGTAAAACAAAAGTGAAAAGTGTGTCAATTTTAACATGGCAAGACGAGAAGAAAAAAATATGAAAATAAATGAAACTCATATACCATCAATATTGAAAGTATTGAAAGACATAAATAGATTAATATTTTTCCAATAACGAGCTTTACAATTATAATATATGTGAGATTAATTTAAATAATTGATTTGTTAAACGGAACGTATGATAGAGAAGATGAATGGAGTGAATGAGGTAGACGGGAGTGAGTTGAAAGATGGCGTAGGAGGTGGTCGTGTGTAAAAAAGTAAGATGTGTTAAATGTATAAGTAATTTTAATAAAGACGCAGTATCGAGCCAAACGAGTAATTATTTCAAGAAGAAGACCCCGAAATGTATAAAAATCCGTTTAGATGGACTTGTGGCTAGCAATCTAAGGCGTATTAGCTACATCTGTATAGTCCAGGATCCCGCACCTAGTATTTTTTCTGATTACTAACAGACTGAAACTCCGTGAGTAGCTTCGGATAAGCCGTATCAACTACATGAGTAAAACTCCTAGTCACGTGACGTCGTGCCGCTTTACGGAGAAAGTATTCTAAAAGTTATCCGCAAAAAAAATGCAACATAAACTCAAATAAACTGTGGCTGGATTTTTCGTGCATTATTTATGTGGATAATGGCATCACTACTATTACACAAGAGAGCCATATGTTAGTGATACATTTATAATAGGTTTGAATGGACGAATAAAGGATTCAAAGGTCGTCTGAGATATTTGCCTCAGACCTTTTCAGGGCGGAATATCATAAATATCATATTTTGTCATTATTTCTAAGTTTTTCATCTTTTTATAGGTGGGTTTATCAAATAACGTAAATTTAAAATAGCGTTTTTTAATGTAAAGTTCAGCAGGCAGGCTTACAGTCCATTTCATGGTAGATTTGCTACCGTAATAAAGATAATGCAACATGTTATGATAATCTTGATCTGATACTGCAGCATCAAGTAGTCTGCGGGATATCAAACTCCTCAGAGACTTAGCGTGTTCTGACGCTCTTCAAAAATAGCAGATATAACAAGTTTGGGCTAAATAGAAAGTCGGGGGTTATTTTATAATTTTAATCATAGCTTGTACCATATCCTTTTTTCTATCAATATCGGTAGGGCACGACGATTCTTGTGTTGAAAGGAATGAGTAAAAAAACTAACTGTGCAGTCAGCCAGCTTGCAGATATTAAAAAAAGAATTAAAAAAATTAGTCTAAAAATAAGCGTGTCTACCTTGAGAACCTCATTGATGCTGTGCAGAGCTGGACTGGCTCCAAGTCCGGTGCCCACTTCCACCAACACTTCTTCAGGGCGCACGCGCCACGCCATATTATTCAGTTCTGCATCTATACGAGCCTGCCTTAGGACAGAGTAAGTAATTATGTTATTTCATTGTCAGGTAAACAAAATTATTTTTACGACGTAGGTAAACTCTGAGGAGTTTGATATCTCTACCTAAAAATAATTTGAAAAAATCATTTCGAATGGCATTAGTTATTGTTACATTAAATTTCATATATTTTTACTAATATACTATTCTAATTATAAAAAAATACATTTTTTCTCAATAAAATAAAAATATTTTAAACATTGTGCCATGCAAGTAGATATTATATTAATAAACTAACATCTTTTGACGCTTTTATTGATAGTAAAATTCGAAGTTTAATACTAAAATCATTAAAATATATAGTCTGTTCCACGAAAGTAAGTGAATTCCACTTAATTTCTGCTTATTACCTGAAATTTTATAAAAACTTCCTTTTTTTACCTAGGTACCTAGGAGTGACTTATACACAAGAAAAAGAACAATCTTGAAGCATATTTCATGTGTTGATGCGACTTTATATTTTATAAATAAAATAAAAATATCTATTGAAATTTTCCAAATTAGGTATATCCTCTTGACTTTCCTTAAAAAAAAAACTACACAGCATTAAAAGTAGAACACAAAATAGTCTTTTTTCAATGCAAAGTTCTCGTAGAGGTGATTGAATCGGCAAAGTTTACTTACTTGTAGGCAACACAGGCAGCTGTTACCGCCAAAGTTAAGAATACAGCCAGACCGACGAAACAATAAATTATCACAATCTGAGTCTCTACGATGATAAGAGCAGCATGAAAAGAAATTGTATTTATTTGTAATTTTGTCTATATTTGATTGAACAACTGTTTATAGATAAAATCAAATCTTCGTAATCAAAGCTGTTAAATCAATACTGTAGCATTGTGAAAGACTTGCGGTATCTTCTCAGGATCGTTATGATCTTTGCTATTTTTTTTTTTCGAATCCCTGGTAGAAATATGTAGACTGACGCTTAAAACTGTTTCAATGTATAAATAACGGTTTCAGTGGTTGACTGTGAAAAAAAACTACGCATTTTTTAACCCGCTCCACCTATCCCTGGTAGTGTATCCCGAATTGTTTTTTTTTTCTTTTATCTCTACTAGTGGGGATGTAGTGGGGATGTAGGAAAGTTTAAGGCCTACCACTTTTTTTTATAAATATTTTATCTGTAAAGTTGACTCGGCTTTTTGATAAAAAAGATTTTTGATAAACCTTTGCAATCAATACTAATAATAAATCTGTAAGGGTTGGTCATGGAGTAAGTTATTTTGTTTTCAGAGATATCGTGTTTATAGGCTCTATACACGATACTAAAACTAAATTGACCATTTTTAGAATTTTTTTCTGTATGTATGTATGTATGTATGTATGTATGTATGTATGTATGTATGTATGTATGTATGTATGTATGTATGTATGTATGTATGTATGTATGTATGTATGTATGTATGTATGTATGTATGTATGTATGTATGTATGTATGTATGTATGTATGTATGTATGTATGTATGTATGTATGTATGTATGTATGTATGTATGTATGTATGTATGTATGTATGTATGTATGTATGTATGTATGTATGTATGTATGTATGTATGTATGTATGTATGTATGTATGTATGTATGTATGTATGTATGTATGTATGTATGTATGTATGTATGTATGTATGTATGTATGTATGTATGTATGTATGTATGTATGTATGTATGTATATAAGTATGTATGTTCCTCCATAACTCTTAAACGAATCAACTAATTTTCATGAAAATTGGTAGATTCAACACGGACGAAGTCGCGGGCGCCAGCTAGTCCTAGAATAAAGCAGTGATTATAACAAATCCTCTTACCTCCTTGGCACATAGGATCGGTGCCTAAAAATCCACACCGTGGAGTGTCCAGCGGTGGACCCCGCTGTCCTCCCGGCCAGTGAATAGCCTTGCCAGCTACAGGTTTGTAGCTGCTGTTCAGGCCGTGGTAGAATGCTACGACCTGACAAAATAACTATTATTGTACACAAAAATGTTATGGTAAGTACACGTAACACACGTACTTAACGGAGAAAGTTTCGACTTGCACAAGTATACAGTAGCGTGCAAAGATTTAAATCACCGCCCTTGCCATACTTCAGTCGGCCGAAAATGTGTCATCGTTAGGAAGAGTGATCTCATTCTTCCCGCTTTAGTCGCTTGTAGAAAGCAGTGAGCGGTTCATGTTGCACACAGACATATAGAAGCACAGGCGAATCTGTGATTTAAATCTTTGGTAGCGTTTTTGATATTTACTATAAATATAGCATTTTTGCGTACCTTGAATATGATATTCCATTTTTATTAATTATTGTAAATGTTATTGATTTTTAATACAGTAATTTATACTAACAATTTGTTTAAGCAATATCTATATAATTGCTTATAACTGTACAAAATCACCGTTGCGGGCGAGTTGTCTATTTAAATGATAGGTAAAATAAAACATGACAATTCGCCCGCCCCGGGCGAGATAAATGCGGGCGATTTGTCTATTAACTCGTGTATTGTTAAAATCTAATTACCAAAAAAATGTTTTTTTTTTTCTAACAAATAATAATTTTCCATAAGTGTTTCGTCCAAATTTTTGGAAGGAAAATTACATACAACAGGTTAGCGTGGGTCGTTAGGTTTCATTTGTCAAATTCTATAACCTTATCCAATGTTACCAAGCCACGAACAAAAGAATTTCTTTTCTATTCATTCATATAAAACAATACAATGAAACAAATTATTATTATTAGGTATTCTCCGATGTAAGGTCAATTCCTTTCATTACACGCTTGTCGTATTTCAAACATTGTTTCATTTTGCTCTAAGACCCTTTCAGAGAGCGTTTTCATGTTCACTAGATAAGTGTATTTTTATTTTTAACGTCAGTTTTCTCTCGAGTATATGTTTTTTTTATTTGCTAGAATTGACTTAGTATACCTAACGGTAAAACTTCGTTTCAATGCCTAGAATAATATTGTTTCTGACGAATCCATACAGTAGCTTTGACTTTAGTTTGGAAAATGCTATTAATCATTTCACAACACAGAAACAGTTAATTCTCAGAGGCTTCAGTTCAACACGGTCGATTCATTCATGACACGGAAATGGAACGGAGACGTTTTGATGCGTATCTATAAATAAGTCCTTCTACACGCGATTAGAAACCCGCCTAACAAACGATCCGCCTCCGGATTCGCTCAGATGCGATTTTTTTGCAAATTATATAGGTTATCGAACCTTTTTCGCGCTTTCCATACCAAAATTGGATGACGGTTAAATATGGTTAGAAATAGAATGAAGGATAAACGACAATTTTTGCAGAATACAATTTTAACAGAATAGGACCGAGACGTAATTTTCAAATAATATTACAGTACTAAATTCATTTATAATATTTTAAAAAAATGTAATCCTATATTCAATAATTTTTTGGGTTATTTTTAAAATGTATTATTAATTTTACAAAATAATAAATAAAAAAAAACATATTACTATCGAAAAAACATTTATCGAGGAAGGCTTTAGGCTATATAACATTTTGAACGCGGACGAATTCACGGGCAACAGCTAGTTTCATAATAAAATGCAAGCTGACAACAGTCTGTTATGTCGCTTCAACGTCAGAGGATATATATAATTATTTATAATAATTAATCACATTTACTCGTATGTCAATATACTGCGATTTCGTGCAGATTAGTGCTGAGAGATCATGAGAGGGGTAGCAGGGAGAGTGAGGTTCAATACGACCACCCTTCAGGGGGCCTTCTGTTCTTCACACCGTCAACCCCTCCCCAGTACTTCTTGCCAGTGATAACAATAAGTGCTAGAGAATTAAGTTCTCGTTTGTATTAATGAAGACGAAACATAGAAATATATTTTCATCCCTCGGACCTTTTTTCCGGCGCACGTCCATGAATTATGTGCTTTAGATTAATCTTATTTTACACTAGCTTTTGCACGTTACTTCGTCCGCGTAACTTTATAAAAAATAGCCTATGTTACTCGCTGATAATATAGCTTGCCAATAGTGAAAGATTTTTTAAAATCGGTCCACTAGTTTCGGAGATTACAATTCAAACAAACAAACAACCAATAATATATAGATAAGTTATTAGTATACTTGATTCTATTATATTATTGACAGGTTTATTGATTTAAAATGTACTAGTGGTTATTATTTTCACGATTTAATTACTTTACTTTACGTACGTACGTAAATGAAATTTATTGTTTCGGTGAGTGAGTAAGGGATGGCAGAGCCCATTATAGGCGCGGTAGCCACATGCCATCAAGTAGACCGTCCAGCATATATGACGAATTTAAAAAAAGAAATGGAAAAATAGAGAAATAAAATTATTCAACCCTTGCTTTTTCGTATTAGCGAAAATATTATAATATTATAGAACCAACCCTTTGTCGTTTGTTTACCCTCAACCCTTTAGTGTTTTGTCCACCCGCTTCAAAAGGTTATCTGTTCTGAATTATTTACAGCAGAATATTTATGGTAATAATACTCGTATATAGTTTCCGTCAAAGTGTCGCCTCTCGAAGGAAAAAACTAAAATGGCTACACTTAATTACTTATTGAAAAAAAAGGACAAAGCCTTGAGTAAGATTGTAAATTGATAAGTCTCAGGATTACAGAGCGTCACATTACAACCTTTGTCTTAGGAACAAATAGAAATTTCATTATGACTCCTCACAGGAGGTGCCGCCACAATTTATCAAGAATAAACCATTGTGATTGAAATCATATTGTTGTCGAAATAAGGTTGATAATAGGATGTCACAAGTCAAAGTTCATTGTTGCACGTACCTCGAATTTTCCAGTAACAGGATCAAGGTCCAGTATCGCGTAGTCAGCGTCCCGGTCTCCAACAGGGTCGATGCGTACGTGACCAGTTATACCTGTTACAATTAGTAAGCTTAGACTAAAAAGGGAAAGACAAAGCACTTTCTTAGACGCTTTTAGACGACTCGTAATCGCCATGAATTTCCTGCAAATTATAATAAATGACGAGCCCATTGGTCGAGTGGTTATGGTGCTTGCCTTAAGCAATCTGTCCTGTGTTCGATTTCCGACAGGGCCAATTTTGGAAATGAACTTTTAAAAGTTGACTGGTATTTTTTTCTCATTTTTTATGTCAACGGCGACAGAAGTGTTAACAGTCCACATGATGGTAAGTGGTTACCGTCGCCTATAAATAACCACGCCTATATAGTCGCCTGCAAATGCGTTGCCGACTATAGTGAGATTAATTACTTACCCACTCACCGAAACACAAGAGCACATGTGCTGTTATTTCACGGTGGTCTTCCGCGAGGAGGGAATTACTGCTGCCAAGCGGGCTGCCCGAATGCCACTACTATCTCCAATAACAAGACTTCAACTGTGCACAGTAGTTATGTAAGATGAAAATAAAATATACCGTGAAAATCCCTCCCCCACATCCGCCTGGTGATGTTACGTCCGTCTCTCAGGTCTCCGCCCTCAGTCAGGGTTTCGTTCAAAGCCATTCCCAGTAAGTATACACCATCGAAGAACGCGCCGATAAAAAAGTTTACCTGTTCCGTAAAAAGTGTTTATTTTATTGTAAAAAAAATATTTACTATAAGTACTGTTATAGGTATGTATTTATTTATTCATTTAAATCCATATACTATATAAAAAAATTATTAAATATACCAATTATGTCGTATAATTGGCATATAAAACTTTTTATTTATTAGAGTCATTTTTTGTGCACCTGTCTCCGGTTTACGTACATAAGTCAAAACACGAGAGTTCAAATACTCAATAACTTACTTGAAATAGAATGAGATAAATATCAGAAATAAATTCGTTATTTATAACTATAAAAACATACAAATAAAAATACAAAACTCTCACTAGAATCTACGCCCCATAATATATTGATTAATAAAAATGGATCATATGAAAGTAATTCAGTGGGAGCCACTACAGAATATGTTCTTCATGATGTTCAGAATTATCGGAAAAATACGAAATATCACGGCAAAATTTATCAAAAAAACTGGAAAAATCAAAACCAACCTCCTCTCCGTCTGAGAAAGTGTAATTGTAATGTTGCTTAGCCCTGGCGCGAACCGTATCAGCGAATTCGTCAAAACGATCACCGGTTGGAAGTTTGAGTGAGACTCGAAGTAACGCTTCGTATGCTGCTCTAGCGGCTGTATCGCGTTCATCGCCAGCCGCCCAACCCGTTTCATCCCAATATCCACCCTGTCCAAATATTACAAATTAACGCCTCGATACACCCAAGCATACACTTAAGAATTTTTGTATATGATCCAATAAGCTTGATCGGATTGGTGACGGGATGGGACAATTCATATCCGCTTATTTATCGTCAACTCCGTCCAATTCAACGCCGGCCTTTTAATCGCCATTTGATGGTTTATAGTTTTTTTTAAGCTATCGAAACAATACTAGTGAGAAACGGAACATTCAGCAAAATCTATCGTATAGAATATATAGTTAGTAGGTAAATGGTTAGATTAGGTTGTATTTAAAAGTAATAAAGGAACAAGGTAAAGTAAATGGCGGCGATGAAATGACCAGCGATGAAATGGTGGCGGTGAAAGGGCGGCGATGAATCGGTAGCGTTGAATTGTGCTAGATATCTTTAGAAATACTAGTTTTATTTAAGAAAATTAGTAGCAAGCAATTAAAAATTGCATCCCTGCGAAGCCGGGTGCGGGTCGCTGGTTTAAAATATCTCCATAATCGTTAGATAAACGAATATGAAAAGTCCGTAGATGGAGGTTGTCATTGACAGGGGATAGAACTGAAACACCAGCCAACTTCAATCAAGTTCGAGATAATCCTTCCTGCACGTAGAGATTGCGACCAACCTTGACATTTTACCAATTGACCTTGCAACTTAACAGTACCTATATTTACTTAATACTTTTAAGAATGGAAGAATTTAGTGAAATTTAAGAAATAAAAAAATGTTATTGACTTATTTCCCAAGCTGAGCTGAGCTGGATTTGAACTTTTCTTATAAGCATGAAAAATTATAAAAATGAAATCTGAAAAAGAATAACAATTATAAAAATATTAAAAAAAAAAAAACAAAAATTAAGTTAACACTTCTCTCTGTCAAGTCAAAAATTCCTTTGATCCATATACCAAACCATTTTTTATAGTCAGTTACCGAAAATATTTTTTTATTTACTGTTTAATCCACTTATTAATCAAGCGAATTATATCTAGTGTAGATTCATAACCAATTTAATATTTAAAAAAAATGTGAGTATTTCTAAAAGTGTAGGAAAATTACTTACTTGAAAAATCTCCACATCTAGGAAGGCCCAGTCGCCTCGCGTCATCCCCAAGCTGTGTGCCGCCAGCAAAAATTCACGTACAAGTGGCCCTCGAACGCTCAATATTACAACTGCATACAAAAATAATATAATATAACTTACTTTTATGTTACGTGATCGTGCAAAATAATGGAATTTTGAAGTCTAATGAAACAACCTTTTCTTATCTGTTGTCCCTTACTCTCGCCTTACCCTTACCCTTACGCTTATCCCTTACTCAAAGGTGATGTCCTACGATTACAAAAAAATAGAATAGAATTAGACCTCACCTAGAATGCGTAGCTATCATTTTATCACAATAAACATATTTAAAATAAGGTAGATTAATGAACACAATAAAAGTATATGAATCTACAACCAGTTCGATAAATTGTTTGACGAGTAATAAAAAAGCAAAGGAACCTCCATAGTTGCTCTAATCAAATAAAGTATTCGCTACCAAAGTAAATACTAATAGAAAATAATAAATAATAGTGTAATAAGTACACATTGAATGTTAATACAGTAGCATTGTGAACAAAAACATTATTTATTCAAAGGGATTTTGATTACGTTGTACCACGCCTTAGTACCCCGTTACACCTATCCCTACAAAGTGTCCCCCTTCTTTAAAATATAAATGATTTAATTTTATTTCTAAGTTAATGTCGACAGACACTTGATGACGGTCCACTTGATGGTAGGTGGCAACCGTCGCTTATAACACATGCAGCGTCACGGTTGCTGTTCCCTAGAGTAGTTTTTTCTTAAAAGAGAAACAAAGATCAACACAACCATCCCTACAAACTCCCACAAAGGAGGAGTGTTCTTCCGCAACTTTGCCTATAGCGGACGCTGAAGACGCCGAGAGGTAGGCCTACCCCACTACCATCTCGGGGTAGGAGTCCAACATAACCCACTGATCTGTCTCCAGGCTGCTGGTGGGTATCCATGATGAGTTCCTCTTTTAAATCTACCTTTGTAATTTAGGTGCAAAGTTCACAATAAAAGACACGAGTGAGTACATAGGTATCTATTGTATATAATAACTGTTTACAGAACCAGAGAGCGAACAAAACATTTGTAGGTAAATAAGTAAGCATGACGACCGACGAAGCGTTAGCGCGTGTTAACGCATACTAGTAATGCCATCTATTGATAACAGTGTAAATCTCCCGAACAACCTTAATCTACCTACTTCTTCTAAATATGTATTGTATGTACTTCTTTCTTTTGTTTGTATTTGTTTGTTCTGAGTGTATTTCTGTTAATTTAAACAACTCAGGTGTACGGCAGAATAAAATAAAAAAATAGTGGCACTCGACAGAAGTGAAAACTTGATCAAGTTCATTACGTGTGTCGTGTTTTTTGAATCGTCAGGAAAGTACATACTTTATATACAGAGGTGTCGGTTACGGTAACAGTGTCGCGAGTCCAATGGTTTTTTCCCATCTCAAAAATGCCCAACGTGCCCAAATAAGATTTCCTTTCAAAAAAAAACATTCTAGCATAGTATAATATAATTATTGTGTAAATCATTATATACAAAATGTTTGTGAAGTATTGTGAAAATTGCGTAAAAATGAAAATAACATGTCCCGAAATTGCGCCTCGCTTTTCCATTAAGTAGCTACGAAACTTTCTAATATCTATTGTTCTCCGGCAAGTGCAGGAATTTCCAATTTAGACTTTGGCGGAACACTTCAATGTACTGTATACATTCGCAGTTCTATAAATAAGAATGGAGTGTGTTCCTTTGTCGCAATTTATCTAATAAGCCGAAACAAAAATAATTCTTGGACAGTGTTATGCAATGAATCATAAAGAAATATATACTTACTAATATTATAAAGAGGGAAGGTTTGATTGTTTGAATTGAATAGGCTCCGAAACTACACCGAACTGGACTGATTTGAAAAATTCTTTCTCTTATAGAACGAGAGAACACGAGAGAAGTCGCGTGCAAGAGCTAAGGAAGTGTATACTTGAGTTGAGTATACTTATAATCTTTATTGAATTTATTTAAAGTTCCATATTGCTACAAAATTTCGTTTGTTTGTTTATACTGACTTTTGGCGGCCGAAGTGGGATAATTAATAACATTGCGATCAATAAAGCACGAAACTCCATTAAAATATTTTGTATTTATTTTATTTTTATTTTGGTTATTACCTAGAGGTAACTTACCTCTAGCGTACATGCTGACGTCACGAAGTAACGCCTCGCAAGATTCCCGCTCGTTCCCGTCCAACTCCCTCACAGCCTTCAAAACACCTTCCTTCCTCAGACCCCACTCTAAACTTTTTCCTGTACAAAAAGTATCCATTGTTCAAGGTCAACGAACAATGCGGGTGAGGCAATGACATTGTATCGAGGAGTCTATTCTCTAAGGAAGTGTTTACTCAGGGGACAACAAAAGGCGTAGGTATTAATTTGAATTAGTCTGAGAGAACTAGCGACCCGCCTCCGGCTTCGTACGGTTGCAAAAAAAACATTAAAATTTAACTGTTTGGAATATTTATTTGAAAAAATAACCTTATTACAATTAACAATAGTGTTCAAATTAGTACTAACCAACAGTAAGGGAAAACAAGTCGGACTTGTCTAGCAGCAGTGCGACGTGCGCCCATCCGAATCGCTCGAAGACGCTGGTGAAGACGCGCGGCAACCGGCATTGGCAGTACGACATACGCGTCAATGTTGGGTACTTCCCCTTATCGTTGAACAGTGTTTGTGGCTGTCCCATGGAAAAATACTTAATTAATAACTTACTTATTCATTTGAGCCAAAGATTTTATGTAAACAAAGATTTGTGAAACCAAAGTATATTTTTCTAACAAATAAACAGTTAAATTTATAAGTTTTTTTTTTCACTTTAACACTGCGATGTATAAATTCTCACGCTCAAATGAATATATGTAGTAGGCAGGTACCTATGGGTATTTCACGAAACTTCGTCCAAGCAAGTAAGAAAAAAATATATACTTGACAACTGAAGTAAATTTAAGGTGTTATGTTTAAAAGGCCAAATAGTCGATCGACGGCCAAAGTGATTTATTTTAAGAAACTGACGAATTATAAATACTGCAAGTAGATTATTATAACACTTGAATGAATTTGTTGTTTTTGGCCTGCCGCCATTTCTCAGTAGAAAATAATCTTGATATTTCAACGAAGAAATTTTACTTGGGTGAACTATATAAACAAAAATGAATCGCTAAATGTGTGGCTAAGCGTAAAACATGAGAACGGCTGAACCATTTCAGCCGAATAAGTCCGAGGAAGGTTCTTACGAAGAGAAAAATCGGAAAAATTGCCGGGACTAATGTAAAAAACCCTATTTTTCTTTTTCCAGTCCAATGTAGCCAACAGTTTAGATCTGTAAACATTTCAATCCAATATTGATATCAAATACATATCAGCTGCAAAAGTCCAATAATGTCTGACAGAAGGTCTATCTGTCGTCAGGTCAGCTAATTTGTAGTTTAATAAATATAAATCACACGATAACGAAAAAACGAGTTATTGCATGAGATTTATCTACATAGGCAAGTACCTATATATATTTTACATTAGTTAATTTATTAAAAAAAACCACTTACCCTACTTCCTTTTCGTAAATTTCTCAAACGATGCATCCGACTGAGTACGCCTACAGGTGCTGCCAACTCGCCCTCAGATGGTGGCTGTGAGGAAAAGTTAAATGAGATGCAAGTATATTTACACTAGCTATTGCAGAAGTATATAAAATTAGGCATATATCACTCGCTGATAACGTAATACTTCATCCGTCATCATCATCCGTCAGCTCTCCGTACTATGTGTCCTACCCAGTGCCACTTTCACTTACATAATCCCCTGAGTTATGTCGGTAATTTTCTTTCGTCTTCGGGTCTCCTTATTCTTGTGTAACCCCGAGCATAGCTCTCTCCATAGTTTGTTGTGAGACGTTGAGCTTTCTTACGAGGTCCATAGTTAGTAACGACGTTTCAGCCATTCAGCGCCATAATTATGTGATATGTCATCACTGGTAACACACATTGGTGGAAAGCCTTTGTTCTAAGACACTGAGGAGTTTTAGAGAAGCTTCCCAAGCGATGCTTATCCGAGTTGGATTTGACGATTGACTCTCGAAGTTGACTCTACCTAATTAGACTGTCCACAACAAAAGAATTTTAACTTAAAATTGTTTAGAAAAAATAAGTTAAATAATTATTTCTGACTCACACAAGACACGTTTTAAGACATTGGGGAATTTTGGACGAGAAGATGTCTTACCTAATTGGACTGTTTGTCCCAAGTAGATGTACACGTCTAAGTATGTAGCTATAAGTTAACTCTTTTATTTAAATGTTATTAAAATACACATTTACTCGTAACTTGAACTGTGTTAGAGGTTGTTACATGTTAAATACCAATTTTAATGCAAGCAGGATTAAGTCGAATTCATTCATTTACATTAGATATAGCTAGTTGAAAACTAAGTAATTTAAAACTTTTGGGGTTGCTTTTTTGGAGATTGTAGGTTTCCAATAATAACTCCGTTGGAATTTCAGGATGGAATAATTTTATTGAGAAAATTGCCCTACTTATATATGGTTTTTACACTTGTATGTGTGTGTGTGTAAGAGAAGCGGTTGATGTTGTTGTCTCGCTCATGTGTCGCGCGCAAGTACGTTGAGTGCTCCCCACTCTCGGGTGCCGAGCCTATAAAAATAGCCGCGCATTTGCCCTCAGTCTTTTTGCTTCGCTGGGCGCCGCGCAAGAAACAACTCGACGACGACACGTTCAAGAATGAAGATGGCTGTGAGTGACGACTGCGACTAAAGCGTCCTCTGTCGTGGATCCAGTGATTTATCCAGTGGAGTGATATTAATATGATGTGAAAAAAGAATACGCCTTAATTTCTAATAACGACAGCTCTTCTCAGGGCTATATGTTCCCATATTTAAACCGTTAGTGGTTACGTGTTTTATTTATCCATGACCTTGGTATGGTAGCTACAGTACTCCCCCTCAAGCGAAGCGTACCGGTAGTTTTATGAGACGGCCAGATCGTGATTGCTTGCTTTCTCTGTCGCTCGTTTTACTACTGGTAGGTAAAGGTAACTCTGTAACTGTTGAGGTATGGTTTAAAGGTAACTCGGTAACTGTTGAGGTATGGTTCTTGTTGGTAACTGGATCTAAGTCTTCAAGTAAGTATGCCGGTTTCAATCGGTCGATCGATATATTCGCTTGACGGCTATATAACTGAATGGTGAAAACTTTATCTGTTCTGTTCAATACACGGTAAGGTCCTTCGTAAGGTGTTTGAAGTGGTTTCCGAACTGCGTCGACTCTGACAAATACGTGTGTGCATGTGTGTAGGTCTTGATGCACAAAAATTTTTTTCGTACCGTGCGACTTTGTACTTGTAGGTCTGAGCGCGTCGATAGTTGTACGTAGCTTGTTTATGTAGGTATAATCGCCAACTGGAATATTCGACTGCGCATTGAAAAAATCACAAGGCAGTTTTAGTTTGTATCCGTAGGTAAGTTCGGCAGCACTAACACCTGTGTCCGTGCGTAGTGAAGCGCGTAAGCCAAATAGTGTTGTAGGTAGCACGTCGGTCCATGTAGTGCTATGTTCGGATAGCTTGGCTCTTAATGCGGATTTTAGTGTGCGATGCCAGCGTTCGACTATGCCGTTACTTTGTGGATGATAAGGCGTTGTACGAGTTTTTTTGATTCCCAATATTTTCATTAAGTTTGAAAATAACTCGCTCTCGAACTGACGACCTTGGTCGCTTGTCAGTGAAACAGGGCATCCAAAACGAGTGATCCATTTCTCGTAGATGTGTTTCGCAATTGTTTCGGCGGATATGTCGTGTGTAGGTATCGCTTCAGGCCATCGAGTAAGACGATCGATAATTGTTATTAGGTATCGATTTCCGTCGGCTGTAGTAGGTAGCGGTCCTACGATGTCGACATGTATGTGCTGGAAACGGTCGCTTGGCGGGAACTGAGAAAGATTACTCGACGTATGGCGTTGTACTTTGCTCTTCTGACAATGAATACAACTCTTCGCCCATGTACCGATGTCTTGATTCATAGCGGGCCAAAAAAATTTCTGCGATATTAGCTTGCGCGTTGTTCGTGTTCCGGGATGACTAATGTTGTGAACGTTATCAAAAACGGTACGTCTGTATTCTTCCGGTATGTATGGCCGGATATGCGGTGTAGATGTTTCGCAGTAGATGTTCGCATTAGTGTTAGGTATGCAAATTTTTTTCATCGATAATTTGCTATTCGTGAGCAGTTGTGCGATGCATCTATCTTTTTCTTGCGCTTTAGCTATTTCGTTGTAGTCGAGCGTAGACGGGCATGTGATTGTTTCGATGCGGCTTAAGGCGTCTGCTACAATGTTGTCTTTTCCGCTTATATGGCGTATGTCGGTTGTGAATTCGGCAATAAAAAGTAGTTGTCTTGTTCTTCTGGGAGTTTCTGAGGCTGATGGCGATTTTTGCAGAACGTAGGCGAGCGGTTTGTGGTCGGTAAAGATGATTAATTCGCGACCTTCAAACGTCCTTCTAAAGTGTTTAACAGCCATGTAAATTGCTAGAAGCTCTCTGTCGAATGTCGAGTATTTCTTCTGTGCTTCGGAAAACTTCTTGGAGAAGTATCCCAAGGGTTGCCATTTATTGTTGTGGTACTGTTGAATTGCTGCGCCAGCTGCGGTGTCAGATGCGTCGCAACATAATGCGATAGGTGCTTGGTGAATAGGATGAGCGAGTAAAGCTGCATTTTGAATGCTCGCTTTACACACCTCAAAAGCATTCGACGATTCTTCGTTCCATTCAATTTTTGTTTTGTCTTTTTTCTTGACGTGGTGTAGGTACTTATGCAGTGGTGCTTGTATTGATGCCGCGTTCCGTACGTTGTCACGGTAAAAGTTTAGCATACCGAGGAAACGACGAAGTTCTTCGACTGTTGATGGTTTCTTATAGTGTAGTATGGCTTCCGTTTTTTCTTGTGTTGGCTTGATACCGTGTTCCGAAACAATGTATCCCAGGAACTTGACTGTCGGTTGACCTAGGACGCATTTTGCAGGATTGATGGTGATGCCATATTCTTCGAGCCTTTTTAGAACTGTGTGAAGATGTCGTTTGTGTTCTTCTTCGTCTGCAGAAGCTAAGAGTACGTCGTCGATGAATGGGAATACGTAGTCGAGTCCGCGCAATACTTCGTGAATAAATCGTTGGAATGTTTGTCCTGCGTTCTTGAGGCCAGGACACATACGAGGGAATTCGAACAAGCCGAATGGTGTGATGATGGCAGTCTTCTCAATGTCCTTTTCATGAACCATTATCTGAGAGTATGCACGATTTAAATCGAGAGTAGAAAATATCCTCTTGCCGGACAGCATGTGCGTGAAGTCTTTGATGCGTGGCACGGGATAGCGGTCGGGTTTTGTTATCGAATTGAGTCTTCGATAATCGCCACATACGCGTAGGTCGCCGTTCTTCTTAGGGACGACATGAAGGGGTGACGACCATGACGACTTGCTTGGTCTGCATAGGCCTTGTTGCATCATGTTTTCGAACTCTTCTTTGACCTTTTGATAGCGGTGTGGAGGTAGAGGTCGTGCGCGACTGAAGACTGGCGATCCGGACGTTTCGATGTAGTGTTCAACGCTTCGGTCTGGGTTGAGTTTCATCGAAGTCAGACGAGTGATGCCAGGAAATTGAGCTAGTATATCGTGATACTGTTGCTGCGTATCGATACTGCGGACGGTAGGTACATTTGTCGCGTACATCGGAACTTTGACTGATAAGCTTGTACGGCCGTCGATCAGCTTCCGATTTTTGAGATCCACCATGAGTTCGTGATGATTGAGGAAATCGGCGCCCAGTATTGGTTTGGAAACGTCGGCAACGATGAATTTCCATTTGTAGGGTCGCCGTAGGTTGAGGTCCAACTCGAGCGTTTTCTCGCCGTAGGTTTTAATAACGGTGTTATTAGCGGCGTACAGTTGGAATGGCAATGGAGTTGACGTAGACCCTTTTTTTCTAGGTAGGACCGATATGTTGGCGCCGGTGTCTACCAAGAAAGATAAGCCGGTCTTCTTGTCCTTTACGAACAGGCGGTGAGATTGTTCATGAACGCCGGTATCCGCCGCTGCCAGCGTTCTATTTAGTTTTCCGATGAGTCCGACTTGATAAAGGTGCATGGCGCGGTGCAGCGTCTTGCCTTCGCCCCAAAACGCCGATGGTAATAGCAGTACGGCGATGGTGACGGGGTACTGCGCGTGCGGAAACGGGACTGCGACGGTCTTCTTATACGAGATGAAGAACGATAGCTGGGTCTAGATCGTTCCGCTTTGAGTTCCGCTATTTCTAGGGACAGTTTCTTAATCTCGTTGACTAGAAACTGTGTGTCAGCTGCTGGTGTGATAGATCTCGTCTGTGATGGTGAGGAGATAGTAGACACTTCTTGGGCTTGCTCGGTCATCTTGTCGGCGAGCGCTGCTAGTTCTTCTAGTGCCACCTTCGTGCTGAGAGTTTCGCTGACGGTGAGCACAGAGCGAACGTGTGGTGGTAACAGGTTGGTCCACATGAGCCGTAGCGTGTCGTCTGGAATCTTGTCTCTTGCTAGGTTTCGCATGCGTCGGAGTAGTTGTGTAGGCTTCTGGTCTCCTAGCTCCATCTGCGATAGTAACTTCTGCATTTGACGGCTATCTGATTCCTCGTAAACCGTGATGAGGCGGTCTTTGATTGCCTTATAAAAATCGGCAGCAGGCGGGTTGTAGAGAAGGTCTGTGATTTGTTCGACGTCCTGCTTTTCTAGTTGCGCGATGACCAACTGCGCCAATTGTTGCTGTCCCTTTTTCAGATCGTTGGTAGCTGCTTCGAAAGTGATAAACCATAGTCGCGGTTTATCGCGCCAGAAAGCCGGAATTCGCATTGACAACGAAATATTGGCAATTTCGGGAGTGGCTTGCGGTTTTGATTCGTCCATCGTCGGGCAGGGATTCATCGGCGGATTCATCTGTCGAGTTTTCCTGTCGAGCAGAGGTTCCTCGTCGGATTTTTCTGTCGGGCAGCGGTTCTTCTGTAGGGCAGCGGTTCTTCTGTAGGGGTCACCACTTTGGAGATTGTAGGTTTCCAATAATAACTCCGTTGGAATTTCAGGATGGAATAATTTTATTGAGAAAATTGCCCTACTTATATATGGTTTTTACACTTGTATGTGTGTGTGTGTAAGAGAAGCGGTTGATGTTGTTGTCTCGCTCATGTGTCGCGCGCAAGTACGTTGAGTGCTCCCCACTCTCGGGTGCCGAGCCTATAAAAATAGCCGCGCATTTGCCCTCAGTCTTTTTGCTTCGCTGGGCGCCGCGCAAGAAACAACTCGACGACGACACGTTCAAGAATGAAGATGGCTGTGAGTGACGACTGCGACTAAAGCGTCCTCTGTCGTGGATCCAGTGATTTATCCAGTGGAGTGATATTAATATGATGTGAAAAAAGAATACGCCTTAATTTCTAATAACGACAGCTCTTCTCAGGGCTATATGTTCCCATATTTAAACCGTTAGTGGTTACGTGTTTTATTTATCCATGACCTTGGTATGGTAGCTACACTTTGAAAACTTTAAATTATTCCTTTGATGAAACTGTTTCATAGAAATGCATTCACGAGAAAACACATTTTCCTTTTATTTGAACTTAATGGATTAACTTTGTAATTCAGTATTGATTGAAGTAAAACAAATTATGTAGTATATTCTAGTCCATTCTTAAAAGTATTAAGTAAATATAGGTACTGTTAAGTTGCAAGGTCATTTGGTAAATTGTTGAGGTTTGTGGCAATCTCTACGTGCAGGATTTTTGGAATTTTTTGATTTGTGGCGAATCTTTATTACAATATGTACATATGTATATCTTGTACATATGTATATCTATATGTACGTATTGTAATAAAGATTAACTGTTCCTATATTTCTGTCTCTGCTAATTTCTTCTAATTTTTTTCTAAATTGATATGTATATTAATACCACTCGTATTTTCACTAATGGAAACAGTGATAAACGAAGAAAGTTTGAACATATAAATTGCAGAAAAATTTGCATCCGTGAGAAGTCGGAGACAGATCGCTAGTTGTTTATAGTTTCAGCAGAAGTTATAATGGCTAAATTAATTAATTTATAATAATTTACAGGCTATTAAATCGGTACAAATTTGTTTTAATGATTAAACTTATGTTTCGTCTTATTTTGATTTTTTTCCAGTTATACAAGCAATTATATAATTGTATGTTTATCATCATCACGGTCATCATCTTTATCAGCCCACAAACATCAACTGTTGGACATAGGCATAATTGAACGCCACCCGTCTAGATCCTTCACGCTCCGCAACAATCCATCTATTCAAGGACTGTTGTTATATCTAAATGTAGTTACATTAAATAGATGTTCCACACAAAAGGTATGGTAGTGGATAAGGACATAAAATATAAACAAGGACTGCGGTGGAGTAAGAAAATGGGATGTCATTTGATTCCAATCTCACTATCAATGCCAAGTTCGCCAATGCAATAACATTCCTGTCCCCACACGGCTTTTAGTTTGATTTGTTTGTACCCTTGACCAGAGGATGTATATTACATTACAATACGTAAACCTGTGGGAATCAAATCGCCCATGTTGATGACACACTCAACTTCGGACAAGTTCCAATTTAGTTGGAAAGCGCTCTGAGTGAATTACGTTCCCGATTCGATTTCTAGAAGTAATTTGGGGTCACTTTCGAAAAGCGTGTTAATGTTATACGTGATTGGATTATAGCTATCAAAATGTTTTGCATACAGTTTGAAATGGGTTTAAATTTGACAGAATGATGTAGGCCTGCCCCGAAGTCATTACTTATATTAGTGACTTGTTTCATTTTCAATAATAATATTATAAATGCGAAAGTTTGAACGAAAGTTTGTATGTACGAGTATGAATTTTTGGATGTTTGTTCCTCAACAACGCAAAAACGGTTGAACAGATTCGGATGTTTGGCACACATTTAGTTATACATGGATTAACATATATGATAGTTTTATCCTGGATAAATGTTAGGTTCCGAGGTAACTAATAATTAGATTTATAATTTTTACTAGCTGGCGCCCGCGACTTCGTCCGCGTTGAAAAAGAAAAAAGTAGCCTATCCTGTGTCCTGTACGTCTAAACGTTTATCTACCAAGTTTCATAAAAATCAGTTAATTCGTTTAAGAGTTAACACTTATTATTATTAGTATTGATTACAGCTTTTTTACATTTAGCTTTTTTACACGCGATTTCACTGTTTTCTTCTGTTTGCGTGTAGTAACAAATAGTTTTTTGGTAGACAATTAGTAGACAAAAGTAGACAATTTTTGGTGATTTGTAAGTAAGTTCGTGCGTGCTAAATTAATGGCAATAGCTACTAAAACAACTAAAATGACAAAACTATTTACTCATTAGAATAAATTAGCTTAAATGTTTTAGTCCTTGAATTCTTCTGTTAATTTAGAGATTCAGCCCACAGGCGCAAGCAGCTCTCTTAACTTTATTGTAAGAGGCCCCGAGAGACACATAAAGCTTAGGAGGCACGCAAATCCTTAAATTATATGAATGGATTCAACAATTTACTTACTAAAGACCTAAAAAACGTTTTCAGAGTAGAATGTAATGAATTTAATGGAAAATAAAAAAAAGAAATCTAAAACATTTTTTTTACAATATTTAAAGAAAATATATATTAACCTATTCAAATAATTCTTTCACCGCAACTTATTATAAAATTTCAGAATGGACACAGGCTAAATATTCTTCTAATAATAATTAGGATAAAAACACGTACGAGCGAAGCCGCGGGAACCAGCTATCTAAAAATAAAGATCCAACGCTTGTAAAAGTACTTATAACGTCAAGACACAATGACAATGTATGTCAGGGCATTATATCGCTGCTTAAAAACTAAAGGGCCACAAATTAAAATTACACCTTGTCTATTTTTATCTTATTAGATATATATCAAATATATGCATATTATACATCGTTAGAAGCGTATTTTTAAGTAGCATTAAATGTTTTAAGTACTTTTATAATAAGCTGAATACTAGAGGAGATATAAGCATATAAGTTACTTTTGAATATATAAAAAATTATCAAAATATACTTAATATGGAATAAATCAACCATAAATCTTTTTGCAATATACAATATGAAGGACTGTGATTGTATTTTTTAAATAAAAACATTTTTGGATTTTTTTTGTTTTGTGACCCTTTAGTTCTTAAGCAGCGATATATTGTATATATTTTGTCAACAAGAGAGAAGATTGGTATTTTTGTATGTTTGTAATGAATAAACTCAAAAACTACTGGACTGATTTTAAAAATTCTTTCACCTATAGAAAGCTACATTATCAGCGAATAACATATAGGCTCCTTTTTATAAAGTTACGCGGACAAAGTCGCTTAAAATTCGCTAGTATTTCGCTAGTATTTGTATAAAATTAAAGATATTATCTTTAATTTTTCAATGCGGACGAAGTCGCGGGCACCAACTGGTATTACCTATATAAATTCTGTACGCACGTCATCACACAAACTTTAAACTGTTACGTTTCAGTTCTCTCTATTAGATTTATTAGTTTTGGAAACATAAATATGGTGAATTTATTACATGCTTTACAAGCTTTATCAATCAATTATGAATCTTATACTTTATAGAGAGAGGGATTATAATTCGTTACACACCCATCCCCACATATGAATTGTTAATTATAGGTTTAGGAGGACCATTTATTTCGTAATAACAATGTTTCCATGCCTAAAGAAGACTGGTGAGATTATCTTAGACTAGCTATAGTACCGCGGTTTCATATGCCGTTTAATTTAAATTTATAAAGGCCTACACATTTCAGTTCTTCTCGGTAATACTCGTTTCTCGTGGGGCCACCCTTGGCATTACATAATGATAAATAACCTTCTTTCCCATAAATGTAAAAATATATTTTAAGTCAGACTAGTAGTCCCATTACTCCTTCCCAGTATATGAATATGGTATGAAAATTTATGGGAGTAAAATCAAAATTGTCACACGCGTTATGTTATGCGTTATAGATACGTTCTATTTTTTTGAATATCAATCAATACTAATAATAAATCTGTATATCTGAAGTTTCAGAGATATTGCGTGTTATTAAAAAAAGACAAGCCATCTACACAATATTATTTTAAAAAAGAACAATGTTGTTCTATAATGATTCCAATTCTACAATTATTGCTTTGGACTTGTGCGTGCCATTTTATGATATAGCTTATTACAGCAATTTGGTATGAGGAGATTTAAATGATAAATTATTATAAGTAATAACGTTATGATTAACTAGCGACCCGCTCCCAGCTTCGACCGTTCGAAAAGATTTGTATGTTTGTAGTGAATAAACTCAAAAACTACTAGACCGATTTTGAAAATTCTTTCACCTATAGAAAGCTACATTATCAGCGAGTAACATAGGTTGTGTTGTTTTTTATAAAGTTACGCGAGATTTTTCCAAAGTTCGCGCGTCCGCGTGATAAATCTGCACTGCAAATTTCTTCTCATCTGCACTGTGCGCAATGGCACTTTGTCCAAGTCATTGCGGATGAACTCCGCATCAATGGCGCGCGTACTGCGCGCCATTGATGCGGTCAATGGTGGTAAATGGTGATCAATGGTGGTAAAAACTTGGTGTAAAGCATTAATTGAAACAACTTAGTTCGGCATAATGTTTTTATTGCAATAATACAATCACAATCCTTCATATTGTATGTTGCAAAAAGATTTATGGTTGTTTTATTCCATATTTAGTATATCTTGATCATTTTTTTTATATATTAAAAAGTAACTTATATGCTTATATATCTTCTAGTATTCAGTTTATTACAAAAGTATTATTTAATGCTACTTAAAAATACGCTTCTAACGATGTATAATATGCATATATTTGATATATATCTAATAAGAAAAAAAATTGACAAAAAATAATTTAATTTTTTTCTATTAGCTCTCCTGTAAAAAGTGTAATTTTAATTTGTGGTCCTGTTTTTAAGCAGCGTATGTGAAAACCACCTACCATAAAAGTGGACAGTCTACCTGTCTGCCACAATTTATAATATAAAAATCTTGCTGTGAGGCTGTGAGAAGTAATTTAAGAGAAGCTAGGCGAGGGAACAAGTATGAATAAATTACTAGATAAACCTTGTTAGCAAGCCTTGCAATATTAAAGGGATCGTTATTGCCGCAAGTAGGTAAACGCGGCAAGGATAACACAAATATATTTTAATTAATAAACGGACGAGAGAAACCAATTACGGTGGAAGGACCATTTCTCATTTAGAATAGAACGCAAAATTAGGCAAAAATATCTGCTACTGCTAAAATAGTTCCAAAGCAACTTTTGCCTACGTGGTTGAAGACCTACTAATAATTTTATTAAAGCAAAAGTTTTGTGAGGATGATGGATACTCTTTTACGGCCTAATGGATTTGGAAAAACGGCCTAATGGATTTGGATTAAGTTTGGACAGAGATAGTTTAATAACTGGATTAACATATAGGATACTTTTTATTCCAAAAAAAGTTAGGTTCCTTCGGGATCGTCCAAAAATATAAAAAGTTCGGCACCACTGTTGTCACAGCGATAAAGATGTGTTGTGTTATTGTGTTAAATTTTACACTAGCGGACCGCCCCCGGCTTCGCACGGATTTTTTCTGCAAATTGTATATTTAACAACCTTCCATCTTTAACGTTCTTCCATTAGCGAAAACTTCATTAAAATAGGTTGCGTAGTTTAAAGACATTTCAGCGCAAGACATTCACACCCGAAAAATCACTTATGTTCAAAGTTCGCGAGATCGCAAGATAAAGTTTCATTATTTCCCCATTCATTATATATCCACATAATGAAGATAAACTCCGCATCAATGTGGTAAATCCATTATTACTTTAAAATCACCATGAGAAACTCAACAAGAACAAAAGTTTTCCGAGAGTAAATATTTAGCGAATCGTGAGCGGGTTCTTACGACGTAAATCTTACGTAAGTTACATCAAGTAAATAAGTCATGTCTAAGTAAATAAAGCTTTAAATAACTCCTCACCTGATCTCCCATGCCAGTGATGATTGGCGTGTTCCAATACGCCGCAAGTCTCGCGACGGGCTCCAAGGCGAAGGCACATGCGGGACCAATGAATGCAATGACGTCATCCTTGAAGTGCATGTCAGCAGCAAGTCCAGGCGCTATAGCACCGGAGCACGATGGATAACTAGTGTATAAAAGAAAAAACATTACATTATAAAGCCCGTCACACACGTAGCTATAATATATATCATCAATACTAATAATAAATCTGTAATGGTTGGTCATGGGCTAAGTTACTTTGTTTCCAGAGATATCGTGTTTATAGGCATGATACTGAAACTAAACTTGACAATTTTTAGAACGTTTTTCTGTATGTATGTATGTTCTTCCATAACTCTTAAACGAATTAACTGATTTTCATGAAATTTGGTAGATAAACATTTAGACGTACAGGACATAGGATAGGCTACTTTTTCTTTTTCAACGCGGACGAAGTCGCGGGCACCAGCTAGTTAATATATATAATAGAGAGCTACGTTTGTAACGGGCTTTAGGAACTAGCGACTCCCTCTCGGCTTTGACGTTATGACACGACATCGGTGCCCTGCCACTGCTATCCAGCGCCAGGATTATATATAGCCTATATATTTATATTTATATATACTTTATATTTAGCCTAACTAAATATAAAGTGAAAGACCTATATTTAGTCAAGCCATATTTAGTTTATTTCGGGGCTCCAGTTCAGTGATATGCGTAAAAAAAACAGATTTCGTCGTTTGGGAAATAACAGTGTTACGAGTATTAATGAACTAATCTATTTTAGGAATATTGCGTTGAGTATAACAAAAATCCAAAATTCCAAAATAACGAACTTTCGCATTTATAATATTATTAGTATAATGATTTAATAACAAAATAATATAGAATAAAGCAGGTTTTAAAATTGTCTTTTTTAATGTAGTAAGTAACCAGATATAGTACAAAAGATTCATATAACAATAAAAAGTATCTTCGTCATAGAGATTTTCACTTGCGGCGAACTTTTGAGATTTTTATCGAGAAAGTTAGTAAGACACAAAAAGTAATTAAAACTTTTAGGTAAAAGATGTATAACTAAGTGATTAAAACAAATCATTTTTTTTTTAATACGAGTATCAAACATCTATAGATCTTTATTTATTTCATATCTAATACGAACTGTATTTGCATGATTTTATTTCTATTACGTTTATACCATATTATAATAAGACTAGCGAAACGCTCCCGGCTTCGCCCGGGATCAATTTTTTTATATACGCAAACCTTTCTTATTTATCCCTTTTTCTATTAGTGAAAACCATATCAAAGTCCGTTGGGTGGTTTAGAAGTGGTTAGCGGAGAAACAATAACAGACGGTTCATTTCAAAAGTTGACCCCGCCCAGGATATTACTGAAATAAAGTAAGACTTTTATTTCCAAATTCTCCAAAGTGTATGTTGAAAAAAAAAAACAATGACCTGGTTTTAAACGATGTCCTTTACAACCGGCGACAACACCGGCGTCCTTCTCGTGTTTAAGGCTGTTGTAAAAATTGCGTTATCACAAGACACTGAACATTTTTATAACGACTTCTTTGTACTCTTTTATACGTTCTGCTATTATTTTTTTGTTATAGCTGTGACAGATGGTGTAGTAACCATATACTCTTATAAAACGTATATAATGTAATAAATAAGAAAAGTATATTTAATATTTAGGTATAAGATGTAAGAGTTAGATATTTTTATTATATATTTTCATTGTCTTTTCTGAAAATGTCATAAACATTGCTCACTGTGCATTTACGTTACTTATTAAGACGGGAAGAGTACTGAATTTTAATGTCAGTAGGTTTTACGCGTTGTAAAACTTTTGCCATAGTTATAACACACTATATGTTCTTTGGGATCTAACTTACTACGCTACAGATACTTTTTTTTTTTAAATTCCAAAAAATATTTAACTACATTTGATGTAACATTAAATACGTTTTATTATATACTAGCTAGTGCCCGCGACTTCGTCCGCGTTGAACGATAACAGGTCCTTTCTGGTGTCCCAGACAACGTGTATGCAAAATTTCATAGTGATTGGTTCAGTAGTTTTTGCGTGAAAGCGTAACAAACAATCAAACTCACATTCACATTTATAATATTAGTAAGGATATAGATAATGTCATGTTGAGGTTTGTTTGACTTAAATTTGTTTTCTTGCAACATCAGCTATCTGCCAGTGAAAGTCCCATCAAAATCGGTCTAGCCATTTCTGAACAAACAGGCAGACATTTGTATGTATGGTATGAATGGTATTTAACAATACAATAGCGTTCAGGTAGGAAATCACCCAACATTTGCTTTGTTTTTAACACCCCCTTAAAGTGTTTTCGTCACTTTAAATATTACAAACTATAGGTAATACTTTAATACTTTTTTCGGACCAAGCGTTAAGTAAAGCACTTATAATGCACAGTGCCGTAAATAGGGCAGTGCCACCGGTGCCCAGGCACAGGGCGTAGACCCTGGGGGGGCGCAAGAATGGACAGACCAGGCAGGACTATTATTTTTTCGGTTTGCTCCTGATAAGTTCCCACTGCGCCCCTATAGTGCTCGATTCCAACACATACGTACCTACATGCCAGTATCATCAAAAACGTCTATTAAATTAGACAAAACATCGAGCTAATTTTTTTGGCAGACACAGTAGGTGGTATAATAGGCGAAGTGTCCACTTAACATCAGATGGCTCGTCTGCTTGTTTGCCCACACCTACATCAGTTCTTTAAAAAAATAGATTTTTCTTCCAAAATATTAGATAATTGGTCCACCAACACCAAGTTCCTTTGTGCTTTATTTTATCAACCTGAATGAAATAAAGTAAGCCTATACATAGCATTTCTCTATCTAGGGTACCTATAATATCTAAAAAAAAAACAAGGGCGCAGTTATAGAAGCTCGCACAGGGCGCAAAAAAGGCTATTTACGGCACTGATAATGCATACTGCCAAGGTTTGGAACTCGTTTGTTTCCGAGCTCATATAATCCAAATCTTTTTAAAGTTCGAGTGAATAGGCATCTTCTGGGTGAGCCTTGCTTCGCTGCAAACACATATCTAATAAAAAAATCAGGATAATAACTAATAGTTCCACGTGAATAAGCTACGACGTAGAAGGAGCTACGCGAGTCGTAGCATACTGTTCTCGTCGTAGCTACGCAGTCGTAGCATAAAATCTTACGGCACATTTTAGTATAAACCTGCTACGAGTCAAATTTAGACTGGAATGTTTAATTCCCTAATGAGAACATTCTATGTAAGTACATCTAATCTTATTAAAATACTGTGTTGTTTTGGAATTCGCGTAGAATTAAAATTATTTATTTTTAAATTGTACATAATATATGTATAAATTTATTTTATAGCTAAGAACAAAAAGGACTAATAATATAACATGAATATTATCAACATCAAAACTTTGCATATGACAAACTAGCTGTGTCTCGCGATTTCATTGCTATAACCTTCCTCAAGAACCAGGGCTGCTTCTGACCGGTCCTATTGGAAAATTATGGTATAGGCCTATGTCCAGAGTAGTGGATATCTTACAGCTGATGTGATGGTAATGATGATATAGTACTTTATCTCTGGTTACGATGGATGTCCTTTTCTATATCCCTGACAACGCTTACACTGAATTTCATGATAATCTGCCTTAAGTTAGTTAAGGCGTGGAAGCGTCACAAACAAACAAATATACTCACTTTAGCATTTATTAAATTCAATAATTACCTGCCTTGCACCTTTTGCAGTTCAATGCCGTGATGTGCCAAAAACATTTCATTCACTTTATCTAAAGCCAAGTCCACCGCTGGACCGCATCGTTCCAAGTCGAACGGAGAGTCCAAACGTGAAGCCATCAAAACACCAACTTTGTACACCGTCTTTGAAGAAAATACTTTTGAAAATGACATGAACAGAAATAAAAATATAACCTTTACTCGCATCATTGTTCTTAATAAAATTTTATGTACTTTTGAAATAACTTTTAATACTTAAAAATTCTTTTCTGAAAATTTTACATTTACGAAAAACGCGCCGAACGTTGAAACATTGTTGAGCGTTTGTCGGCGTCCGTTATAAGGCTCGTGTCAGCACTGACTGGGGTCTTACTTGGAAAATACGCTGCTGAGGAAAAATATGGGGTAAGAAAGGGTGAGGGGAGGAAGGGCGCAACAGGTCGCGCCAGATCCCGCTGACACTCCGCCTCATTACCCTTGATGAGACGAAACGTCATTAAATTAATGGTCCTGGACACTTTTAAAGTGTCATAAATTTACATTTTACGTCCTCAAATCGAGTTAGAAGTGTTTTCAAACAAGCAGATACTTTTCTAGAACATTCCGGATGTTAAACTTAGGTATTTAGCTTTTGCCGGCGAGTTTTATTGCGTTTTCTTAGCGTTGAAAAATAAAAAAAATCAATGCAAAATTTCATGATGATCAGTTGTGTAGTTAAGGCGTGAAAGCGTAATAAACAAACAAACTCACTTTTTTGCATTCATAACAGCTTTTTTAATTAGTTTATTTAATTTTCATATTCCCTTTGTTTTTTATATTTTTATACAACTAATATTAATTATAATGCATATTTTAGTTTTACATTTTCTTTTTTCCCGTACCATCAAGTACATTTGTCGATTTTTGATTATTGAATATTATGAATCCAAAGAGGATGAAAATAGTAGCATGTTATACTTTAGGTAGGTAGGTACTGAGTTCAGAACCAGACATTCCATTAAGTGAATTGAAGAAAAAAAACTTAAGAAAAAAGTTATTGAACCCTAAACATCTGAAATGAGACTTCATTTTCATCTCTACCACAACATATAATAATTTCAATTTATTTGGTATTTGCTAATAAAAGTAGCAGAAACGTGAAAGTAATCATTTTGGTGGATATTGTTTATGGGTTCACTCATAAACACATAAAGGTTTTATGTAGAGTTACTCACAATATTTGATTTTAGTATGGACTATTTTTGTCTAGGTTAAATAAGTTCTTCGTAATCAAGTGCTGGCTCAAAATCTGTTATTACTGGAATAGTTTTGATGTGTTCTTATGTGTAAACTTTATAACTTTGATTAGAAACATACTTGCATATAAGATGGATTTACAAACATTATGCAAACTTTTATGTTATTGTACTAGCTGGGGACCGCGACTTCGTCCGCGTTGAAAAATTAAATATATGACTCAACAAAATGTATGAGCAATAATTTAATGGTAAAAATTAAGTATTGCCACGCGTTGGATTTTTATTTTTATATGATCCCTAGGGTACAGTAGGTACCTATTTGTAGTTGTGAGTAAATTTTTAGTTTGTCCTTTGATGTTTTCGAAAAATCAATAGTGAGCATAAATTCTACCAACATGATGCATGAATATTAATAATGACTTTATTAATAATTATAATATAAAAGTAACTTATCTGATCTCATTTTGTTGAAATTTAAAAAATTAAGTATAGGTAGCATCATATAAATTTTAGCAAAATGCATGCAATCTGTTCAATTATCAATACTAATAATAAATCTGTAAGGGTTGGTCATGGAGTAAGTTACTTTGTTTTCATAGATATCGTGTTTATAGGCTCTATACATCATACTGAAACTAAATTGACCATTTTAATAAAAAATTTCTGTATGTATGTATGTATGTAAGTATGTATGTTCCTCTATAACTCTTAAACGAATCAACTGATTTTCATGAAACTCGGTAGATAAACATTTAGACGTACGGGACACAGGATAGGCTATTTTTTTTCAACGCGGACGAAGTCGCGGGCGCCAACTAGTATATTTATATAACTGACAATGTATACGATAACTCATTGTCTAGCTAGAATTACTCGCTTTCGAATTAAAAATGTACTCCCTAGGAAAAATTTGCTTATCCCAAAATCCGTATGGGACTGCAACATGGAACATTAATTCACGTACATCACAGAACATAAACATAATAACATATGAAAGGCGTATAAGTGCTACCAAAACACAAGTTTAACGACTTGTCACAACACAAGTTAATGACGCGTGCAATCATCGTTATTTGATCTAAATATAAACTGGTGTTCCTTAATTTGTAATTGATTTATTTTGGACCACCAAAAGGACACGTGCAACGAATGATCGAACTTCATCTTGGACTGAAAGGAATTAATTGCAAGTTACCCACTCTTTGTAAAATCCGTTGCCAAATTAATTACAAATTACAGTGAATTCTTACTTGCTAAAATTAGTCATGAAACTTTTCTACATGTCGCTGCTTAAAACTAAAGGGCCATATAAAACAAAAAAATACAAAAATGTTTTTATTGCAAAAATACAATCACAATCCTTCATATTGTATATTGCAAAAAGACTTATGGTTGTTTTATTAAATATTTAGTATATTTTGATATTTTTTTATATTCAAAAGTAACTTATATGCTATATCTCCTCTAGTATTCAGTTTATTATAAAAGTAAGTACTTAAAACATTTAATGCTACTTAAAAATACGTTTCTAACAATATATATATAATATTTGATATAATGTCTTTATTTTTTTTCGATTAGCTCTCCTGCAAAAAGTGTATTTTTGATTTGTGGCCCTTTAGTTTTTAAGCAGCGATGCTTTATACTTTTTTTATTATTTTTTTAAAAAACTGAGTGCGTACCAGCGAAAATAAATCACTTTAAGTTTACAATAATATAGAAGTAAGACCAATGAGCAATTTGAATTTAACATATTTTTTTAATTAACGAACGTTAGACAGACTGACGGACCACTTATTAGTAGACGGCTGCCCTCTACTGGTCCGTCGTAGGCACCTACGTGTAAGTGTGCTCTGACATCACTCACTCACTCACCGAAACACAACAGCACACGTGCTGTTTTTTGCAAGGGGTGGTTACTGTCACCGGACAAATTACATAATTTATGACTAGACCAAAGCTAACTCTAAAAAAATAATTTCCAAATAAGCCCTATCAGGAATCGAACTCCTGCGTCACAGCGCTAAGCCAATAACTCCATTAACGAACTCGTCGAAAAAAAAAACAGTACTAAATTGTCTAAATAAAATAAATATAACTACCAAATTGATTTTATTAATTAGGTTTTGTACATTAAAAATATGTTTTTTCTTTTTAATAATATTAAACCTCAGAAAAGCACAAACAAGGTCAGTATTCCTTTGAGCCATTGTTAATTTCTAGTAATTTAATAACAGCAATATTTAGGTGCTGTTTTATCTACACTAATGTTATAAAGAGGAAAGATTCATTTGTTTGTTTGTTTGCATTGAATAGGCTCCAAAATTACTGGAACGATTTTAAAAATTATTTCACCTAACGAAAGCTACATTATCAGCGAGTAACATAGGCTATCAATCATCAATCAATACTAATAATAAATCTGTAAGTGTAGGTATTGTATGTATGTGTTCCTCCATAACTTAAACGAATTAACTGATTTTCATGAAACTTGGTAAATAAACATATAGACGCACAGGACACAGGATAGGCTACTTTTTTTTTCAACGCGGACGAAGTCGCGGGCGCCAGGTAGTGAAGTATATTTTACTGTCTTATGGAAGCGTGTTACTAAGGGTTGTGTCGTCACAACTTTAGCAAATGAAGTTTATGAGCCGCGATCGTAATGGCTGGTGTGGGCACAATTGTCACTAAACGTCCAAGACACGAGGCGTGTTCAAGTATAATTACTATGCTATCTTATCTTTATGTGGGTCAATTGATATGGACATGAATATATGGAAATTCCACAATAATGTTGACTACAAACTTGTTAATAAAACAGGATATCCATTTTTGAAGTAAGTATATTGGAGTTTATAGGTCCCCATACAATACAATTTTTAAGTTCTCTAGCGATTTGAAAATTAAATAACCTTTTGTTATGTTATAGATATATGTTTGAACCAGTTTTGTTCTTCAGCAAGTAAAGTATGGATTTTTTAACTAGTTTCTTTTTAATGGTACTGGCGATACCAACTAGTATCACTATTAGTGCTATTTATGGTACAGTCCAATGGTAATAGAGCAACTACAACCTTTAAACGTAATGAAACGCTGTTCCTAGTTTAAACGTATATTATTAACTAGCTGGTGCCTGCGACTTCGTCCGCGTTGAAAAAGAAAAAAGTAGCCTATCCTGTGTCCCGTACGTCTAAATGTTTATCTACCAAGTTTCATGAAAATCAGTTAATTCGTTTAAGAGTTATGGAGGAACATACATACATATAATACCTAAACTTACAAGATTTTATTATTAGTATTGATTATTGATGACCTTACAATATACATATAAACAGACATAAATTTAAAGATTTTTCTTTAAACTTGAATCAATATTGGAATAAATTTGTTTCTAGAGTGAACCTTTTTTGGAGGCATAACATCAATTCTTTTAGTACGAGAAATAACTACTATTATTTGCTATAAAAGATGGAGTTTCATATTTTAAATACTTCCAATGGGTTTTGAAGAAAAAATCAAACTCAAAACATGACATTTATTCAACAAAACATTACACAGTTTACAATTTTCGCATTTTTTTAACCTCTCACAACTACTTGACATTTGGTGTTATATAAATTATGATGAGAAGTAACAAAACACACATTCCTATTACCAAAACAACAATTTACCAACGTACATTATATAATTTTGTACATAAAACATGAAATATTGTTTATCATCATTATATATATATAAATTTCTATTTAATCTTAAACAATTAATTTGAACAGGCCTTCGGATTTAACTCTACGTAGGTACCAATAATTAATTATCTAAATAGGGTTATATTTCGTACACGCTAAATTACTATGGAATATATTAATATTTTAATATATCTATTTGTTAAGCGTCAATTTGAATACTAATAAAATAACTGACTACGGGGTTTTTAATACGTTCTATTGTGCGTTGTGTTATAAAATTAAAACTTTTGTATTTATTTGCATATTATTTTAAAAAATCATGTCAGTCAAAGGACCGCACGTCTCCAAACATAACTAAATTAAAATCACTAAGAAAAAAAAATACGCTTATCACTATAAAATAAACACAAAACTGTGTACAAAAATTATTTAAAGGTACACTTTAAAAAAAATGGCACTTAGGGCCTCATTCACAAACTACAAGTAACGTGTTGATTAGTTACTTTTAGAAATCATTTTCTGTTTTATTGAATTATGCACTCGGTTTACTGCATCATTCGATAGGCGATTTTTTTTTATTATTTTCTTTTTATTGTTTGGGACTTTTACTGTACAAACGAAGGTATATGAGCTCCATTATTCCCTGTTACCGGTGACTTTAAATAACAGATAGCCTACTTGACAGTCGGTGAAAGAGGCGCTTAATATAATAAAACAGATACAAGAATATCCTCGCGAAATTTTTAAATTTAACATTATTCATAAATAACTTATCCAAACATAAGTGATTTTTAGCAGATACGTCTAAAATAAAGACGATTTGATGTTATGAAAAAAAAAACATGAATAAATTATACTGAAACAGGATACCTCCGTGTAAACTGTTTTTTTTTATATTTAATCAATGGTTTCTTTTGAAAATTCTCTTAGTAACCCCTAGGAAAGGAGTTCTCTAGGTTTTCTAGGTGAAATGAAAAAAAAAAATAGATACACAGAAACACAAATTAATAATGACTAGAGTTAGAACTTAACTAATTATATTAAATATTCTTTCTTGCAGCTGTTATAGATTACAAAGCGTGTGAAATTTTTTATAAAATATCAACTCTATTACCAAGTACGTAGGGTTCATAATTTTCAACAAACTCTTAGACGATATACTAATCAGGGTTGTTGCGGATATTCTCATCCGCGTCTGCAGATGCGGAACTTCCGCATTGATTTTGACGTCCGCAACCGTATCCGCAACCGCACAAATAAAGGCGAATTCTTTGCGGATGCGGACACGGAATAAGTTCTAAATCTGGCAGATTTCTAAAGGATGAATTATCAAATTGTTTCAGTTGTTTAATTTAAATTGTTTATTACTTAATAAAAAAAAATTAAAAATATTAAAATGATATTTTTTTTTAGTTTCTATTCAATTTCAATAATTTATTTCTGCATTTAAAATTAAATCTATTTAAAAAACTTGAAATCCGCATCCGCTGATGTTCAACATTTCGCATCCGTAACAACACTGATACTCGTACTTAATGATTGTTAATTTCAAAAATTATGGAAAATCTTGCCACAGATCCATCTGTCGCCAATTTTTAGTAAAAATTAACGCAATAAAAGTTTTTACTCGCTTTCTTAAATCTATACACATTTTTATAGAGGAAATGGCGTTCGTGAGGCTATTTTTTTTGTCCAATTTATTATTTGAACACATATTATTACGACTTACTAAAATAGATGGAAGTTATGGCTCATTCGCACTAAGGTCGTCCGAGGCCCGGACGACTTTTTCTATAGATATTTCTATATACTATTTCTATAGAGATAAAAAATGAGAAAAATATTACTAGTGGTAATACTTGGTAGGTAATAAATCTGGGAACTGCTTGAATTATTTCAATTGAGAAAATAATGTACAACAATATTCTCAATGCAAAACTAGAACGGCATTAATTAATTTCATTGATAAGGGATACTTGTTATGTATTTAAAAATTAATAATAATAAAATCCAATATACTATTTGGAAATCTTTCAGAAAGTAAAAATTGAAAATCTTAACAGAAACCAGGTGAACACTTTCGGCCTTAACTGACCATATTTTTTAGAGATAATAATATATCTCCTTTTAGGGATCTTTGATTCTCTTGTAAGGTCAATTCGCTTACTAAATACATTACATGTTTAAAGTAGGTATATGGTGAAATTTTGAGATGAATCAGTAAGTACCTTAACCATTTTATAGGGAATTTGACTCCAAAAGTTATGATTATGAATATATTTTCGCAAAAGGGTACAGTCAGCAAAAAGAGAACTTTTTTCATGTTTTCATTTTATTGTGTCTCCTAATCCTGTTTCTTATGAGGATCAAGAGACTCTACGGAACCAACTGAGTTCAGAATACTAATGTTAAAAATCACCTTAATCATTTTAGATACGTGCATGAATGGATAAGATTACTTTAACTTGGAAATAAAGTACATAATATGGAAGTTCAAAAATACACTAACCTCATAATTATGTTCTAGTTAGAGACTTTAGAGATATATACATATTGCATAGAGTTTTTTGATACTTATAAGAAACATGATTCTTATAAGAAAAATACACAAGAATAATTTCAAAATTACTCTTTTACTTGCTGTCTGTACCGTCCCCAAGAATCCTCCCAAGAACGTCTTCTCTCTATATTTTGTATCTCCACAACGGTTCATTAAAGCCCTTTCTGATCCTTCTGAAAATTCCACTCTGTGTAAAAAGCCAAATTCATATTACAGTGTCGTGACGCATCATAATGCTATCGAAGCCATACATACATTTTGCATGAGGACGTGCAAAAATTTTGCAACATACGACACTGTATTAATAAACGTGGCTTAGTTTCAAAATATTACCTAGTTTGACACTGTCTTATTGTATATTATTATTTTTCAAGTTATACATCAAGTGTCACCAATACCTAAACGCGTGTTTAAGAACGGACGCCTTCACGTTACACCGATAAACAGACAGTAATCTGATCTAAAGAACCACAACTTTGTCTTTGGAGTTAAGAAGTTAATTTTTTTTTAAATGCTTAAATCAGGAGCGTCGTCTAATTGAGTCCATTTAAGTCCCTATGTGGAATAGGTCCAGCCTCTGAACGAGTTGGATCCTTGTATTTTACGCCGTTTATTGTTTGAATTGACTAATATCCAATTCAACACCCATACAACGGCATACATCGGTGGTTGTATGGGTGTTATCATCAATACTAATAATAAATCTGTAAGGGTCGGTCATGGAGTAATTTACTTTGTTTTCAGAGATATCGTGTTTATAGGCTCTATACATGATACTGAAACTAAATTGACCATTTTTAGAATTTTTTTCTGTATGTATGTAACTATGTATATTCCTCCATAACTCTTAAACGAATTAACTGATTTACATAAAACTTGGTAGATAAACATTTAGATGTACAGGACACATGATAGGCTACTTTTTTTTCTTTTTCAACGCGGAAGAAGTCGCGGGCGCCAGCTAGTAATAAATAAATAATGGATTTTTAAAGTGAAGACGTCCGTCGAAAACATTGAATACAAACAAACATACACAACCATCCACGAACAACTGACTACACTAAAATTTGTGCGTATCATACTAACATTACAATACCATATAATAATAATATGTCCCACAACACTAAAAGGTACTTTAATAATAAATACACCTAAGTAGAGGTATGTAATTTATAATAATAATAATCATTATTATTATTAATAATATAATTATAAATATAATTACTATTATATAATAAATGTACGATTATATTCTTAAAACACTAATAATAAAAACATTTTATTGCTGTTTCTGTCACACAGATTAGATCAAGAGCTCGATATATCTCACTTATTTTCTTCTTTTTTTTTTTATTCAAATTGTACTTACGGTAAAACCCAGTTCATCCTAATATCAAAATTCTAATGACACCGCCATATATTAATGTCTATAGTCTATGGAAATACGGAATTTATGGCCCGAATCGTCTATGAGGTCCCCTAAAACTGTTTACGACTACCGCTACATTAATTAGGGCCTAAACATTAAAATTTTCAATGACTCGCTCACTAAACCACTCCTTTGAATGAACTAAAACAATCGAACCAATTTCAACGAACGATTCCATTCAACGCTTCTCCTTGTAAACGAGTCATAAGGGAGTGAAACTATTCAGTTCCATTCGCGTTTCGCTTGACTATTTTGGTTACACTTGTGCAGTTCCGCTTCTATCAGACGCGTATTTTATCCATACTAATATTATAAAGTGGATGAGTTTGTTTGTTTGGTTGTACGCGCTAATCTCAGGAACTACTGGTTCGAATTGAAAAATTCTTTTTGTGTTGGATATTCAATTTTTCAAGAAAGGCTTTACGCTATACATATATAACATTTGAGTATAACTATGTCTGGATGTTTGTTACCTTTCCACGTCTTAATTACTCAGTCGATCATCGTGAAATTTTGCATATAACACGTTGTCGGGAATACCGGAAAGAACAAAAAATAAAAAAATATTACACCTGTAGTAAATATGACATAGTAAAATTGCTGTGGCGACTGTGGCGCCGCCACTGTTGAGATGGTCGCTCTAAAACAGTGCTTTCTTCTGACTTAGAGGTACCCTATGTCCTTTCCGGTATCATTGACAACGTGTGAGCAAAATTTCACGACGATGATCGATTAAATAATTAAGGCGTTGAAAGATAACAGACATACAGACAGACATATTTACTTTCACATTTATAATATTAATTTGAATAAAAATACGCAGCTGATAGAAGCGGAACTGCACAAGTGTAACCAAAATCGTCTAGCGGAAAGCGAATTGAGCTAAATATTTGTATTCACTCCCTAAATCAACAAACAAATTAACATTTTGATTTAACATATAAATAAACAAATTTTCTTCTAATAATATATATAATAATAATGTGATACATTATTGCTTCTATGGGTTCCATTAACGGAAGACTGCGTCTAAGTCACATCAGACCAGAATTATACTATCGCGTATTTTGTACAAAAAACAATGAGGACTACATTTAGTTATATATCTCTATTGTGATTTAACTATTAAAAAAATAGGTTTATTATTATTCTTATGTTAATTTATAAGGACACGTTTGAACATAATATTTTTGTTTTATAGCACACAAGGCAATAAAAATATCTATCACACATAAGTAGTCCTCGTAAAATTATCATATAAACATAACGGAGGTATACTATGCTAAGTACATTTAAAAAAAATACTTTATAATGCCATTAATATAAGTATTTCACGCTCTATTTACTGGTATACTGTTTTAAGTCCTATAAAAGAAAACGAAAAAGTTACGCTTTTTCATTATTAATATGTTATTACAAACATCGAAGTACTACAAGTATGGAATTTGCCTTACAAACGCCAAAGAGACACATAAAAAGTACGCCCAAAATGGCGGAATCTTGTCTTCGCGCATCAATGGTAAAAGGTAGTAACGACCAAGTTATAACTATTCATTTTGAACTCCAATGTGTTGACGTAAAGTCACGTTTTCTTTAAAAGACAGATGACGAGGGGTTTTAATTTAACCCAACGAACCGAATTACCGTTGTATGCCGGAGCGTAAAGTCATAATCTCAACTCAAGTGTCGCTTGTGATACATACAGTAGGCCAGTAGGCGCAACGCGGATCCGCGTTCCGACACACGAGTGGTGCAAAATTATTAACGCGGATCCACGTTCCGGCACACGAGTGGTGCAAAATTATTAACGCGGATCCACGTTCCGGCACACGAGTGGTGCAAAATTATTAACGCGGATCCACGTTCCGGCATATGAAGGGTTAAATGACAGATGACGGAGTTTATGCTCTACGCATATGTCACTTTTAAATGTTTCATAAGTGTTTTGTATGGCGTGCGAAATCCATAGTTGTAAGTACATTGATGTGAGTACTGAATAATTTGCTAAATGTCACTTAGGATAGTTTGCTTCATATCTGTATATATAAACAACGATAGCATAAAACTAGCCTTTGGCATTACAATTCAAAACTATCGGTTACATTTATTTATAGGAACACTATTTTTTTTTTTTTAAAAACCTACAAACTAATACAAAATTGCACTTAACTTTATGGAATACGCTATTTATATATTTTTATTTTTACTAAGTGATGTATAAGCAGTTTTAAAAAATAACAATATTTCATTATCCTACCATCAAAACTTCAGTGGTAACTTAACGAAATAATAAACACGAAAAAAAAGCTAATATTTTGTATATGTATGTATATATTTTTATGTGCCCATATAAATCAAAGAAAGCTTAGTCAACCAGAAAACGGTTGCAACTAAGACAATGTTAAAATTTAGTTAATTTTTTTTTTAATGAGGTTTATTTGTTAAATTTAAATTTCGATACTTCTATTGGGATAAAATTGTTAATTTTCGATGTTTCTATTGGGATAAAATTATATATTATATACTAAAAAGTATAACATATTGGCAATGATATAAATTTAATATTTCATATAATATCGTCTTTGTTAAACCAATATCTGCTATGGGCAAAAAGTATATTTTTGAGATATTGATAAAAAAATATCTTCTGAAAATTTATTTAATAAAAAGTATTTTATTTGAAACTTGGTGTTATTTTATTATACATATGTTTGTATTTTAAACGTGAAGATTTAAGAGTTTACTTATTATTTTGAAAAGAGTATATTTTGCACATAACTCATTCTAGTTACTGCACATAGCTTTTAAATTAAAATTTAAATTTATAATGACGATCAAGTTTCTTGGAGGAACCTAATTGATAAATAAATATTTTGATTTGATTTTTTATTTAGCATATTTTATTAAGAGGTCGTAGTACGACAAATAGTATACTCGTTAGCGCTTAGCAGTTTTTTTATACCTTAGATAAGACAATGATCTAATATTCACTAAGGTCAAAAAAGTGGACATAGCAGATTTTAGTTTGACAAGGAGGAATTAATATGGGGTATTAATTTTTCACAATATCAAGTGGAATCGTCCTCAAATGATAAGAAAACCGTTAAGTACAGAAAACTTTGGAGAGAAATCAATAAATTTCTAAAGACTTATTTCAGAATTTAGAAACTACATTTATAGGCCAATTACACGAGAGCAATAAAACTATATTGCTTATAGCGATCTACTTAATACGAGAACTTAGTACGTACAGAGAAAGTGTATGAGGGCATAAAAGCCTCAAACAAAATTAAAAAAAAAAATACTATACATATTTTATTGTTCCTAAACATAGGTACAAATTTTTGGTACAGTTATTTCCTAAGAATATTAGGTTTAATGTTAAAATTATTAGTTCATAGACCATCTGCATTGTTTTATAATAACCCGTTTGCTTCTAAATTTTTTAACCAATTTTAAAGTTTAAGTTAATTTTAAACTTAGTTAAATTTTAAGTTGCTTATAGTTACAATTTTATGTAAATAATCTTCACATAGTATAAAAAACAAAGTCGCTTCCCGCCATCTGTCCCTCTTGTGTGTATACGCTTAGATCTTTTCACTAATGGAAAGAGGGTTAAACGAGAAAAAAAATGCAGCCGTGCGAAATGGAGAGCGAGTATCGCTAGTATATAATAAATGAGGATTTATGAGTTGCACGAACGCGTCGCTAGGGGGCGGGGTGGTTGCGCCTGCGCCTCCGAAATACCAAAGCGAAGATGCTGCGCAGGCGACGCCATCTTCGCCGTCCGCCGCCCGAAGACACTCCCGTGCCCATCAAGGACGACTGCAACACAACAGAAATGCACTATTGAAGTATTTAAACCCTAGAG